>CM051495.1:12811990-12834030 GCA_028031935.1 Paedocypris micromegethes
AAGTCCTTTGAACTGTATAGCTGAGCTGAAAATAAGATGGCTTTGCTCTCATTTTCATCTCAATGAGCATGAATGAGTAAATCATGCCACCTTAAATAAAATTGAAGGTAGAAGCCTAATAGCTTCATTGCACGTTACACTTGATTAAATGTGCCAAATCAGTATCAAACTCTCATGGATGACCAGCCAAATGGCTCTTCTTCTGCCTCGCTGGGGGGAAGCCGAGCAATGCCTGTGGCCCCGAGGGGCCGACAGGGAGCCTCACCTGAGGCCGTGCTTAGTCATCAAACAGAGCGCAGGCGTGATCAGCCTCCTCCCCGCTGTTACTTTCAATTCAAAGCTGTCATCTCACAAACAGTAAGGAAGAGAGAGTGCCGATCCACCGGCAACATCTGTTCTGGAGAGTCTTCACACTGATGGAAGGAAAAATATATGGATGGATAGTTAGCAGCTTCATATAGTTACTTATAAATAATAATGTATGTGTTGTGTTTGGATTTTGGTTTAAGAGTGTTTGGTAGAATAGATAGTGCTTGGTAGATTTATCTTGATTAAGTTTTGGTCAGTTTGTCGTTTTATATTATAATTTTTTTTTGTTGCTTTTCATAAAAGTTTTAACATTTCAATATCATTTTTGTTAATAAAAAATACCAGAGGGATTATTACAAGCCGTTTATTTCTTGAATAATACATTTGCAATGTCGTTAAAAATGTCTGTAGTTTTAACCATAATTACAGTAAAAACTACATGAACCAAATAACAGTTACTGCACAAGAAAGAACAGTTAAATGCAGTTAAAGACAGAACTGTGAATATTTCAGTAGTTTGGTGGCAAATGCTGTAAAATAGCCACTGTAATAAACTTTTAAATACCACTGTATTCTACAACTGTTTAAAAGTGCACTTATGAGAATGCCAAGTGCTTTTAAATACGTATGTAAAAATGAGTTATTAACAAAAATTGTGCACGTCCCGACTTACCTATTAGGACAAGAAAAATCTATTTTCCGGAAATAAAATGGTTCACCAAATAGTTTATTAAATCTCTTGAAAGCTACTAAGCTTAACCCACAGACGTCCTGCTGTCCTCCAGGTGGGCACACTAATGAGCCGCGGCCCCAGCCCGACGGTCAGGAGGGGCCGAGGCCGAGGGGTGCAAGGTCAGGCACTGGCAGGGGGCTTGAACCGGTCAGCTAGACCAGGGAGAGCAAGCACAGATGTATTCAGATGGCAGAGTTCATTCTGGAATATGGCCTGTTAAGCAGATAACAAAACATCTGACCGGGACTTTGTGCTTCATAGGAGCAGAGATGAAGAGCGTCGGCCGGAGAGCTTAGCTTCAGAAACAGCTTTACTTCTCCTCGCATCGTTTTGTTATGGTGATTGTGCGTGTTGACCGAAAGCACGGTGGATTGTTTTCCCCTCGTCTCCTCGGGCCCTTAGGCTTCCCCGCCCTGCAGAACTCTCAGAGTAAACGCTCTTCTCCACCGAAGCCCCTTCTAAACCAGCAAGAGGCGACTAATGGAGGTGTTTGTCTCCTCTAACCATCCCGGCCTTTGTTTCTGTGATCGCCAGTGTTGTGACCATCACGATCCATCTCCTTGTGTCTGTTTGGCCCAAAATAGGATTAAAGTCCTGAGGAAATGTACCAACGGATTTTCACACAGGGCTTGGGATTGGATATATATTCTCTTTGATATAGTCTGGGTACGCTGTGCTATCTTGTCCCACGGCGGGCGAGATGAGAACGGGTCATGGCTGAGGATTTCGTGGTTTGTTTAGTCGACCTTTCATCGGGAGAGAGTCTTGGTTTGGCTGGAGCACAAATAGCACGTGGTGAGTGTCCCGCAGGGCTGGTCAGTCAAAAGGGAATAAACTCACTGCATACAATGCGCCGCCTCCATAAAGGTTTCTTTGTGACTTGAGTAAAGGGTCACTCACTCCTCCAGCCGGCTAATAAATGCCGGCATTCTCTGGAGTTTTTTTTTTTTATTATTATGCTTTGGCAAGTAGACACAGACAAAAGCAGAAAGACATTTAATTATTCACAGGGAAATAGATAAAAGATTAATTTGCATCGATTTTGCTTCCCTACAAAGCCGGTCATTTTATGGACTCCAGAACCAGAATACCAACCATTTTCTCCGACTAACCAAATGGAACAAAACGATCAATGGCACGTTTGGCATGCTCGTCAATGAGCAGAACCCTGAAGGCCTCCGCGCTGCAATATTGGTTTTGTGGGTTTGGCGTTTTGTTCGTGAGCGTGATTTGTGCCGTTTCTTTTGTGGAAATGTGTAAACCGAATAAAGAGAAAACCAACTGAATTTGAATAATTTCATTTGTTACGTCCACAATGGTGGATTTTGTTTAAATCACAGGATTGATGATGGCATTCAGATCATTAAAGCGGCGACAAATGCTGTTTTTTCTGCTCCATTTTCAGCTTTTAACTCTTTCAAACGGCTGAAGCAAAGCATTTGTTGGATTTGTCTTGCTTGTTGTGTTTGGTGAGACGGAGTCAATTCAGCACATCTCTTTTATTCCTTTACATGATTAATGACACTTTTTGGATTACTGGAAGGTTGTTTAAATATAAAGCTGATATTATTTAAAAAATTTATATTAGTATATTAGTTTTACTGAAGTTTTTCCTCAAAATTTTACATTTTCCCCCCTTTTTGATCTTAAACATTTTGACTTTATTTCAATGTGAATGAATGAGTGAGTCAGTCAGTCAGTGAGTGAGTGAATCGGTGTGTGAATCAGTGAGTGAATTTTTCAACTAGTGAGTGAATCATTGAATAAGTGAGGTATTTACTGAGCGAGTCAGTAAGTGAGTTAGTGAACGAGTAAGTCTGGCAGTGAATGTGTCAGTGAGTCAGTTACTGGGTGAATCAGTGAATGAATGAGCCAGTAGGTGAGTGAGTGAGTGATTGATTGAGTGGATGAGTCAGTTAGTGAGTGAGTGAACGAAGTGAAACAGTGAGTCGGTGAGTGATTTGGGGAGTGAATGAGTGAATCTGGGATTGAATCTGTAAGTAAGTGAATCAGTGAGTAATTTATTGAGTGAGTGAATTAGTGAGTGAGTGATTGAGTGAATGAGTCAGTCAGTTAGTGAGTGAGTGAGTGAGTGAGTGAATTAGTAAGTGACAGAGTTTATAGATATTCACATTAATTTATTTTTTTAATTTATTTTACTTTTTTTTATTGAAGTTGTAAAATAGATTTTCTCCTAAATCAATTAAAAAAACGTCCAGCATGCAGCCGTGTGTTCCTCCACTTTTTGAAGCACCGCCACCAGCGTGTCAGTTGATCTGCAGTACTAGATCTAGATCACATGACGGGTGTGAACGTGATGCTTCACGTGAGATGAGAAGTAATTATAAGCCTCTCCTACAGACACTTTACTTGAGCGGTTTAATGACACTTAAATGACAGCCTTGTTTAAGTGAATAATTATTTACTACGGGCGTGACGAGCTCTTTATCTTTATAAGATCGGTTTTCACAGATACAAGAGGCTTTGCTCTTTCATGCTGCTAAACGCCTTTATAACGGTAGTAAAGTAGAACGAGCTCATAGAAATTGTACCAAAATAATGTAAGATGAGGCTTTTCTTTTGAAAGTATATTTTTGGGAAAATACTTTTTACACAAACCCGTTTTCAAAGCAAGTGCATTTTCACCAAAGTTCCATCAATATTTTAAGCAATTAGGATTCACCCCAGTAACAAAATATATATATACAGCATATATAGATATACAAATTGTAATAAATAAAGTATATATTCTGTATATAATATATAAAGTATATATATATATATATTTTTATATATATATATATATATAGTCTTTATTATATTATATACTGCAATAGTATATGTGTAAATACAAATAGTACACACACACACACACATATACATATATGCAAACCATTATTGTGCTATTTGGACATGTTATTCGACTGTAAATTGAGCTTTTTATAATAAGATTTAATGTAATAATCATTATTAAACCATGAGAATGGCGAACAAAAAAAAAAACTACCATGTTAAAAAGATTAAAACTGTTTATAGCGTAAGAAACAAATATCAACAGCGAACAATCTCTTTCAAGAATACTTTTGTATTCCTCAAATATACTGTGAATTAACACGCCAGTGTTTAGAAAAGCATTAGTGCTCAACTTCACAAATCCAAAACGACGCTGATGGCGTTTCATTGTTTTACAACGGCCCATGATTGTATTACTTTTGTAGTCCATCAAAGCTCCCCAAACATTTCTTTAAGAATTAATTTAGTGCTTCCAGCCATTTAATTCAATGGATTTCCCATTTGTTTGTGTCTCCAATCTGTCTCTGTCCAAACTTTTGCTCAGACCCTCAAGGTGTCACGAGCATCTTTTATGTTCAGTTCATCTATTGCAGTGATGTGACCCATTCCCAGTAACGTATACACGTCCGCAGTTTATAAAGAAGTCTATTGGAAGTCACTTTCAAAAGATTTTTAGGGGGGAACGAGATGAAAAGTGCCCAAAGAAGAGCTAAAGAAACGCATTTGGAGATATCAGCAGGCTGTCTGAGGGAAAACAAACTCTACTGACCGACGTGAGTTGGCTTAATCAGATTAGGATTGCCTCATCTAAAAAAGCAATAGAAGAGGAAAGAAAGCCATGAATCGGTCAGTGCGCCGTGGATGGGGGGATGCTCTTGTGGGCTCTAAGAGGAGCAGTGAATACATACTTTGTTGTGGACATGCTGGTCTGCAGATGGTGAAAAGACAACAACTCGAGTGAAGGGAAAGGCAAACCGCACACTGATCCGGGGATTTTCTTTTTATTTTGTCTTTCTTTCACGTGTGAGAGGTCAACAACTGCAACACTCGCATCACCGGCCGTAAAGTCCTTTATTACTCTAAATTCTCTGGTTTTATTGTAAAAAATTTCTTTTTTTCGCATAATGCATGTTTTATATAACTGCAGAGTGGTTTAATATCCAAACCTTTGAAATGATTGTTGAATTAGGAGGTGAAAGCCGACTGGATTATTAAGGTGGTGTTTGGTTTGGAGAAATCTCTAGCGACTGTGTGTTTAAGATATCTTTCCCTACTAAGATTCCTTTAGATCCATTGCCATTGTTTTTTTCTTTTCAGATTCTGAGACTGATCAGGTGCTGTGAATGTAAGCAGTGGCTTCAGACCTTTGTGTTGGGAAGGATGAACTTTATTAACCTTTAAAATGCCACAAGCTGATACATACTTTTACAAATTTTGATACAAACTTAAATCACCAGTGAAACTAAATAACAAAACAAAACACTGGTGGTTTATTTAAAATCTGGGAAAGTTTTAACAAGAAATTGAGGAATGAGTTGAATTATTTCTAATTTAAGATCATTTTTTCTACATCAGGATTTCATTTAATCACGATTGCTATTTCCTTTTTGATTGCTATAATTATATAATGTTGTTTATTTTATTAATTTGCAACAATTACAAACATGTTATACTTATATTATGTAACTCGTTAAAAAAGCAACTCACTTACAAAAGAAGTAAACACTTTTAAGACACATTTAAGACAACCGATGATTTTTACTCCAATACTAGTTTGTCGACTTCCTCCATCTCGAATCCCAAGTCAAACCAGTAGAAGTTTCTGTATAATGGCCGCTCTTTTCACATATAGTCTGTACTAATATGGCAAATCATAGCAAAATTTGAGACCCAAGAGACAGTGTTAATCACTATTAGACATCACTAATACCTCAGTCATAATCAGTTACTACATGTGTGTGTGTCTGTGTGTGTGTGTGTGTGTGCGTGCGTGCGTGCGTGCGTGTGTGTGTGTGTGTGTGTGTGTGTGTGTGTGTGTGTGTGCGTGCGTGTGTGTGTGTGCTGTTCTGAAATGTCTTGACTGTTTCTAAATCATTCTGTGAACCTCACAGGTTTAGAATTGTTCATGCAACAGACTTTATAGTCGTATAACACAGAGAGAGCAGGATTAAAGACTGCATTATATACCTCAATCCTAAAGCAAACAGGGCAACAGTGAGCGCGCAGCTGGCCCCTGAGAGCCCGGGATCCTGGGCAAACAGGCCTCCGGCACACCCGAGCTGCTCCGGCAACAAACCACTACAGCTCCAAACAATGGCAGACAAGCAACTGTACACAAAACTCAATCAACTCTATATTGCTTTTGGGATTTCACTTTCTTAGCAGAGGATTTGACCAATTTAAACCTGCATATTTTACTCGAGGAATATATAATATCATATATACAAATCATGTAGAAATGGACACATCTGAATAAAAGTAAAATTATTATTAATATTAATATTTACTGTTTTATTATTTACAATATGCAAAGGGTTTATCATTAAGAGGTTTATCAAAAATGTGTAGTTTAGTTATGAGCAGAACCAGATATGATGTGACATCTATGGAAATAAAATCTAATCATGGTACCGGAGTTTTTTCTTTTCCTGCATGTTGAATAACAAATAATAGTTGAAAGACTACATTTGGAGCATTTTATTCTACTCACAAATTGCTCATTTTTGAGCCGCGATGATTGGTGGCGTCCCCTATTGGTCGAACTAAATAATTAATCGACTCACCAGAAACTATCTAGAACCTTCGATAGATGGCGCCCGACACTAAGAAACTGCCCCCTTTTACTCACCGCGTGTCTTGAAAACTTTTACAATTCTTCAGTAAAATCTTGTGGTCGACGTTACGAATATACGAGAGCTTGAAATCATTCATAGGTAAATGTGTGTTTTATCCAAATCAAATTAATTTTACATATTAAATAGATAAAAAAATTAATAGGTTTTTTTTTTTTTTTTCTATAAAATAAATAGTTAAAAAATAGAACAAATGTGATTGTTCTGGTGTTGGAGCATTTTCAATTAGCTGTTATAAACGATATCTAAACGGTTAATAAACATGTTTCATGTTTTCTTAAATGACATCTTATAATGTTCCACAAAAAAATAACAATATATACGGTAGATTCTATATACTTTATATACTGTCTTGTTTGTATTATTTTATACATTTTATAAACTATCTCAGTTTTAGTAAACTTTTCCTAAAAGTACTTTAAACGGATTAATAGTTGTACCAAATCACTTCTGCAATTGCATTTGAGCAAAAACTGAACCAGAACTTCCGCCCCAAGCCGTAGCAAGCGAGTCCAGCAGTGGCACGTGCTCGAGAGACGCGGCGGGTGCGCAGACTGGCTGGCACGCGGACAGATGTAGCAACACCTCCCCCGCGCACTCTCAGCCTCACGCGCGGCTTGAATGATTGACGCGTAAGATCTCCGACCAACCAATAGAACGAAGCCTTGCTGGATTTGCATAAAACAGCGTCCTCCTATTGGTCGAACCTTCGAACCACCTCGCGTGCCTTTACAGCTGTTTTCCTCTTTGAAGCTCAACCACCCTGGAAGTTTAATCTGGTGTTTTCTCGCTTTAAAAAAGAATTATAACATTTGTAAAAGCAGTAATGCATACGAATTCCGATGTAGTTGTAAAAAAACACAACCACTTTGATTTATAAAACGCGCTTCAAATGCCTATACGCTCTCGTGTCTTACGCGTGTTGAAAGTGTTTAAAAGTGCCGAATAAAAACCACATTAAAACTGCTGCGTTAATAGAGTCCTCAGTGAGATTTGCACACGTCATCGTGCAACAGGCGTTTGAGAGGAATGTCACGTTCGCAGCGTTGCGTGAAAGGCCGGTCGAGAGCGGCGAGAGGACGTACGTGTTCCCCCGATCCCCCTTATCGCTGCGCGGCCGCCGGGCCCGACTGCACTCGCCGCTTTGTTGTTTGTCCCTCCAGGGCTGATTGAGCAGCGCGTGACTGACAGCCTGCGGGGGTGTTGTCCAATCAGCAGCCAGCCCGCGCCCAATGGGTGAGTCCGCGCGCCTATTGGCTGCAGCGAGTGTGGGAAAGAATGCAGAGAGGGTTTCACACGAACTGGGAGCATGCGATCTATCTATAAATACCGCTGGCGTGTGGCAGCAGGAGATTCGACTTGCCCTCCGCCACGCACGCTCGTGTCCTCACGTGACAGCCCGCCGACCATAAGTCATACAGCTGATAAGAGGGACTCGCGCTCCCTGTCTCGTGATCATCACAACTTGGCCGTTCCCCCGCGCCGAATGCCCAAACCCTTACTTTTTACACACCACGGAATATAAAGCTTCCTGACGTGCATCGGACGGAGTTTGGGTTTCGATCATGCCAGCTGATAATATGGAGAAGCAGACCGCATCACCTATAGCTGGTGCTCCTGCCAGTGGAACCCACACGCCGGACAAACCAAAGAACGCTAGCGAGCACAGAAAGGTAATTCACATCTGGATCCCGCTTGGATTGCGCCAGCCACTTTAGCAGAACAAGTTGCATGCATTCTTGTAAATACTTTATTTCGGTGTGATTCTAAAGCTCCTTTCGATTTTTTTTGCAGTCTTCAAAGCCAATCATGGAGAAACGCCGCAGAGCGAGAATCAACGAAAGTCTGGGGCAACTTAAGACACTGATTCTGGATGCTCTTAAAAAAGATGTACGTTCTTCATCCGGACCTCTTTCAGTTTCAGACCACAGAGGAAACACAACAAACCATAAAATCTAACTGGATCTATTTTTATTATTATTTCAGAGCTCCAGGCACTCGAAATTAGAGAAAGCTGATATTCTGGAGATGACAGTCAAGCACTTGCGTAATTTGCAGCGCGTGCAGATGACCGGTAAGCAACAGTCTATGGCATCAGATACGTTTGTGGCTTGTAAATGATGCATTTGCGCCCACTGAAATGCAGTTTTAATAAGCCTCGTTTTCTCTTTTCAGCTGCCCTCTCGGCTGACACAAACGTCCTCAGCAAGTACCGCGCCGGATTCAACGAATGCATGAACGAGGTGACCCGATTTCTCTCCACCTGCGAGGGGGTTAACACCGAGGTCAGATCGAGGCTTCTGACCCACCTGTCCGGATGTTTGGGGCAGATGATGGCCATGAACTACCCACAGCCCGCCCCAGCACAGGCGCATCTGGCTCAGCCTCTGCACGTCCAGCTTCCGTCTACTCTGCCCATCAGCGGCGCATCCCTGGGCTCCAAGCTCAGCCCCTCAGAAGCCGTTTCACCCAAAGTGTTTGGCGGGTTCCAGCTTGTGCCAGCCACCGACGGACAATTTGCTTTCCTCATCCCTAACCCAGCATTCGCCTCAGCATCAACTCCCGTCATCCCCTTGTACGCAAACGCAGGCGTCCCGGTGGCTGTCAACCCCAGTCCCGTGCCGGCCAACTCCGCGCCCACTGTAGCGTCTCCGGTGCAGGGAATGACTTCCTTCGCGGGGGTCTCGCGGGCCGTCAGCCCGGTGGGAGTCAGTGCTGGCATGGAGAGCCACGAGCCGGTGTGGCGACCGTGGTAGAGACGTACGTGCTCCAGATGAACTTTGCGGTAGTTTTTCATGATGAAGAAACACATTTGGTTCCGTTTTATGGGACCGTTATAACGTTCTGTTGGACACGGCGCTTGTGTTTGTTAGCGGTTCTGTGTCCAATGTTTGGATGCTGTTGATGAAAATGCTGTCTATTCAACAGAGTTACAACACTTAATGTTTATAAAGTACTTTTGTTTGCAAAGAAAGAGTTTAGTTTTGTATAAAGTTTGTAAAAGATTGTCATGCCAAAGCTCTGTGGTGTCTTTAAGTGTTCGATATAAAATAAATCAAAATAACAAAATGCAGCGTGTTTATCTATTTGTATCACCTTGCTTAATTAAAACATGCATGTGCTAAGGTTAAACCATTTTAAATAAATGCTTTATTGCTAATTATCTAATACCATCGTTAACTTTTCCTTTAATCTTATAATACAGGACTTTTCATTAAATATGTAATTGCTTCTTTTATTTGATGTAATGCAAAAGTTAACCGTTTCCCTCTTTGACTTTAAAAACTTTTTAACCCCTTATAAGGCTTACGACAAACCCGTGTCATTTTTTACCATACTTTCAGTTTTGAGCTTTGTTTAACAATTTTAACATTTTGGGTTAAATAATGTGTTTTTGTTTATCTTTCTTCGGTTCTGGCGGGAAGAGACTAAATTACCCTAAAGTGTCACGAGTTGACATGACAAAGGCAGTAAGAGAGGTTCTTCTTCTTTTCTTTTGCAAAAAGGTAATTAAACATCTGAATGGGGTCTCATCCTGTATGCAGCGGGATCTTTAAGAAGTCCAGACCCCCCATTCATTGCTCCGGGATAATGTCACAAACAGATTGCCTTCTCGAACAGAGAATATGGCAGAATCCCCTCTTCCTCTTGTTCGTTGGTTGTCATTTATAGGATCAATTTGAATCTTTCTGGCACTAAATCGATCCCATAGTCATTGTAGAGCGGACCTAAGCGCGTGGGACTGGTAACATCACCTCGAAACCGCCGTAACGTAAACGAAATAAATCACGATGTTTCACTTTACAAACAGCACGGCTCCTGGCGGCTTCAGACGAGTGTAATTCCGATTGTTTATGTTATCGCCGAGTGTAAACTTATCTTCCCTCAGACGTGTCGCGCGGGTGCCGGCGTGGCGTACGCCGTGTGTCTGCCACTTGCCCTCAGCGGCGCTTTTCGCTTTCAGATAAGGTTACAAACTCTGACCGGCGCTGCCACCGACAGCTTCGTCATGTAAAAAGCAGTAATGGTGAGACCTGCTTTTTTAAGCAACGTATAGGTTTATTTCACAAATCGCATCAAATGTATTTAAGTTAAATAATTTACTCAAAAGTACTTGTTACATGCTGTTTTGGTATCTGTTCTGTCGTCAGACTGCCAGTCTAAACTTAAATACAGTATACGATTTCAGTATAAAATACAGTAAAAGAAAATAACATATTAAGCATAAAAGCTAACAATCAACTTTTATTTTGCATTTTTATAAACGCACTTTTCCAAGTCATGTTAAAAGCGGTAATTGTGAGACCTGCTTTTTCAAACAGTGGCGTGTATTTACAAATCCCATCAAATGTATTAAAGTTAACTAATTTACTCAAAAGTAATTGGTTTACATTCAGTATTGTTAATGTATCTGTTCGGTACACATACACTGCCTCTGTAAACTGATATACAGTATAATAGTTGCAGTATATAGATACAGTGAAAAAAAAAACATATTAAGTATATACGCTTTTATTTTGTATTTTAAAACGCACTTTTATTTGTTACATAACAATTCTCACCAAACCAAATTTGAACCAAATGGTGCTAAGCGAATTTGCACAGAAAGGCTTATGTAGGGTTGAAACACTAGTTGGCAATGTGTGGGCTCCGCGGCCTGTCTCTCTGCCTGCGTGTCTGAGTTAATAGTTCAGCGATGCCGTTGTGGTGCTGAGGTCGTGAGAACCGAGCGAACTAGACTGCCTGCGGCCGGGCGGAGCGCCAATCCGTAAATCCCCGCTGGCAGGCCGGGTCGTGCTTTGGCCGCACAGCCTCTCTGGAGGTGAGGAGGCGCACACGCGTGGCCGCCAAAATGCAAGGTTTAAGCCAGACTATAATAATTACAAGAGCCACTGGACAGATCCAACACACAGAGAGACTTTTCAAGCTGTGGGGCCTCACACGGATGCAACGTTTTCATCCCGAAATAATGAAATGTACTTTTCCATCCCACACAGCCTCCAAGTCTGAAAAGTTCATTTTCCCCCTATTGTGCGTTTCTCGCCGGATGTTTTTCTACACCTCCAATGACAAATTTGGACGTTGTTTAGAGCTTTAAGCTTTCGTTGAGAAATCATGTTGGGTTGTAAGCTATCATCCTTCAGGGTTTAACCAGGATACGATCCACATTTGAAGTTTCTGGAGTGAAAAAGTGCAACGTCTGGTCAAAGGCAATACCATCTCTGACCACAAGGAGGAACATGAACTATTGCTCTGTCAAACCCATTGCAAAAAGTTTTCAGAGGACACGCTCTTTTCATCTCCTTGTACGTTAATGCGTTCATCTTTTCCTCTCTTCCATTCAAGTCTTGCATCTGGTGTTTTCACCACATCATCTAACACACGTAAGTCCGGCTAAATTTACTCTAGTTCAAAGTCACACTCTTGAGGACAAGGGGGAAATTCTTCGCATGCTTGGAAATGGAAGCTGTGGAAGGAAGGTGGGGGGCAAGGGCCAGAGTGGTCCAGAAAAGAACCAGAGGAGGCTGATACGTCTTTCTCCTTCAGCACCTGTTTCCAAAGAAGTCATGGAAGACAGTCGTCTGCAGAACTTACCACCACAATTTCAAACCAAAGCCATACAGTCACTGAATCAGCGTCATGCTTTCCCCAAAATCTTAGTGTTGCAAACCACCTGCTTTGTGGTCCCATTACTGCATGTTTCTGACGGCTCTTGTTCTTTTTTGTCTACATATTACATCAGCGGTATTAATAGTAAAGTTCACCTAGTAGCAAGAGCCGTGTTGTCGGGGAAGGAGAAGACACATTGGGGGGGATGCACCAAAGACCCTTATCAAATGTCACGACTTAAGGAGCCGTAAGGTCCGCAGATCCTTGTCTCTTGTCGGCAGGACATATTTCAGAGTTCTGGTTCTGCTTTTCAGCACAATCTATGGTTTCAAACCAGCGGCGCTTTGGCCGGCTTTGGAACCTTAGCAAATGCTCCAGATTCCACGAGAGAAAGTGAGGACCACCCTTGACAGTCTGACGCTCCCTCCAAGTATTTATGATTTATCTCCCTGGTGGCCTTGAAGAAGACCTGTTTAATTTTGGAGCACTTTCTTTTATTTATGCTTCGCTGGTCCTGATGGCGTTTTATTTATGCGAATCCCACCGCTCAGCTGTCGGGCTATTTTAATTCTTACAGACCTTGAAAGACACACCAAGATCAAACCTGAATCTCACAATTTAACACACTGAAAGCACAGTTTAATATTATTTTTATTATATGAAATATGCATAATGTCAGTAGGTACATTTAAAGTCCACGTTTATTTGTAATTCAAGTTCAAATTAGAACGCTCACAAAAAATAAAAAGAATATTGAATTGTAGTCAAATTGGCTTTAGTAAATGTGGGCAGCAAGCATCAAAGCTGACATCAAAATGACATCAAAGCTGAACGTTATGACTAGCGCAAAGTCAAGCCGAGGGCATAATCCGTGGGCTCTGCTGGTATGAGTGTACCGACGTGGAATCTACATTTGAGGTAGTAAAATCAGTTCTGTCAGCATGTCATTTCGCAACGCTTAACAAACTGTGAAAGTGGCCAGAAAGCCAAATGATAGGACGTTTAGCTCGGCCTTGATTCTTGTTTAGTTGGTCTTATGGGTTGGCATTGTTGTGTTGTACCCAGGGGTCGTGGGCACGACTTAGAAGCTCTTTTCCATTTTCTTGACACTTGTAGTTCCCATGAAGACAGACTGACTGACACAAGGTCACTGTGAGGGCAGGATTTGCCATCTAACCGCAAGTCTACGTGTGCTAGATAGGCACCTGAAAGTTCTGTTCTGACTCATCTCTGACTCATTCCAACCATCGGTGAGATGCTTGTGTTCCACACTTAAGCTTCGCTGCCACGTTGGTGCAAAGTCTGAGAACCAGATTGCATTTGAAATGTTTCCACAGCTCGTGGCAATTCTTAGAAATGTTTTATAGAGTGGTTGTTGGTTAAGACAGATTAAAACATGATTTATATCAAAATATCATCATTTAAACCGTTAATTACGTTAACCACAGCTGAAATGTGTCTAAATGACTGTAAAAGTAAAATCAAGCATCATGTCCAGTCCTGTGATTGGCTGATCATCAGAGTGTGTCCCGCCTTTTGACCCAGAGACTCTGTGATTGGCTCCCGCTTTCCATGACCCAGAAATAGAACAGGCTTTGAAATCAAATAAACCACTAAGTCTGTATATCCCACCCTCCAATTGGTTGATCACCAAATAACTCTGAGATACTGAGATCAGCTCCAGCTCCACGTGACCCAGAAATGAAACCAAACCGTAAGCCAAAACATGTGATAATTAAACTAATGGTGAGTAGAAGAAGCTTTCCTGTGTCAGTTGAGCAGGTGTTAATAACACAACGGTTGTTGCTTTTACTGGACAAGTTTGTACATAGTACAGCAATTTTCGGATTATAAGGTGGAACATTAACGCTCTGTTCTGTTTTTTTCTTCCTGTTTCCACACATTTTTCCAGCATTTAATGCACACTGCCAATTAGCTATGTTTTACATTTTAATTGCTCCTTATAATCTGAAAAAAAAAAAAAAAAACAAAACAAAAAAACTGTAAGGCAACTCCCGTCTTTAAAATCTTAGTTCCATATTGAAGCATCAGCTCAGTCTTATGACGGAGTGGTGGCAGACAGTCTAATCTTTCTCATTATCCTGTCGTGTGGCTCTTTGTCTTCATACAGGATGTCCTGGTCTCCATGAGGCACTATCAGAAGCGTGGTTACTGCGTGTGGGAGAGACACAAAGAAAAGTCAGAAAGAAACTACAAGACAAAATCCCCTCACCAGATGTTACCAGCTTTTGAAAAGGTTTCACGTCCTGCACTTTCCCTCCCCTCGTCTTGTCAAAAGATCAAGTTGTTTTTCTTCCTTTCTTTATCATGCAGCCTCATGTGGATCTGGCTTCTTTTAAGGGTCTCGACTTGTGTGTGTATGTGTGTGATGGGTCTCGGCCTGGATAGGGTCAGCCACAGTTATGAGCGCTGCTCTCCTCCTTTTGGGTTCCTCTCCATTCTTCCAGCGGGAAGGTAAATTTACTCACTGTATTTGTCTTTCACTTCTTATGTTAAATGCGGTACAGTGTGCTTTCCTCTCACAGATTTTATGGTGTTTATTCTCATGCATGAAACAAGAGTCAAGTCAAGTGTCAATAAGAAAAAGCTTTAAACAAAAGCACCTTGTGAATGAATGAATGAGTGAATTGAGAGCACAGCTGGGCACACACACACACACACACACACACACACACACACACACACAGACACAGACACAGACGGAAGTGCACAAACAGACAGACACACTAATGGGTACATACATTGAAAGTACATGTACATTCATCCATCCATCCATCCATCCATTTTTCAAATAACTAAATAATTATATATATGGTGGTGGTGCACTAGTATCGGTGGACTTATTTAACGCAAGACTTATTTTACTGTAAACGCCAAGTTCCCGCACCTGTCACGTATTCAGTTTTATATTAGTCAGACACATTTGCAGTTGCGGCAACTTTTATTAAAAGAACCAAAACAATTGGCAACAAAAAGTGTCATGCGGAGTAAAAACTTGGCAAAAAAGCAATGATAGAACAGAAATATACGCTGTCAAAAATGCTGCAGGCGATAGGCTCAAACAAAACAATTAGCATTCCAACGGACGGAAACACTAACGCAGAACGCAAATGAACAGTTCTGAAATAAAAAAGCCCAAATGACACTACATATAGCCAAATTTCACTGTCTGGGTGAATAATATAAAAAGTATACACGTAAACATTAGTTAAAGTTACAATAGCATATGGAATGAAAGGTTGAGTTTGAAAGAGTTGTAGAAACTACTGGGAAATGACCACATCAAACGTGACATGCTGACATGGATACAGTTACGAAGCCACCGGGGTTGCTTCTAGAAAATTTATTTTTAGATCAATTTTGCAAATTGAGTATTGTTGAGTTCTTTCAGTCTCAACATGCATGCAAAGCTAATGCGGGAAATGTCTGCTTTCTACAATTTGGAGAACAATTTAGAAATCACTATAGTTTTCTTTAGTTAATCTGGAATTCTAAGATTGCATAGATATTAATCTACTATAGATTTAAAAAAAAGTAAATCCATGCCCACCTCTAATAAATATATAAACTGAATCACATGTCCAAAGAAAGCTGATTTCTCATCAGATAACTTGTTTGCAAGTGTGGTTTCCGCCTGTTTATGAGTGGGTGACAGTTTGTAAGAGAATGTGAGATGTCACGTGGGTTGTCTCCAGAGTGACAGTGTGTGTGCACCGATCGGCCGAGTGTGTGTTGCTGAAGAGGTTCCCTGGAGCAGAACAAGTGTATTGATTGTTTCACCTATCCCACAGCCTACAGCATTGTGTCCTTCCTTTTCTCCCCGACCAATCAATACCTCTTTGTGTCCGTCTCTGTCCATTGATGAATCTTTCAAATCGGATGCTATTCTCTGCTGCTGTCAGTCAAGTCAAAGGTACGACTTCGTCTTTTCCTCATTTGACACCTCCATCATTTGACATCTCCCAGTATATCTCCACTATTCCAGAAAAGAGGACACTCAAATTGGGAAAAATCATTCGTCCAGTCTGGAATATTTAAAGTGCAGTCAGGAACCAGCTCCAGCTTTCACAAGTCCAGCTCAGCAGTTTGTGTTTATCCGCTCGACATCCGCTTCTTTTGATGTGGTCACTTGCCGTGGCCTTCATGTTTCCATGGCCGACTCCAAACACTTAGACACAACAGTTGCACGGAGGAAGACAACCCTTTGCAGCCTCTCATTTCCTGTATTGTCTGCGGTGATTCCTCTTTAGGGAAAGTTTATTGTCCGCGTGCCGCTTTGTATCAGTCCGGAATGTTACAGTTCCTTTAGATTATTTTTAGACTGCACATTAAATTCTGGAATGTTTATGCACAGGTTTATATTCGCATTAATGATACTGTGTTGTCCAAATAAAAATGCGCAGACATTTTATGAATCGGTACATGAGCTGAGACAGTGGTGGGTCATTTCCTGAGGGGCCGTTTGCTCCCAGTGGGGTGTGTGACTTGGGGACGGTAGGGGGACTTTGGGGTCCCTGACCCTTCTTATTTAAGGTGGTTGAGAGTCAACTAGGACCAGAACCATTGAGATGCCATCAATGGAGGCGACCATCCAGCAGACAGCCGTGATGATAGAACAGGGTTAACAAGACATTTTTAAAGAGCTCCGTCAAGTCTGCTGATGAATAGACAGAAAAAAATGATCTTTTTTCGGGATCACACCATGGAACTTTGACTTTCTTTCCATGAGAGGAAACATCTGGGGACGGACAATAAAGAATGTATGTGATAAACAGTGAATGTCTTTTCTGCGTCAGCTCAGTTTTCCGTCGTGCAGTGTGAACGGAATTGAGATTTGTTTCTATTTATAAGCGTATATTCTGGGGTTCTTTATCCACTTTCTAAAATAACATTAGTTGCAATTACACATTTTAAATACTAACTTTAGGTGGCGCTATACATGCTATTTCCCCTTGGAATTGTGTTTAATTCAGTCAGTTTAGACTATTTAGTTTAATGATGGTTTTTCCACTTGATGAAATTATCACACAAATACTAACGATCAAAACCCCTTAATTGTATCTTACAGCTTTTTTTTAATTATGATTCTTTTTTTGTAATTTTTTATTTCATTTTTAAAAAGAGTACTTCTTTATTCATTGTGTCTCTTACCCTATTCAGTCTTCACCATGCAGCCACCGTGAGACAAAAGTCTGAGATGACATCACCCAGTTTTCTCAGTGAATAATCTGAGATGTCTCATTCAGACTCAGATTACCTTCCCAAATCCACTTAGCAGCAAAACTGTCCCACTTCCTCCTAATATGGTTCTATATTTTCATTCCTTTTATTTCACGTCTTTTTCTATGTCATCACAATTGCTCAGAAAATGCTGTGAGATGAATGATGGTATTTTTTCCTTGTCAATTAGGATTGACAGCATCCGCTTTTTTTGTTGTTGGCGTTTGAAGCCGCTAATTTATGCGTCCATTGTTGGATTCACATTCGGCTCTGGGTCAGTGGCAGCCACAGTATCCTTGTCACTCATTCATTTGCTTGCCCCATTCAGAAAGTTAATTATGCTAATCACAATGACGGCCACAAGTGAGATCCCAAAAGTGCGAATAATGTAAATTAATAATAATAATAAAAAAAACATCTTAAAGTGTTTAGTGTTTAGAAGAGGGCAATATATGGATTAAAAAAACGTTTTTTGAAGGACAGATCAAAACCAAGTCTTGGGAGTTTAATAAATGATAAAAAAAAAATCATGAATAATAATTTATATATATATATATATATGTGTGTGTGTGTGTGTGTGTGTGTACTGTATATATTTATGCTGTATACATCTATATTTAATTTACATACATAGTTGAGGACAAAATTATCATATACTTATTATACCTCAAATTATACTAATAATTGTGTTATTTATTATACTAATATACTAATGTTAATTATTATATTAATACTTTTTTGTTTATAGTTTATGTTGTCTTTATTAATTATATAATAATTTATGTATCTAAGTTTTTAAATTATGTAATAATGGCTTCTTTGGGCACACACACACACACACACACACACACACACACACACACACACACACTCACAGACACACATGCACACGCATGCACACACTGTGGTGATTTGTCAAATAGTACGTTTTGTAATATTTTAAAACAACGCATATTTAGAATATTGTTTACTACATTTAATTATGTAATACATTTTTAAATAATATATTTTCTGCTGAATTTGTTTCACTGTATGATTTCACTGAGGGTTTTCACTTTACACTTTTACATTTAAATGTTTTACACAAAGTTGTACACAAACTTCGTTTAAATGTTTGTCATTTCTAATTTATCATTGAACTATCATTCGCAATGAAATGAAATTTCAATTAGAACTCATTCATTTTCATTTCAGGATGTTTATCATTATTTTTATATAATCTGGTAAAAAATAATCTGTATAAAATAATCTTATTAAAACCCGTTTGTTTAACTTTCATACTATGTGTCATTCTCATTCATTGATTTGTTCATCGAATTTAAGGTTTTTTTTTTTTTTGCTATTTGCTGTTTTAAGGTATTTTAAAATAGCAGTTCAACTTCACATAATTGACTAGAAATCGCAAAGAAAAGTTTAACTAATATACAAAATCAAACATAGATTTGTCATATTATTGTTGTTGATTACATTATCTGCATATTTATTTACAATAAAAATAAAAAATCACAAATCACTTAGCAAAGCCTATTTATGAAGAATGGACATTTAATTAAATTTGAATTACAAACTGGCATGTTACAAGTACAAGAGCTCTCATCTTGGTTGATCATTAAAGTATCGAGTTTCCAGCAAAAATCCACTGGGAAAACTCATTCACATGAAGCCATGCAAAGAATTCTGATGCAGGCATGTCACGGCCTCTCAACAATTGTCTTATCCTTTAGTGGTGAAGACCGAGATTGGCACAAATGTGTCTCAGAAATTAAAATACAACTACCAGTATTCTATTATTTTCTATGAGTTGGAAGCAGTGGATAATGTCCATATAAGTGTAGGAGCAGGTGGTTGAGGAGCCATTGTTAATCACTTAATGATGAATTCTTCACTTTACATGGTCGTTTTTACTCCTTGTGCGTGGGGTGTGGAAACTTTATAAAAAGTTTATTTTAGCATGAAATGAGTAGGCACAGATAAATGGCTTGCTCGAGGGTTTTGTCAGGGTTATTGGGGGTCTTCAGAACAGGCAGGTTGGGACCATATGTCATCATTCTTGGCCTTTGTGTGGGCGTGTCTCTGTGGAAACCGCATCAGCTGTGGTCATTGTCTGACCGGGCTCAATAGCCCATATATTCATTGCCGGCCTATTGCAGGCTCCGCAACAGAAACAAATTGATACATACAAGCTCCGGCCCCCTTGAGATCACATGACACATTTGAAACGAACAAAAAGAAAAAATAGAACACTTTGGCCTGTTGAAAATCTTGAGAAAAGATTGGTTTCCACGGAGACCGGGCGGCAAGCCTGCTACGGGCCATTAAACTCGAATCAGATGTAAATTGTCTTTTGCCTTCATGTCACCGTCTCGCAACTTCTTTGCACTGCAGAAACAAATTAAACAGTTTGTTTGCAGATTCACGTGTCATTTTAATGGCTTTTTATGCGTCCGTCCTTTGTTTACAGGAACAGGGTAACAAACCGTCATTGATTTATAATATCTACACTTAAGTAGTCTGTCCACCGCAGCTTTCACACTAACAGGGTCATTAAAGTGGATTAGACTGGGAAACAAAGCGTCACCTTCAAACAAATGTCAATAATAGTTACGCTTCAGATTCTGGAGAGGCTGAAAATAACAGCACAAGTGAAATATATAACAGTAATGTGGGGCATGGAAATGTCAGCCAATGCAAAATAATTGGTTAAAAACACAGTTTTAAACGTGTTTCAGTTTGAAAAATCAAAGTAAAATAAAAATAGCTGCATAAAACAATTTGCAGCGTCTTGTGAAATCATACTGTAGTATCGTATTTATGCGAATATAAGCATCCCCCTGATTTTTCAGGCACAAAATAAAATGTAATTTTAATGTACATTTTATTTTTTTTACATTTCTTATTAAATTATAATATTTCTTTCATAAAAATACAATTCTTTCTTTATTTAACAAACCTAACTTGTGACTCGTACCACTTCAATGTCATTTTGCTTGAATAATCTAAATATTAGTATTTTATATAACTACAGTGTTAGTATACTGTATATACATATCACACACAAAGTAGCCAAAGTGCTTGTATACAAAAAGTTGTGAATACAACAAATTTAACAGATAAAAGCTAAAACAATTATAACAGATAAATATGTTTTATAAATGTCTCACTATTGTATCCACATTACCCTTCACAGTTTTAATATGATCATTTATAGTGTGCTTACTTTTGTGTATTTATTAAATTATTTTTTTCTGACTATTTGTGGAGCTAAAGGGGAATGTTTTAGACTGTCGCTCACAGCTCATCGATGTTCCGTTTCTCCTTTTCAGGATTGTCTTTCTGAGAATTCAGCCAGGAAGTTGTGGCATTGAGCGGGAAATTATGTCAGAGTCAGAGAAGAGAAGAGTTCCAGTTAGGTGGGGAAGTGTGACAGTATAGAGAAAGTCACAAGCGTGTATCAATCAAATGAAGACTTATTTAGTATCATGCATTTGATGGTTCTAATGAAGTGTTCATCAAAGAGTTACACATCGTCGGACCTTTCAAAAGCTCATCAGACCCTAGGTCATAATGGGAAGCATCTTCGGAATGCCACGACTCGTCAGTGCTAATGCGAAGGAATGCGAGCGTTCATGCCATTCGATTGTCTGTGTTTAACGCATGTGAAAAATGAAGAAGAAAGGACAGAGGAGCAGACTTGGATGCTGAACGTTGTGGTGCATGACGGGGAGCTGGTGGCCTGACGGAAAAGCCGCCCCGGCCAGTGAAAACCCACTCAACAATTATTGCAAAAATATAATTGCCCATCTGGTTGTTCATTGAGGGTAACAAGGGTGTCCTCTTAGAGAATAAGTCAGGGGTATTGAGGGGTAGTTAAGAAAAGCCATAAGATTCTCCAGGGTCCATAGGCTCCAATTATTCAGAGATTATCCTTTCACGTTGACTGATCTGGAATTGAATAAAGTTTGGGCTGCATTATTGACAGCCGGGTGCACCTCTAAAGAAGCTGGAGGCGGATCAGGGTCCTGGGTTACGGTGTTAGTCCGGGTCTGACCCCAGAGGTTAGTGAGGTGACATTATGTAGTGACAGCACTGAGGCATCCTCTCTTAGCGCTCTTCACAAGCCGGCTGGAAAAATGCAGAGGGCAATCACATTAGGCGAGTCTTTCTGCCGCTTTTTGTCCCATCCCTCACTGTCTTTGGCACTGAATTTTAAAAGACAAACTCCCAAACCCGATTACGCTGGTGTCTTTTAAGCTTGAGTTTAGAGATGTTTAGGTTGGGTTTATAGTACCAAGTTGAGTGAGAGAGGGTGAGAGAGAGAGAGAGAGAGAGACAGAGAGAGAGTCTGTCCAATTATCCATCCAGTCAACCCTATTTGTCTATCAATCTTTCCACTCATCTACCCTATCTATCTATCTATCTATCTATCTATCTATCTATCTATCTATCTATCTATCTATCTATCTATCTATCTATCTATCTATCTATCTATCTATCTATCTATC
>CM051495.1:12834044-12865946 GCA_028031935.1 Paedocypris micromegethes
CTCTCTCTCTCTCTCTCTCTCTCTCTCTCTCTCTCTCTCTCTCTCCCTCTGTCTCTGTCTCCCTCTGTCTGTCTGTCTCTCTGTCTATCCATCCTGCCCTCTGTCTATCATAGGAAAGTGGCCAGTTATGTCCCATTAAAACGTAAGACAAATCCTCTAAATTTGTCCTGGATTCTAGTGAAATTCAAGAACCAGATTTCTGCTTACTTTTGTAAACATCAAACAACAACATTGTAAAAAATTTTTTGTGATTAATGAGCACAGACACTTCCGGAATTCTAACAGACACCTTTACAACTTCCCCATGTCTTCTCTCATCATGTCACCTTCTCGTGGCTCCACAGTTTCACGGTCCGGGAGCTTAGATCTGCTGACAAGTGTTGCCGAGGCCTCCCGTTTTTATCATGGAAAAGGGCTGCGGGATTCTCATGCCATTGGACAATGCCTAAACAAGCGGGTATGTCTAATTCAATTAAGTACACGAGGCTGTGCCAAGCCTCTCCACTGTCGGTGTGACAGTAGTAATGAGCCTGGGCTTTGAGTGCTCATGGTGGTGGGACGGGAGGTGCTGGTTTGGGTGGTTAGTCGGATGGTTGGTGGGGGGCACGCTCTCTTCATTCAGTCATTCTGGAAGACATTCTTTGATACTGTGAAAACAGCTTGAAAAAATCTTTTTAGACCCTTTTAAATGGAATATTTCACATTCCTTTACTATTGTCTAAGGGGGCTTGAGAGAAGACACAAGCAGCCATTATATACTGTATAACACTGCATTAACTGACACTCTTCTTCCACTGTGTGCCACAAACACAGCTGGCCCTTCATCTCCGCATGCCAGGGGCCTGACTATTCAGAGCGGATGTGGAAAAAGAGTGGCATTTATTCCATGAACGACACATTAATATTAAGTGGCAGCGCTGTTTCATGGGAAAGAAGAGCATTGGGGTAAAAAAGCGACAAAATAAAGTTTAAATTACAAACAAAAATACATTATAATAAATAAATTGCTTAAAAAAACTGTAATCATTTGCACTAACATATTTTTAAGTAAAATGTACTACTATAATTTTTTTATTTGCTAGAATAATAGAACAATATTTACTAGAATAATGAAATTATATTATATAAAAGGTTCTGCTAAATTGTTACAGTGCATTTTAATATATACCTTTTATTGTATATTTATGTTATTTTAGCTTTTTTCTGTGTATATAAACACAAAAAACAAGGTTTGCAAAACCTTCAAGAGGTTCTAATGGGAAGTTAAGGAATCAAGAATATAATTGTGTCTCACTCCTTCATTTGGGAAAAAAAAGCAAATTGTGTGTAAACAGCATGCTGGAACTGGCAGTTGACAAATACAGTCACTCAAGCTTAACTAGTCCTTAACTGGTAGAAACATCCAGCAATGCCAGAGGATGATCGTGCCAAATTTGAAAAAAGAAAGTACAATCATGCCAATCAAAAATTAACAAAATAAAATTCATTAGCATTTACCAAATATATAAGTTTAAATTTTGTCCTTTAATGAGCAGGACGACTAAAGAAGTCCTTAATGCTTCACTAAAGCGTTCAGCTGCTCTTTTAGTGACGGCTCATTGACTCGCCCTGTCCGTCAGCTTTCTGACCCTTAAATTCAGCCCGTCTGGTTTCTGAATATGTGGTTGGAAGCCCTAATTGCAAAAACAAACCAAAAACAACATGAAATAAAAACTAATTTATCACTGCAAAAGCATAATGATAAAGAACCGAACACGGTTGAGTTTTCAGACCTAAAATACAAATAATAGCGGTGAGAATACAAGAGAACAAAACAATATGTTGCTCAAAAATACTTTGCATTCTTTCACATTCAGACACTTTTGACTCTGGTTAGCAAACATCAGAGACCTGGACGGCCTTTCGTTTCTGTTAAAATCTCAGAAAGGCCTCCCACTGCTGCTGTGAAGCATTGCTTCTTGGCCATTTTTGTGTTAAAAAAGCCTCTTAAACGTTTGACTTTCTCACAGAAGCAGCTTGCTAAATGGCATTTCTGTAATGGACTCCTGCTAGGGTTCATATGCGTTGTATACCCACGCTGCCCAAAGTTGTGTCAACACCATTAGCATGAGAATACCTAAAAAGAAAGGCAAGAAAAGTTTTTTTTCTGCGTAAAAAAATCTGAAACTATAGAATTCTTTGTTTTCTGGAGAAAAAAAGATTTGAATCAAAGACACTGATGGTCATTTTTTTCTTGCCTTGGATGGAAAAAGTGGTGCTGAATGAATGTCTTATTTACATGCCAATGGGAAGGGGATGTGGTTTTAAAGGATGGGAAAAGCGGGCCCTCTATTATGGTGGGTGCTGGTAGCAGGGGCCAGGGCCGAGCGAGAGCCTCCCTGCCAGGCAGCGGTTAACAAGGCGCTGGCTGAATTAGAGAATGGCAATGAGTTTTTAATTGGTGACACATTATATTTATCAAGCTGACAGCCAGGGTTCCGCACTGGGACCTTTCTTGTTTTGTCCCATGCTGCGCATTACTTCCCCCTAGGTGCCCCTGCTCGATGCCCCCCGTGCGGCCAGTTCCCTCGCCAGCGAAAAAAAGAATCAAAACATAATAACTGAGCGGCAAGTTGAATAATAACATTGAATTATTCATTAGGCTGCTTAAAGTGTTGGATAAATCAAGGCCCCCTCAACGCGGACAAAAGCCCACTCATTGTTATCGGTCAAATCAGTACGGTAGTTTAAGGCCTCACATAAAGGCAAATCCTTTTCAGATCTGTTTAGTAGCCTGACAGAGCTCTTTGCTCCACAGAGGCAAAAGTTATTAACAAGTGTTTAATATTTGTATGGGAGTGGTTCATCATCGTCCACTAAAGTCACCCAACAAAGCCGAGCCTGGGTCAAGCACATGATGATATGATCCGTGGACAGTATTTTAGCGTAAGCATCTTTAGGAGTGATAGTATCCTTGATAAGTTTAAATAATGCTGTAACTATATTCGGCTAAGAATCCAAAATAGTCTATGAAATGTTTAGCTTAAAATGTGAAAACAACGAACTTTTTTGAGTTTCTGTCTGAACGTCTGTGGTTCAAAGTCCCTGAACAAAATATTTTCATAGGTCGTCCATATTTAAATAAAATAGTTGAGCGAATCAGGTCTGTGTATCTGTCTGTAATTAATAATAATTTAAAGTTATTTGAGTTGTTAATTGGCTGCTAATTAGCAACATTTGGTGCCGCTATTTACGTCAGAAACGTCTTTTAGGTGTGTATTTTTGCTGCACTGATGTGTTGGCCGTTACTACTATGTACTACTACTACTGCTGCTGCTACTACTGCACATAAGTGGTGTAAAGTACTTAAGTAAATGGACTTTACTTTACTTACGGATTTTTTTGCTACTTTGTACTTGTGCTGAGTATCAAAAAAATAAGCAACTTTCACTCTCTACTTGGCTACATTTTTGAAGAAATATATGTGCTCTTTACTCCACCACATTTGTTCTTGAGCCTAAATTCTGTACGAGTAAAATACTTTTAAAATTGGATCTTTAATCAACTTTTACTCAAGCCTTTTTGGAACTGGCGAGTTGTAACTTGTAATGGAGTAATTTTTACAGTAAGGTATCTGTACTTTTACTCAACTATGGTTTTAAGCTACTCTGCTTACACCTCTGATGCACACACACACACACACACACACACACACACACACACACATGCACAGCCACACACAAAAAATACATATGCACAAAGGAAACAGACAGATAACAGAGATCAAAGACAGTTAGAGCCCTTTTTCACAGTTTGAAACTTAAACATTGGCGTGTTTGAGGAGCAACAGGATTGCATCAGAACTCAAACAGATTTGGAGGAGTCTTTTGTTGACCCTCAGGGGAATGAGTTTCAGGGTAAAGCGCAGTTCGCTTCTTTATAATAGACCCGCAGAATAGAAGCGGGTGAAGGGGCCTAATGAAATATTTAAGATTTGGACTAAAAAGGGCCTTGAAAGTCACAACAAAGGATTTGCAGAGGGCTCTCATTGTGCAGCGGACTTGCGGAAGCTGCGGCCGGGCCACTACAGATGTGATGAGGGCCCATATTGAGCCGGGCTGTGCAGGCTCTGTTCACAGCTGTGTCCTTGCGCTCCCGACTGGGCCACCAGCCCCCTGCCTTTGTGCCCTATTGTGCCGGGCACAGAGCCGCAATTTTACACAGAGCTGATTGCACAGCAACGCCTTTGTGTCACTGCTAAAAAAGTTCCCCACCCAACCACACCAAAAACTCCCACTCTCTCCATCCCCCCGCCCGCCGGCGCATCTCTGTCTCTGGCATCACTCTATTCTCCTCCTTCATATCTGTGGCCAGTTTAGGAACCACAGGGTGATGAATTCTCGGGATTCCCTCCATTTTGTTTAGTTTTTTTAGGAGCGTCACTTAAGATTAGAATCCGAGTTTGGCCGTGAGCTCCAGATTCTGTCTATTTAAGGCTTAATGGTTGTTGATTAATGGACCTTCTATTCAAAGGAACATATGCCATTTTGGGATTCTATAAGAGCTTTATGCTGAATTTCTATGCGCGGTGTCACAAGGTCAAGGCAAGCTTTTTAACACGTTACACGTGAAAAGGAGGTGATGCATAATTTACTCAGAAAGCAGCTATTCACAGGGTGGTTTAAGTTCACCAAAACTATTTCTCCTAAACTAAACATCAGTTTAACCTCTCCAAATGCCTGTCAGGTGCATCTGTCCATGCGTTTGCTTTTCTTTGCAAGAAAATGCCCGTTCGTCTTGGCTAGAACTGTGTAAGCGGTGCAGAAAAGAGCAGAAGGTATACAGTATAAAAAAAGCTCAAAGAAATGTAATGTTAGCAAACTTGTTACATTCTAATTTTAAAACACCGTATATATTTTGCATTAATTATTTTTCATTTATTGATTGAAATGTGTTAACTAATTTATTCTTATACATGCGAGGATTGTTTCAAATTTAGATTGAATTAAAAAGATAACCTTGATTTTGATTTCCGTGTCATGATAATATTAAAATACCTATGTCATGATACAGACTCACCAACGTTATGTTGCATTTTGCACCAAAGTTTCTTTATTTTCTTACTTTAATGACTGACGCCACGGGAGCCGACGCTGGGAAATGTAACCATTATCCAGCGATTATGCTCTTCAGTGTCCGTCTCATTTGGAAAGCGGCTTAGCCGGAGCCCGTGGCACACAGAGAATAATTCATTGTAGATATGGGCTGAGAGTGTTGATGTAAACCAGAGCCTCACGCAGCCTCATCTCCGCCGTGTGTTTCCCCATTCCCCACAAAGGCCTGTCACGTTTAATGGCCTGTTGGCTGAGTGGGCTGCTGTAGCCCTCTCCAAAAGAAAGACCAGGAAAGAAAGGCTCATAGACAACTAATGCAGCTTAATATTCTTTAAAAAGGTCGAGGGACAATTAAAAGAGTGTTTCCCATGGTTCTCCCCCAGCGGTTTCTGCCCGCCTGCACAGCAGCTCGGCTGTTTGATGGTGTCTGAATGCATCTTATTGATGGGGTCAGAGATTAGAGGCGATTGGTCTGGCTCTGAAAGGGGCCGTTGGTGGCATCTGAGAGAAGCTCGGGCGAGCCACATTCATCTCGGCCTCTCGCTCTCATTCACACACCAGCACATTTGCTCCACTTCTCTGCCTGAAAATGCCTCAAAACAGAGCTGCGCTATTCACACTTCGGCCGATACACGTGTGGCTGTTCTTGTCTGAGGGGGGCGTGGGTGAGGGGCTGGGTTGGGGGGGGGTATACAGATTCCCAATGAAAAGAAACTATTCTGTTTCTGTTAATATTACAAGCAATCACTACTTTTTAAAATAATATTAAAAGTTTATATTAAAAATTTATTAAAAATAGCTAATATCTAATAAGTAATAGTTATTTACCATACAGATTAAACTCACAACATTGGTGTTGCAAACATCTGTTCTTCTGTCAATGTGAAATAGAGTAAGATATTAAAAGTATCACTTTTTAAGAGCAGCAATGAAAGTGTCTATAAAATTGATATCTTAAAATCTATCAATATCATTTACATACAAACACACAATTTTACAGTTCTGGCATACTGTACATATTAAGCCTGTTAAAAGTGTTTCAATGGGAGGAATTATCACAAAAAAGTAGCACTAAGCCATTTTTGCAGCAACTTTGTTTTTTTTTTTGTTTTTGCTAATTTAGACTCTAGATAACTTTTTTTTTTGCACAATTTTTTAACATACATTTGTACAAAGTACTACCATTTGTTTCTAATTACCAGCTATTTTAAATTATATTTATTTTTTACTGTATAGCAGTTTAATGTAAAGGCATATTCTAAAGAGAGTTGCGTTTTTTTTAAATACACTTTGTGAGCAGTGTGCAACATATTGACAAGAAAATAATTCCACTAGTTTTTAAGTACATCCTTTGCAGATTTCACATTTTCTCCAAAACTATGTTTAAATGGTCTCATATTTCTGCATTCAAATATGCATAAAATTAGGTCCAATGGGTGTATGATTGTATAAATGTATATACCTACATACCTACCTGTCTCTAGTGGCCATATTGACCAACTCACTCACTTTATTTTACTAAGTTACAATTTACTGAAACCATTCCACGCCAGAGACATTTGTGACAAATCCATTGAAAAATGAATGTTCTGTCTGTCCAGTCGCCTGAGAGACTCGCCATGGTTCTACCACATTTCTGCTATGTGGCTTGTAGATCAAGTGTGAATATCAAGTCTACTTGCGGTAAAGTCCATCTCAAAGTTCTCATCCCTCAAAAGACCTCAGCAAAAAAACCCTATAAAATCAAATCCACAAATCAAGATTCACTTCACAAATTTTGCAAAAAAACTAATGACTGAAAAAGCATTTTGAGTTGGCATTTGTTAATATAATAGTAAGGCTACATTACACAAAATCAAACCGAATAAATTAGAGTAATAGATTTTTCCAATGTTCTGTCGTTCAATTTGGTAAACCTGTCTGTTGTTGGCTGACAGGAATGGCACCTGGTGTGGTCTTCTGCTGCTGTAGCCAATTCGCCACAAGTTCTGACAATTTATTCATTTAGTGATGCTCTAATTTTCTCTGACCCCCGAATCATCAATGCTTTAGCGCCCACAGAACTTCCACTCAATGAATTTTTTTGATTATTCTCTGTAAACCCTAGAGTGTGAAAATGCCTTGACCCTCTGCCTTGTGATTGACTGAATGGTAATTTGCATTAACGAGTTGGACAGGTGTACCTATTAAAGTTGTCGATTTGTGCATACATATTGTGTATAATTTTGCCTGTTGTATTTCTCAAATGCATGTGCTGTAGGTACAGACTTTCAATTGTCTGTTAGACCTGCTAAAGAAATAAAACGTAAAAGAATTCAAAAAGAAGCTGAGTTTAACCTTGTATAAAAACCAGCAAAACACATTTAACACTGTTTTTCAAAGCCAATATTGTGGATGTCTGGTCTCGGTGTCACTCCGTGTCTTCTCTGGGATGATTTATATTTCAGTGCACACAGTCGTTTTCGTCAAAAGCGATCCTTCTTGTTGACACCCCTACTGGAGTTTGAGAGGCACCACAGTTGCTCCTGGCGAGAGGCGGGTGTGAGACCCGGAGAAGAATCTCTGTGTGAAATGTTAATATCTCACAAGTGGTCCTGACTGGTGGTCAGCACATTAATAATTTGCTACTACACTGCTGGCATCCAAGCCGAGATGCATTCCTGCAGTAATGGCCAGCAGCTGGAGCAGGGTTTCCGGCGGGACAGCTGAGCGCTGGCGGACACGGAGGGACATCCCGACCCCTGTGACCTTCCTGCTCGATATGTGCAGTCTCCTGCGGGATTCATGGACATGCCGCAATTGCGCTTTATACGTTCCGACTCGTGTTTGTGCATCCAAATAATTTCAAATATGAAAACACGCCATGCTTGATGGTCGGGAAGTGCTTTGAACTTTTTATCACGTCCCAAAGTAGCGACATATGGTGCCATTACAGAGCAGCGAACATGTTTAAGCTTATACTTCTTTGGCGCTTAATGGCTCTTTAGGGACACAAAAGGCCATTCAGTGAAAGTCCCGCGATTACACTCTAATGAGTAAACTCTCAATGGGGATTGCTTATTAGGACATGTTGGGAAGCAGCAGACAAGCAGCCAGAGGGAAGGGGCTGATTTGTTCTGAATTGAATCACTAAATGTTCCCAAATTAGATGAAAGCTAAGGAATTGGGATAAAGGTTTGGTCAGTTCCAGCTCCCTTTGACCTAGAAATGGAATAAGTGGTGAGAAATCGATGGATGGGGGGATTTTTAGTCAATTAATTTTCTTTTCCAGTTTTTTAGAAGACAAATGAAAAGGAGGCAATGCTAAATTAAAACTCACTTTTGCAAAGGTGTGATATGAATCGAGGAAATGTTTGCATTTGTATGTCTGCTTGCATCCGTGCTTGCTTGCATGTGTGATTTGTGGTTGTTACCTTGGTTGATATAGTGTGACTGTGACGTGCCATTTTCTTGCAACACTGAGGAGTGCTGCGCTTTGCGATTTTTCAAAGTTAGGAGAGTTGTGGTCCAGTGGTAGGGGACATGGACTCATGATTTAAATCCCCCTGTGGCTGGTTCTGCCACTAAGTGTTCTTGGGCAAGACACTGAACCCCACATGCCCCTCGGGCGTCACGGCTTAGGCTGCCCACTGCTCTGGGTTTGTGTGTGTTCACTTCACTGTGTGTATGTGCACTTCACTTGGATGAGTTAAAAGCAGAGCACAATTTCAATATGGTACCTAGTGGTCACCATTTTACCTCACTCACTTTACACTTTAAAGCTGCTTTGAGACAATCAGACTATGACCACCACTTTACAAATGATCAAGCACATTGAACCTGTTGCGTCAGTCACAAACATTGAAACTGTGCAAAAATGTAAAAAATTAAGTGCAAAAACCAACTGTGCACATTTGGTCCAAACTTGTCAGCAAGTGACCTCGCAAAGCAGTTATCTTTTTGGGGATTTTATAAGATTAAAAAAAAAAGTATTTTATGGCACGCAGTGATTGAACCAGCAGCCATTGGCTGAGTGATACAGGACCGTGAGAAACAGGGGGGCGACACCCGAATGTCAGCACAGCTGCAGAAATGCTGAGCATAAAAGCCCAATTACAGAAATATGCAGCCGTGGGCCTCCGACAGAGAAAACAGAGCCGTGTTTGACGGGATGCTGCAGAACACACAAGTGTAACGTGCTCTCCGTCCTGTGACGTGAGATTTACTGCAGGAACTGGAGAATTTCTCAGCTGCCGCTTGACATCGCCCCACGCGCGGGAGTGTGTTAGTGGGCTTTTCTTTTCTCCCGAAGAAAGAGGGGAAAAATAACCCACCCTGACCAATAAATTAAGGCTACTAATCATGACATTAATCACTGTCAAAGCAAATTGTTTCTTCAACCAGTAATACAGTGACAAAAGTACAAAGTGTTGCCAAGAGCTTAAATAAATTAAACTTAGATTTCAAACAGGAAGTAAGCATGTTTATTTTGGCCTATAGGTTAGGTTAGAGACAATATCTAATATTATTAGATCTAAGACATTGTAGATCTAATTACTTATATTCTAGACTAGGTGGCCAAACCGTGGCTCTTGACCCTAATGCGGCTCTTTAACTACGTTTCATGCGGCTCTTCAGGAGCTTTCACATGACATGAGTCAAATATGCACACAATTTTAACTGTTGAAAAATAACTAATATTATCATGTTGGTCTTGCTATTTTCATTAAATCTGGCTGAGCAGAGGTCTGTGTGTGTGTGTGCGTGTGTGCATACAAGATTAAGGAATGGGATGATGTTTATGTGTGCTCGTGTGTATGATGTGACTCTTTGCAGCTCTTTGTTGGCTCTTAGTTTCTGACTGTTTGGCCAACCCTCTTCTAGACACATTGTAGCTCTAATTAATTACGTATATAAATATATTGTACGTATAAGCATATATAGTTTACAGTAAATTAATTACATACGAAAATCATTTCACTTTCATTTCTTTTACATGTATGTTTTATCGAATTATGAATAACACAAAATAGGTTTTAAGCTTCCTTTTACATTTACTGAAAGAACATAATAAAGAACTGTTGAAACTTTTTTAAATGAATCGAATAGCCCTGAATCCCCCACCCTCCCCTCCTGCAAATCCCGTAGTTTCACACAGTTATCTAACTAATCGTCACGTTTACATACTCGGCACTTTGCATATTTTCCCATAGGGGCTGAGGCTTGACGCGTGCACGTTATGCTTAGGTCATGATCGCTTCAGATTGCCCGTTATTTATGCATTTTTAAGCAAACTATTGCTGCATTCTTGTTGTGGTTTAAAACATAACCTGATCGATGACAGAATGATAATCTTGTGCGTGTTTCCCTGGGTCAACACACACTGATTAAAAGATTTATTAAAGTGCATTTTTACACATTTTTACTAACAAATCTGTATTATGTCACAAAGAGTTTGTCCAATAGTAAATACTTAAAGTTCAATGAACATTTATGATTTTAGCAGATGCTTTCAACAATAGGAGCTTAAATTGCATTACATTATTGCATTACATACTGAACTGCTATTTTTTGGTATTTTAACTTTTGAGTTAGAGGAAATCAATACTGTAAAATCAAGTCTAACAATTTTAATGCAATGGAGTATAATGTTAAACACCATGTGTAATGTTAAATACTACTTCCAGTATAAAGATGTATATCACATATTCATTCTACATTTGTTTCAGTTACAATATAGGCCTAGTAGTTCTGGAGTTGGACTTGCAACCAAAAGTTCGAATAATTTCCAGGCGCCGCAGCTTAAGACCGTTAATTTGTGTTTTTATTATCATTTTTTATATTGTTTTTAAACACTGTTTTTATTATGTTGTTTTTGCCTTTGCTGTCATTTTTTTCTATTTCTACTTTATTTATATTTCTGCATTATATTGAAATGTTAAAGTAAAGTAAAGTAAACTTGATGTTGAAATTTAGTTTGACAACTTTTGTGTACATCACTTGGGTCACTTTATTGGTTTATAAGTGGGTTATTAGTAAAGCTGAGTTGATTTGCCCACTGCTCCTGTGTGTGTGTTCACTACACTGGCTTGACAGATCAATGGCGGTACACTTTAGCTCCACTGTTCAATGCCTAATATACACTGATGTTTAAACTACAGACGAAGTAGTGACCTGATCCAGACCACATCTCGCTGATCTCACATCCGCCCCAGTGCCAGACTCCTGTTTACATGTCAGATCCGTGACAGGCCGAAAGAAAGACAGGAGGCAGCGTCTGCGGTCAGAGGAGAGTTAAACAGTAAGCGAGAGAAAGGTGGGAGACGGGGAGCGTGTGAGAGAGGATAAGAAAGGGAAAGAGAGTCTGTACTTGTGCCTTTCAAGGTGTGTTATTTGTTCAAGGCTGTCCAAACATTTACAGAGAGCTGGCAGCCGAGGAATGCAGAGGCAGCCGAGCTTCAGCCGTGGGAAACCTCTGCTCTCCTCAACCTCGGCCGGCTCCTTCCCCCTCGGGCAGAGTGTCAACATACCCGATGCCAGAGATTTGTGGGCCTGATAGTGACAAGTCCCGTCAGCAGCCTTACACACACACACACACACACCCAGGCGCATAGGCACACACGCTCCTAGCAGCACACGGCGGGCTCCACCCCACACACACACACACACACACAAACAGACACACTTTAACAGTCAGATGAGGCAGCCTGAGGCGCGCGCGCGCACACACACACACCACGTGGCTCACACCACATACAAAGAGAGTTTTTCCTCTGATATAGATTAAACATCCCGCCTGTTAAACATCTATTAAACATAGTCTCATGAGAGAGATAGATAGACAGACAGACAGACAGACAGACTGACAGACTGATAGATAGATAGATAGATAGATAGATAGATAGATAGATAGATAGATAGATAGATAGATAGATAGATAGATAGATAGATAGATAGATAGATAGATAGATAGATTGAATATAAATGGATATATTTTTATTGGGAAAAAATAAATACAATCAAAGTTACATATATTGCCAATGGAAAATGGAAATGTTGCACTTTACACATTAATGTATAATATTGTACAAACATACGTATTACATGCAGATATAAAGTAGCAGATTTTTCTTTTTAAAACAGCATTGTGTAGGGCAATATTTAATCATACAGCGCAGGCAAATCAACCTTATGCGAAATTTAAGCATGCATTTATCAGCACTATGCAATCATCACACCACCAGGGACAAATTCAAGGGCTTTGCATGAATAAATTCACTGTCTATTTTTTTTTTCTCCACTTTAGTGCCGTTGTTGCTGAGGTTATATTATGGGAGAGTTTTAAAAGTAAATGCTAAGTGCCCTCCGCTCACAGTTCTTCAGTTAATAGGCCTGTGTGTTGTGTTTTGTGCGAGGTGTGTATCAGATGGGTGTGGTGGGACACAGGAGCTTGACAGTGAATGGAGATAAAACTCTCCAGACTGCAGTAAACACTCACATGGTGCATGAGGAGGAGGGTCCGCTGTCTGTCTCGTGAGTGTGTGTAAGTGTGTCTGTGTGCGCAGGGGTGTGTATAGGGACGGGACAACAATTGGCAGGAGAAGAGAGAAAAAAAGCAATTTCCCATTGTCAGAGAACTGTGAATACTGGTTTGAAAATGAATGGCTCTCTATATATGATATTAAATAGACAGACAGAAACACCCTCTGACACGCCGACAGACAGATAGACAGACGGACAGAAATATGGACATACAGACAGACCGACTAATCGACCGAACGACAGACAGTTAGATGGATAGATAGATGGATGGAAAGAAAGGACAGACAGACAGGCAGACAAACACTATAAACACACTTCCTTTGTGTTAAAATATATGTTAATATTTATGCTATTAAATAATTTGAATTACATATGAGAAAATGAACCTGTTTAATACAATAAAGTTCTGCCTTTCCAGAAAAAGTACCTTGCGTGAAGACAAAAAGTCCTTCTCATTGGTTAAAAAAAAAAACAAAAACAGAGGCACAGAAACCGAGACAAACAGGCCGGCTATTCTCATCCCCCATTTAATCACACACGTCAGCATGACCACATCTGATGGCTTCACATGACCACCACCCTGGATCAAAGTCCAGAACCAGCAAAGATAGCCACGGCAAACAGACTCAAAGCGCTGCGGTTCAAAGGAGTCTTCAAATGCTTCAATATTTGCCTACTATTAATGTCATCACGTTATATGAGTGCGAGCAATTCCGTACGTGCGACTTTTTGTCAAGCATGGGAAACATGTCTGGTCGAAACCCAAATCCGGAAGCTCTCGGCGCGCGATGGCCCGGAGCAGAATGACAGTCACGCTGCTGAGTGGAGCAGAGGTGAAGCGTCCGCCACTGCTTCAAGGCTTTTCCTGCTCTGCTTGGGTTTTTTTTTTTTTTGTTGTGTTTTTAAGTAGGTGAAACTTTTCAAGCGAAACGAGTTTTGGCTTTCCCACCTCGCGCCTCTATAGATGTGTGTGCCTTCTCTTGTCTCCGGGCCGCAGACACCTGCTTACATCGCTGAATAGGTCGGATTACAACGATGAGGCAAGATCTGGCCAATCGGCTCCTGTGAGAACGACGAATGTAGGTGGTGGGAACTCTCCTCCCTTCTTTCTCTATCTCCACTCCGCGGCTTTACGGCCTTACCTGGGAAACTCACACAAGTTAAGGGAGGGGCCTGCAACAAAACAAAACCTTTTACCAACAGGTGAGTTACAGAAGTCAAGTGTGTTCAACTTACCCCCTTTTTCTTCCCCTTATTTCATTCATGGTATTCGGCTTTACATCAGCCCATCTTGGCACTATTCAGAAAAGAATGAAAAGAAAGAGAGAAACAAAATAGAGGCAAAGTGTGGGAACTTTTCCTCCTTTTATTCCGATCTGGGTGGTTTCATTGTTAACACTGTCGTTGCTGGCCGAGAGCACCTGTGGCACAATATCATAGAACGTTGTCCATCTAGATTAAGTTTCTTATTTTAATTTACCCTGAAGTATGAGTTTCTTTTTGTTTAGTTTTTTTCTGTCGCTGTGGCTCTTCTTACTTTCTTCTGGCTTTGTTCCTGTTGCTTATACTTTTATCCTTTTCTTTTGCTTGCTAATTTCTTTGTGAACGTGTTGTTTACATTTGTATTAAATATATTTAAAGCATTATAAATCTGCTCAACAAGAGTCTGCAGATGACTGGGATAAAACCAATGCTGCCCCCCCTAGGTCAGAGAAAATACTGTATTTATTTATATAAATTATACACCAATATACATACTTATATTTATATAGTTATATACTTATAACTATAGTTATTTATATTTACACGCACCTAAATACAGTATACTATATAGTTCAGCATACTTAAAGTGCTAGTGCTAGTAAAAGCAAATTCAAAAAACATTTGAACACAGGAGTTGTTTTTTTGCTTACATTTTCATAGCGAAACGTTTTAATAAAATCTGAGAAAAACAACTCATAAAACAAGTTCATAAATGTTTTATAATATTTCTTAATGCTTAATAAACTCAAACTTATAAAACTTAATAAAAAAAAAAGTACCTTTTGTGCACATGCGTTTTCTAAGTATAACTTGCTACTATCTTTTTAATAAAACTCACCAAGCAAAAACTATAGCAGACTCAAAAAAAGTCAGTCAGCTTTATTGTCAACTCTGCTGTACGTACTGGACGTGCAGAGAGTCGAAATTGCTTTCTCTACTCATCCACGCTCTTTAATAGACACGCTCAAATAGACATACATTTTTACAAAAAACAAGTAACATAAAATGTGCATTTTGTGCATTTTTACAAAAAAACTAGTAACAAAAATGTGCAATTTTCAAGTACTGGTACAGAATTTTTACAAAAAGTGTTGTGCGATTGCAATTATTGTTAAAAAAAAAATGTTCATGCAACTTAAGGATTTTTTGAAGAACAGCTTATGTGAACTTACTAAAGGCGTATTTATTAAATATTAAAGGGTTTTTCAGACTTTATGAATTACATTTTGTGTTTTAAGTTTTTTTTTTTTTAAATGTTTAAAAAAGTGTTAAAAAAAAAAAAAAAAACTTCACATTTTGTTTTAATCAATTTTATATATCAATACAAACAATTACGGTATACACTTTTTTGTCTTCTTCATTCAGCAACTGAGATGCAGCTCTAACCCATTGATTTTAATCATCACACAATTATGAATTCAATACAAATTTAAGCTTTTACTGTCAGTCATTGCTAACAATCAATTCCTCATCGTAGCCTTTACTTCACCCTGAAAATACGACTCCGGCTCCGACCCAGACTCAACACACTGTACTTTGATCCAACAATGCAAAGCAGAGACATACAGAACACGAAACCATACATTGCTTTGATGGGGTCTGGGTCCAGTAGCTTCAGACACTGAGCCGAGCTTGGCACCACCTGGTCTCTCTCATCGCTTCTACTCTCTCCTTGCCTCCTTCTCTCACTTTTGTCTATGGTTCATGGGAAATAAGGCCTCACAATGGGACGCAGGGTCCGTGTCTCATGCCAGTTCTGTGTGTGCAGTAGCAGCGGTCAGGTTACATTGCAGACGGCGGACAATAACAACATGTAAATGAGTCTAAAAGGAGAGAGAGGGGCTGAGGAGAGGTCCGTGTACTGGTGTGAAGGGAACAGGGCTCTGTATTGGCAGAATCGATTCGGGTTAGACTCTTGGGACGCAGTTCAGTGACGGGACACTCCGCGCTTGTTTCCCACCCTGGTCAGGGATGAATGATCCTGGTCAAGATGTCTCCATTGAACAACCGGACGGTGCGAGACCGTTTCCCTTGACTGACGCTTTTGTTTTTCTGAGTGGACAGTCCGGCTTGGTTTTAGGTTTTGGCGTACCGGAGTGTCGCTTTACTCCGGTGAGGTTTGACTCGAGATTGCGTCACTTCAGATTGATCATTAGCATGTCTGGCTGAAGGAGACACCTTTAGTGGGTCGCTTTTTTCTCTTTCAGAGGATCTAACGCGTATTATACAAATCCGGTCTGACCTCTGTGTTTGTGGCTTTCAGATACTGACCACACAAAATATTGGCTTAAACTTGTCAATCAGGTTTGGAGATGTGGTTTGTCATTATGGCCACTAGAGGCAGTATTGAAATCGTGCTTGGCATTTAACCATCCAGTAAAGCTACACACACACAGTGAAATGACACACACTAGTTCGGAGCAGTGGGCTGCCTTTAGCTATGGCCACTGATTTCCTCAAAGACACTCGGTTATGGAACCCACTGGACTGGGAATCTTCAACATCTGGGTAGCCGGTATAACTCTCTATTGCTGGACCTACCACTATTTAGAGTAGTAACTCAAAATTTAGAGTGTGAAATCAATCTCACAAAGCATGTAATAGTGAATAATTTTATTAATATAATATAATAGATTATGAAATTCTGAATTTTTTTTTTCAGTTTTGTAGTTTGGCTAAATTGTATACATGAGTCGCTGTCTTGATAAACGTAGCGCTACAATCGTAAAATAACATGGTTACAAGCTTAAACAGGATTTTAAAACATGAATTTCATTGTAAGTGCAAAGTCTAGTAGATAAGCCTTTATTTGTCCCATATATGAAATATTTATAAAGTTACAGCAGCACACGAATACACATAAACAAACTTCAAGATAAAAATAATAACTACTTACACAAAAGAACTACAAAAAAAGCTATGTATATACAGTTTTTTTAATCTATCCACCAATTTTACTCCTCATTTTGCAGAGTTTAAAAATCTAGAGTAAGTAGACAGACAGACATACAGATTTACATAGAAAGAAAATCCTCGAGATAAACCTTTTTTAACGTTACATATACTGTGCTGTTTATCAAGCATAAGGCAAGTTGTCTTAAGTCATACACACTAATTCTCACACAAACAGATGCACACACAGACATTATAATCTGAATCAGAATCAGAATCTTTACACTGACTGTAAAGTAAAGTAAAGTAAAGTAAAGTAACTGATTCTCTCATCCAGCCTGAAATGTGCAGCTTTAAGTGGCCGCACACACTGCTAGAGAATGTGAAGCAGCTCCCGTGTAAATGTTGTTTGTTTGTGGCGGGTCGGTGTGAGTAAACCTTGTGATGTATGGCGAGCTTTATACAGAGGCGTCGTATGGCCTCGTTTCTCACACTTTAAGTGTGGGAGACTTCATCACACAGACGTAAATAACAGCAGTCTGAGATGTTTCCCTCAAGGTGTGAGCTTGCCTCAATTATCCCATTAGTGACTGTGAAACACACAGATGAGGCTGATAAGGGCTGTCTGTGGCGGACTTGCTGCCTGCCTCGTTATCATGTCGGTTGTATTGTTTCTGTGCAGGAAAAATTAATGTTTTGTTCAAGTAATGAAATTTGGTTTGTTGTGTTAGCCCCTAATTTATATAATTTTTAGTAATTGCATGTTGTCTTCCTTCCTGATGGATTAATCAATTAATTGATGGATGGATGGACAGGATGGATGGACTGACAGATAGATAGATAAACAGACCGACAGATAGGCAGACAGGAAAGATAGATAGACAGACAAGCATATTTACATAAGGTAAACCTCAAGATTATCCTTAAACATTTTTACATTTTAACACTGTTTAATACTAACTTTTTATTTGTGTTTATTATAACAAAAGCGTACTATTATCAGACCTGGGGAATTTTTTGGAGTTTCATCAACATTTAAATTAAATTCTGCCATCTTGGAAGATGTGAAAGTTGGGAAAACCATCCAAAATCATCGATCACATTGTCCTTCAACAATCTTTCGAATATCAATGGAATTTTAAGAAGTCGGATTCCAAAAATCCCTTTCCACTTCTTTACAAAACGTTCCTCTAGTCTTAACAAAGGTTACCTGGGCAATAAAAGGAAGAGCAGACAAATAAAAGAGCAGAAAGCAGTGAAAGCAAACAGAGAAGGAGGTGGAGAGAGGACAGTTTTACTGCCGCCTGTTTAATTGAACTCATTGTGGGCCGAGCGGCACGTTTCCCCGGGGCGGCGGAGAGAAAGGACACGCTGGAGTGAGAGGAAGAGGCTGGACAGCAGTAAAACACAATCTCACTCATTTCCAGTAGAAAGTTACACTGTCGAGTCAAACGGTCACGGCAATAAAGAGTTAGTCAAGCCATAATCCAAACACCTGTTCTTCAGCGGCGTATTCAGCAGCAAGTATTTGTCAACACAGCTTTAAAATCCAAAACAATAAAAGATACATTTTAAAATGAAATCTCAATATTTGTTTATTTTCTCAATATAAACTTATACACTCAATATATACTCACTCATATACTTGTATAGTCCCTGATATGCTCACTTGAATTCTAAGTAGAATTCTGGCATTACTTGAGTAATAATACTTTAAATACATTTTGCCTACTTGGTACTTTGGGATTTTATGCAATTACTTGTACTTTCTTTGATGCATGATTTGTGTTTAAATTGTAATTTTGAAGATTGATGACAATCTTTTGAAGTATGATCTAATTTTCCACTCTGAAACACGTTAATGCTTAGTAGTGTGCAAATATGGTTCTTTAATGTGTTGTCATTGTAATAAAATGCAAATGTATTATAAATGCAATTAATCAATGTTCTTATATACGGCAACATTTTAATTTAAAATATCATCAAAAATGTCATTTTAATGGCATTTTTTCCTTGCATTGCTTTTACTTTCATACTTCAAGTAGTTTTTAAACCAGTATTTTTCCTTGAGTAAAAAGGTTGAGTTGATACTTACTCACAAAAGTATTTTTTAAACTCTGGTATCTATATTTCTACTTGAGTAATGAATGTGACTACTTTTGACTGCACTGGATATACTCATTAATTTGAATTGCAGTACTTGAAAATGCCATTTGTGGCAATATTACAGTGAAAGAAATAAATGAACGATGAAAAAGTGTGGAGAAAGTAGTAAAAATAAATAAAAGGTAAAAAATGCACCACAACTATTATTTAATATGTTTGTTGTAAGTGAATCGTGCTATAGAAGTCGAGAAAATCAAGTGAATTGACAAGTTGCTCTGGAGATCCACGTTCATTTCTGGTTGAATAGATCAATGAAGGTTTTTCAGAGATGATAGTCAATTAATAGTCCAAAATGCAGAAAAAGCTATTTGAAAGGGATTTTCAACTGAACTCTTATGCTTTCTCTTAATTTATAGATCGGGATTCTCTCCATCCCCGGAAATACATTTCAGCCACAGCAGCGGGATGATCATAGTGTTCTTTCTTTATCTCTGGCTTTTTATTTCTCATTAAACTTCTCTGTAATTCCTGCTGCTTTGCCATTTTCAGGGCAGACTTTAATCTCTATATCTGTGTTTGGTCCCGTCCCCTCCTGCTGGAGACGGGCTCTGGAGACAAAGCACTGTTTACACTAATGGCCCACTAGGGCTTTTCACGGCAGAAACAAACAGCGCGGGGGAAAGTGAAAAGAACTTAACATTTCAACATTTTTCAACATGCTCTAAAAACCAATATTGACCCGGCTCCCCTGCAAGGTGGGCTTTAGTCCAAACACTTGGCATTAAAATCAAACTCATGCATTTCGACCTGCAGGCAGCAAGTCAAGGGGAGAGGCCAACAATGTCCTGCCCAGGATGGGGTTGTCCTGCTGGGAAGCCGGAGCGGACACTGTCCTGGGCTCAAGCTGGCACACAGAAGCGGCCACAAAGAAAGACTTGGTGCCTCCCCCCAGCTTTAATGATTCCGTCTGTGAAAAACGATTGCGACCTGACCGTAGACCCCGCTGGCACTCGATGCAGTCAACAGGAACCCTACATGTAGATCCACTGCGTTGCCGTGATGGCTTCTCAAAGGCCACATTACAATCAATTAAGACCCTAATGAGCAGGCTTCAGGCTTGCAACCGGTGTCTTCTGGCTAGTGCTTAGCAATCTCCCAGTCACAGCTTGACAACACATCGATACGCTCAGAAATAGCTTGTGTGCTAAAGAGCGACTCAGCAGGGCCGGCGAGAAGGTGTGGAGGTGTCTGTCTGCGCTGGACACACTCGCGTCTGTCTGTAATCCAGCAGAGGGAGATTGATTTCTGGGCAGTTGTGATGAAATTTTTGGGCACAGGTTCGAGCTTCGGCTGATGACAGCGCTACCCTGTAGTTTCTATACAACGTTTGTGCAGTTAAGAGTTATAGTTTCCTAAAAGAGAAGTTAAACTTTTGTGAAAAACATAAATATATATGGATGTTATTGTTTCTCTTGCATGCTGGTTTTTACAAATTGGAGAAATTGTGAGGTTTAGTTTTAAGTTTATTTTATTCAAATTTATATTAAATTCACAGCATGCTTTAATCACAGAACATAGAGACTCTTTGGAAGCTTGAAACTGACAAAAATGGAACTAAATTCCGGGTTAGGGTTAGGGTTAGGGTTGTCCAACTTATTTTGATAAGAAGACATTAAGCAGCAGCAATGTCAAACAATTTTGGTAGAAGGAATCAAACATGGAACCGTTTTAACAAACTTTGTGCATTCATTTGTAACAATATTTGTCTTGAACATTTGTTTTTAATCATTTATGTTCTATAGTGATTAAAGTATAGTATAGTAGGATGTGAAACTGTTTATGATAAAATTTCAATTAACTTTTCGACAAACTTGTATCGTAACAATCATGACAGATAGTTACACTAAAGTTGAGAAAAGTCTCGCTTTGGGATCATTTCTGTCAGGTCATAAAATATTTTAACTCCACATCTGAAATCATGACAACATGTTTCCTATGGCAACGATTCAGAAAAATAAATCACTGCATTCTTATAATCGCACTTTTAGCGCAAATGAGGCAGGTTCAATCATTCATCCGTCAAGTGGATGTGCAACAGGTTGCAGGGTTCCTGCTCCAGGCCGTGAGGTGACACATGGGTGATGTAAAAAGATCAGGAAAGGAGCCTTAAGGCCACAAGCTTACAACATTACCATACACGGCCAGCAGCCTTTTCAACAGGTTTGAGGTCACAGGGGGTCCGACAGAGAGAGTGTGGTGTGTTTGTTTGCAAGGCGGCCCCGGGGCCTCCACGACGTGTCGTCTCTGTGACCGCACAGGAGAGTTCTCAAATCACAAGGTTCTCCACCGCTGAGGGGGAGGTTCATCGAGGAGCAACCATTGAATGCAGAGGTAAAGAGGTTGAAATGGGAGGAGAAACTGACCAGGAGAAACAGTTTAGTTTGTTTTTGGCTCCACCATTTTTAATGAATGTTTTAACATGCATGACTATGTTCATTTCAACTGTAACGCTATTTATTTCAAGTGTAACTTGTAAAGAGTGAGATTCAATTTGCTTTTATTTGTCAAAAATAATGTACACAATGATGCAATTAGTTGTATGTTTTAATCAGCAACAAAAATTTCTGGAAAAAGTTGCAAACCAAAACAAAACCAGTTTCTTTCTCGTTAGGTAGAAAAGAGAACAGTTCCACTAAAACTTTTCGATAAGCGTGAAGGATATAAATTATTCTTGTCCATTTTATTCTATTTATTTCTTACATTAGCATTTGTCACGCCAGGATGACACAGATGATGGAATGATGGGTTTGCAAAACAAGGTTTTATTCATGACACAACTCATGACCGAGTTTGAGTTTGATCGGCAGCGACTTCTTATAAGGAGCTTGGTGATTTGCCCCACCTGTCACGGAAGATAACTATTTGCCTGTGCATAACTAGGCCGCCTATCGGTTCGCTCCTCGACCTCCAGCGGGAGCCAAGGAGCTGGATAGTAACGACATTCTACTCATAACTTGACCTTTACACTTTCTTATTTTCTCTATTCGTTATGTTTCAATATATATAGTATACTTATTAATATATAATTCTGTGAATAATAATAATGTCATAAACTATATATATTTTTTTCGTTATATCTCTATTGTAACCTCACCTTTCTATTTTAACTTTTCTTTTTTCTTGGTTTGAAGTTGGGTTTTTTATCAAACCTACAGTTTGGGGCCACTGGAAAAAACAGCTAGTATGAAAAATCAAACCATAAATGTAAATACACCCTAACCATAAATGTGAAAATAATCCTTAGAATTCCTTGATTAGTTTGCAACAATGAATGTCTAATTCCAAGCAAAATAATAAACGATTTATGTGTCTCTTCACTATGAATGTTGTGATGTGAAGGCATGGACCTGTCTTGTCTTACAACAGATGTGTGTCTTGTCTTACAAAACCAGCTTTTCAGTTTTGCAGCGGGGAAAAAGCAGAGCACCACATGCTTGACGACAGATTAGCTGAGGTGGCTCGAGGTCAGATAAAGCCCACTGGACCCTACGACACAACGGCTAAGGAGGCCGTCTGAAGTTAAACAACGTTTAACATACAATCCGGAAGTGTGAAAGTGGTTTTAATAAAACAGACGGCGCAGAGACACCAACCCCCTCCACCCGTTCACCTCAGCAACCCAACCACAACAGTAAGAATTAAAGAATTTAATGTGATTTCGCTGTGTGAAGCTCATAATGCATCTTGAAGACCTGCTCCTGGCTTTCTCCTCATATTGGCCACAGTGGGAGTTGGGCGAGGAGTGAAGAGCAGAGGTTTATTTGGAGTTTCTCCATTGTTTGGCAGGCTGGTGTTTTTCTCTGTGGCTGAGGTTGAAACTCCATTCCCAGCATGCAGCGCTCCTGCTTGATTAAAGCAGAGAGGATCATATAAAGCTAACAGCTTGTGCTTTTCACCTGACTTCTGTTCTCTTTTCTTTAAAACTCTTTCTATCCGTCTAAGAAATGCTCACAAGGATGCAAAGCTCTCCTCCATTATATTGCATACAGAAAACCTTAAATAAATCTATGGTTGTGTAATAAACTTTAACGCTATCGAGCCATCGTGTTTGTGGGTACATGGATTTATTTCATCATCATGTATTTTATTATTTAAACTCTCAGTCAGACCAAACTGTAGTGATGCAGACATACCAACAAGGGTCTTTTTCCTGGAGATTGTATGTTCTCCTCAAATGCTTTTACTTTTTCCCCTGCATTCAAAAATGGAGTGAATTGGACTGTCAAATTGTCTCATGGTTATAATAGTCTGCATGTAAATGTCTTTTTGTCCCACCTTTTGCTTGGTCCAGGGCGTGTGTCCCAGAGGTGTAAAGTACTTGATTAAATTGACTTTGTTACTTGACTTTCAAGCATTTTTTGCCTGCTTTGCACTTGTACAGTATCAAAAATATAAGCAACTTTTCCTTGATTACATTTTTGATTGAGTATCTGTATCTCTTTACTCGACTAAATTTGAATGGACACTTGGCATTACTCATTAAAGTGTGACTGTCTGCAAAAAGTTTACATCTTTTTTAACAGCGGTTCATTTCTTTGGCGGACGAGGCGATATCGCCATCTGCAGGATACTGAAGGTACTGGATGCTATTTATGAGCTAAATTTGGGCGAACGTGAATTAGTGGTTGTACTTCTTTGCACATTTGAGTTTGACTGAGGCTTTTTGTTCTATTTTATCTATTTAATTATGCACCGATGAATGTTTGAAACTCATGAAATCATTGAAACATTGAGGTGCTAAATTTCATTTCTATATTATGTAAAAAAGAAAGTTCTTTTTTGTGTTTTTTTAGCCTAAATTGAGCAATGATTTTTAAATTGAATAAATTACAACTTATACTCAAGTCTTCTCTGACTGGGTGACTTGTACCTTGTATTAAAGTAATTTTTACAGCATGGTATCTTTTTAAGTATGGTTTTCAGCTACTTTTTACACCTCTAGTGTGTCTCTAGTGTGACACCGATATTGGCTCAAGATCCACATGATCTGGAAATAGAGGACGTCTTCTAGCAGTATGAATTAACAAATGCTTTGAAATTTTTAGATATTGCTGTGAACTGTGAACATTTTTATGTGAGAAATGTATATAATCTTTATTAGAAGCTACTGGTAACCATAGCAACAACTCCATTCAAACTCCTCACCATTATGACGCTTTATTCAATCCACGACCTATAATCCGTCCAGTCCAAAATTGTCCTTGGAAAGTCACCGCTATCCATCGGCAGAGTTTACATAAAGGTCACACGTCTGTGTATGTGCCAACTACAAAAGCGAGGTAAAGAAATCAAAGCGTTTCATCTGACTGATGACATCACGCCGGTCGCTGTCGAGGAGCTGTAGACCTTGGAGGCTGTTTGCTGTCTGGCAGGTGTTTCTTTCTTCATTTTTTCACCTCTTTTTTATATTTCCCTCCCATGCTATGAATGAGAGAGTAAATATCACTTCAAAGGGCAAAGCAGCTCCACATTGAGAGTGAGAGACCGGGGCAGAGAGCTCCAGCCGAGAGGTCTAAAGAAACATTCTGTTGGCAAGGTACACCACAGATTAATGGTCCAGAGGCCCGTGTCGGCGGAAAAGACAGTCTGATAAGACTGAAACACGGCAGCGTGATAACCTTGTAAGGTGTAAGGACGTTTGTGGCCTATAAGTAGTGATAGAAAACCTCCTGGAACTACGTCTGACCTCTGACCTATTCTTTTAATTTCATTTGCCTCATTAAACATGGCAACACAAGAGTTGCAGCTACGTATTATCCTACTGTTATGGCAACATTCAAGCTAATAAGCTCTAACCTCTTGCTTCAGAACCCGTCGTCATCCACACAAGGACTATTACCCTTCAGAGAGCTCCACTTCTGCCCAATGGGCCTCAGCAGCAGCACTTGTTTGGAATTCACCTTATTGTCCAGAAAATGGGCACAAATTCCTCGGCGCTCTTAATGAGAAAGAAAGCCCTGACTCATTGGTTATGTTAATGTAGTTGTTTTTACCATAAAATCTAATCTTGCCTTGCTTTGCTTGTCTCATTTAGCAGTAATTTGACAGCGGCAGTGAAGAATGCGCCACCGGACAATGGAAACTATTTCCTTACGGGGCGTAAGGACTCCTCACTGGCTTAATTTACTAATACTAAAATACAATACACACCAGTTACTGCTAAATTAAGTTGCACAAAACCTTCTGAAAATACTATTAATAGGTCATTTAGTGTATGACAGCTTAGTTTAAACTTGTAAAATTGAATTTGTAATAAATACGTTTATGTCTATATCTGCAAAAATTATTACAGTACATTTGTATTGGAATGTGTCACTAAAAGATATTTATATAATGAAAAAGCAGTCTGTGATACACTAATTCAGAGGTCACTGATCTTTTTATTACCTAATGGTGTTTCTTGGTAAGTGTGTAAAGAGCTTCCAGCTTGAGACACACTTCAGAAATGCCTCACTTGCTCAATTTACCTTTTATTACATGCCAATATTAATACTTAATGATTATGTTAATTGAGATTTAATTAATTTTTTCGTCTTTATCACAAATAAGCCATTGTTTTAATGGCTTTATATCACTTATTAAATACCATATTTCTCTGACTTCAAGGTGCACTTAAAATCCCACAAATGCTTGAAATATTACTGTGCTTCCTATGATCCAAAAAAAAAAAGTGTTTTTAGTGTAAAAAAAGAATAGGAAATAGATGTTTATTAAACATGCGCCTTATAATCAGGAGTGCCTTATAGTTTGAAAAATATGGTAATATAATAATAATAATAATAATAATAATAATAATTGTTTATATAATTTGCCACTAATATTAAATACTTACTAATTATTTCTACTTATTGATTCTAATAAGTACAGTACTAGGTAGCACCAGGGAAGTCTGGATTTGTAACTTTGAATCAAGCTTCTGAATTTAATCAAGCAATTCCAGACACATCGGTCAATTGTCTCTTCAGGAAAATGTTTTAGCAATTAAACTAAAAGTTAAACAGTGGTTCGTCATCTTCAACTCCACTGACCGAAATCATTTCCAAAATCAATGATCAAAATCATTTCATAACATCGTTTTGATAGTTGATGCCTTTTGTGTGATTTATTAAACCCTCCAACAGTATTTTAAAAAGGCGGAACAGAATAAAGCAACAGTGCACCCACGGAAAACTGCACGGGAAGTCCGGGAAAGCACCGGATCTCTCACTCACTCACAGAAGGCCGTTACTACATGTGAATAGCCAATCTGTGAGTCAAAAAGCAAGGGGAGTGTAGAAAGAAAGCGGGCACGAGGGAGTCCAGACGTGTCCTCCCCAGGCTGAGCTGGGTGTGTTTGCGGTAAGAAAGCGGATGCCTGTGATTTACTGTCTGCACTCCAGCCTTGACGTCAGTCTTCTCTCACACACACACACAGGCACACGGAATACTCCCTGAAGCAGTAATGTCTCAACAGCATGATTTCCTGGCCGTTCTTCTGTACGTGCTCACTGGCCTGGGGAGAACAGAAGCAGCAGTGTGCGAGTCATGAGCGTGGGATGAAGACACACCTAGAGCAGTCTAAGCGAGGGATTTAACGTCTGTGTGTGTGTGTGTGTGTGTTGTGTGTGTGTGTGTGTGTGTGTGTGTGTGTGTGTGTGTGTGTGTGTGTGTGTGTGTGTGTGTTTGAGAGTGAGAGAGAGAGAGAGAGAGAAACAGTCACCAAAATACAGATTTTTGTAAGCAGTTTTCACCACACACACACACACACACACACACACGCACACACACACCCACACGCACACACACACAGACACTAATTCCTGAAAATTGCAGTATTTGTGCAACAGATGTTGTATTACATACAAGAATTAGACACATAACATAGTTTTGCGATAAATCTGAGAAGTTTGAGCATGTTATACAAGACTTTTTTAAGTGTTGTGAAGACGATTCTATTGGAATGAATAAATTGCTCCACCAGAGAGCAGCCAAACCAAAGAAAGTTCTCATAAGACAGTTTAATCCTCCTTGCAAAGTAATGAATAAGCGCTGTTTGTTCTCTGACCGTAGATGACTTGATGGCGAATATTCCTGTTGTAGAGAGTAGAGGTAGGATGGTGCAGACAGCGCCGCCATTAAACAGAGGAATGGTTAGGAAGATTGTAGTGGCCCGTGGACTTTGGGAGCCCTTAGTTACAGTATAAAAATTTTAAGTATAAACATTTCTTGCTATAATACAACAAATAAGACTAAATGACTAATTGTTGGGTCAAATAAAGGTCTTCTTCAAAATGTGTATGTATAATAAATGAAATGATGGCTTATTGCATGCCTTTTTGAGGAATGGACACCTTGTTTCCAGATTATGGCGTGGTATACTGCGTTTAGGCACGCGTCAGATCGGATATTTAAAAGTTAGTAAAGTCTTTATGATTGTGGTAAACTGTTAGTCACTCGTCCTCACAAAAACAAACAATGGTTAAATATTATTTTCCAATACGGAAATAAATATTTCATAATGTAGAGGGAGAATGAGAGAATAAAAAGAAAGGACGACAATTAGGCGACAAAGACTGAAGTTTTTACAATCAGTCTTTTGCACTGTGCATAATATATAGTTTTGCACATAGTACATGTGTTACTTATTATATAAATAACTATCAAAATAACTAAAGGGCAGACGTAATAAGGTAAACTGAAAATATGTTTTATGCATACTTATATATTTATATAAATGTGTTTGTTACAATAAATGTTGAGGTTTAGGGCTTAACATGTCTTCAGCAGCGCCCCTGGGTGTAATACCAGGTTGTAGTCTTGAATGTCAACGAGTACAGAGTACGAGTTAAAGAGTACTTGAAAACCATACTTGAGTAAAAGTATGGATACCTTACAGTAAAAATTACTCCCTTACAAGTCACCAACCTCAAGAAAACTTGAGTAAAAGTCGTAAAGTATCCCATTTTAAAATAACTTTTAAAGGTAAGTATTTTACTCGTACCTAGAAATGTGAAAAACAAGAAACTATTTATGAGGTTTTATTTTCTAATGAATAGGAACTAAATTTAACACTTAAAACTTTAACACAAATTTTAGACACCGTAATGTTTCAAAATGGCAGAATAATAGTTTAATCAAAACTATTTGTGTGATTTAAAAAAAGAAAAAAAAAGTCAGCCTCAGTCAAACTCAAATGTGCAAAAAAAGTGCAACTGCTAATTCTTGTGATTTAGCTCATAAATAGCATTAAGTACCTTCAGTATCCTGCAGATGGCAATATCGTTTTATTCACCCAAGAAATTAACCACGGTAGAAAAATATGTCGACATGTCACGCACAATCACAATGTAACAAGTATTTGAGTAAAGAGTACAGATACTCAATCAAAAATGTAATCAAGAAGAGAGTAAATGTTGCTTATATTTTTGATACTCTGTAAATGTGCAAAGTAGCCAAAATATACTTAAAGTCCATTTACTCCACTGCTTTGCGAGTGAATTGTTGGATGTTGCTAATGTGGTTGAGCCAAGCTGAATGAATGAATGAATGAATATAGCCTTTATTAGTCCCGCAGTGGGGAAATTTCACAGTAATGTTGTTGAGGTTGGTGAGTAGGAATCACCGAGAGTTCAGTCTTGTCAAGGTTGAGTGTTCTGTCATCCAATAGGTGTCCCTGAGACAAGAAGATATCCAGCGAGAGACAGTCTAGTTGTCCGGTTTGAAAGACACGAACATGGTGTGTCATATGAGTAACAGTTATAAGACAATCATGGTTGCTAGTGAACCGAAGCGGTTGTGTAGATAGAGTAGAGAGCCAAGCACTGAACCTTGGGGAACACCCGTACAAACGGTTTCTCTCCAGGAGATATTGAAGGTTCTCTCAGAGGGCCAAACAATCCCAGAATCTAGTGGTTCAGTGTGTCAAAGGAAGTAGAAAGATCAACCTGGATTGCTACAGAAGACATACCTTTTGCTTTAAGCAATTTGAGATTTTCAGTAAAAAAGCAGAATTGATATCACAGTGGAATTCCCACTCTTAAAGTCAGATTGTTTGGCATCTGTAGACCAGTTTTCTTTATTAAATAAGATGTCAATTTCTAAGACATGGCTCTTTCCAAGAAGTTGGCGGAGAAAGTAGGGGGAAATTATGGGTCTGCAATTTGCAAGTGAGTTTAAACTAAGAAGTGAGTTGGCCACTAGGGGCTGTATCAAAATCCGATAATAATTTTATAATGTAGCTATAATTGAGTGTTTTTAGGAATGTAACTGAAGCCACATGCCCCACAATTTGCATTTACGGCTCCTTATTTTGAATAATGAAACAACTTACATTGGATAAAAGCACATGACAAACTACGTATAAGTAAAATCCTCGAAATGAAAACCCATAATCGTCGTTGTTTCATGCACTAGCTCTGCTGAGTGAGCCACACAAAACGTCAAAGCAGTTTCGTGCCAGAATTTCGCTTTTTTTTTCCAGCTTCCTTTTATAACAGGCTTCTTCCTGAGCTGATTGGGCAGTGAGGAGTAATAGCTGCAGACCGCTGAGGTCAGAGGGCAAACCTTGGTTCATTCACAGCACGGCTCAATGAATGAGTAGTGACAGGCCTGCTCTTGTTATCAGCCATGATGAGTGACGGGCTGGACGAGGAGGGCTCTGGACACTAGACCGGCCTGAGACCATGCGGCGCGTCAATGCTCCATCTGACCAGTGCCTGGCCCCGCCGGTTCCCATTGTTTTGTGGGCACTGATAACCCATGTGACCTGAAGGAAGCAGGTTGAGTCATCAGTCTGTGTGTGGTAGAGAGCCTGTCAGACCTTTGTCATCAGATCACTCATTAACAAACACTTCCACCGCTGCAGAATGGATCTCTGCTCTGTCCTGGTATGTTTAACTCAGAGCAAATACACACAGGCCTGTGGAGGAGGAACAGAGGATGCGGAGAAGACTTTAATCACGCGTCCTTCCCTCCCTCAAGATGCAAGCAAACTGTGTTTTAAACTAATTGGTTAGGAAGTCCACCATTTTTGACTTGGTATTAAATATCGTAAATGACTTTGTGTTGGAAACATTTTGCAAATGACTTAAACTTACCAAACTGGCAAATTTGACAGGCCAAGTTGACAGGACACAAAACTGTGTAAAAATCTAAATGGATGTGTACTTTTTCTTATACATTTTTTGACAGAAAAAAGTCATCTGCATAGTAATCTGCAAACTCCGCTAAAATATACATAAGTACGTTACGAAAAAATGTAAGTTGTTTATAAAGTAGCAAGTCTATGAGATGTTCAATGTTACTGGAGTGTTCAAAGGAGAAAATGTTGTATGTCTGAAGTCTAAATATAACACACATCCTATTCCTGTCGCTATATGACCTTTAATGTTTCATAAATGAGTCAACGTGAGAAGGAAGGCCATGGTCCGAGACCTTTTCCCTGAAGGCTACTTCACAGACAGGGAAGTCGGATCACAGCCAGACATGTGAGTCACACAAACCCTTTATTCACCAACTTAAAGTCAGGACAAACTTTGTGCATCTTGTTTTTATCCATCTTAAAATTATTGATTCATATCCAACATATGGACATACATATTACACTAAATGAATATAGGGGAAGGTCACACTAAATATGTACAAGCAAAGTTATATCGTTACTTAAAAAAGTTAAGAAATCTGTGTGCGTGTGTGTGTGCGAGCACGCGGAAATCTCTAAAAGCATCTGAAACTTTTCTATCGTTACATTTATGTTGGTTGGTATTTTGACACTATTTTGCAATTAATATTATATTGTTTTTTATATTATTTTCATATTGCCTGAGAAAGTCTGAAAAAACATTGAATTGAACAAAATGATTCACAATTACTGCAGCTTCAGCTCTGGAATAATCAAAACTTTGCTTCCACCGTGTGGCCATTTAATCTAACACCTCAGTATCACCGCAAATATCAAATCCAAAATATATTTTATATTTAAAATCTAAAAATTTCATATAAAACACGTATTATAACACGTAATAAAAATTTTAACACCCACGAAAAACAAACCGTGTTCACAAACACTCGACAAAAGCTTTTTTTGTCCGTCATAACCTGATACTCGTGCCGCAAATCCTGTCAATGAAACAACCCCATAATTTAAACCGCACAAAGATCTGAAATGAGCAGTTCTTATTCTCCTTTGTAAATAATAAGATTGGGTAAAGAACATTTTGGGGAGTATTCGCAGCTTTTGTGACCGCAGTGGCGAGACTCGGGTGATTTCTCAAGACAATGCACAATAGCTGCGTTGTTTAATCCCGCCATTATCTGCGGTCAGGTTAATCTCCGTCTGGTGCCTGCGGCTACTGGGAAAGAAAACAAACTGGACAAAGTGAAGCGAATTTTCACAATACGTTATACTTGTTGACAGACACGTAAGCTGAGTTTTATGTAAACCAGGTAAGAATGACGAGGCCTAATTTAATAATATCGCAAAGCAAACGACGAGGTCGACATGTTCCATCTCAAATCCATCATAATACAGATGTTTTTTTCAGTTTGTAAATACAAAATATAACTATTGTCAATGTGATTTTAAATAATTAATTTGTTTGTTTGTTTGTTTGTTTTAATACACGCGAGATTTGATGTAGGCCTAAAATAGTTTTAGGTATTACCGGTAATTGTTTCTAATAGTGTTGTAGAAAAATTTTCAAAGTTTTCAAATTTTATGTGCAACATTTATAAAGCCAGTAATGTGTAATAAACTGCTTAAAATAAAGGTGCAATCATCTTGAACTTTTTTTAGATAATTTATTTTCAATAACTTTTAGATTTTGATATGCTTTTATTTGATTTTAACTTTTTTGTTTGATTCCATTAAATATTTTATGTGAAATACAAAAGCTTGTATTATGTTTCTAAGGTAGAATAAACGTGTGTGTGTGTGTGTGTGTGTGTGCGTGTGCGTGTGCGTGTGTGCATGTGTGTGTGTGTGTGTGTG
>CM051495.1:12865961-12948497 GCA_028031935.1 Paedocypris micromegethes
TGTGTGTGTGTGTGTGTGTGTGTGTGTGTGTGTGTGTGTTTATTATTTTTGCATTTATTGTTTTTATTTCATTGTAAGTTTGTCAGGTGTCTACTACTACTTTTTTTTCGGCTTTTCCCTTATCAGGGGTCGCAACAGCGAGTCATCCCTCGTTATCCTGAGTATCGTCTACTCTGACCCCAGCCAACCTCATGTCTTCTCTTACAACATCCATATATCTTCTCCTTGGTCGTCCTCTTGCCCTCTTCCCTGGCAGCTCCATCTCCAACATCCTTCTACCAATATATTCACTATCTCTCCTCTGCACATGTCCAAACCATCTCAGTCTGGCCTCTCTGACTTTGTTGCTAACACAAGTAACGTGAGCTGTTCCTCTGATGTGCTCGTTCCTTATTCTGTCCAACCTCGTCACTCCTAAGGAGAACCTCAACATCTTCATTTCTGCTGCCTCCATCTCTTCCTCCTGTCTCTTTCTCACTGCCACTGTCTCTAAGCCATAGAGCAGAGCTGGTCTCACCACTGTCTTGTACACCTTTCCTTTGAGTCTAGCTGACACTCTTCTGTCACACAACACTCCTGACACCTTCCTCCACCCACTCCACCCTGCCTGCACTCGCTTCTTCACCTCTTTTTCACACTCCCCATCACACTGCACTGTTGATCCCAAGTACTTAAACTCCTGCAACTTCTTCACCTCCACCCCCTGTAACTTCACTCCTCCACCATGACACATGTATTCTGTCTTACTACGACTGACTTTCATGCCTCTTCTTTCCAGAGCAAACCTCCACCTCTCTAGCTCTGTCAGGTGTGATTTGCGGAATTTTTACAACCTGCATATTTTCATAAATATATATATATATATATATATAAATATATTAAATATATATATTTCTTGACCTGACAAAATAACTTCAAGAATAACTGTGAATCCACTGTTATGAACAACAAAAAAAGCAACACAGCAAAAAAAAAAAAAGAAATGCAAACTGTACGACCTCTCAAGCAAATTACCTCTAAAGACTTTTTCGTTTGTCACATGCTAAAGTGAGTTCTCTAGTGGATGAAAAAGTCAAGCAATAAAAACATGCTGCTCAATCTACAGCACAAATAGATAGAAACAGAAAAGATCCCAATCTTAATCTCAGAATTAGATTTTGTTTGTGCCTTAATCCGGTTGGTGAAAACAAAATCCCGCTCACATTTTGCCAGCCCACCGCCTCAGGTGCAAATAACTCTCAATACATCGCCCTCCCATTGCTTTCGTTCAGATTTTCAGACCCTCAGTGGGCACAGTGCCCAGTCTGCAATGGGCAATTGTTGGTCAGGATTACACAAATAGTCTAACAGAATTACACATTTAAATGAATGTGAGGTAGAGTATTTCTTTTTTTCAATTTGTCATTGAAAAAAAATGGAGAATTGCACACTCCACTAATTTTTCTATTCAATATTTGCTGCGCCGCATTCAAAACTGCCATAGAACAATACTTTTTTTTTGCCCAGTAATTTGTCATGTGATGTGCCTGTAGGGTCTGTCTAGTGGTGGGACAAGTAAAAGGCATGAGTCACTGCTCAGATCTGTGCAGATAATGGGATAATGAGAGATCCGTTATCTAAATACTATAATGACTTAATAGCTCTTCACAAATTAGGCAGATTAGTTAAGTCTGCCGTTTACTTTTATAATCTTGATGTCTCAAAAAATGTCTTTAGACCCCATTTACCCAGCAGCCTCGGGCTGGACTGGAGCCAGCATGAGTTAATCAGGAATGATCTTGGGCTAAAAATGATCTTTTTTAGTTCATAAATGTAGTTGTTTTTTGTTGATTGAATTGTTTTTATTGATTTTTATCATGGTTCAGTAGAGAAAAACACTATTAATAGAAACTGCCATTGTAATTTTAGCATTTCACATTCATTCAACGCAAAGACATGAAAACAATATAAATAAAATTTGAAATAAAAATGCAGTAGTGTTTTTTCAGTGTAGAAATAGCAGACAGGATTTTAGCCATTCATGTAAGACGAGTGTATACAATACAGTATAAATAGAAACAGTACATTCAATATGCAGTATTTTAATTCCTGTGGCAGACAAAAGAAGCCGTGTGACATGATCCAAATGTCAGTATAGTGACATATACTGCATATGTCAACACATAAAATAATGATGATGATGATGTTAATAATAATAATAATAATAATAGCAATATTATTATTATTAATAATAATAATAACAACAACAATAATAATAATAATAATAATAATAATAATAATTTATATTATTATTGAAATTTGTCTCAGCATTCTATCCATCTGTGGAACAGTGGACACACCCAAACCCAAAAGCAGAAAATATGAACCTGATGGGCCTCGAACAAACAACCTTCTGATCCAAAAAATGATGCTATAAACTTTAATAAGCAGTCATATAAGCCGTCACAGAACGCTGGCAGCGGACAAATGACCTCCAGTCTCAGATGATCGAACCTTATGACTCCAAGAAACACAACCCTGCACTTGCATCACTAGCACATACTTATAACTGTCAATTACATAAGATGATTTAAATATGCAAAAAGTTTTAATCATAACCAGTTGATTGGACTCCAACATACTCCACAGCATGATGTCTGTACATTTTTAAGGTGAACATTTGGTGGCGAAGAGAAAGAGCAAGTGCAACGTGTTTTACGTGATCTGAGACACTGTTCTATTTATAAGGAATCATAGGGCCGGTGGCGCACTGCCTCGACTGCGGGACACTCTTCAGAGGGCATTCACTCCCAAAGGCTCCGGGACGTAAGGTCTGTACAACTCTGCTTGGCTTCTTGATCATTTTATACAATACAAAATAAACGCTAAAGAGCAAAAATTTAGAACACTTACTTTCCAGACAATGTTATTTTTGATCATTTTGTGATGAATAACCGTTGATTTTTAAATGAGGACTGATGCAATATGGGCATTACATGTATTAAATGTATTTAATGCTTTTTTAAATACATTTAGTACATTTTTGTACATGTAGTGCATGTATTATTGTTAATAATTATAATAATAATAACATGTATATACATAATTTCAAATATGTAATAGTATTCATACCTAAAACTAAATATAATCATTATATATGAATATAGATGTGTGTTAAAAAAGTTATTCTGTTTTCCGAACAAATCTTAAAAAATATGCTGTACATCAATTTTATTTCTGTTATTTAACCAGTATATATTATTATTCTTTTTTTTTTTTGATAGACTGATTTTTTAACCGATGCACATTAGTTGAAACCATTCCAATGATTATGGGTTTGATTACGGGTAACTTTTTTTTACTTTACAGAAATCGGATTATCGCTTTGTTCGATGCCATGGATGACTTTGAATACAGCGTACACATCTCTGATCAAGACTGGGACTCGTTTTTCCAGGAGTGTGAGAGGTGTGATGTCCTCTCACCAGACCTGGCCAGCCGGGAGGATTCGGGCATGAGCGACATCGATGAATTTGGTTGTCACTGTCTGGACAAATCCAGAATCCTCGGATCAGAGTTCCGAGCGGTAGATCCTGACCACCAGATTGACGGCCCACCGGACTGTGAAGGTTCTCCTGTGACTGATTTCCTCAGCAAATATGGAATATGCAGCCCTGAGCAGGTTCTGTCGGGCAGCGAGGATGATTTGCAGCTCCAGACAGTCAATCTTTTCTTCGAGCAGTTGAAAAGTGTTGCCGTAAATGAACGACCTGTGAAAGAAAGCTGCGCTTTGAATTGGCCATGTGAGGAGACGAGCTGCCCTGAGGGTTTGATTGATAAGCAGGACGTTTGGCCTGAAGATGTTTGTCCAACTAGTGGAATTGAAAGCAGTTTTATTGGAGAAGTCAATAAAAAGTGTGAACGGCTGGATTCACGAAGCAGACGTGACTCAAAAACCTCCCCGGTCAGTCAGGATCCAGTGTCGCCTTCCGTTCTCAGGAAAAAACGAAAGAAAAAGAAGCGAGCATGTGTTGAGCCTGTAGATCTAGATGACAGATACGCGGCTCCGTTCCCAGGCCGTCAAAGTGATTCAGAGGAGGAGAGCTTCGTTCACAGGGAAGAGATTAACAACCGTCCCACAAATGTCATGAAGACAGAGCTTCTGTCACTTCAGAGAATCCAAAGCCCGCTTATGCCTCATAACAGCCATCCTTTACATCTTAAGAGTTTCCCTTTCGAGGCTTTAGCCGATCCCAGAGCTGTTTCTTCACCCACATCGACTTTAAACATCTCAAGTACATGCCCTGAAGATGAACACCAATGCATTAACAGCATATCTTCTGTAAATAAAGGTCAGTTGGAAACAGATATAGGTGAGTTTAGTAGCCAAGCAGCCAATTTTCGAAACACAAGTGAAAATCAGATACGTATAAGAAAATTGCTTGATTTGAAACCCAATTACTTCTTCACAGAGACAGAGAATGCATCTTCTCAGAGCAAAGTTTGCATTGAAGACATTTTATTTTTTAAAAAGGCTTCTGACGGTCAAGAAATATCCCCAACAGAGGTTAGTGCTTCTAGAACATCTTGTACAGAACCGGAGAACACGGATCCGACTACAGAATGTCAAACTATAACCAGTGAGGTTTTAAACAAACAGTGTACTGTCGGAAGTCATGCGGAAGAAAGCTTAAATGCCAAGCGAAGGAGCTTGTATTCATCTGAGAAAACAAAAGATCTAGAATGTTGCTCGGAAGAAAAAACCTTGAGGAGTTTTCAAGACACCCTTCCGAAAGTCAAATCCTGTAGAGTGATGGACATTCCACTGCCACAAATCCAACCACCATCTCTGTCTGTACCAACGGACATTAAAAACCCTGCGAACTCAGGGAATATGTCTGTTACACCTCAACATAGAGGTCCAACTCAAACGAGTAAAGATGAGGACGTCTTGCCTGTTAGTGAGAGTTTAAAAAACAAATCAGATACTAAAGAGGATCTTTCCAGTTCAAAAACACTCAGCCAGAACCTGTCTGAAATCCCAGATGTGTGGAAGGAGCTTCCCGGCGAAGACTCAGAGTTGCTGAACACATCATCTAGTGTTGGGAAGGATCCAAAGGCTGATAATCAGATTCCATCCTCAGTGTTTGCCATCTCGTCCTTCTGGAGTGAAATGGAGAAACTAACCATCAATGACATTTTGCGTCTTCGCTTGGTAGGTCAAGCCCAACATCCGAGTGTTTTAACCCAGGCCGAGGAGAGGAACATGGTCGACCCGGCAGATGCTGCAGACTCTGGTTACTTCACCCAAGCCGATGACTCTTCTCTTAAACCAGATCGCTTAAGTGGAGATATGTCATTTATCTCTGACTTGGATGATGATCTTGCTCTTCTTCAAAGCCAATCCATAAAGCAACAAGAAGACTCATGTGAGCTTCCCAGCTTCACCGGTGTAACGTGGGAGAATGACTCTGATCCGTTGGCGATGGATCCTGAGCTTGCTTTTCCAAAGCACCTTTATGAAGCTGAAGACCAACAGCAATTTCGAAAAATGTGCAAGAACGTCAGTGTGCAGAACCTACAAGCTTTAGATGCTCAACCACTCAGGATGCTGAGAAATTCCTCACTGTGCTCTCTCCATTCTGAAACAGATGAGGACCTTGCAGATCCGTTTTATCATCTTACCACCTCCAGCCTCAACAGACGATCTGCTGAGGAGGATGTAGAAAGCTCCGGAGTCACTTTTTCGGAAATATTACAGTATTTTTTTGGCGACAACAAATCTGAACGCTGTGTATCTCGGGCGGAAAGCGCACCAGCCTTGTTTCTTGAAGGAGCTGAGACTACTTTGCCGGAGATGTATGAGCATTTCTTCTCTGAGTTTGATTCAGGCATTCTTTTTCCATTTATTGAAGAATCTAAATCTAAAGATCAAACTGTGCCATTATTTTCTTGCACTCGATCCACTAACAGACAAGTTCAGTTTCCAGACGCGTACGACTATTTCTTCCCCGATTCCCCTGCCCAGTCAGATGAAGATGAGGAGAATGACACCATCCCAATCATAATGGAGACAAGATATGACCAAGCTGTCTCCTGCTCTGATAGCCTGGCTCTACCAGACATGTACGAGCACTTCTACTCCGAAGACATTCAGGGCAACTTTCTCTGGACAAACCCTCTATCGCTAAGGAAGCGCTCTGGGTGTGTCGTCGCCGTGGATACGTCGAGTTGCTGGGATCTCTCTCCTGTGAAGTCTTCTGATAAGGGATGGAAACATGTTGCCCATTATCAAGAGTCTTTGCTGTGGAACCTGGAGAATCGCATCTTGCAGCAGCTTGCAGGACAACAGAAGACGTGTATGGAGATGCAGACTATTGTTGCTGACCCAAGTAAGACTATACAAATATAACTTATAGACTATACAAATTGTACAGTTGAAAGTCATAGCTAAGTTTGTGACTGTTCAAACTACTTTCCTTGGTTTTTGGAGTAGTTTTAGGGTTGGAAAATATGAGGAACTTGGAGACTTTCTAAGCGGAAAAAAAGACTTCTGCAAAGTCAAGGTCATAGGTTTCATTCTCAAAAAAGAAGTTTTATTAAAGTTGTGGTCCAGCAGTAAGGAGTTGGACCTGCGTTGAAGGTTAAAATCTGGGTCCAGTGGGTTCCATTACTGGGTGTCTTTGGGCAAGACACTGAGGTTGTGTGTGTTCAATTAACTGGGTGATTAAATGCATAACACAATTTTGATTCAGTCCCTCAGTTCCCACTTTTTTTTCAAAAGCATCTTAACCTAATTTCCCATAGGTTCCAAAACTAAAAGTGTTTGTTTTCTAGTCCTGTGATTGGCCGATCATTGTTTCAAGGTGTGCCCAGAGATGCTGTGACCCGAAATAAATAAATGATAAATGAAATGAAAAATTAAGGTTGAAATAACCACTTAAATGAAGTTTAAACCAGGCAACAGTGACTAGATGTGTATTAATGTATCGTGTTTAAACCAGTGTTTAAATGTTTAAACCAGATGCTGTAAACTGTAGTATAATAGGGCCAGTTTGATATCTGTCATTTCTGACATATGTTCCGTGGTCAGTGGTGTCCTTATGTGGTACAAGCTCATGCTGTGCTGCTTCTCTACCACGTTTCTTAACTAAATGATTTGGAGTGCAGGTCAAATTAAATCATTCTCTGCTTGTGGAACAGGCAATGACCAAAACGTTTTTGACTGTTGATTGTCACTTAATTGTGTAATGTCATCAAATTATTCTTTTGCATAAACTATGCAGATTGAATGATTAAATATAGCATTTGTTTATATGTTGGTTTTTGGCCTGTTTTGTAGGGCTGGATGCTCCATTTTTGCCTCTCAGACAGGCAGACATGTGTCTGGTGTGTATTGCTTTTGCTTCATGGGTTCTGAAGTCGTCCGGTTCTGGAGGAGATGCTTGGAAAGCAGGTATGACATGAAACACTCTCACGTTTTTATTCTACTACTCATCATTTGTTTATCCAGCTCCAATAAGAAGTATATTTAAGTCTAACTAACTTGGATGAAAGCAAAAGTAATATTTTTTTCTCGAGAGATGAGGAAAGTGGCCATGTCGGGTCAGAAACATACAGTACTTGGAAATTGGCCAGTTGGCAAATTGGTTGGCCAGAAATGGCTGTACTTTGAGTTTTGCACACATACACACACACACACACACACGCACGCACTCACACACACGCACGCACACACACACACACACACACACACACACATTCTTTCAATGTTTTCTTTCAACCATTAGACATTCCTTCATTAAAAGGAAACAATCCACTTTCAAAGTTGAGTTTGATTCATTGTCAAACTGCTTGTAATCAATCTTGCTTCTTTCTCAGCTCTTCTGGCTAATGTCAGTGCGCTGTCGGCTATACGATATCTTCGAAGACACAAGCGAGAGGAGGCTTCTGGAAAATCTCCTCTGCGTCAGATCAAGTCGGCATAACTCCACGCTCGGAAGTGTTCAGCCAGATCTCCTTTCAGCCACATCACACCTTTTTTCCACGTGATGTCAACCACTAGCAAATGTCAAATTTATTTTAATTTGGATGTTTAACATCGTGTTATTGTGAAACTTCTGTAGTACAGAATATGTGAGAAAAGCCTTTTGTTTTGGACATGACCAAAGCTGCTGAACAACGTGCCGGATTTATTGAATAACTGTGAATCCTTGTGAGTGTTAAAGAGTTATACAGAGAGAAACAGCATGTTAACTAATGTTTAAAAATGTGAAATTGATGAATGGAATTGAGTGAAATTAGATTCTCGGTGACAGATGGTTCTTTTTGTAAAAAGATATTGTGCGATATTTTATGACAAAAATGGTGAAATATGGGCCAAAATAATTTGGTATACTCTTGAAAAATGTATATTTATTTTAACCACCAAAGTAATATATGTTTGTTTAAGCTGAATTATGCAGCAATTCAAATGACAAATGGAGGTTCAATTGAAATTGTTGCCTTTTTTGTGCCTAGTTTTCAATATGTAGTAATGCCTAATGGTGTCCACTAGAGGGGTACACAGGAAAAAATAAGCAGTGATGTTGGAACTCAAGGCCAATTCATTAATAAACAAGAGCATGAGATTATATCTAAATAATATTTTTTTAAAGGCCGGAATTAAAGATCGATTAAGATTTTTATTTTTCTGGTTGCTATTGATTACCATTTTAGCTTTAGTCATAATAAAGTTCACCACTAGGTGGCAGCAAAGGACGAGGTTTTTTTTAAAATAAAAATAAGTACGTAAACTAAATACCGTAATAACAATATAATCTTTTTTACAAGCAATGCAATATTGTGAAAAAAAAACATTTTATTAAAAAAAAATACGTTTACAATAATCAAAAAATTAATAAATAAACACCATATTTACAATAATATAAAATACATCACCATGGAATCTGTACCCGTCGTAAACTATTAGGAATTCAGAAATATTTTTCCACAACCATTCAAGCTATTACAAAATAAGAATAAATAAAATTAAAATAAAAGCTACGCAAAGCAGCTGGAAAATAAAAAGATAAATAATAAAAAAATTATAACAAATATTTATGCATTCTTGCTTGCCTAATCAAATTATTAATCCAGCCATAATCTCAGTATATTAAGAAGAGAGCTACAGAAGTCTTCACAGCAAACTGAAACAACATTGTATGTGCAAAACAACCTGTATTATAAAAACGGAGACGTGATGACTAGATTAAAATAATCTGTAAGTGAAAAGACAATGACGTGTGTGCCGTAAAGCGGGCCTGCTGTGTACATATGGCTCTGTCAGCAATGTGTACAGGTCCGGACAAGCATAATCCCATTGTTCTCTTTTATGACCATCTCTGTGGTGTTGTCACAGCGCCTGGGCCTCCAGCTCTAAAGTGAGCCGGAGTTCTGTGTGCCGAGGTTCCAGGCAGGGCCGGAATCATCCCGTCATCCTGCTCATATTCCCAAATGTTGTCATAGTCCATTTCCTGGTCATCCGGCTCCCGTGGCGGAAGGTAAGAGAGGCTGTCTGATGACACAACAGAAAAATTACTGTAATCACTTCGAGTATCACAAGAAAATAATCATATACAGATATATACAGTAAATACATATACAGTATAGCTAGATAGTGCATGTGATCACTGTGAAATAATGAATCAAGCTAAAATCATATAAAAATAAATGTAATAAAAAAGCTAAAATAAATATAAAATATAAAATATAAAAAGTATAAACAATGTAAAAATAAATGTATTGTTGATTGCACACATTTGTATGGTGTTTTAATGATATAAATGTTATTTCGTTTGTATTTGTGAAAAATATGAAAGTATATGAAATATGAAGTATAACTAATGTAAAATTACATTAATACATGTATTAAAAAAATATAACTTGTGTATAAATAAAATAGAAAAAAATAAAACTTAAATTTAAAACTTAAAAGTAATCTTCTTAAAAAAAAAACTACAGAGACAAAGCAGAAAATGTATTCTGTTTATTTCTAAGAAACTAAACACTCAAAAAAATTGCGCTTGATTTCAGAATATTTACGATATTTTGCCCAATATTCAGCAACTTTCTCATTCACCTTAACACAAATGGTAGTAATTTCCAAAATAAAATACAAAGAACTCGGGTGAAAACGCATTATACAGCAGCACATCGTCCACAGCAAGGTGAAGGAGTCGGTAAACTGAGCCTTGTAAATACTTCATGCCCTAAATCAAGATCTAACGTCTGGGGGGACGTGTTCTTCTGAGGATCTCCCACTTGTGAGCTCTAAATCAGTCTGTCCTTTACTGCTGTCATCTTCAACACTCCGGCCCGAGCCACATTACACGCTCGTGTGCACTGCCGCGTCTTACCGCATCCCATCAAAGCCTGCGTGTGATGGGAAAGGTCATGCTAAAACCATCCTATTAGTGTGGGAAACTATCACCCAGGATGAGTGACTCAAAGCCGCCACGTGAGAGTGGAAAGTCTAGTTCCTAATGTGGGCTCGATAAATAACCCACTAACTTCACCGACTTTGACTTTCTAAACAAATCTGGTTGGGAAACCCGTTGCACCGCATCCGCGTGTGTATCCGTGTTTGTGTAGCACCATTGAAAAATCTCACCTGGCGAGTAACCGTAAGAAATCTGCTGCGCCTCCATGATGGCGTGACCTGAGAAGCCTCTCTGAAAAACAACACAAGCTTCAGCTTTTCTCACAGACATTAAAGGTTTGACTCACATGGATGTGCTCAGATTCTTGTCTCTCTACCTGGGCAATGCTGCAGTGCTGGGGCTGTCGGGTCGGCGGCGCCAGCATCTTAAGTCTGGAAACGGCCTGAGCTCGTAGTTCCTCGCTGCGCTGGCATCTCGCCACCTCGGCCTCCAGGGAAGCACCGTGCTTGATTTTTCTCCCGAGAGGAGGAGTGCACAGTCGGAAGGACAGGGGGACGAGGGGCTGCTGGGTCGGATCCATGGAACCTTGCGAATAGTGCTGTTAATAAAAAGAAACGTCTTAGTTTATTTGGTTGATGTTTCACTCCAAAAAGTTTATTATATCAATATTATGTACCGGTATATATAATTTTGTATCTGATATCTTAACCAGGCCTTTCAATGACACTAGTTCACGAGTTTCATATTAACAATATGTGCGATATTTTTCAATTCGTATTCTTTATATTTATTTATTGTTTGCCATTGTGTATTTTTTGCTTGCTATTTGTGGGGGCTGATGCAAATTGTAATTTTCTCATTTATGGGACAAATAAATGTTCTCTTGTTGTTGTTATTATTATTATTATTATTATTATTATCATCATAAATAATAATGCATATGTATAAAGTGAGTATTAGTATAAACTTCCAATATTACAATGTTGTGAATTGATATACTTTTTTCAATTTTAGAGGAGTCATTTAATGTAATAATAAGGAGAAAAGGAAAAAAATACAACATGTTTTCTTTCCCAAAGTAAATAAATGTAGTTTTTTTAATTTGAATTACAATAAACTATTGGATAAATACAGTCAAAATTCAATGTGTCAAAAATAACAAAAGCTTACTTCAAAATTTATTAAAAGTATTCCTTTTGTGAATTTGCCAAATTGTAAATGTGGATTTAAATAAAAAAGTGTTTAATCAAGCAAAATGTCATTAATTAATTTGAATTCTAACTACGTACAAAAATAAGTTTGTTTTTATTTTTTATGAAAAAAAGTTATTAAAGATATATAAGTTATTAAAAGTAGCAATGTAAGAAATCTGCCTGTTCAATGTTATAAAAAGTTCAAATGTTTCAATTCAAATGGCTGTTCAAATGTTTTACATTTGATTTAAAAAAAAAAAAAGATTTAGAAGTAGAACGTTTGAAATCTCAAGGAGCACTATTTTAAAGCTCAACCCTGGGGGTCACAGGACCCTTATTTTTGTGAAATAAACCTGATGCAGACAGCAGATTGAAGAATTTAGACTCGAAACTGCCTCTCCATTAAACCCTACGAGTGTGAACAGGTGGAAAAATGTGGAAAAATAAAAGGCACGTTCCAATGAACGAGACTCTTTCATTATGCATCGGAATAAATCAATTAGTAATGCTGACTGTCGAGACTTTCCATGTCTTCGGATCACTGAATCCAAACAGCTTGGTCACTCAAGGCAGCGGAGTAAAATAACAGAACAGATCTGATAACTAACGTACCGGAGCCTGGTTGGAGCTCTCCTCCAGAGGGAACATTCTGGGCGTGCGAGGGTCATCATACAGGGGAGAGAGAGGCTTACGGTGAGACATCATCGAGTGGCGCTGAGCTAAGAGCTGATGCTTGGCAGGAGTTTGTGAGATGCTCCAGCTGTTCGACTGAACAGAAAAAGGAATACATTAGGTTGTGTGTATTCCCACATAGATGCTGATATAAATTGGTTTGAAACAGCAATAATTGACTTGTTTTTATCAGTTATAGTTTATATATTGTTCGCAATATAATAACATAGGCCATACTAGAATAGAATAGAAAAGAATCGTTTTTGTCACTGTACATTTTGACTCCGTACACTGTAAAAAAATAGTACAATAAAATTAAGGATGTACCAGTAGCAATATAAAATATATGCAAATGTATGTATGAAATATATGAAAAAAAGTATCAACTAAAAAAACTATATTAACAAGCTGTGCGCCATTGATGAAGCATTTAAAATGTCCTAAAGAACTCTGCATATAGTGGACAAACAGTTTTGTAATTATATCTATACAAATGTAAAACAAATTTGTACTACAAAAATCAGTTTATGAAAATACAAAATTATTGGTGAAAATACAGAATGACTCTTGATATTATTTTTAAAAAGTTCCGTTCTAGTTTTAAAAAATGAAGTTTTCAGCTACCTTGACTAGCGGGGCTTTGTCGACTCTCTGAGCGGGGCCGCTGCAGTGCGCTGAATTGAACGGAGTGTTGTAAACCGGCGACATGGGCCCGTCAGAGGACAGGAAGGATGAGCGTGACGGGGAGGAGTAGCGCAGTGACACGGGTCGGTGGTCTGGCATGGGCCGCACATGAGATGAGAAGCTGCTGCTCCTGCTGCCGGAGTGAATGGAGCACTGTGTGTCCGAGGTCGGCCTGCTGGACACGAACTGCATGGGACACACACAACACACACACACTGCTTAAGCCACCTGTGTTGATAATCTTCTGGGACAAATTAAGAAGTACATGGCGCGTCACAGCGGATTATCAATATCAAAGCATAATACAGTATTCACTTATCGTAAATGTGGCTATTGTGTTGATCATACTGGTAAGAATTGATGTGGTGTAATGGTTTAACAACAAAACGTTCTTGCTGACAATGCACGACTTGATTATGTTAAGCTGAGAGCTAAATAGATTCAATCAGCGACACATTAAAGCACCTAGAGGAGAATTAAAAATACACAAATATACACTCAAATAATTTTTATTTCACTGCACATAACATCTATGTAAAATCTCGTGTATGTAAATATTGACTTATTGTGCATTTAATGTAATTTAATTTATTGTGCAAGTAATTCTCTAAGGGTTTTAAATTTAAATAAATATTCACATTTAAAACGATAAAATATTTGTGATTCCAATGTGACACATTTAAAAGATAAAGTAAAATAATTTAGTTTCACCCTGAACATCCTTTAAGTATTAACGAGACACAGATTCCACAAGTTATTTATTAACGCTTCAAAACGTTCTTGTTCACAGCTATGTGTTCAGCACCACCAAAATCAATAATATCTTTATTAATAACTAATCTGGCACAGTCAAACCAGGCACAGTCAAGTAAAATGTTTTTGTATTTCAAAACATTTGAATCCATTGTATATGATTTAATACAAAGTAAATTAGATTAATATTGTAGAATTTAGAAAAAATACATAATCGTCATCTCAGACTTTTTGTCTTTAATCTTTGCCGTGTGTGGGCAAATATTTTTTATTAATCTTGTGTGTATAATAATCTCTGTGTAATCTTGAAATGAATATAGATTAATTTCTGAATGAATCTCTAACTGTTTAATTTGTATTAATGTATGGAGCGCCGATGTACATTTTACCAAAAACTTGCCTAATATGGAGCAGTAAACATATTTATCTTTAAGATTAACAACAACAACAATAATAATAGTAACATTAGTATTTATAAAAATTCGAGGCTGAATTTTGAGTTTTTGTTTATAGTCTTTGCACATGCCATGCCCTTGTTCCCTCCGGCTTCTCGTTACAATTCTAGTTTGATTAATTATTAGTTTGGATTCTGTTAACATGCTCTTCTTGCTAACTCTTCCAATTGGTCATGTCTGTAGCCGCTAGTTCTTTGCATGTTTGTATGTATGTTATTGTTGTATGTTAGTCATGTTTGGTTCCAGAGTCTAGAGATTTCTAGAGTGTTTCTGTGCGTGACTTTCTCGTGGAGGTTGCCCTTCGGCAGCACATTTCCCGGTGACAACAGTGTCTCTCTTAAGTTCACGCATGCAATGTTTTGTCCCTGGGGCGACAGTTTTAATTTCCATTTGTTTTCCTTTTAACAAAAGCAATGTCTCGCAAATGTGTCTTTTCTCTTATTTAAATGAAATGTGACAGTTTTGAAAACTTAACGTGTACATTGGCCCTAAATATTAATGTCAGAATCATTATACGTTGACCGGTGATGACCAGCTCCCAACCCAACTTTAAGAATAAAATGACAGCAATTATCTTTTTACAATTTCACAAGAAAGAAATGCACTTACGCAGAGGGGCTCAGTGTAACCTGGGGAGATCGGGTTGTCACTCGCACTGGGAAGCTGAACCTGGATCGGATCTGCATTGAGGTTGGGTCTGTGCTGGTCCTGAGACTGTTTCAGTGAGTCTCTATCTCCATGACTACTGTTGCTCCATCTCTCAAACTCTGGAGTCTGAGAACATGGAAAGAGAGAGTAAACATCCGACAGCATTTACTAGACATTCAACACCACGTCCAGCATGGACTCAGAAATGATGCTTCACCTGTTTCGGAGTTGGAGTGTAAATTATGTCATAGACAGGGGGGGGAGGGCTGAGGATGGGGACGTCGGCGTTCTTGAAATACTGGATCCAGTCATGAAACTCGTTCTTGTTCAGACAAGACACGATGATGGGGTTTATCAGTTTCCCTTTAAAACAAAACCGGAAAAGTCAGAGTCTGAGATATGCATCTACATATAAACCAAAACATGACACTAAGGTTTCATATCTTATCTCGACGTTTAGGTTTCATATCTCATTTTAATCACACTTGTCTGGCAGGAGCTGTGAACGATAAACTCACCCTCGATCATGAACGTGTTGGGCTTAATGTCCTGACAAGGAGTCGTAACTGTGATCATGTTGAGAGGAAGTTTGCCCTGCAAAAGAATCAATTTTAATGAATGACATAATAAAATAATAGTTAAACTACATGTAGAGTTATGCTGCAAACATCTCCAACATCATTAGCATTTAAAAATAAATAAAGAAACAAATAAATATATACGTGTGTGTGTGCGTGTGTGTGTGTGTGTGTGTGTGTGTGTGTGTGTGCAGATATACAGTTGAGGCCAAAATTATATACAAAATGTTAACAACTTTTGCATGCATTCTAGTAAGAAGTCTAAAAATGCTGTGTTCGTTTTTTTTTGCTGTTTACCCACACTTTTGGAATACTTAGTCTTAATACAATAACTATTTTGTAGGGGGATAATAATTTTGTCCTCAACTGTATGTCTTGTGTGTTTATATATGTATAATACATATGTATATACAGTATACATGTGTGTACAGTATATATGCAATAATACATGTGTGTATATACGCATATATCTAGTTAATTACAGAGACAATATATATATATATATATATATATATATAACACAATGGTTGTATGTGTGTGTGTGGATAATACACAAACGATACAACATTTTACATGATGGTTATAAAAAATTATGCTTTATCATAAAAAACTATGATTTATCATAATGTATCCTTTACTCATAAGTGACGAGGTCATTAAATATCACTCTCTTAAACTAACTAATCCCGCATGATTTAGGATACCTTATAAAAGAGGCCGTGACTCTCCTCGGACAGAATGATCAGATAATTGGGGTACATCACCAGCAGCCGGTCGTACATCTCCTGTGAACAGAGGAGCTGAATTACAACCCTGTACTGTACATTACTGTACGTCACAGCAGCACCATGCAAAGCTCTCCCAGAAGTCTCTGAGAGTGTGTGGACAGACAGCTGCTGCTCGACTGGAGTGTGTGAGAAAAGCAACTGGTTCACACACCCTTTTCACGAGCAGATACGCTCAGATCTCACAGTGAACTTAAGAAGGACTATCAGTTGCTGGGCCTCCCTCGCGCTGGGGTTTTGGCCGCTCGTACAGATATTCGGTTACACTTGACTCCCACAGTACACACCAGCTTTGTTATTTGCGTGCTGTCGGTTCAAGGAGACCTGCTGATACCAGGCAGACTTTGACTAATGAGGGAGTGTGAAAGTGACTATAGCAGCACATAATGCAGTGTAATCCGAGAACACTTCGCACATTTGAATGCATGGAGCTGAATGCAGACCTACGTCCGTCCCATGTTCTGTGTGTGTGTGCGTGTGTGTTGAGAAAAAAACACCTGTCATTTCCATTTAATTACTCGGCTAAACAGCACTTAATTGAATAATAATAAACAAATAATTCAAACCATCAAAACTGTGGGAATTCCTGATTTATTGTCATTTAAAAAAACTGAAAAATGTCAAGTTCAAGTTCTGAGCATTTGTAAGGTGCTTTTCACAGTTTTAACTGTCTCAAAGCGCACGTGTGAATATGTAAGAAGGTAGTTGTTTTTTATTCAAGTGTAAAGTGTAAAATTATTTAAGTTACAAAAAGAGTTTCATTAAGGTCAAATAGTTAATTTAATTATATAATTAAACAATAATTATATACAAAAGTAATTATGGGCCCACAGCATGGTTATATGTATTCAGGACCCAAGAAATTGCCCCCAGCTTCAAAATGTGAAATAAGAAACAAAAAAGTAGCAATCTGTAGATGTTTGCAGGAGTGTAGGTTCAGGACTCATACCTGGCACGGCATGTGCTGAAGCTTGACTTTTGTGACAAACTGAATAGGTCCGAGACTCTCGCGCTGTGATCCCTCCCATTCATAGATGGGCTCTTTACTCACTGAATTTCTCAACTCCTCCTTTTCCACTGTTGTCTCTTCTGAGCAGGTCACCTACAGGAAACGTGGATTACAAAAATACAGTATTAGAAAAGACAACAACCGTTGTGACATCTTGTCACCTTACAGGAAAAAACAAGGAGCGTCACTGGCTACGGGGATTTCAAAAAGATCCGTCTCTGAGTCAATCAGGTCTTTTGTAATTACAGGATGATTGCATTGTCAGAACAGGAAATAAATAATCTTTTAAACAGGCCAATATTAGTCAAGGTTTTTGACTCTTTTCACAAGAGGGTTTGCGCTACACAAATGATAAATGGGTGAAAGGTTGGTTGTCATACTTTGATTCTCGTGAATGTCTCTGGTGTCGCACTGCCTCCGTTGGCTTCTATCTGTTCCTTCAAAAGGCCGAACCAGTTGTTCATCTCCTCCTCCGTTGAGCAGTAGACGATGATAGGATTCAAACTGACCCCTGCAGAGGTTAAAGACAAGAAGCCATAGGTCAGGTCAAGGGATGACTTGGCTTGTGGCCATCTGGACCTCTTTCAGTCTGACTGAGCAACAGGTTCCTATGGACCTGCATTTGTCCAGACACTGTCACTGTGTTTTACATCACAACATTCGTTCAGAGCAAACAATAGGTTTCCAGGGTTCATGACCACACCACAGGCCATGCGTTTGCACTAAACCAGTTGTCACTTCTTGTAACCAGCTAATTTAAAGGAATGCGTCACGCCTGGAATCTCACTTTTATCAGACCCACATTCCAGCTTTTATCAGAACCAATATCAGCCACTCAGAGCTGCCGTCAGCCATGACTTCAAAAAGATGTGGTGTGTTTATAGCCAGATTGATAAAGAGAATATAAAGTGCTTTTCCCTTTACAGATGATTGTTTCTCTCATTCAGTAATATTAAACATTTTATTAAATCATATATTTTTGTTCTGTTTTGGGCAAATGAATACTTTTGCTGATTTCAAATACCTGCTTTATGCTTATATACATTACTTCATATATATACATTATATACATTAATCCAAACTTTTTTGGTGGCCACGTCATTTCTCTTTTTATGTGGAGTATGGATAAGAAAATGACAAATAACTGTATAATTGAGCTGGGGAGGTAGATGTAAATGTAGCCAATATAATGTGAATGAAGGATTTATAATGTGGATGGATATTTTCATTCAATTTGTGAAAAAAAAAAACTCGGAAAATTCTAAGAATAGACTTGCGAGGACATATTACAAATTAAACTGTGTTTTGGTTCAGTGTGATGCAATGTTCTGCACTCTCGGTGATGGGTACGCTCTGGTCATTCTGGCACAAGAGTGAGTTCTGACACACCTGTTGTATAACAACGGGCCCTTGAAGGGCAATTTCACCCACTTCTAACTACTGGAGAATGGAGAAGTGTCTGGTCCTGGATTGTTTTACTACTCTTAAACCTCTGGAATGCTTAAAGTAGAAAAGTGGTTTCTAAACCTACTTGAATGGTTAAGGGGAAGGAAAAACAGACAAGCATGAAGCTGTATTTTTCTGCTTCTATCTGGCATTTGTTTCCTTCTCTTTGCCGGAATGAGTACTCACCGTTTATCTGGAATGCAAATTCTTGTGGATCTCCAAAGCTGTTCCTGTTCTGCACTTTGCATATAGTGAGCTCTTTAAGAGGAAGTGTGCCCTAATACAAAAGAGACATACACAGAGAAAAAGTTTAGTGTTATAAACTGTCTGTATTGGCTTTTAACAATTGTTTTTTTTTAATAAAAATTGTTTCATTAATTTTAATTGGCAACATATTTATATTTTACGGTATGTTGCTGTTTTATCACTAAATTTCTGATTGCGCAAACAGAATTCATTTTCATGCTGTCCTGTTTTGAAACAGATGGATCAATGCCAACACAAGTAAAACTCCACCAAAAATAAAGCCGATGTCAGGAATGCACGGCTCGGTGTGGCATTCGGCCTTAAAAGTGACATTCCCAACATCATCATTATAGCACATTGATCTATAAACCTGCCCAAATGTAATTTATGTTTCAGAATCAAAAGTTTCTAAATGACAGTTTGTGCCTGGAGACGTTTACAACCATATAAGGCTCTTCTCCTTTGCCGTGCATTTTTGTTGCATTTTTTGCATTGTTGTGTTTGTTTGCATGGAATGTAAAGAATCTTTTACCTGATATGTAAGTCCAGTTGTGTTATTGGAGACAAAATGAAGATGGGTTTGGAACAGGTCCAGGTAGCAGTCATGCACATCCTGAAAGAACAAATGGACATGGTTCATTCTGTGTAGAGAAAGAAAGAAAGAAAGAACTAAAGAAAGAAAGAAAGAAAGAAATAAACAAAGACAGAAAGAAAGAAAGGAGTTTGTCCCTCTGGCCACTAAGGACCATATTGAAATTGTGCTCTGCTGTGCTTTTAACCAGTTAAGTGAACACATTCAAACCCGGAGCAGTGGGCACCCAAATTGGTATGATTTACTTTCTCTTCTGTTTTTATTTTAAGTCAGATTAAATTCAAAAGACAGAAAACCTTCAAAATAAAATATTTTACCTTGAAAATTAGCTTTCTTTACCTTTGGCATTATTGGCTCTAGTACAGACTGTCCCGGAACTAAGGGCAGTATTAAATATGACGTAACACAAATGTTGCAATTTAAATGCCCTTTTGAATGTTCCCAGTCTGTCTTCCGTGAGCGCCGAGCTTAGTTTAAAGCCACTGACATTGATCTTTTGCAGACAACTCATTTCCTTTCATCTGATCTAGACCTCAACCACAAGCTTCAGAACAGCGCTTTAACACAAACACGATTAGGTAACATTTCCTTTCAACTGTAGTGTCACCGATGTTCAGTGCGTTCCCCTTCGGTCTTGAACCCCGTGCTGGATTATGTTCTTTCCTTTATGTGTGTGGTTATGTTTTCCTCGGGAGCGAGCCATCATGCTGAAGAGATTCCCACGCTGCGCACTCTGATACACATCAGCGCACTCTGCCCCGAGAAATCTCAAAGCGCTTTCACAATCCGGCATGTTCCTACACAGCCTTACTCCCCAAACTCAATTATCCAGGAAGCACATACGTCATTCCTGCAGAGCACCATGTGACGTACATGTTTGTTTTTATGCATGTCCGTAAAGTTTGAGTCACAACAGCGCAGATTCCCTTATTCATCATGAGTGCGTTCAATAAATGAGTCCTTCTATAATATAAACTCAGCCCGTCTGAAATCTGTGATTTGATTGGCCAGATCAGCCTACAGGCATCTCTCTGCGATGTGTCAGCAACACAGATGCTTTGTTTTATTACCTGGCAGTGCAGGAATCGGAAACGGACTTTGGAACTGTGGATCATCCGGCCGTAGTTCTTCACATTTATGCTGCTTTTCTTCCATCCGCTCACCGGGTCGTAGGGAAACGGAGGGTCCCATTTGATGTTCTCGATGGTCTGGAGGTCTTTAGGTGACATTTCCTGTCAAGACAGTGTCCCGTCGCATCAAAGATGTGTTTCACACTCCCCAGAAGAGAGAAAAGAAGAGTCTTACTTTTCTGGGAGTAACCGTGCAGAGGATGTTGATGATGCTGTTGGACTTCTCCTGCCCTTCCTGTGGATATTTTTTCCGGAACAAACGGCTGCTGTATGACACAAAAACACAAAAAAGTCCCTTGTTAGTCAAGCGAAGGATGGGAAAACTAGGGCATGACCCCAGATTAGACTTATCTTGACTCAGTGTGATGAGTTAAGTACGCCGGCTTGAGTCAAGTAGTCTGAGGATTCTGGGAGTGTGTTTCATAGACACAAATGATTACATCACCATTACATATGCCATTCTTAGGTTGCTCTAGTCTACATATCAGCTTTACATCTCTGTCTGCATAAAGAGAGGTTAAAAGAAAAACAAAAAGCTTACGTTACAAGGCACAATACCGGGTTCTTTTGTTACCCGTGACCCCTATTTATAATCATTAGTGTCAGATCGACATAATGAAGTCCTTCCTGCCCGGCGATAAGCCAAGGAAGTCCGTGTCAGGGTGGAAGTGGTCCTCGGCGAGAGAGACATCCTCCGTGTCTCCCGTATTTTTCTTTTGGCCCTTTGTCAATCTGTCTTTGCTTTGAATGTGATTAGCATAACAACACTGGGCGCATTCATGTGGACAATAAAAGGAAGTATCAGTGGCTTTACCGAGGCTCAGTGATGAACGTGTCTGGCATCCGGAGAATTCATCCGGATGAAGAATGCGTGTTGCTCGCAGTTTGTAACACATAGAACGCGCTGGTAAGTTTGACAGACGCGTGATGGGTGGACACCCAAGCAGGCTGCGAGGGGAACTGTAGAGCGAGATTGCCCTGCTTTTGTTGTCATAATGCAACTCAGCAGTTATGTGGAATCTGATAGGTGTCGGGGGTTTAAAAGGGCCGTGCCTTTCGACAATGAACTCTAATCTGACATGTTTGCGGTAAAAATACAAAGGCTTTTTATGATCTGAACCTTAGATGAGCCTCGTAAAGCAGTTTACTAGGCTAAAATAGCAAACTTACTAGTTATGTCTTTTTGTCTAGCGTGTACAAACCAATATTATGTTTGTTCGCATTTCCGGTTGGAAGTGAGAAACATTGCAAAATTGGATTTGCACGCAATAGACAATAAAATACAACCAGTTGTCAGTCGACTGAAACTTGCAGGATTTTTGTAAACTTGAGTTTCTTTCAAGCAACCTTCCAAAAACCAACCGACTGTTGTGTGTCATAAAGGCAACTCTGAAAATAGACATGATCTAACTTCATCACGCCGGCAGTGTGTCTGTCAGTGTGAGCTGCACGAGCTAATGAGGTTTACAGACAGCATCAATCAGATCCAAACACACATTTTAAACCGCAAACAAGACTTTCTTTATACTGCACATCTGTCTAGTTTGCTCACAAACCATGTACAAACAGACTAACAAATGTGTGTCACATAAATGCTATGTGTGTATTTTTCGGCGTCTTCACAAAGAACATAAGAACTTTTGGTACCTGTTCCTGCGGATGAAGCTCTTGCTGGAGAACCTGAAGTTGTGCTGGGGGACACATGACATGCTGCTCCCCATCTTTGCTCCTGTGTGTCTCCTCCGGCGTGTGTGTGCTGAGTCAATGGTTTAGTGATTGTAATCCAGCCTCCAGCTCGTTTGTGTGTTCAGTGTAGAGGCGAGAGTTGTAGTGGAGCAGGAGCCCGGCGCGGGCGCTCTATGAGGAGCTCGTCACTGGGTGGAGAGAGGAGGTGTGTGCGGGGGGAGGAGAAGGGTCCACGAAGTTCACACCTTCCGCGTGAGATCCCTTCACTAAATAAAGAAGAAATGACAAAGGGCAGCGCGTCGCTTTTCACACCTTCCAGCGGCCAAATGGAGGCGATTTGAACGTCTGAACGCGCTGATAAAAGAGAATTATGCTGAGTGGAGCCGTCACCGCAGAGGTCGCGCCGAACATGTCTGGACACGAACGGTTTCATCACTCTGGAATAATAGATTTTAATTAATGTACTTGGTGGTTGAAATCACGTAAATTACACATTAATTACCCACCTAACAAACATTTCAGCACTATATCCTGTCACGTGCCTTCGGGGAAAATTGTAACTAAGTATTGTTTCGTGAACATAAAAAGATGTGTGCTTGTAGTTGCAGCATATTGTTTATTTAAGTACAACAATGAATACAAATAATAATACATTTAATTATAGAATTTATATAAAATATGTCAACTTTTTTTCACGGACATGAAATGTGAGTTTGTATAGCAATACAAAATAAATAATGAAAAATAAAAATACATCTGTAAAATAATACAATGTTACATTAAATATTAATTATTAACAAACGTAAGTTGTTGATTAATTAACTGAATTGATTTGTGTGTATAGCATGTGATATTTATTTAATAAATGAAAAATACATTTTTTTATGAAATATTTAATTATGAATCAAACTACAATAAAGGAATATTCTGGATATTTTAAATATTACAAATATTTTGTGAGACATGGCAGCACGGTGGTGCAGTGGGTTGCACTAATCAACTAATCAACATCCAGAGTGTGTATCCTGCCTCAAGCCCAGACTTGTTGAGATCGATACCAGCTCCCTGTGACCCAGAAATGGAAACAGAAACATGACACAGAAAACTCTTAATTGGGACGCGTTTAAAGGGGGCTGCCGCTCTATTGGGAGCAATTCTAAAGTCCAAATCATATCTCATAACACAAATTTGTGCCGCTTTATTGGGGCAAAATAGTCATATCCCAGCGTGTCATTAACGGGATTGTACTGTATAGATCTACGTATACGTACGTACACACATAATATATACTGGACATACTTTTTAATATGCATTCTTATTAAACATAAATGCTATACAAGCACACACATCTCTATGTTTATTATGAATCAATTGTAAATAAAACATATACTCAGCTTTGTTTGCCTGTGAAAAAGCATGTCCAATGTTCCAGGCAAGGAACATGTGAGTATTAATCTTGTGACTTTATCATTCCTGTGTGTTTGCAAATGAGCTATGAGGAGATATGATCTAATCAAATCGAAAGATCAACACTAATGCATTTAATCAAGGAAACCACATAAAGTGTAATGCAATCCATCTAAGGGTTTGTGACTGATGTGCAGGGCTTACGACTGCCAGACATGCGGATTGCCTTCGAACTATCACATTATAGCAAATGCAATTGTCTCTACGCTAACGTGTCTGTGTCTGAACGATGATTAGCTGAAGACAAAATCTGAAATGTACATTGAGTGTACAGTTCATTACAACCCATGCATGTCAGCTTTCACCATTTATGGTTCTATTCTAGTCCAAATTCATCTTCCAACAATGCTCAGAAACTTGAATTCCAAGGTTATTGTTCTAGTGTGGGTGGCTGCAGATCCAAACCAGCTGAACGAGGAAATGTGAGCGAGGCCACACCGGAGGCTCTAAACTGTCACATTCCAAGTCTCGCACTCCTGTATTTGATCATTTTACATAGCTGAGATGGCACATTGATACCTTCATTAAATAGCTTGAGAGTGTTTACAAGTTTATAGATAAATCTGTTAAATGACAGCGTTATATACAAGCCAAAACAGCTCAAGAACCACAGCCAAATATGTGGGAGCAGCATTCCTAGCTCCTTGGAAACATCCCATATATTTATTTTTTCTAGTAATATGGAAAAGGCAGCTGGGGCTGATGGACATATATGTTTGAAAGGGTTCTTTCATTGTATCAGCTGAGAGATGACATGGAACAGCGCAGATGTATCGCTCCCAGAATCTCTCCGAGCATTCAGAGATGTGATGAGTCACAAGGTGCTCACTGTGCAGTGAGCTCCACGTCTCCGAAAGGACGTAACAGTTTCATACGCATAATTATAGTGGAAAAAAAACAGGATGACATCTGACATAGTCTGGGAAAATCTTACTTTCGTCACACCGGTTTCGATCCTCTGAGTTTTGGTAGAACTAAAGGGCATTTCAGCCTCTGGATCAATGCAGGTGTAAGAGAACGGACAGTTTAAAAATCTTCAGTTTAAAAAAAAAATTGTATATATTCATACAATCTAAGGTTGTCATAAAAGATTTTTTTCATGAAAAAATCAATTATTTATATTAGGAAAAAAGTACATTACTGTAATGTCACTCTATTACATGTGATGTCAAGCGTACATCAACCATCATCCAGGTGTTTTAATTATCTGCTGTTTGAATAGGAAGATAACATGGATTGCTGCTGATTATTACATTTGTAAGATATAAAATCCTAATCCTGCTTGATAACATCGGAGTCAAGTTGGTATTTAGTACGACCTAAATTTAGTTTTTTGAATATTAAAGGGTAAAGTAAAAACAAATACATAAATTATAAAATACATACATTATAAAAATACATAAAATGCTTGAGTTAAAGCACAAAGATTTGTATAAAATGCAATTGAGGTAAACTTTTTGAGATTTGCCACATAATGTACGATGGCACTCGCTTTTACACAAAGTAGTTTATACATGTTTTTTTCAAAGAGTTATAAAGAATGATCCTTTCATAAAAACATCTTATACTTAAATAACTGGACCTGAAATAATACAATATTTGCTTACTCGAGATTTCAATACTGCCCAACCCAAATTAAACTTGGCCTGAATCAAATAAACAATTCAAACTCGTACTGTAACTCCGTCATTTCCGACACATTTTGGACTTTGGTTGAATATATGAGCTTTTTCATAATCAGATGGAAATTCTTCAAGCAATTAAAAACAACCAAACCCCACTACTCACATTTCATTTATATCTGCCTTGATTAAATCATTGTCCATGAAACAATACCAGTCCTTGCAGTCCATCAGACACACATCTGCCTCATTGTTATGAATGACAACGCCTTTAATTCTCAATTAAACCCCTTTATTAAAGTTAGGCGGATGAGTCAAGCTCACCAGGAACGCTGGCATACTTCACCCTCTGAATCTGTCTGTGAAGTTCCCCTGAATGTTTTTTCAGACTCGCCGGGTGCTAAAGTCGCACCTTCCTCTGGTTTCAGGGGTCCACGTGTGTGAGAGAGAACCACAGGTGTCCGAGGTCTCACAGTCCAAAAGAAAACGGTGCAAAAAGGGGAATAAACAGGGCTTTGAACAGACACATCAAACAGGAATTTGAATGTTTTTCTGGTGAACTGTGGAATTGCTTGCTCCATGTTTTGAGGAAATTAGTGAGAAAACCATGACATGGAAAGCGTTGCATGGGAAAAGTCCCGAAGGTCTTTACTTAGGAGGAAATAGCTGGTTCTAGTTATTACATCTTTTTTTCAATCTATTGTCAAGATAGTATTTATCTTAATTCATCATAAATTAAGATACATTTTGAAGACCCTTAATAAGGTCAAGATGTTAGTAGTTCTTGAATAATTGTAATAGTGTAATACATGTCAGCAATACAAAATGTTCATAAATTGTTTATATTTGAGTTAAAGTACCATACATTAAGATGAGTTTGGAAAAAGTAAAAAAAAAAATTAAACCCTCTTTTATAACTTGTAAAATTGCAATAATTAATTGTCCAAATGTTAGTAGCTCTTGAATAAATGTACTAGTGTATAAAACATCAGCAATGCAAAATGGTCCAGTTCATAAATAATTTATATTTGGGTTAAAGACTTTCCAAATTTAAAATGTTACCGATAAATTCAGATACGTTTTGAAAAAGTAAAACAATTAAACCACTTTAATAAAAATTTATTAAACTGCAATAATCAAATAATGCAAATTGTTGAGATGTTATTAGTTCTTGAATATCAGCAATGTAAAAGTTAATAAATTACTAAATTAAAAACCTTTCAACTTAAGGACTTTTACCATATACCAGAAGAACAAAACTAATAATAAAAAAATAAAATATAAATAATAACGTCAATCTAGTCTAATCTATCTAATTTAACAATTACACCCTTTTAATATAAACCATTAAATTGCAATAATGTGAGTTAAGTGTTTTTGAGTCCTTAAAACACGGCAAGGGCACATTTTGTTTTATGAAGACACACACACTAACACACATTCGTTTTAGCAAAAACTGGGTGAACTAGTTTTCAATACCAGGTTAACGACACATTCGTTATGTAAATACACAAACTGTATAGCAAACAATGAGGTTCATCCTCATTGACAATTCATGTCAAACAAAAAAAGCGCCACATAATTCTACACCTATAATAAATAAAAGCAACATATCCATATAAACCGGGTCAGAAGGAGCAGAGGGCTTCAGGAGAAATGCGTCTGTACATGTGGATCTCGGGTGGAATTGAGGTTTGTACGTGGTGGGGTGTAAGGTGAACAGTACACAGGGCCGTGATGGTGTGTCCAGCATGCCTGCAGCTGCCTGTCCAGACTGTAAACTCATTACCGGCCTTCATATCATCACAGAAGTGTGTGTGCTGCGGGGCTCCAGCGAGCCCCCACATCCAGACGCGGACCCTCATTAACAGAGCTGCCTGACAACAAGCTGCCCTCAAGTGCAATAACACATATAGGCTAAAATAACAGGGACAATACGGCCTGAAATGAATCTTCTGGTCAAAGCAGGCCTGTATCAGATGAAGCGGCTGAATGCGTCGAGACGTGTGCGTAAGCGGACTGCACAGGTGTGCGTGCCGTGTGGCTGAGGTCACGGCGGGTAAGGAGAGAGTGAACAGCTGTCCGTTTCTATCAGTCAGGAAGCAAGGCCTGCTGGGAGGGTCCAAGCGGACAGACAGGGATTCAGTACCGGGTGCTCATCATAACGTGAACAGTAATGCTCAATAAGTGATTGCTCCATAAAGACTCCATAAAAACCTTAATAATCACATCCTGTAAATCCAGTGGTGGAAAGACTTTGTTACTATACTTAAGTATTTTGGGCTACTTTGTACCTGTACGTAGTATCAAAAATATAAGAAACTTTTACTCACTACTTGACTATCTTTTTGAATGAGTATATGTACTCTTTAGTCCACTAGAATTGAATGGACAATTACTGTTACTACATTGTGATGTAGTCATTGTGGCTGCGACAAGTCGGTATCTTTTTTATCGCGGTTAATTTTTTGGACAGACGGGGCAATATCGCCATCTGCAGGAATCTGAAGGTACTGGATGCTATTTATCAGTTAAATCACGTGAACGTGCTTTAACAATTGCACTTTTTTGCACATTTGAGTTTGACTGATTGTTCTTTTTTAATCTTTGTTGTTCTGCCATTTTGAAAAAACACGGTGTTAATTTTAATTTCTATACATATATGAAACTTCATCCATAGAGAGTTTCTTTTTTTAACGTCTTTTTGAGCGTAAATTCAGTACGAGCAAAATACTTGAGTTCTTTTAAAATTGGATACTTTATGACTTTTCCTAATGTCTTCATGGAATTGGTGACTTGTAACTTGTAATGGAGTTTTTTTTTGTAATGGATTTTTTACAGTAAGGTATCCGTATTTTTAATCCAGTAAGGCTTGAATATCTAAAAAAAAATACACTGATAATTAAAGCTACATAAAATATGTATTAGTATTTATTAGAGAATAGTCTGGTACTATTAAAACGTCTATGGTTACTTGTGTAACCTCTGTTCCCTGAATAGGTCAGGGAACGAGACGTCAGTCAGTACCTGACAATGGGATATCGGATGGCTAGCCATTCGCGTTTATCTCTAAACAACCGGCCAATGAACAGTCAAGTTGACCTGTACCAGCTGGTATAAAAGGCAGGCGCGTGCTACATGCAATACCTTTCGCTGATTGAAGCCGGTCACAGCCAGAACTAGGTCACTAGTCTGGACTCGATGGCACCAGGGAAACCCCCCTTGCGCTTGATTGGCCGTTCAAGATCCTGAAGCCGCTATCTTCGTAAAGACTCACGGCAACAGAGAGAGGCCGAAGGGCAATACCTTGTTTGCAGAGAACGCCTCTAGGTCCCCGACCCGTTTCACTGATGCCAGTGCTAGTAAAGCGTAGCCTTCAGTGTGAGCAGCCTGAGACTAGTAGTCTCCAGCGGCTCGAAGGGGGGAGAGCGGAGGGTTGCCAACACCACTTGACCAGCACATGCTTCCCTCGGAGTTGCCTGAGCAAGTGTTTCACCGAGGTACACGGCTAGTAGCTCAAGCATGCTGATGTGCCACTGTAGGCGAGGACCCGACCAGCGACCGGCCGCACCCAACACCCCGTGTTGGATGCATCCGTAGATACCACAACACGACGGGAGATGGTTCCCAATGGGACGCCTGTCCGTAGGAAGCTCGTCTCTGACCAAGGGTGGAGCAGGTGGAGACATTCGGGTGTGACTAGTGTCTGAGCACTGCGTCTCTATGTGTGATCAACTGACTCCACGATCTGGCTAACAGAAGCCAATCGTACAGGTAGTTCATAATCCTGAAGCCGCGCACTCTCAGGGAAGAGAGGGCAGCCTGCGCTATCTTCGTAAAGACTTGCGGCGACAGAGAGGCCGAAGGGCAGGACCTTGTACTGATACGCTTGGCCCTCGAAAGCAAAGCGCAGAAAGGGCTTGTGCCGGGTCAGAATCGAGACATGAAAGTACGCGTCTTGAATGTCGATAGCGGCAAACCAATTCTGGGGCTGAACTGCCCTCAGAATGTCCCTCTGAGTCAGCATCCTGAACGAGAACCTGTGAAGGTAACCGTTCAGGAACCTCAGATCCAAAATGGGCCGCATATCGCTGGTCTTCTTGGGGACCACGAAGTACGGGTGGTAAAGTCCGTTCCTCATCTCAATGGCGCCCTTCGCTAGAAGCGAGGAGACCTCTGCCCTTAATACGAGTGCGTCTCTTGCTCCCACATGAGTGGTGAGAATGCCTCGGAACACCGGAGGCCGGCGGGCGAACTGCAGAGTGTAGCCGAGTCTCACAGTTCGGATTATCCAAGGGGACGGACGAGGAAGGTCGCACCATTCCTTCAAGTACCGTCTGAGGGGGATCAACGAAGCCGTGGGGTCCCCGAGACCGGGGTCTGGGGCAGGGGACTCCTAGCCGTGAGGCGAGAAAGTTCTGCATCCCGTCTGAGCTTACAGGCTGCTGAGGGCCGCCTGAAACCCGGCCATCTCGACCAACCTGGTGGGAGGGGGTCTCTCTCCCCCGCCACAGAGGAGAGCGTGACCCCCAACCTGGATCTCCGTTGGGCCGGAGCCCTTTGGAGTTACAATCTTCTACCGCGCAGGGAGTATCCGGTGTTAGCAGATGTCTCGACCCGCGAGGGAACAGAGGAGGCGCGGAGAAACTGGTTTCTGTAAGTGCGCGGCCTGTCTGCTAGGTCGAGCCACTGGTGGTGCTCCAGGCCATCACAGTCGACATCGGGCCTCACCAGCAAACCTAGCTGGGGCACACTTCCTTTACCCCTCCTTCGACAGCTTGCCTGTAAGAAGATAAGGTCCTCGGTAGGAGTGGAGGGAGTGTGAGTGTGGGTGCATCTGTCTTTTACAGTTAAGTTGGCTAACACTAAAGGTAGTAGTCTCACTTCTGTGTCCACCTATGGATGGATTTTGGAAGTGGTAGCTCGATCGTCGGAGCTCAACCGTACTCCCTGCTCTGCTCCCTCCACTCCGAACACATCAGGATCGTATGGCGTCCCTTGCTGATCTGGATTCGGAGTGCGCCGCCCTCTTGCGGCGAGATCTGCTCCTCTGCTGCGGCGGTGTAGGTGCCGGGAGTTGAGGAACCCAGCCGCAGTCACTGTGCATCGCCGGCGTCTTCCCGCTGGATGCTTTCGCCATAGCCTAGAAAAGACACGCGAAATAGCTAAGTCTGTAGCTGGAGGGTGGAGGACTGTAGCACAGTTGATCCACCGTATCGCAGAAGAAGCCCGACCGAGAGAAGGCGCGTGCAAAAACTGGTTTCTGTAAGTGCGCGGCCTGTCTGCTAGGTCGAGCCACTGGTGGTGCTCCCGGCCATCACAGTCGACATCGGGCCTCACCAGCAAACCTAGCTGGGGCGCACTTCCTTTACCCCTCCTTCGACAGCTTGCCTGTAAGAAGATAAGGTCACAGCATGAAGTGTGGTGACGGTCTGACCGGTAAGTGGGTGGGAGATGATTTCCAACTCACTCTACTCACCCCGGCCGGCTAACTACGGTCCCACCAGTATTAGTTCTGTCCACCATAGCGGCAGATACTTACAACTGGAGAACTAAGCCGCCGCACTTGGGGAGCTAAGAACTTTCGCTGGAGAAATCGTGTGCACACTGACAAGCGCAACGTTCTCAACAGCTACTTATGAATTCTCTGGATCAACATTGGGGCCGTCAGTGTTTAGCTGAACTGCACCCCAAGGATCTAACACTAACGTGACGTCAACGGACTACTCACTAAGTCCTAACGCACGCGCGGACCGAGAAAACATAACCACAAACAAAAGCATGGGCTCTTACCTCAGAGCACGCCACACATCTTCAGTGTGCGGCGTTCACCGATGTCAGTACTGATGACCGCTAACCACCAAGCGGATCCGGTAATGCGCACGCGATCGGGAGAAGTAGACATGCGTAGAAGTCGAGATGGAAATACCTCTATATTCAGCCCCTGCGTCTCAACCTGCCGTGGTGCGGAGCAAAGCTGTCCAAAACCTGCTGGGAGACAGGAAAAGGGGAGGGGTGGATCTTCCGTGGAGGATCCGCGGAGATCACTACGCGGCGCTGCCATTGTTTGTTTACAAACGGAGCTCCTCACCGTGCCCGCCCGCCGGCAGCCGCCATCTAAAAACGGGATTCGTAGAAAGAGAACGAATCTACCGTTTAGGAGCTCTCAGATAAGACTCTCATCGACGTAACTGGGAGCTTCGTCTGCTTTCGGGTCTTTTCGGGAGATCGAAGCCAGCCAGGAGTACTGCAGGTTCCAACGAAGAGCCTTATCAAGCTGGTTGAAGAGATGAAACCGCCAAACGCTTCAATCATCAGAAAGGTATTGCATGTAGCACGCGCCTGCCTTTTATACCAGCTGGTACAGGTCAAAGGTGGCATGCAAATTCATGCAGCCATTGAACTTGACCGTTCATTGGCCGGTTGTTAAGAGTGAACGCGAATGGCTAGCCATCCCATATCCCAGTCAGGTACTGACTGACGTTGAAGTGACCTGACTATGAAAGGGAACACAGCGGCATGCTGTCAAATTATTCTCTGAAAACTGAAAAATAAGGAATGTTAAATACATTATGTCCATTAAACCTAATTACATAATTATTTAGGATCTGCTTCTTTTTTTTCAAATGAGGTGAAAAGTGGTTGAGATTATTATTCATAATAAAGTATTTAATTAATCACAGCTCAACCATTTTATGTCATGGCCTGTGATAGAATAGTTTGCACACCAAAGTTATTCAACTGTTTAACGGAAATCGGAGGGTGAAACGTGTCATTGTTCTAAATAATATTACAGTTTGAGATTAGTATTTCTAAAAGAATGGATATATGCCTTTATAGGAGTTCTGTTACCAGGGTTATTTATAGTTTCTAGCCATTAAAAGTGAATTTGGAAGTGCTAAAGAGGTTGCGACTCATGAAAAACTCCCGTCGGATCGCTGATGCTGTTCCTTTGAGTCGCCATCTCACATGCATATTTTTTGGACTATAAGGTGTGCAGGAAATTCTACAAAATGTTCCAAAATTGACTGTGCGTCTATCCCAGTATTCCAAAAAAACTGTGACTTTAATGCGTAAAAAGATTAATAAATGGACATTTAACATTCAATATTCATATATAATATTCACTTAAAATCCAGTGAGCCTTGGAGTCCAAATAATACAGTACTGTACATTTTTTAAGCTACTTGAGTTTATATTTGTGAGACAGCGGCTCTTTACACCGTATTTTGAAATATTAAGACAGTTTTTATAATAATAAACCAGTTTTTGAGGAGCGAGGTTGATTCAGATGTGAAATGCATGACTCAAACACAGCCATAAATGTTATTATGATCACTTCACTTTCCTATTATTAATGAATACTAACGATCAAATGAGATTCAGACCACATTCCACCTAAAACAGCTTTATTTCATATACAGTATTTTGATTTAGTTTTTTTCTTCACCCAGCAGTGTATTGCTAGTTTTACCATTAGTGCAAAAACGTCCCTTTGAACAAACTGAAAATTAACAATTTCATTAAAATAACACATTCAACAACATTACAAACCAAAATAAAGGAAGAAAAAGTCACATTAAAATTGCACAAGGTTTCAGAATATTTGGTTATGTACAGAAGTTCTTTGAATCTCAGTCCTGCATCATCGTGTTCTCAGTCCTAGAGAAAGTGCAGAATGCCTTATTATAATAGTAAAAACAAACAAACAAACAAACAAACAAACAAAAAAAAACAAAAAAACAAAAAGTGGTTTCTCAAAAATTCCCACATACAAACCACACTGGAACGAGTCCCTCAAATTCAGTAAACTCCTTAAAAAGGAAATAAACTCTTAACTTCGCAGAAGTTTGGAAATAATATAGTAATATTCTCAAGACAAATTGAAATGTACTCAAAACATCCAAGTTTAAATAAATTAAAAAAAAAAAAAATCATTATTGACTGAACTCTCCCATTATGAGTTTGATGAGCTAAACGTCTTAAGACCCTCCCACCAGTGATGACATCACAGCAAACTTCGAGGAGGCTGACAAAACACTGACAAATGTAAAACACAACACGGCCTATTGACATATAACGTGCCACGAGAGACAGAACCAGCGGCACACTTGTGAAAAAATAATCTGACTTTTGTAAATACAAGAGCTACTGATCCCTCGGGATTACAGAAGACCCGTCAATCAGGATAAGCTCTCATAACCGAAAAACAAAAGTGCAGTTTGTGATTCAGCTTAGCAGATATGGCTGCTGTCTTTAGAACAAAGACGCCGTTCAAACGTAAGATAAAGTGATGAATCGATTTCTTTCCTGAACATCACATGTAATAATACTTAGCTTGTTATATAAGTGCATCTGTTCAAATTATGTTTTTCCCCTTAAAGAAAAGAGGTGGTCCTTCAAGATTTCCTGATTTTTTGTGTCTCTCTCTCTCTCTCTCTCTCTCTCTCTCTCTCTCTCTCTCTCACANNNCTCACACACACACACACACACACACACACACACACACACACGTATGTATAGATCGTTGAGGAGATTTTGTATCTGCTTCCCCACGTCCATGCTCTTCTGTGGCGGAACAGGGCAGAATTGCACAATCATGCCACCTAGTGTGGCACAGCGGCACTACAGAATCACTTTCTGCCAAGTTAAGAATTTCTGTAAACATGCATGGCAGAGCTAGCCAAGAGCTACATTCCTAGATTTTCATTCTGAATTTAAATATCTCTTTTTTTTTTAAATAATTTCATAATTTTAACTTACAAAAAAAATGCATTGACATAAAATAAATATACATTTAGATATACATCTTACACATATCGTGTGGAGTAACATCACTTTCAAGCACAGAGGTTTACTACAGTTGTCATGTCCTGGATTGTGTGTACATGGGTTTTCCTTTTTTTTTTTTTTTTAAATCATCAGATGCTATGCGACAATATTCCTCTAGAACAAGAGAGGGCGCTGTGGCACATGAAAAACTCTTGCGGCGCTCACACTGAGCAGTTGCGCCTCTTGACCACGCACAGCAGGCCGCTAGAGCTAAGCCGGGTCCTTACTATTTGTCAAAGACTGGTGGAGGACACAGAGAGAGTAGGAGACGATGGTGGAGGAAAGTTAAGGAGCTCCAGGACAGCGACACCTACGCTGCTGCGGCGTGTGAACATGCATGATGCAGCCACCCACTTGTTGCTGCGAGGGTTGTACTTTTCTATGGAGTTGAGGCTAGAGCTACCGTCATTGCCTCCAACCGCATATAGCCAGCCGTCCATGGCCACCAGGTCATGTGTGCTCCTAAAAGGCAAGAGAAAGAAAGAAACCGTCAGCATGTAAGAAGTGACATGGTGAAAAGGAAAAAAATTCAGAAGATGAATCAGACCCAAAGTTAAACGTCTAAAGACTTGCCCATATTAGGCGAATCATCGAATTAGAAGAACATGCTAGTCTTTTTCTTCTTTTTCCAAAAAGTTATTTTTGTTTCAAGCAAATAAAGGATTGCTGACTCCTCACATCGCTATCTGGAGGGTGCTAAAGGTACTGGATGCTATTTATGAGCAAAATGACGTGAACATGAACTAGCGGTTGCACTTTTCAGCACATTAAGCGACTTTTTTCTATTTTGTTCTGCCATTTTGAAACAATGAGGGGTTCAATTCTATTTCTACATTAAGATATAAAACCTCCTATATAAAATATTTCTTGTTTTTACATTTCTTGATGTTTTTAGCGTAAAGCCAGTACGAGTAAAATACTTAAGTCATTTAAAAATGTAATACTTCACAGCTTCCACTCAAGTCTACTCTTAGTATTGGTGACTTGAAACTTGTAATGGAGTATTTTTACAGTAAGGTATCCATATTTTAATGATTTTCAGGTACTCTTTACATCTCTGCATTATACCAACATCCATAGCATTTCCTACCAGTCTAAGAGCCTTCATCATTGTGAACCAAACAATGAAACTATGGAGTCTCCTCATCATTATTAGGACCAAAATCAACCCTGAATATAAGGCCAAGTGCATTTGTTTGAAGGAATATTTGGGGTCAGTCTAAACACTGGACAGGTCACTTTCACACCTGCGGATGTTCATGGGAGCCACGCCTTCCCAGGCATTGGTCTTTGGATTGTATCTTTCTACTGAATTTAGGCAGCTGGTCCCATCATTGCCCCCAGCAACATACAGCATGCCTTCCAGTACAGCCACCCCAGCACTGCTCCTCCTGCTCAGCATGTTGGCGATGGCGGTCCAGGCATTACTCTGTGCACGTAGAATGAATTATTAACACATACTTTCAGTTCACCAAAAAAGACGAGTATTTTTTCCCATGGGGCATCACCAACCTGTGGGTCGTATTTCTCCACTGTGGCTAAGTGTGAGGAGCTGTCATACCCGCCAACAGCATACAGGCTGCCATCTGACAGAACAAAGGAGTTAAAGGGCTTTATGATTGTCTTTACAGGTTGTGAAAGTAGCCTGTTCTGATATCTGACCTAGAGTAGCTACTCGAACATATCTCCTCCTGGTGCTCATGGCCGCAACCGAGGTCCAGGTACTGGTCAGTGGGTCATAGCGCTCAGCACTGTAAAAAGAAAAAAGAATAAAAATATTAATCAGTCTGATTGTAGACTGGTTAGACATGGCTCTGCCAGCTGCCACCCACTTCCGGAAACAAATCTGAGGATTTGGGACAGTTTCATGGAATGTAGATTATATGGGATTTCATTTTCTACGGATTTGCTTTGTTGATTTTATGTTGAAGTGAATTTGTAATTTTTATTTAAAGTTTTGTTTGTGTATGTTAAATGTAAATATATGAAAAAAAGCACACCTTGCTGAATATTGAATTCGCTTAATAACAATTTGTTCTCTAATATTATCCATCTTAAAAAAATACACATCAGCATCGCATGACAATAACATTCTATGCCAACAAATACTCTCCAGCCTAAAAAAAAGTTCTAAAAAAAGTGTACAATTTTGTGTATGCATCTATAAATACATTTAATTTGAACACATGTACCTGTTGAGACAAGAAGCCCCATCGTACCCCCCTGCTGCATACAGCAAGCCATGCAGGACCGCCACACCTAAACAGCTTCTCCTGGTTCCCATGGAGACCTCAGGCTGCCACACATTGGTTACTGGATCATATGACTCTACTGTAGCCAAATCAGACGTTCCATCATACCTGGGTTGGGGTAAAACCTGCATTATTATGAATCTTAGCTGCACCCACTAAATAAAAACATTTAATTTCCAAAAAAAGTTGTGTTCTGGAAAGCCTTGAGATGACAAAAAAAGTTTGTGTCACAAATTATAAGAAAGTAAACTCATTCGTATGTAAAATATCAATTTCAAGTGTCTTTAGCCCGTTAGTTATATGTACAGGACCGCAAGACTTTTGTAATTTACTAAATAGTACATGTACTATGTTTAGGACTGCCAGATATTAAGGCTTGGAAGTAATCTTCGACTTGCTGTGAAAGCAAGGCCTAGATGTTCTCAGCATCATCCAATATGGATGTACGGCAACACCCTGTGCTGTTACAATGGTCAACGTTTGCTGGTTGCTGAAGGCACTGGATGGTATTTTTGAGCTAAATCACGTGAACGTAAATTAGCAGTTGCACTTTTTTGCTTTTTGCTCTTTTTATCTATTGTGCTCAGCCATTTTGAAACATTGAGGTGTTCATTTTTGTTTCTGTACTGTATTAGGAAATAAAACTTCATAAATAAAGAGTTTAACATCTCACATATGTGTTTTTGAGCCTAAATTCAGTAGGAGTAAAATTAAGTTCTTCTAAAATTTGATACATTATGACTTTTAATCAGGTTTTCTTGGAAATGGTAACTTGTAATGGAGTAATTTTTAGAGTATGGTATTCATAATTTTACTGAAGTATGGTTTTCAGGTACTCTTAACACCTCTGGACTGTAGCAACTAAAAAGAACACACGTACACATGCTAACAAGCAACATGAATGTACAAAAAGAAGGTGGAAGTTTGTACTATAGGGAAAAAAACAACAGCTTTACAGCTCTATTGTCCCTGATCTACTTCACCACATTGTTAACACCCTAGGGTTCCACATTTGGAAGCATAGCAGCATCTCTTGTAGTCTGGAAAATGTGGAATAAGACATTTAAAATCTATATACCCTCCCACAGCATACAGCTTGTTTCCGATGGCGGCCACTCCAACCCTCGCCCGCCGTGTTGACATGGACGCCACCATGTGCCAGCGGTCTGTCCTGGTGTCATAGGCCTCACAATCACCGTGGATAGCAAACAGACTGCCCCCACCTGAGAGACACGGGCAATCTTGGTTATTAAAATGACTCAACATGGCGTAATGTGCCTGGCTGTGCTTCACAGACCTACAGCAAAGAGAACCGGACTGGCTCCTTCGCACCGTCGAGGCCGGGTGCGGCTGTTGCTGAGCACGCCTCTCTGCTCGGGCATCAGATGGTACTTCAGCGCCTCGATGAGCAGGTCTTTGCACTCTGAGTGATGACGCACCAGCAGCTCTGTATCCACGTTGCTCATCAGGAAGTCTCGTGTCAGCAGGGGCAGACGCACACACTTCATTAACTGCACGGAGCAGACGAGAATAGAATGAGAAATACGATATGTCGGGTTAAGAGAAATAGGGCTTTGGGAATTAAAAAAAATTATATATAGTTGCAGAGGACTAATCCTCGATGAGCGATAATCCAGTGATTTGTTAAAAGCTGAGTTTGGCAGAAAGAATGACACCCACCCGTGGCACATGCTGCCTTCGTCCATCAATGTCATGCTTGACCCAGCTCAGCACGGCTCTGTACACTTCCTCCTCTGATGGGACATTCAGGTTATCACTGGAGATCAGATCCAACACCTGTGTGAAAAAGACAGAAAAGATAGTTATTACTTTTGTCCAAGGTAACTTTGGTCCAAGGTAAGCAATAAAGTCGAAAAAAAAAAAAAAAAGTTAAAAAAAAATCACTGCAGTTGCCACATCTCCTGGGAATCAAACCTACAATCCAGGAGCTGTTGCTACTTTTTGCCCTACAGGAAAGTAAAAATCAGTATGATGAATATTAAGCATATTATCTATAAATACATATTTATATTTATTTGTTTAGCAGATCAATATACCCAAAACAATTCAAATGCTTTTAAAAATAAACTTTTGCTTATCCTGAGAATCAAACCATTACTTTGGCTCAGACAGGGTGATCAAATGTTGTCAATTTTTTTCTTAGAAATCAAATGTTTCATTAATATCCCATTTAAATGTAAATAAAATTAAATTACATTTTAAAATTGTGATTGTAGAAGATCAAGCAGATTTGATTTTTCAGTTTGAAGCTAAAAATTGTTTGTTAATTTGGAATCGGAAACTCGTATTTATCATGGCTACAACCCATTAAGCATGTAACAGGCGAACAGATTAAAGATGGGACGGATCCCAGAGGAAACCAATCATAGCTGTGAAGTTTGTGAGCATAGCTCGACACCCTGTTTTTTCTGATCAGTTTCTCAACAGCAGTGTGATTTCATGTTATCAAATGAGTGTTTCGAAATCGAGAAACACCAACAGCAACACTGATATCCTGAAGAACTCTCCTCCGTCAAGGCAGCGGATTACAGCTGATGAAATGAGTTTGGTATGTGAGTGGGGGCTTTCTGCTGATTAGCTGTCTGAACTTATCACGGACATAGCGCTGTCACTGCACATTCGAGTGGATGATTGAAACGGCGCCGAAGGAGCTGATGCAGAAGGCACTTAATTCAGTGTCACTGCGCTGCAACACGTTCTGACGTTTTAGCTTACGCAAGTCGGACATGAAGACCCAGTAGTTCTACTTTGGGCTTTAATCTGAAATGACGCAAATTCTCATCCCAAAATGAATTGACTGACTAAATCATCCTTTCCTGGTGTGAATCCACATTAAGTAAAAAACATGGTTCCACTAGAATTAATGTGAACAGATGTAATGATAGGTTTGTAAAGACCCCAGACATGTCTTTGTTTTCCTCCAGAGTGTGTGGAGGAGGTTTAAAGACCAGGATGTGACTGACTTTCCTGCATTTGAAGGCCAAGCAGAATACGTTGATCATGTTTGCTCGTGGGACTGAATCAAAGGGTTTCTTAAAAGAAAGAAGTCTTTTTTTCAGGAGGGAAAGGCCAGAGTGGCAGGAGGTGATGTCAGTGACATAATTAGACATCCAAAACCAAAATTAGACCCCCACCCCTTAAAAAAAGTATCTTCCTTATCTTCAGACTAAATCAAGTTCAAGTTTATTTATATAGCAATTTAACAGTGTATATTTACTATAGACTATATTATTATAAGAACTTGAACTTGAGACTGAATCAAAGAGCAAATGACTAAAGACTGGAAATCTGAAGACTCACCTGTTTCAGTGGCAGAAGCATAAACTCCTCAGTCTTTGAAACCTCCACGAAGTGCTGAAGGACGTACTTGTGGGCTGATTTGAGGAGATCGCTGCAGGAGTGCGTGTCTGCAAAGCCGCGGATGCCCAGGCAGTTTGACGGGTCCAGCTGGCTGAGAAGGAACTTGCAGCAGGCATCTCTTACACCGTTAAGCTGCAGGAGACTAGCTGCTGGCAATAGGGTCTTGCCAGGGAAACACACGATTTATTAACTTATATAGATGCACATATCTTCAATAAATCTTTATTTATTTTTATTATTTTTTTTATTACTATTTCTTTGATCTTTTTTTGCTTATTGTATTCTTATTTTGTTCTTTGGAGTGATTGTAAAAAACATTTCACATCATGTCATACCGTGTATGCATATGTTTGTGACAAATAAAATTTGATTTGATTTGATTTGATTTGAAATCTATATATATATATATACCGTTTGGTACTTATTCCTACACTAGTCATAAACAATCAACACACCTGGACATTTCCTTCTCCAACAACAATCTCAGCGGTGTACGCGTACTGCACCAACTGCTCCAGAGCCTGAGGGTCAATGTCATGGAGGGTCACATGAGTCTGACGGCTCTCCGACATCTCATCTGTACAGACAAGAACAACTCCGTATGGTTGATTCGCACATCAAACATGTTGCCATTGAGAAAAAGCCGATTGTGGTAGAGTTCGGCATTAGGTATGAATTCTATTATAGGTATGTGTTGCTAGAACATCTTGGTAGAGAACGTGGAACTGGTCAGACTGTTCTTGTGCAGTGGAATGGATGGGCAATAGGAAAGAGCAGACACCTGCTGACCTGAGACCAGCAGAGGGAAGTGAAGATGGAAGTAAAACCAAACTGTGACAAAAGACGGGAAGGAAAGGCTGGAGATTGAATCTGGGCTATTGTACACATAGGAAATAAACACTCAAAAAAGGATTGTGTGATAACAAAACAGCTCAGCGTTGTTTAATTTAGTGTGTAAATATTTATACATCTTTATGCATTCATATAGATATATTATACATACCATATTTAGACAAATATATGCACCCCCCCTCAACAAAAAAACACTAAATCTGGCTAAACACAAATACTTATTTTCCTTTTTTTAACAAACCTAACTTGTGACTCGTATCACTTCAATGTCGTTTTATTTGAATATTAGACAGATCCCATGAGCATTTGCACTCTAGTCAGCACTGCAAAATCCATTTTAAAGCCATTTCCAAGGTTCCTAAAGGTGAAGCCCTGCCTATAAACCATCTGAAGGTGGAAGTGTCCAACTGGTGTGGTTCACCCAAAAGCTTGGGAAATGGTGACCTTGTTAAATCATTTTGAACTAAGATGACTAGCCCTGTATGATGGTGGTAATTTTCTTTTAATGTTCTATTTTATTTATTGATTTATTTTTTGCTTTTTTTCTTTATAATTTTTATTTTATTTTATATTACCATTTTGTAAAATTAATTTGTCACTCTGTGGTTGATTTGTATATATAATAAGTTTAATCTTCTGTTTAAGTTATACTGACCTGTTTGCAAACTCTAAAGATATTTGATTATTGTATAAGTTGTAATAAAATTGTAATGTTGTTGATTGTTGTAATAAAATTCAGCCAAGGTCTATATCAAGCGCTTCACAATGATCATCGTTGCGAAGTATTGTGTTGCCCTGTGCAGCAGACCAAGCGTTTTGATTGTGCTTGCTCCCTGGTTTTGACAGTTGTCTTTCTGGCCCGACACTTTCACCTGCTTATGGACTTCATTTCTAGCCGTTAGCCCTTAGCCCTGAATCTGCTATTTGGTTTGTATCTTTGTCTGTTCCATAATTCTTGTATTTAATTTACTTTTATTTCTAACACTTTACTTAGCCACTGACAAGTGAGTCTTTAATTATTATTGAGCCAATGAAAGCTTACATGCATGTCTGTCTCCAGAGCCAATATTTAAAGAAATAAAAGACGACACAACACAATAGCACACTGATGCATAAAATTGGGCGCTTATATTTACGTGCATATTAGAAATTTGCGCATATTGAGCTTTTGAAATTGGACACATTTGGGGTGCTTTTTTCCAGTAAATATGGTATATATGCAATCTGCATTTAATAGATGAACACATCGATTTTAAGTTAACAATGAAGAGCATGACTTACTTGTAAACATGGCGTGAAAGTATGGACTGCAAGAGGCCAACACCACTTTATGCGCCTTGATCTCCTTGTTGGACACGTGGAGTATGATATCACATAGCAGGCCGCGCTGGCGCATGCGGTTCATGGATACAAAAGAATCGTGGTAATGGCGCTTGGAGTTGTGTGAGATGCTGTGGCCATCCCGGTTCAGCAGCTGCATACCCCCCTCCATCATGCTGGTGTGATTCAAGGCCTGCTGGTGCCTGAGCCTCAGCCGAAAACACTACAAGAAAAGGAGAAAAACAGAATAAGTTGGGTTAACTTGGATTGTGCCAAGTTAATTTATTTCTGGTTTTGTTTTGCACAAGGCAGGTGTGCTCCATTTGTAGAGAGTTGGACCTGTCACACAGCATACGTACCTAAAGATTGCTCCATTACAAGTTACAAGTAACCAATTCCAAGTAGACTTGAGTAAAAGTTCAATTCAATTTAATTTAAAAAGAACTTGAGTATTTCACACGTACTGAATTTATGCTCAAAAACACCAAGAAAAACAAGAAACTTGTTTTATGATAATGATTTATTTCCTAATATAGATATGAAATTTAACATCTCACTGCTTCAAATTCGCAGAACAAAATAGAAAAAAGTCAGTCCCAGTCAAACTGAAATGTGCAAAAATGTGCAACCGCCAATTCACGTTCAAGTGATTTAGCTCATATAATAATATAATAATAATAATGAGTATTTGTAAGGCGCTTTTCACAGTTTTAACTGTCTCAAAGCGCACATGTAAATATAATACATACATAGCATCCTGCAGATGGCGATATTGCCTCGTATGCCAACTTGTCACACACAATCACAATGCAATGCAATTTAACGGTAATTGTCTATTCAAATATAGAGAAGTACAGAGTACAGACACTCAATCTAAATGTAGTCAAGTATAGTCAAAGTTTCTTATATTTTTGATACTCGGTACAAGTACTAAAATACTTAAGTAAAGCAATGAAGTCCACTTACTCCAGTACTTTCAGTGGTACTCTCAAGTACCACTGCCTCACAGAACGGACTTGTCCTGTCTGATCAGGGCTTTTCTGTGGGGAGTTTGCATGTTCCCCACATGCTTTATAGTCTTCCTCCCATAGTCTAAAAACATGAGTTCAGAAAAATTGGAGTTTGGTAAATTACAGAACTGGTTGGCAACAAATCCAGGTTATGTATTTGGCTTTCAGGCTCAGGATTGCTGGGATTCTGGAAATGCTGCCAACCCCGTGTGACCCAGAAGTGGAGAAGCAGTTCATAATGAATGGATTTTTTAAACTTCTATAGGTATGTTTATCATTTTTCTACAGCTGCTATATTTTATTTATTGATTTACAATAGCTCATTTTTGTAATTGTCATTTTGTCCATTATTACATGTTTTGTTCTTCTTTTCCCCTGATAGACCAGATGCCAATACATCTCACTACATGCAATACGGTGTAAACTTTTGAAATTGACTGCATTATTAACTTCATTAGCCTGTATTTTTCACTGCAGTGTTGCTTCCAGGCATTTTACTCACTTGTATTGAATTTTAAGACATGAAGCATGACGCACTGAAGCACTCAAGCATTAAATAACATGATCATATCACAAATTCCCACTTGCTTTATAGCTTGTAGCCATCAAGAGTTGTTTTCTTAAAAGTCAGTGGCCTTTTCAGAATTGCTTTGGGGTTGTTAAAGTATTATAGAGCTATGTTGACAAAAATTACACTCTGGCTTACGTATATACTGCACAAAATATGCTTATGAGGAAAATTGAACCAAAGAGTTCTGGGGAGATTGTAAAGATAGAGTCAAGAAATTGCAATTCCCTATCAATAGCATTGCTATAAAAACCATTGTACACATCCACTGATCTGCTTCACTGTGAGTGGGATGATGAGATGAAGCTTGAGACTATTTATAAGAACGCAATAAATAGCAATCTCACAAATAAATGATGGAGTTACAGAAAAATACAAGCTTTTTCAATATTATTGCCAGTGAATCAAATTGCACTTGCTGCTTTACACACAACACTAATCAAGCTGCAGAGCAATACTCGTGTTACTCCAAAAATAACAGACAACAGGTGAACGAGCGTAAAAAGAGCAACAACAGCAGCAGCAGTTTAACTGACCACAACATGGCTGAGGGGTTTCGAATGCACCAATCCTTTACTTATACAAAGCAAACACTGCGGTTTGAAACTCGAGGTCACTAATGAATTGTTTACAACGTGCAGAAGAGAACAAACTGTTGACAGAAGGTTTTTGGAGTTTGGTTTGGGTTTAAGATATGGTGTCTAGATCACATCTAACAGCAACAAATACTTGACTGCACTGATGAACCATAGATAGGTGATGGAATTGAATTTTTAATAGGAATACACTCTAACCACATCAACCAAAGTTGAGAAAAAGTTAAAATGGTGTGGGAAAAAAACTGAAAATAGCATTATATTTAGTATAATATTTTTACTTTTAAAAAACATGTTACTGTGTTTTACAATACATCAGCTGTAATATACTGTACTAATATTTTTTAGGCAAACGGGACAAAACATTTGCAATTGTGTGTGCATGAGCTCATGTTCTGCTCTATTTTTATTTGTATTAATATTAATATTAATATACTATTACACTAATAGTATACTGCCATTTTCAGAAAAACAGTGCCAAAGTGTAGAGCAAAAAAAAAAAAAAACGGTGAGAAACCCCAATTTTAAAATACCTTAATGGCAACCACAGCTGCCAGTAGTTTACCGTTATTTTACAAGGAAAATGTTTACAGTGTATGTACAACTAAGTCTGGAAAAACACTACATATGCTCGTTCAAAGACTCGTTCAGTGCAGTTTGCTCTTACAATTACATTCAACAAGGCACTGTAGTTATTCCCGCCTTCACATTACCTTTGTAGTTTGATTAACAATTTGTTTGCATTCTGTTCACGTGCTCCCCTTGTTTACTGTTCATTGTTGTGTATTTAAAGCCTGTCTTCCCTGTCTACAGTTTCTAGTTCTTCTGTGTATGTTAGTGTTAAGTGATGTGCATTAGTGATGTTTAGTTCCTGAGATTTCTAGTGTTTTGCGCGTGAATTAGTCTTGTGTTTAGTATTTTCTTTGATCTGGAAGTAGCCATCATAAAATGGATAGCACTAACTAGGCAAGTAGCAATACTCAGGTAGTCAACTGCCGTTGAAACGATACTGAAACAATACAAAGTGTGACTTTCTATTAGCTTGAACCAGTGACCTCTGACCACTGGCATCAAGGCATTCCAACACAGAACTGCCGAACTGGGTATTTTATTGTTTTTCAGACCATTCTCTGTCCAATCCCAGAGTTCAACAGTTTTTGAAACACTCAGACCAGCCCGTCTGACACCAACAATCTTGCCAATTCACTTAAATCGCTTTTAAACATCATTCTGACGCTCGGTTTGAACTGCAGCAGATTGTCTTGACCTGCCATGTGATTGGCTGATTAGAAATGTATATTATCAAGTAGTTTGACCGATGTACCTAATAACATGGCCGGTGAGTCAATATATACATACATACATTTATGTATAAATTATTTAATTACAGTTGATCGTCATCATGTTAAGTTAAAAAAAAACAAAAATCAGTCGAGGTCTAATCATAACTACAGAAAAATGTAAATATCGCAAAAAAAGGCAAATTAATTATATGAAAATGAGAAACAGTTTAGTGTTAGTCATTAATCAAATCAGAATTTACATTACAGATTACTATAAAAATAAACAATGTTTTAAAGGGGTACTTAGTAATGTGCTTAATAATGTCAATTCTATAATAGTGATTATGTGTGTGTTGACTACATACCAAAAAACTACAAAATGACTATCCTATACTACATCCTATATAAACAAACCCAAAACCATTAGTCTGACTCAGCACACTGTCCATCCAACAGACAGGGCATCTCTCTGCCCAAGACATCCGCCACAGCACTACCTCAAATAATGCTTGTCCTCCAGGCGCGGTCCTCTGCTCTTTTCCACCCCACGGGATTCTGTGACTTATTCTTCAGCAGTTGAGCATCGCAATCCACAAGAAAGCCTCAGTTAGGGGGCTTTATGTTCTTGACGTAAATGAAAGCCGCATGAGTGCTGGATGCTGACGTCACTTTTAAAGGTCGCTCTTATCTACCGCTTTCCAATGTGATTTTCTCATTCGAGCGGCGCCAATGACACAAATACATTAACGTTTTGTCGTCAAGAAAGCGCAAAATCGTATTTGTCCTCTCAGACACACAAAAACCATACCACTTTAATGAACCGTTTGATCTGAACATCATCTCAAAGATCCGAATCTTTAAAAGATCCGATTCAATACGATTCGCTCACATCCGTATTGTTGTACGTACATTGTACAATAGTTCAACTGGCAGACAGATTTTTAGGTGCTTTGTTTTACTCATATTACGTTCATTATTAAAAACATACATACGACCATTTTAATTTAACCAAAATATGAGTTTACCAGAATGTAAAGTCAAATAATTTTAAAATCACAGCTCGTGTACTGACGTTCTGTCAGCCACCACAAATTATGTAAATGTTTTGTAAAACGGCGTGATCGGAGGAAATCTTAGATATGAAAATGTAATAACTGTTTCTATTATGCACAACGCCAACACAACAAACAAGCCTTCAAAACATGAATGGTGTTTTGTCCGGAAGACCACGAATAATAACCATTCTAATCATGCACGTGCAAATACTGAGAATCTGATATTTTATGTTTGCGTATTTTATCTGCATGCTATGTGTTGATCAATGAATGAATGTTGCTTTCATCGTCGGCAGTTTCAGTTCGGATCGAGTTGAGATATGATGCAGAACTCACCTGCCGTCGCCTGTGTCTGACTGACAACACTCGTTTCGTTCTGTGCAGATCTCTCTCCAGCTTTGTCCTTGTATGATTATTTGTTCGAACGCACGGAGCGGTTTATTTAGCCGAGGGAAGCCAGCTGACATGCTACATCACATGTCGCATCAAAACAGTCGTTTGTCGCAAGGAACTGATTCGCATTGTAAACAAAAAATTATTACTCTGTTGTCCACATCACGACCAACGAAAAATTCTGTAAGGCTTATTTTACGAATGCGGGCAATTCTCATACGCAGTTTTGCAATATAACACTAATGAATAAAAACAGTTGTTGTAATTGTGGTTACAAAATCTAATTTTAGAAAGGTAGGCACTTTAATTCGCAGTGCATGGTATGCGTCGCTACGTGTACGCTAAACTGAAGCTCAACCGAGTGAACGTTCTGTGCGCGCGGTGCATTGTGGGAATTACGTCTAAGCGCACGCTTTCTCGTCCAGCATGGCAGGAAAAAACAAGAGGCGAGTCTAGTTTATAATATTTCTCAACCTGAGCTGGTATTGAGAATTGATAACTGTCTTTGTGAACTGAATTTTAAACAGTAGCGCGAGATGTCAGGGTTCTATTTCATTTTATAAAAGACAAATATGTAGAAACGTTAACCATGCTAACTGGTTGTAGCTACTTTATGCTAGTATTTCACATCCACTCAGTGATTTGGGATGTAGTTTAGAATTTTATGTAACGCATTACATGGTACAATATGTGTTTATTTGTACTGAAACTTTTTTTGTTACAATGAAATGTTTAATTTTAAGCAACAGTCCAACAGTAATGTTGTGATGGATACTTTGAATATATGTAACATTTAATTCATGATTCATTTTAAATAATGATTTTCAACAGTATTTTAAGGAACATTGCACTAAATTAAAAATTAAACATTGCACATTAAATCTGCACTGTAAAAATTATTACTGTGTCTTTTTTGGCTGTACAGGAAGTTGGCGGATCTCAGTGTGGACGAGTTCATGTTATCTGGCTTTGATTCTGAGGATGAAGATGACCAGATAGAGGAAGATTTGTCGCAACAAAATGGGAAACGCAAGAAACTGGAGAACACCCAGAAAAAGTATGTGTATTTTTGTCTTAATAAATTAAAGTTGCATTAATTTTAGTTTAATTTTTTGCATGTTCTACACTGACTCGCACATTCATTGGTCAATAGTCAGGAACCATTGGCGATTTGCTTGCTATGTTGTTCCAGTGTCACGATCTCTGTTACAGATCTATCGAAAAGAAGGGAAAAGCATCCGAACACAAGGATCAACTGTCTGCCCTCAAGAGCTCAGATCCTGAATTCTATCAGTTTTTAGAAAAAAATGATCACCAGCTTCTGAATTTTGATGACTCTGACAGCAGTGATGAAGGATCTGATGATGAAGGGGATGATATGTACCACAAACTCCCCTCTCAGTTGGAGGTGAGCCTTTGGTTTGAGGGATTTGTCCTGATATTAGGTTCTTAATATTATTGTAATACATGATTAGGAAGATCACTCGGAGGATGAGGATGCTGAGGAATCAAAGAAGAAAGATAAAAAGTCTAAATACACCAAGATCACAAAGAACATGATTGAGAACTGGAGAAATGGACTGAGGGTATTCTTTATTCCATTTTTTTTTTCTTGGACACTACATTTATTCTGAGATTCATGATTATTTAAATGTATTTACAAATCCCTTTAATACATATTTTCATTCGTAATTTGCATATACAAACGTATATAAATAATGTGTATTTCAGAACAGGCCAATGTGGCTGTTTTTCCTTTGGGTATTTTTGATTTTTGAATTTATTCCCACAGAAAGAGCCCAAGCCAAGTTTAATTCGGGAAATTACACAAGCTTTCAAGGCAGCTGTGGCCACAACAACAGGTTCAGAGGATTTGGATGAGCCTACCAAATATACCATCACGGATAGTGCAGGTGGCTTACCAAGGTTTAAGATTTCCAGACAATTTAAAGTGCCGTCATTACTCATAATAACCCTTTTTATGTGTTTACAGTGTTTAATTCACTGATCCTGTTGTGCATACGAGAAATGCCTGCAGCTCTTCAAAAAATGCTGAATCTCAAAGCTCAAGAGAACAGTCAGAAAAAGTACATGTGCTTTTACAGCATGATGGATTTCACAGTCTTCATTTTTTCATTTACCTTTTCAATTTTGTGTTTTCAGATTAGTGCTTCCATCGTCCAGCACTAGGTGGCAGAAAAATCAGAACTATGTTAAAATGTACATTACAGGTGTTCTTAAGGTGTGTGGTTTAATTCCCACTGAACTAGACTTTGTGCTGTAGCAATCCAGTGTCTTAGTTAATTGTTATTCTTTTGTTTTGTCTCTAGCTCCTCACCAGTTTATCTCAGGTTACAGTCACCGCTGCAGTTGTCAGACATTGCAATATGATGGTGCCATACTTCCTGTGTCTGCCAAAGCTGTGCAGACCTCTGCTGAAAGTACGTGTTTTAAATTTGAAGCAATAATGTCTTTATTTTTTAGTACTCTGAATCAGTCTGTAAGGGTTTTGCTTTTCTTTTGTGACACCAGACCCTGATTTTACTTTGGAGCACTGGAGAAGAGACAGTGAGAGTCCTGGCTTTCCTGGTTATCAACAAGATCTGTCGCCACAAACAAGAAGCCTATCTGAAAGACGTTCTTAAAGTAATCATGTTCTCATAGCAAGTCACAAGCGAGTGTGATTTCACAACTGTCAAGCTGTAATACTCGTGTCCAAATAAAAGGGTACATTTATTTGCCAAATCTAATCACCTGAACCATAAGCTCAGAGAAGTGTTGACATTGTAAATTTAATGATATGTTAGTCTGCTAGAAAAACCATCACTGATAATCATTAAATGTTGTCAATGTCACAATATTTATACTGTATTGTTTGTGTTTATATTAATTTCAGAAAATGTACATCGCCTACGTCAAGAACTGCAAGTTCACCTCACCAAATTCACTTCCCTTGATTAGCTTCATGCAGCGGACTCTCACAGAGATGTACTCAATGGATACACATTTGTCTTACCAGTACGGCTTTATCTACATCCGCCAGCTAGCAATTCACCTCAGAAATGCCATCAGTTTGAAAAAGAAGGTAACACTGTTTTTTCTTTAATTTTCAATTTAAACATGAGTGTAAACATCCACTTTAGACATTGCTACTATGTCTAATAATAATAATAATACATTCAATTTTATTTTTGTGGCGCCTTTCGAGACCCTCAAGAACACCTTACAGGAGTACACACAACATTCACACGCATTGGTATTCCACCAATTGCCCGGGAGAGCAGCGGCAGCCAATCTGCGCCAGCGTTCACTCTGATCCGGGCATACACACCACACACACACACACACACACTCACACACACACTCACACACACACACACACACACACACACGCACACACACACACACACACACACACACACAGCCAGAAAAATGCAAACTCTTCATGGTCATTTGTTTTCCATTTATTGAGGTAGCTTTTTTACAATTTGTTCTTTGTTGATTTCACAGGACTCGTTTCAGTCTGTGTATAACTGGCAATTTGTACACTGCTTGTTTCTGTGGTCTCGGGTTCTAAGCACCATTTACCCAAGTGAAGTTCTGGAGCCACTCATCTACCCCTTGTGCCAAGTCATCATTGGCTGCATCAAGTATGGCTTTAAATATACGTCCATTACAAGTAATGTACAAAAGTAGTCAAATTCAACAATTCTTTTTAGCAGAATTTGAAAGGCTTGCCCTAGTCTGTAATCTTGAAGTCTGTTTTATCTGGGGTTAATCACATAAAGTAACAATATGCAGTGATACTTGTATTTTTTTTCCCTTAAGATGTATGTGGGAAATGTTGCACTAATAGGTTTTTATCTGCATTTAATCATGCTGTACCTAAACCTCTGAGAAGACAATGTTCAGGAAGCTCGTGATAAACAGAGCCAATTATGAGTGTTTTGTTTTTTCTTGTAGGACAATTATAAGTGTTGTACTATAATTTGCATTTCAATTAGTAATTACAATTGAATAATTGTTATTGAAAGTTTTTCCTGACAACATCTTCCACTGTTTCAATGACAACATTCAACCAGCAGATGGAGCCATTGACCCACTTTTCATTTTCGTTTTCACAACTATCAGGATAGGATCTGAATCATGCACATGTTAGCTATTAGCATATAGAAGGAAGTACAGTACAACAATCCAGAAATCAAACGTTATAAAGTCAGTTTGAACGTCTAATTTGTTTTTTTTTTTTTAGGCTTGTGCCAGTTGCTCGGTATTACCCTTTAAGATTCCACTGTGTCAGAGCGATCATGCTGCTTTCTGCCAACACCAAGACATTTGTGCCCACCCTGCCCTTTCTGCTAGAGGTGAGACTGGTATAATCTGCCATCATCATAATCACTCTTATTGTGTCTCCTTGCTTCTCCTTTGCTGCCCTGGGTAAACAGCCTCCCTGTGGGTGGAAGATTGGGCATGTGCCATGAACCCATGGCAAATGTCTTCCTGTAGTCCTGTTTTGTTTCCAGAATCTTGTTATTTATCCTGAAATTTTAGGGTTTATTTTTGTCTTTTTTTGTGGCTGAAAAATCAAGGGTGTGCTTATATTCGTATAATTACGGTATAACAGTTGCCATTAATAGTCAACTGTTAATTTTTACTCTAGAATGTGTAACATACAAGACTCTCCCAAGTTATTGGCAGAAGTTCTGATAGTTTGATTTGGTTTGAAAACCCGCACCATTGCTCTTGCTCTATTTCTTCAGCATCTTGCGTCATGTGTTTTGCATTTTTAACAGGCCGTGTGAAGTCCATGTAACGTTTTGGAAGTGCGTTTTTGAGATCCCGTTTGGAATTTTTGGAAATCACGATATTGCCATGACGAGCTTTCGGCTTGTAATTGAACGGCGATCACATTGAATCAAACACATTGTGTCGCATTTACATAGACGTCAGTGTGAAGAAAAAAAACTGTGGAATAAGATAAGGTGAGCCACCTAAACGCTCGACAGCTTTTGTATTAAAGGCTAAAAAGATAAAAGACATCAGTCAACAAAGCGTGGCGTTTGCACAAGCGCGCATCCTAGCGTGTGAATGCTTATCTTCGTATTTGGGAGAAGTAGAGGTCACAAACTGTCAACATTTTCCACACTGTGAGGCGGGTGACAAAATGTGTGTGTTTGTGTGTGGCTGGCGTGGGCCCCTGCGGTGACAGCTGTTGTGAGAATAGAAGCGTGGAGGCGACAGCAGTCGAGACCAACGGAAGAGAGGCGATGGGGATGGAGGGGGGCGGTCACCAGCTCTGACCATACTGTGATAAAGCCTGGGGTGGGTGGGTGGGCGAGCGAGCGCGCGTGTGTGTGCGTGCGTGTCCGTTCGTCTGTGTGTGTGGTTCTCGGCTCTCATGCGTGTTGTGCCGACCACATCCTCTGTCAGTATGGCGACTCCCACCGACCTTCTAGGCTCCCGGTGTGTGTTTTTGATGAAGTCCACTTCCTGTTTTCACACACAAGTTTTAAAGAGCATGCGAGGATGGGGCTTTTGTTTTTGTTGTTGTTGTTGTTGAGCATCTCTGTTGCTTTTTCTCCTTTTCCCGCTTTTCACCCCTCCCGCCTGGTTTCTTGGCTCAATGATTCCGAGCTTCCTGTTGCAGCAGCCCCTAAGCGTATCAGGTTGAGACCATTCGCCACCACTTCCTCCTTGGTCCCGCAGGCCGACACCACATCCGTTGTTTGTACAGACCGGCCGTCCACACACACACACACACGCACACACACACACGCTCTCGTCTTGCTGTTCTGGGTGACCTCGCGGAGCACTTTCAGCCGCTTTCACATGCGGAAACGCTGAGAGAGTCGGAAGTCACATTTTTGTTGTAAATGCATGAGCTAAATTACAGGATTACAGGATGCTGAAGAATAATTAGCAATTAGCAATGTGAAAAAGATTCTAATTGTTTACGTTGTTCAAAGCTGGTGACATTTTTTTGTTTTTTTATGGGTTTGGATAAAATGAGCTGGTGTTTACAACGTTAAGGTCATGGGTTTCATTCTCAGTGAATGCAGGTTTAGAATAAGTATAAAATGTAAAAATGATTTTATCTACTACATGTTACATGCTATTATATTACGTGTCTTAAAATATGTATTTATATTTTTTTTTTTGTGATTTTGTCTCAAGCAAAGTTGATTTTGAGTTTTCGGCTGTTAACTTTGCGAGTTGCGGGAAAGTTAGACTATATTTTTCTCCTCCAACCTGTTTTTTTTTTGTTGTTTCTGTTTTATAAGACACTCTAAGTCTCTGAGTTCTGTTCTCTGTCGTCTTTGTGTGTTTCCATGCAGCGATGTGCTGTGGTCTGATGCATGTGTTTGTTCAGATCCTCCAGGAGGAAAACTTCAATAAGAAGCCCGGCCGCATGAGTGTGAAGCCCATCAATTTTGCAGTGATTCTCAAACTCAGCAAGACCGGACTGGAGGAGAAGGCTTACAAGGTGACATGCCGCACGTTGCTGAGCTTCCTGCTTTTTATATATCTCCGGAACATTTCTCTCAACATTTCTAGCTGAGAATATTTCCTCCGAAACAGCTGCCTTTTAGCAAAATCATTATTTTGCTGTCACACCACAAACTTCCCACAAAACATTATCTTCGTGGTTGATTGAATTTTTGTCTTTTAGCAACACCAGTCCTGTGTGATTCCCAGAGAAATAAATAATTTAAATACTCTAGTTGTAATGCAGTGCCTTGCTTTGGATTAAATGAATGTGAATGTCCTGTAATTTGAATAACATTTCTACATATTGTTTTTTTTCCTCGTTTGCTCGAGGTTGTAATTAATATTTATTTCTGGCGAATAGAGATGCTTTGACGTGTTTACAAGCTAGGATTGGTTCAGTGCATCAGATTGTGGCGGATAAAGCTGCTGTGCCAGGAGCCCGTCACGTCTTCATGCTGACTGGCTGTAACTGGATTGAGGTTAGGAGATGAAAGCCCAAACACGCCGCTACACGGGCTAAAGCGCCGTGCAGCGCGTCGCTGCCAAGAGGATTGCCACACAAGCTGCGGGGATTATCCTGCTCTCCTGGTTGGCACAGGGAGGCTTTCCAGTGCATTCACCCGGGCCAAGACGCCGCAGCCACCGGCCCCCCGAGACGGCGCTCCACCCTTGCTGTCTGGGATCTGTGTCTGCCTTACTGAATCTTAAACATTTCCTGACTAGTAAGGGCCGTTACGAGCAGGGTTTTCGCAGGAATGTGTTTGGTTAGGCTGTGGCAGTGGATTGTAGGTAGGGCCAGGCGTTTAAGCCCAATTTCTGCCTTAAAACGGTTAGGGATTAATGGGAAAGTGTGTGTGCCAGGTGTCGCACCCAGGATCTGTGGTGGACCGGCACTGTTTATTTATTTTGCCGCCAAATAACCTTCTCGGGGAAAGGTTTTGTCACTACAGTCTTTTATTTATTTAAATTTAAATAAATAAACCATTGTCCTTATATTATTATTATTATTATTAATAATAATAAATGAAACCTTAATGCCGTTATTTAATAAATGGATATGCCGTTCTTTGGCTTCTGAGTACATTCATACTTTATTGAATTTGTTCATATTTTTTGAACATAACATACATTCACAATGCTGGATAGATTAAGAATCATCCCAATACTGTCATACATTTATTAATACAAAAATGGATTTTTGTGTTTCAGGACGGTCTGATAGAACAGCTCTACGACCTCATCTTAGAGTACTTGAACACTCAGGCCTGCAGCATTGGGTTTCCTGAGCTGGCTCTGCCCACCATCATTCAGGTACCTCTGATTCTTGTGGGCTTTATTAGACAGCTATAGGGAAAATTGTGTGTTCTGAAGCGTGTGTGTTTGAATACTTCTACTTTTTCACCTCATTTTGTTAAAACCATTCACCATATTCTCATCATTTGAATGTAACATAGCACTGCTTTGTCTTTCAGATTAGCCACATCTAGGCCTGAATGGGGTTCTGTCTGCAATCTTTAGTCTTTAGATTTTCATCATGAGCCTTTCATTAATTTATATATTTTTTTATATCCATGTTTGGATATTAACTGAACATCTCACTCTACTTGAGTATTTTTCCATAATATCGTTTTCTAGTAATGTGCATATAATTTGTACAAGCTCGAAATAGTTTTTACTGTCACTTTAAGGATGCTTAAATACATGTACTGTTTTTCCATTAGGATATATTTTTTCTTTACGTTTGGTGTCATTTTTGGAACATTCACATTTTTTCTACAGTCCTGCGGCACGCTCTAATGCATAGTAGTTATGTATCACCGTCTTCTAATTATTTCCCTGTATAATGTATAAGTTGACCCTCTCTGCCTCTGGGTTTTACTTCTCTAACCGTCGCACTGTTTTCTTGGGCTTCTTCTCAGCTGAAAGCTTTCTTGAAGGAATGCAAAGTGTCTAATTACTGCAAGCAGATGCGGCAGCTGCTGGAGAAGATACAGGAGAACTGCAACTACATCACCGGACGCAGACAGAAAGCTGATTTTGGTGTGGCTGATTCCAGTGCTGTGGTGAGTGAATACCAGGAACTCAGATTTTTGTTTTGCTGTACGGCTCAATAGAAGCAATTTTCCAATAACAGCCAGTGGATTGCATTTGATGTAACTTCCTGTTCATCATTTTGAAATCACATATATTCACATATATTTGTTTATTCAGTCCAAGAGTCTTATGAACATGTCAATTTTATGCTGTACAGTAATACAAATGAATGTATGGTTATAGTTATCGTATTTACGTGAATACATGCGCCGATTTCAAATATGCACGTAAATAGAAGCTACATTTTTCCACATTTCAAGTCAGGAATATCGTAAATTCTACGCTAATATAAGCACCTCCCTGAGATTTCACAAAATAAAAACTAAAAAAAAACTTTTTGTATTAACGCATCTGGTTCAATAACGTTAATATTCTCTTAAAAATACAATTTTTTCTTTATTTAACAAACCTAACTTGTGACTCCTATCATTTTGATATCGTTTTATTTGAATAATGGATAGTCGATTCTAGTGGTCAAAACTTCATTTCCCAAGATCCTTTGCACCAGTCCGCGCTTGCGCAAAGCCACTGCGGGAGGCTCATCGAGCTCTCTGTTTATCTGACGCTGATGGAGAATAGAAGCGAAGGATTATTATCCCCTGTTTAGCAGACCAAGCATTGTTCCTTGGATCTTTTTACTTCTTTCCTGTGTTCTTCATTTTCGACTTTTTTTTTTTTCCTTACTTGAAATACGAAAAAAGGGGGCTTATATTTGTGCGCATATTTGAAAGAGGTCGATTATAAGCACGTGTATAACCATATTTTTGAGCGTCAAAAATTAAAAGGGGTGCTTATCATCCCGTAAATCTAAATATGTTGTCTTTTTGTAACACTTTTGCGTTGTGTCCTCATTTCTTTCATATAACAGAAATAAAGAAACCACACAATAGCAGACACTTAGCAGTGGCTAAATAACACTTGACAAAATAAAAATCATTAAATGCAATAACATAATGGTATGGGACAACTCTCATAACAACGAAAACCCAGAATAAGCCCACATATGGACAAAGCAAAGATATGCAATACTACATTTGGAAATAATTCTCAAACTTTACTATTTTTTTAAAATCTATTTTTCAAGTAAAACGACATTGAAGTGAAATATGGAGAGTCACAAGTTAGGTTTGCTAATCAGTCCCTCCAGGATTTCGCGGGACTTTTTTGTGATTGTTGCGGCCTAAAATGCCAAATGTTGCGGGAGCTTTTTCAAAAAGTTGCGGGAAGAGTTGCTATTTTTTTAGACAGATTTTTCTCAACAGAATTGCATTACCGATTATGTTAAAAGTGTTCTTTGCAAGTTTACTCCCCCAAAACACAGGAATTCAAATATTCTGGCAATATTAATTATATTTGTTCATCAGACAAAGTGCATTTTTCTTTTTTCTTTCAGGTAAACGTTGCCTACGTATTTTTCTTGCAGCTGGTGAAATCCAGTAATGGCTCCTTCGTTACATCAAAAATAAATGTACTTATCAGACACAGAGTAAACAGATTTGGGGCTCTGCAATAAATTGCATGCGATATTCTTGTGTATATCATCAGTAAAGCCGGTGTTCTATCATTTTTTGATACGTTTTTCCTAACTCGTGCTTCCTAATTGTTTTCATTTTTTCTAATTCGTGCTCTGCGCATGCACATTAAACAATCACGTCATGTTCTGCCTTCTTAGCGGCCCCGCCCATCAATATGTTCTAAATTGTTACAATAACTTATAATAATTGTATTAACTTTATTCAGATACAGTATCCATATTTGGTTAGATTGTAATCGACTTATCAAGGAAAAAATGATCAATTTTAATCAAATGATGTGTGTCATTACTTCAGTCTTGAAAACGCTGCTTTAGCATTATATACGGCATTGGATGGTTGTAATGATTACGGCGATTATAACAGAGCGGCAGGTAATGAAAACCTTCGGGTGCGCGCGGCGAGTTTGAGATCACGTGGTGTGTTCACGCGCTAAACAGCTCCGAGAGGGTTTGAAAGTGTTAAACGAGGCAAAAGAGCCGCACTTCCCATCACTATAATGAAGACCATCTGTGCGAAAACACTGTTGCGTGCTGTGACGGACCAAACGGATTGGCCGAATTCGCGGTAAATTCGCAGTGAATGGATGAAATTGCGGGGCCGCGACAAAATCGCGGGGATTCGCTGAAATCGCGAAATCCTGGAGGGACTGGTTAATAGAAGTATTCAAGAGAAGTGTTTTAGATTTCTGGAAAGAAGGTGGTGCTTATGTTTGCCTATTAATGGAATTTTTATTTGGTACATGAAAAATCTGGGAGGTGCTTAGATTTTCATAAATACGGTAGACTAAAATACATGTTTATGTTAATTTGTTTTATTTTGTGATCGTTTATATGTCTTTATGAATGAATGTTTGTGTGCAATACATACACTATAACACGCCTGAATTACTTGTGAGTTACATTTTCCTGTTCACAGTGCATGAGCCTTAAGATTTACATTTTTTTTACTCTTTAATGAATTTAATGAAGCTTAATGTTTTTGCATTGGTTTTACACAGTACTCGCATCCGGTTTTGGCAGACAGATGTTTATTTCTGTGAGACTGCGACTGGAGTGCCTAGTTTCTGCTCTTTCCATCCACCTCAAACTTTCCGTTGCCTCACAGGTGACGGCTGCTCTGCGTGTGAGAGATCATGTGTGTTTACGTGAGCTTTGCTGTGGTCAGTTGGGAACAGCTTGAGGATGTTGGCTTGGCTCCTAGTTGACCGCACCACCTGCAGGTCAGGAAGTGGAGCCACGGGTTCTCAGACCGACACGTACGGCCACCAAGGCACGAAATGCTATTAGGATCGCCGCCGTGAAGCCCGACGCTTAGTCTGCGGCGGATATGAGAGCAGATCAAAGTAATGGAGTGGAAAGCTTTCTAATGCCATTTCTCCCAGCGAGAGATTCCGAGTAGGAAGACGAGCAGACGTTAAGTGCCTCGTCCAAGAGCATCTGCTAACATCAGCCACATTGTAAAAAGCTGGACGCTGGATGTTTTCTGAGCTGTTTTAGTCTTGAAATGTCAACTGCTTTTTGTGTTGTGTTCAGTTTAGATTGAAGCTACATTTAAAATCATATTTTGTGGAGGTGTGTGTATAAAAGTATAAGTAACGACACAAAAAAAATGAAAATGAAAGCTTGTAATGGTGTCAGGCAGCAGAGTCAATGTTGGCTTCCAGTTTTATTGTATACATTTTTTACGTCTTTAACATTTTTTTACATTTATTTTGCGTGCTGAAAACCAGGAAAACGATTTTTAAGAAAGATTGGAAAAGGAACTTTTGACTATATCAGAACATTAATTTTGCTATAATGCAAATGCTGTCTGGATGTCTGCCAATCTTTTTCTCTAAAATCTTTTTTTTTTTTTTTATTGTTTTATTTTTATCAGTTATTCAATTGGCAGATGCCTTTATTCTAAGCATTTGACAAAATAAGGGTGTGTGTGTGTGTGTGTGTGTGTGTGTGTGTGTGTGTGTGTGTGTGTGTGTGTGTGTGTGTGTGTGTGTGTGTGTGTGTGTGTGTGTGTGTGTGTGGGTGTGTGTGTGTGTGTGTGTATGAGAGAGAGAGAGAGAGAATAGAATAGGCGTGTTTTGTTTAATTCTAAACATTATTTAAATCCTCAAAATCTTTAGTGCTTTTATGTAAATAGCAATTGTGCTGGCTGCTTGGATCTGGTCGGTCACTCCACCCCAGTGCTGTTAGTTTTATTGAGATTTCTCTGAGCAGTAATGCCACACTAATGCGGCCTGGACTGATGATGACGGAGCCGGTGAGAGGAAAAAAAATAAGGCTGGTGGAGAAATGAAGCTTGGAAGATCTTTCCTCTCTGGGGCAAAATTCTGGCTTCATTCATCTCCATCTCCATTCTCATTTGTCATCCCTGCCGACGCACAATCCGTTCATCCCTCCTCCCTGCCTCGGGTCCGGCTTGTGCTCCTGATAAATATTTAAGGCCCTTGAAGTCTGAAATGAAGGAGGGGTAGAAGGGTCTTTCTCTCTCGTCTGTGTGGCAGGGCAGAGCACGTGTAGACAGCATGGCACCAAGCTGGGGCTCGTCTGTCGCGGGCTCTGTGTCCTTTAGAAACAAGGGTGTCATTGCAAACTTCTCAGCCAATACGGCCACTGGCACAGCTGCATGGAGCCATCCGCCTGACAAGCAAAGAAGCGCATTTCATTTCCTCCGAGCGCTTTATTAATGACGTAGCGTAAAAATAAATCACACTATCTGAAAGGAGTTTGTCTGGGATTTATTTTTGCAGGGTTGGCGTCATCTGGCAGCGTTTATTTATTTCTTGAGAATCAATTCACTTTTAAATTCTTACACTGATTTTCCCCGGTTTTATCCTGACCGGATATGACTATAACCTCAGAACAACACACTCTACCTCTGATTTAATAATAATAATAGTAATAATAATAATAATAATAATAATAATAATAATACTAATAGTGAATTTAATTTATTTGACGCCTTTCGAAACCCTCAAGGTTGCCTTACAATGGAGTAGAACATGCACAGCCACACCTTTTTACTGGGTTTTACTGGATTTTGTCATTTTGATTTGTCCTCGGCAACTCTGTTTTTATCCATAGTTTGTTTAGTAAGAGAAGACCACCGACCTTTTTCTCGATGTGTTCATTTTCACTATCCTACAAACCACTGCAAACTGTCATAAATAGGATTAGATAACTCTTGACTGAAGTTAAGATTTATTACAGTCAATTGGATTTAGAGGTCAACTAATCTTATTTTCCTGATCAATATTATCCACAAAAACCAAGAGGGAGGTCTAGAAGAGATTCGCACTCTCACACCTTCAGCTTCTTTTTAAACATTTTCTCCAGATGACTGCTGGGCCTTGGGTTTTTTTTTCCATCCTGATCAAGTGTCACAATTTTTAGTACTTTGTGAAAATGTTTTATATAAATTTGCAAATGACTTTTCTCTTTCTTTGAAAAAGCCACCGATTCAGTTGACGTTTCCTTTTATTTTGTTATAAATGTAACACATCAGTAATACACGGTTGTTTTCAGGCATCCTGGGAGAAGCAGGTAGCTGAAGAAGGCACTCCGCTCACCACATACTACAACCAGTGGCGGAAACTGCGTGATAAGGAGATTCAGCTGGAAATCTCTGGAAAAGAAAGGGTAAAAACCCTACTAGACTAGAACAATACAAACAACTTACACTCGACTAAAGTGTCATTCGGCATTCATAACAGAAGACATGCGTAATATACTGTGTGTTATTGAAAGTAATGCTTTGTTCTGTATGTTTGTTTGGTCCAAATTTTGGTCTTGGTCTTGTTTTTCAGTGAGGTCAGCAATCACAGGGTCAGAGTTCTGACAGCTGAAGTTTTGTCGTCATTGACTTTTTTAAAAATACAGAAAATAAGCTAGGATAAAGCAGTTGTGCTTGTTTTGATGGATTGTGTCTTATTTAGCATCAGTCAAGATCCAGTTGCATTCTCGTTTTGGGTTGGTACATGTGATAAAACGAATATATTCCTTGCATATTTTATTGTAGCGAAATTCTCTGCTTGTATTTACCAAGTCTAAATAGTTTTCAATCTTCAGACTTCTTTTAATGCCATTCCAATTCTTTCGTCTCCCACAAACGACACAGATGTGATCGACTTTGTGAGCGTTGCAGTGCGGGTTCTGTGTGTGTGCGTAGCTGGAGCGCGTCCATAGGGAGATAATGGAGATGACACCAGGCGGAGTGTTGGCGTCTCGGAAGCGGCAGATTGGCGGTGGAGGCGGCAGGGCCAGAGCGACAGGAAGACTATTGTGGCGCTCAGGGCTGCGTCCCGGGCTTTGATCCACACAGTCCCCACGCTCAGATCTGGTTACCACTGCCTCCTGCCTGCCTCTGCCTCTGCCTCGTCCTTCATCAACACACACACACACACACACACACACACACACACACACACACACACACTAAGATTTTACTGGAAATTTTAAAACCTACAGATTTTTTTTTCCTGTTTGGCATATGCGTTAATTGAGCAAACGTTATTTTTTGTGTTCATTTACAGCATTTTTTGTTTTTACAGATGAAGTACTTGCATTTTAGGAATTTGTTCTCCACAATGGCAGCTCTGATTAAGGAGTGTTGATGTTTCTTTTCTCATTTTCCTTATAAGATGGAGGATCTGAAACTCCCTGAAATCAAGAGGAAAAACACGAGCGAGAAGAAACCCGAGGAGCCTGAATTTAAGGGTCTTTTTGAGTCTGGTAGTGAAGATGATGACGACGACCTGTTCAGATCTAAAGGTATTTTGTTTTATTTTTATCGATATTTGATGCAAAATTGAACCTTTCAGAAGTTTATTGCGTCTTTTCATTAGTAACATCTAGCAAATCTAGATGGCTTTCTCAATACTTGATGTTTTTCTCTTTAACACAATATTTTTGAAATTCAGTTCTTCTGAAGATGAGATTAAGTTCTGTAAAATCACTTCTGCGCCCAACGCTTCTCGTCATCACAATGCACGTAAATAGATCGGTGGTCAGCTCCTGTCTCCGCTCTATTTCTAGAGTTCTGCACTGGACACACGCACACATACACGCACTACATTCTCACTCGGACAACCACAGAAAAAGTCCTGTGAGGTGCGAGGAAGAGGAAAGATTTTTTTTTTTTACATCTGGTCTTCATTGTGTTCGGTCTTTGCATATCTCATACACATGTACACACACACACACACACACGCGCTCTTCTCTCTTACAGGAAGCTTTTTTTTTTTGCATTCTTGATCCCAGTGGGGGTTTGTAATTCAAAACATTCAGTCGGAAAGATGTTAGTGGCCACTTCTTCACTGCCAGCCTCATTCATCCAGTTCTCAGACCAGAAAACGCAAGTCACGTGACCTCTAATTTAATTATGTGTGGTCTTGGTCAAATATTGGAACGCCGAAAGCGCATCTCTGCATTTTCATTACATTTATGCATTTATTAGGCACCTTGCATTAGGTTGCGTCTGTACGAATTGCAGCCAAGCTTATTGGTGTTTCAAACATCAAGCTTTTTTTGGGTTTTGGTTATGGATTTGTTGCTTTAATGAACAATTGTATTTAGAAATCGATTTAAAGTAGTGTACAGAGACGAGCTTTCTAAACATTTGAAGGCACATTTTTTCGAACTAAATATTAACGTCAGCTAAAACACAGAAGGTTGTATAATTTGAAGTTCGTGCAATAGGATCATGCAAAAATGCTTTTACTTTAAACATCATCTGGTTCATGTTTCTCAACCTTTGCCCTCTAAAATGTAGTCAAAAGCGTGTTGAAGTGAATCACAAGTGGCACTGGCGACTCAGGATTAAAACATGTTATACACGTAGAACGCTGCTTGTTTGAGTGTGTTCCTGCTGGAGACGTCCTCAGAGTCTCAGCTTGACGTCCTGAAGCCTGATCGTCATTGATCCCGTGTCTGGAGTTTTCAGCTCTCGGAGCCACAGTGGATTTTTTTTGTGCGCCCAACATTTTTCTCTCTATTGATCAGGCCCGAGCCTGTCATTAGTCTTGGCCTTTTTCCTCCTGGTGGACGCAGTGAAGCCTCTCTGGACCCAGAAGCTCTGCGGTCAAACTGTCTCGCCTTCTATTAGGATGCACGAGACTCCTCTCGGCGGCAAGGTGTGCAGACGGTGTTAAGCTGGGCTCCTCCCTCTGGCTGACTGCAGTGCGTGCTGGGTAATTAGGGAGCGCGGTGCCTGGCTGGGGAAGCGTTTCGGATGCCATTCACCTCGGAGGCAGCGTCTAATCAAATCCCTCTTCAAAGCTCAGAGATTTGAACCTCAGACACACCCATCAGCACACTGCCGCTCACACTCACACACACTAGTCACCAACTTTATACACACACACACACACACACACACACACTAGGACTGGAGTGCAATTCCTGTGTAGCAAAATCTCCTTTTTTGGCAGCCTGACAAAGTGACCTGTTTGGTTTAAGTCTTAATGACGAGGCCACCAATTAAAAAATATCTTTTTTATTGTCTTTACAGGGGAAAATGATGACTCTGAGGATGATGATGCATCAATGGACTTGAGCAATGGAGGGGAAGAGGATCTAGGATCTTCGGGAGATGATTCTGGTTATTTTTGTTTTAGTTTTTTTTTTGGTAGATGTCCTTAAATGTATTTGTTTGTAACATGTTTATGTCATGACTTGTTTCAGAAGGTGAGCAGAGCTCCTCGTCGTTGAAAAGTAAAGAACCAAAGAAGATATTGAGCCAAGAGCTGAAGCACGTGGCCGAGGGAGACGAGGACGTGGTACAGGACCTGGACCTCTCCGATCAGGATTAACGTTTTCATCTCATCAATCGATCTTTTTAAAATCGAGATCCATTTCATAATGGGATCTTTTGAATCGAGCTTGTGTCTTCTGAACACGTCAAAAAGTGATAAGTTCATTTATTTTTCTCTAATCTTGTTTGAGCATCATATTATCAGTGTTGTAATGTTTTTTTTTTCCACTTTTAGTAAAAACAGTGTACATTTTTTCTTTTCGATTTCTTCCAGAGCGTTCCGTTTATATCAGCTAGTGGTCAACAATTAGACGCAAAAATAGCTAATGTCTGTGAGACAAGAACATCTTTATCGTCAAAGAATCCATGTTATTTTCGGAAACACATCTCATTATTTCAGTCAAAATCAATCACTAGGCTGTGATTTTCATTGCGCTATTTTCGTAAATTACGATTACAATGAAGAATACAACAAAAATTGTGAAATTTCCCCGCTGTGGGACTAATAAAGGATTTTTCAATTCAATTTCAATTCAATGGATAAATCACACAGAATACTTGGTTTATTTGCCTATTATTGCCACTAGAGACCATATCTAAATCAGTACTCTAGATATAACCTACCTATGAAACACACACACACATGCGACAGCACAGCAGCGTCCGTGGAGCAGATCAGGTTCAAGAACACCTCGGTTGCGGGATTTGAATCTGTGGCATTGCTGTCACAAGTACAACTCTAACCATTCGGCCTCAACTGCCATATTTGTGAAGTAAACTAGAATATTAACTAGTAACAGCCAATTTCGCTGAAAAGTAACAGTGAATGATGATTGAAACATCTGGAATGGGCGACACTACTCTTAGGAAGTAAAAACGACAACAGCTAGTTAATCGTTCACGTGTGGGCCGCCTACTGGTGGCGACTTTTCCGTTTAAGGAATTTGAAGCATTTGAGGGAAGTGCGAATTGTTTCACGTTTTGTGCGTCTGATAGAGCCCGGCTTATTCCAGACTTCAAGCGATGTTAAATCCAGGCCACCGTGACTGACCGTCAGCTGGGTCGCATTAGCGGCAACTCTGTTTCCGCGTCTCACGTGGCACCTGGCACCGTCAGTCACGGGTGCGCTAAAAACATTTGTTTTGTTTTTAAAGGGGAATCGCTGGCGTTCCAGGGTGTCGCTTATTCTTTGAGACAGGGGGAGTCTGGGGCCACAGGGGCCTTGGCCTGCGCCTGAACCTGACGCTCCGACAGCTGTTGTTGACCTGCCCCCTTTACCGCGGGATTTACATCCACCGGGACCGCGAAACAAACACTGCGCGAGGAATAAAAGAGCCTAAACAACACCTACGTTTTCAATAAGATTTATTTCACCCAGCGCAGAATAGAAAAATAGGATGAAGACAAACATCGATGGGAAATCTACAGACGGTTTTAATTAATTGCTTACATGTTTTAAAAAAAAACATTTCAAACATTTGCATAAAGAGCGTTTGTGCCTTCTGTTTCCCTGCAACGAAGAGAAAATGTTTTTTTTTCTTTGGGATCAATTTAAGGACAATTTAATATTCTTGTTGCTCTAACTACAGCAAACAAATTCCTATAAATATTTTTTTTAATTATCCTTATATATGCTGAATTGGCTTTTAGGAGCGGGGATTATGATTATTACAACTGGAAAACACAGCAAACGGAAAACAGTTTGAACAAAAGTACCGCCAAGTCGCTTTTTGTTCAGCAATGAAGGTTCAACTCGTGCAACTACATTTAACGAAACGTACCAGTCATTTCATCATCAGTAAATGCTTGTCTCGAGCATGTTCCTGTACAAATCCAGATTATTCACCGTTTTCCCACAGTATCGTGACCTCACAATGGCAGTGTTCCATCTGTAGACGTCCGACCTTCACGTGATTGCGGAAACCATACGAGTAGATATAACACAGCGAGGAGTCGGGTCACCGTTTCAGGTGATGCTTTTGGTCACAGGACGTTTTAAGTGCTTTCCAGATTTCTCTCTTCCGAGGTCGTTATATTTCTCTTTCAGTACGGCCCTGTATCTGTACCTTGTGTTGTCACTGGTGAAAATAAATTCATAAAATAAAATAAAAAATGCAAAACAACAACATTTAGTGAAAAAAAACAAACAATTCCACATCCGTCATCTTTGGCTCTGGAGTGTGGAATGCATAGTTACACTGGTCAAGACGGCGAAGGAGCCGTCCTGCGCTTATATTTATACCTCATTTGGGGATTCAGTCGTTTTGGAGCCAAATCAACTCCAGAAAAAATCGGAAATCAGCTTTACATTGAGGAGAAGGCGTGAAAGCAGGAAAATAATTCATCCCCACTGCCTGGGAAAGTCGGGAACCACGAGAGTTTGCGTGAATGACGCTTTCCTCCCACTTCTGACGGGGAAGAGTGTAGCATCTGCACATAGTTTGCACCCGTCTCCCTTCCTTCTGTTGCGGAGCAGCTGTTTGCGCACGTTTTCCTCTGGCACACCAGCACTTCCTGTCTCGTCCCCAGGTCCCCGTTTACACATCTTTGGATTCCGGCTTCCACACAGCCGCGTCGTTTCATCGCTCTCTCCCGGCGCATTTCTCCACACGTTTTCCCTACAAGATGAAGTGCCTCGGCATAAAGGTCCTGGAGTTTGCTTTTTTTATTTTGCGAGGGGGAAGAAGTCGGGGGGGGTATGAGAGGAAGGAAAGAAAAGTTCAAAGAGGGCCCCCTTCATGCCCTCTCTCCGTCTTTACCTCCTCCCTGGAGCTCTGCCTCCGCCATATGGAGAAGCAGTCAAGAGTTTTAATGGCCAATTCTACGAGGGAGGTTTAGTGGAGTCGTAAGCTCCCGCCGAGGAGAGGTTTCCGTTCTCCTGTTTGGGGGAGGCGCGGCAGGCAGGAGGGGGGACGCTAAATGGGGAGGAAGTGCTGCCGGTTGAAGGAGGGCGGGTCTCGGCGGGCAGGGGGTCTCTGTCTGTAGGGCGCAGAGCAGATGGCGGCAGCGGGAGTGCCAGCGGGAAACTGGTCATGTAGAATATTCTGCCAATGCGACGCGCCACCTGAGGAAAAGCAGCCTGCGTTATTTTTCACAACACAATGGCCTTAGGTGTTGGGCACTAGACGTCTACAACTACTGCTTCTGTTCAGACACGTGTGGTCAAAGGCTTCAGACGACACTGGGGTATAAATATGACAGAGGGCAGCGTCCAGAAAAAGAAGCAAATACTTCAGAAAGTCTTTTAAGCTGTATGCTGTATACGTTTCAAGCTAATCCAGCTAATAATTGTCTAATGGGCTAGTGGAAAAAACTAAAGCATTTGTTATTCTTATATCTGTAACTTGTTAAAAGTGTATTTTGCTGTAATGTTTTAATATTCCAAGGATCCCTCATAAAACATGCTTTTTTTATTTAGGTAGCACAATATTAGTTATATCTAGTTATTATTATTGTGTTAGCTAACTGGTGTTGAGTTAGCTTCCTAATATTGTGTTAGCTTCTTAATAGTGTGTTGGTATAGTGTTGTGTTAGCTAGCTATTATTGTGTTAGCTATCTAGTGTTGTGTTAGCTATAATTGTGTTCTCTGGCTATCATTGGGTTAGATTGTGTTAGGTGACGAGTGTTGTGCTAGCAAACTTTTATCGCGTTAGCTAACTTTTGTTGAGTTTGCTAGCTGTTGCTGTGCTAGCAAGGTTTCATTGTGTTACAATAATAGCTAACTATTAATGTGTAACAAACCATTATTGTGTGAGGTTACTATTGTTGTGCTAGCAAACTATTATTGTGTTGGGTAACTGTTGATATATGCCTGATGTTGCATTAGGGTTTATAGAAAGAGAGAGAGAGCTAGGGATATTCATAAAATTAATAAAGAATTCATTTTTTTTTTTAAATTCCTGGAATATGAAAACTTTTTAGTTGAAAAAAGCAGCGCCTTTGCGCAAAGGGTTTTTGTGTCCATCAGGATATGAACCAGACCGGACCAGTCCTGTAAGGTCATGTTCTTACCTGCGAGCGGATCTTGAGAGCAGGCCCCAGTTTCAGTCCCATGTTGTTGAGCAGGTGGTCCTCAGTCAGCAGGGGGAGGGTCTCTCCATCAATGGCCTGCTCCCTGAACACCTGAAACAGAGGAGCTGCACTCAGCCAATACTCCCGAACACTGCGGCGTTCCTTCAGCATGCACGCGGCTCGAGTGGCTCCGCAAGGACGCGTCATGCGGCGTGTGGGCTTGTAATGACATGTGGTTATGCACACTGGCTCTTCAGGCCTTGCAGTGGCATGCGACAGACTGGCATCCAGTGTGGTGTGATGTGTAGGACTACGGAGCCGTGAGTGAGAAAGATAAGAGCAGCGCAGAGCGGCCTTCCAACTTTTGGTCAAGTGACTGAAGCCAGCTAATAGGGTCTAATGCTCTAATTGAGAATTTTGCAGCACTAGTCATTGTCATTTAGGTGCTGAATGTCTCCGGAAGCCCCTGTTAAATGCAGGGGGGCGAGACATGGCGTCTACGCTCTGCTCCTGCTCTTGTCCTCACCTGTGTGTACTCCCCACAGCCTGACAGGCTGCTGATGAAGCTGCACACCTCCTCCACACTCCACTTGCTGATGTCCTCAGTTGCTCCTGCTTCTTCTCCGTCCAGGAAAAGACCCCCCATGGCGCCTACAGAAGGAAGCGGAATCATCAGAGACAGAAGGTGCCCGTCGCCCTACACGCACTCTTTCGCCTACACAGCTCTCCGTTATTGACCCTTCCTATTACCCAGTTTAGCAAAGGTCATTGGCAGGGCCACTTCCTGGAGGAGGTCTCTCAGCTGGAGCAGGTAATGCCTTTCAGATGGCGGTTTCGCAGACATTGAAGTTAGGTGGCGACTTTTGTGTCGTTAAACTTTGCTTTTATATGTCCTTAATTCAATAAGGGAAGTCACACGTTTAAGACTTGAATAAAAACCATCTGCCACTATCAGCGCCATCTTGTTTAGTTCTAATGTAAGTAAAGTACAAAAAACACACAGGAATTGTATTTAAACAATCAATTCCAGTTAATAGGGACACATTGGTATCGTATAATTTTTTCCCAATTACCCTGCTTTCCTGTTGTGAGACTATGCTTAGTAAATTCCCAAATTAGTCAGATCTGTTCAAGAGCTGGAAACTGCTGTTTTGATGAAACCCAATGCTGGTGCTTTATACCAAGTATTTTGAATTTTGTCCCAAATAACCAAAGAATGTTTGACCTAACTAATAGGATTTGTTTCCTGACTTGAAATTTGTCCCAATCGAAGTGGTTTTCCGGAATTACCAGTGTCCCAAATATGTTTAGCATATTTTTTGACAAAACTCACCAGTGTGAAAGTAAGGGGTGGCGTATGGAAAGGCGAAGGGCAGCGTTTGTCCAGTCAAAGTTGGTAATGGTGGTATAGTTCCTGGCGTCAGGTACTTGCCCTCGCTCTTGCTCAGTCCTGAAGTGAAGAGATGGTGCGTGGGTGACTCTTGCCCAGTGGAGCTACACGGTGCACTAAGTCTTCCCGACTCCTTTCCACTCTCACTAGATTTGGCTGTGTCCTTCCGTTGGCACCTTTCTGAACTGAAAACATGCCCATCAGCTTTGGAAAGCCTCTCCGGCCTGTCTTCTCCAACCTCAGCATCATTCTCAGAGTCTTTCATATCGTCATCCTGAGCCTCTGCTTCTTCATCCCGTACCCTTCCGGCTCCAAGCAGCTCTTTCGCCTCGGAAAACCCGCCTTGTTGGTCTCCTCTGTGTGATCCTCCTTTCCTTGGGGTCTTCCTGTTGCTCTGGTCTTTAGAGGAAGTGCCAGCTGCTGCCCCCTGGTGGTTGAGGGATAGTAATGGGGTGGTGTTGTGCCGCAAAACCAGCATGGCATTGCGGCGATTGAGCTCCTCTCGGAGTGGGTGGCCTTCTGGGATTTCTTGCAGGCTGCGCAAGGCAGGGTGTTCTGCAGGCAGGCTGGGATGAAGGCCCAGCGGGTCCACCAGCAGTCTCTGCCTGTGGAGGTTCTCTATCTCCTTCTGCCTCAACAATTCAGCAGACATTTCCAACCTGGAGGAACAAGTTGTGATCAGACATGCTGAAACTTGGAAGCAAATGATTTTTTGAAGCAATGCATAGTTAATAAATGCATAGGCTTTGTCGCACAGGGAAACATCATGTTTAGTGTGAATCAGCTTTTGAGTTTGAAGCCATGCATTACCTAGCGAGGTTCTGTTTGCGAAGAAGCTCCTGTTGACGGGCAAACATCTCGGCCTGAGCGGGCTGCAGAAAACTGTAACCTATAATACAAAGTCATAAGAATCTTAGGAGGTTCCTACTCTAGTGTAACTGTGAATGTATGTCATGCATGTACACACACAAATCTACTTGTGCTCGTGTGGATGGTGAGTGGCTCACCTGGGGCTTGGCAGAGGGCAGAAGGCATGCCCAGGAACGGGGGACGCAGGTGCGGACCCAGAGCAATGTGAGGAGCATTCTGCGGAGACAGCAATGGAGGAGGGTGCGAAATCTCTCTGCGTACACAAACAAAACATAAAATAAGAAATTACATTTAACTGTAGACAAGACCATATCTCTCATTGGAGGAGAAAAACATCTTTTTACTTAAATACGTGGTGCAGAGAGGAGCATTCTGTAATGTTTTAAGGGGCTGTTGTGGCCTAGTTGTAGAACGTGCCACAATTTTTAAGTCTCGGTCCAGAAGTTTCTACAACTGAGCATCCTTGGGCAAGACTGACTCCCATCTGCTCCTCAGGACCACGGATTAAGGCTCCCTACTGCTCCGGGTTTGTGTGTGTGTGTGTGTGTGTTACATTGTAGCTTTATCACTACAATAAATAGCTTTATTTTGTTCCAGGTTTTTTCTGACAGAGGTGTAAAGAAAAAGTAAAAGTATGGTTACCTTACTGTGAAAATTACTCCATTACAGAGTTACAATTCAACCATTTCAGGAAGACTCGAGTAAAAGTCATAAAGTATCGAATTTAGATTGGATAAATATATAATAAAGACTTTCATAATAAAGAAATTATGTATTTTACTTGTACAAGAAACACAGAGACGTGTGAAAAACGAGAAACTTTATGAGGTTTTATTTCATAATATAGAAATGAAATTCACATAATGTAGTCAAGTAGAAAGTAAAAGTTGCTTATATTTTTTATATAAGTACAAAGTGGGAAATACTTGAGTAAAAAGTAAATTCACTCAAGTACACTACATTTCTGATCATATAAAATCTATGTAGATGGAACTCCAAAGCTACGGAACAGAGCGTCTCATGGCTCTGTTCCACTCCATAGGTTATTTTTGCACAACCCGCTGGAATGCGTGAAACAACCGTAGACCCTCATCAGTCCTGTCACGCCATGGACAGCAGTGCTGTTTGTATCCTGAACCCACTTCCTCCCACCACCACCTCTATCTTCTCCTCTCTCCTTCTCCCTCCCTCTTGTTAGGCTGTGTTCTGCGGCCCTGCCATTCCGGTAATGAGGCCTGAATGCACAATAAGAGCATGTCATACTCCGACAGCCTAGGCGGCCCCCCAGACTCGCCCGGGCTTCAGTCTGAAGCGCCCTCTAATTAACACAGTCCTTCCTCTTCCACCTCAACACACACACACGCATCCCCCTCCTCTTCCTGCCTCTCCCTGCCGTATTCAGCCAATAAAAAGGTGGCGTGGCGCGTAGCCTCAATTATATTTTTCTCCCTTTGTACGGGCGGAAAACGCAGGCTGTTCGTATACAATACAGCTAAAGCCTTTATTGAACCCCGGCAGCGGAGAACAAAAATAAGTGTGTGGGGGGGTGGTTTGAATAGAAAAGAAGGGAGGGGAAAATATGAAGATGTGTTCTAGGACTGCTAGTGGCAAGGTGTTGAAATCCAGGCAGATCCTGCCGCGTCTTCTCAAAGCCTTTTACGACTCCTCTGCCGATACAAGACCCTCCGTTTACTGCATCTCTTCAGCGAGCCCCCTCGACACACATACACATGCATAAATATAAATGAAACCCAACATGCCTAAAGCAAACGAAAGAACAGAGCGGCTCCTTTGTACTTGAGACTGAGAAACGCTTGCTCCAGGGGGAGAGAGACTGAGCAAAACAAACACATAAACATCCAAGATTAAAAAAAAAAGACAGAAATGAGGAAGACATTTTTTGCGTGTTGTCAGTGTTTTTGCATATTTTTTAAAAATAAATAGCTATAATTTGTCGTCACCGAGCATCGTAATGTGTGTGTAGTCCATAAAACCTTTGCAAGGACCAACTGCTTTTACTAAAGTGTCTCGAAACTGCAGAGAGGCAAAAGTTTTGGAGTAAGAAATGGATTTGTGACAATGAAAAATGTTCCACGTTCAACGCTGATTATGGAGTGAGTTACATTTGCATAAAATACATCACAACCTCTCTGGAAAGACATGCCACACCAATCGTGTGTGTGTGTGTGCGTGTGTGTGTGTGTGTGTGTGACCGTGGAGACGGAGCCGGAGAGACACAAAGCGGGGAAATCATCGATCGATTGGGCAGCTGTTGAAATGTTAATGCTAATCGTATAACCGCTTTCCGCCGGTGCCTCGCACTACTGTGGCAGCTCTAATTAATCTGGAAGAAGGCAGCGCGTGACCTTGGGGCCGGCAGTCGGGCCGGCAGCCCAGCCATGCTTATGTAATTACACTGTGAAGTGTGTAATCACCTGGCCTAATCCCTCAGGCCTCACAATTAGCCCGGGCGGCGCTGGCCAGGCCTGCCAAACTCTGCGCCGCCCTGCACGGCCCACAGATGAATAACGGTCAATTAAAGCTGCATGACTGGGGCCGCGAGGCGTCCGCTCGATAGTAATTAGCTGTAATCATGGGGAGACGTGCCCGGCAGACGTGCTTCTTCTTTTATAGGAAGCAATTTTGGAATGAGGCAAGCGTTAACCATTTCACTCTGGGCTTTTGGCCCATAGAAAAACCCAAATAAGTTGTAAAAAAAAAGCACATATTCAGTGTTTGTTTGTGTGTGTGTGTGTGTGTGTGGCATTTTCACCTAAAATATGACAGGCTTAAATTTAGTTCCTCTAAAATAGCCACTAGGTTAAAATTTCTTGACCAAATTATGCTTAGAAATAAGAAACAAATGATAAACGCTTCTGCTGACTCTCATCAACGATGGGACATTTTGACACTTTATTTGTACATAGTTACAGAATGTATCTTGATTTATAATGAGTTGAGCAAAGTAGGATTCAAAATGTAAAACAAAAAAGAAAAAGTCTCACAGCTGAGATAACCTTTAAACTGAAATATGGCGGCATATACCTTTTCAAAAGAATCCACTGTAATGTATATAAAAAAAGATAATGTGTGTACAATTTAAATTTATTCTCACATTTTTCACATGGAATGGTACTTTGTTCTGCAAAAAGTATTTTGTTTTTTTTTGCAGCTAATTCAATTTCACTGTACATTTCCTTTACCTTCACTCTAAGAGGCAGCCGGACAAAGTGACTTGGCAAGTTGCTTTTAGCTTCGTTCATTCAACTTTTAGTTTTAAGTTGAAACAATGATTCCGATTTTCCACCTTTACAATCACATTACTACATGCGCTAAATACGTGCATTCCATCTTTTACTTTCGTCCCTCCTCTACCTCTTTTTTTCCTCTATCTGTCGATCTCTCTCTGGCTCTCCTGCAACTTAGCTGGCGGCAGGGCAAGTAGTCGTCACTTGTGTGCGCTCATGTGTGACGACCTGTCAGAGTGGCAGTGGCGTCGCTCTCTGCCTGAAAGCAACGGCACTGGAGTGTTGCGTGTGTGTGTGTGTGCGTGCGTGTGTTTGCATGTGAGTGAAGGCGAAGGCAAAGTACTGGCCAGACGAGAAGGGAACGCGAGGAGAGCGAGGGAAAAGTGGAGCGAGGCTGACAGGATGGCCCTTAATGAGAGGAGCGCGGGGGATTAGCCGCTCGCCACACCGTGCCCGCCTCGCCTTGACTCGGCGCGGGAACACATTTGCACAGGAAGCACATTAAAATGCATAAGGCTCTTGCTCGCCCACCAACCCCCCAGACCACTGTCTGTTGCTAGTGCTGCCCCACATGCCAAACACATTAGGATTTGCCTTGCAGATTCCCTAAATGCAATCTGCCATTTAAACCCAGACAAATGGCCGGCCCTGGCTGCCGGACTATTGATCGGGGTAATGATTTGTTTTTAACAATAGCCACTAATGGGCGTCAGATAATCAATTATGAAGAGTCGATAGAAAGGTGAGCTTGAGGAATGGTTTCCGGCCCGCCGTTTTAGACCAGTAGGACCTCCGTCAATGCTTTATAGGGGCTTAGCCATGTCACACAATCTGTGTTAAAAGCTTTGCAGCCTAAGCAAACATCTTTCAACGGGAGGGTTTTGCTCAAAGGATCGTTCGATTCGGGGGAAACTGAGCCTCGCCTGAATCACTCCTGCTGAAACTTTTAAACGCCATAGGTAGAAGACGAATCAAGAAAAATAGTCCTCAGAAAATATCCACTGTCATCATAACAACACAATCAAGAATTAAAAATGTAGCAATGCTATGCAATGTAACATTTTTACTGAAAAATACAATTATACAGCAGAGCCAATGATAACGCCTGATTACAGTATCGCCCTACCAAACCAACCAATAACTAATCACTTTTACACATATTGCATCCACATATGGTAATTTGCATCTGATGGTCTGGTAGAAGAGATTAAACAACATAATTTCTGAGGTGATCTGCCCCTAATTGCAGCATGTTTACAATTTCTGAATACCAATATCTGATACGGAGGGGGGAAAAATAGCAGTGTAGGAGAAAGGAACGTCCCTCCTCTGTCCCACAACACAGGAAGTGTGCAGACCTCGTTAACATCAGCAGTCCTGTGTGGCTAATTACCGTGAGCTGCTGAAGCTGCGGCGTCTGGCTGGTCAAAGGTGCACGCTGAGCTCCTGACATGATGCTGCGCTGGGCCAGGAACGATCAGAGATCCCCCACCCACGCTGAGTGACCCCTCCCAATTCACTTCCTCCCTACCGCCTCGCCTCGCCGACCCATTATCGATCGTCCAGCTTCCCGCGCCACATAAATAATCGACAAGCAATTACCTGCCTACTCCCGCTGCCCGAGCTTTGTTTGGAGGCGGAGGGGAGCGCCGCGGGCACAGTGGCCTTGCTGAGATGAGGAGAGAGGGAGGAGAAAAGTGGTTCGGGTGAGTAACGGGGGGCGGGTGGGGGGGGGTTCGGTTCAGAGAGGGAAACAGTGTGTGTTGTCCTAGCGACCCATTCCATCCTGAGCCCTATAAACGCATCATGACAAGATCAAATCGAACAGGGTTGCAAAGAGGTCATACCCAGAGGTCATATCCACTGGCACAACCCATTAAGTGAATTTTCTATTCTTTGCGTGGCCTTAACACCAACTTCCATTTTCCCTCCTCTTCCGTTACTTTGGTGCATAATTCAATTTTTCCTTTTTTTTTCCTCGGCAGGCAGTCACCCACTCCGAAATGCATGCAGTATTCATTAGCGTCAGATGTTGCCTTCATTATTAATGCAAAATATTCATGTTATTTTAAAGCCGGGCTTTTTTCTGTATCCGTGGTCCTAAAGTGTGCCTCAGAGGTTTCCCCTCAGCGGAGGGGCGTTTATCAGCCAGATCTCTCGCACACACACACACACCGTACACGTTTCCAACCTAGAATCAAAGCCACTGGTGTGGTTTAAGACACCATCATTTCCCAAGACCACATGCCAATCCCCGTAACACTTTAGTACCGAATCATCAAAAAAATGAACATTAGCTGGAGACTAATCCCACTGTGAAGACACAATACCACCAAACATAATCCTTCATCATCAGTTGAGCGATTAGTAACATCTTGTCTTATATCAGTATAGAAACACTGTGACTTACTACTTACTACTTTAGTATAATAACACCGTGACTTGTTACAATATTCAGTAAAGTCCCACTGTGATTTGTTAAAGTATACCTTTAGCGTAGTAACACTGTGACTTGTTACTGTATTACTTTAGTATAGTAACACTGACTTATTACAGTATTGATTCAGCATTGTAAGTTCAAGTTCAGTGCATTTGTAAGGCGCTTTTCACAGTTACAACTGTCTCAAAGCGCATGTACCACTGTGACTTGTTAAAGTATATCTTTAGCATAGTAACACTGTGACTTGTTACGTTATAACTTTAGTGTAGTAACTGTGACTTATAACAGTATGACTAATATATTAACACTGACTTGTTATGTTTATGGTTACAGTATTACTTTAGTATAGTAACAATGTGACTTGTTTACATATTGTATCAATGTGAGTTTTTACTATATTACTTTAGTATAATAACACTGACTTGTTATAGTATTATTTTAGTATAGTAACACTGTGCCTTGTTATAGTATTACTTTAGTATAGTAATTTTGTGACTTGTTACAGTATTATTTTAGTATAGTAACACTGTGCCTTGTTACAGTATTACTTTAGTATAGTAATATTGTGACTTGTTACAGTATTATTTTAGTATAGCAACACTGTGACTTATTATACTATTTCTTTGGCATAGTAACACTGTGACTTGCTTCATCTGAATGACTGGTTGTTGAAACCCATCACCATCCAGTCTAATTCTGATTCACGCTGATAAAAATAGCTGTGCCTTGGACAGTTGGAATATCAAACGTGTGTCTCACCGCTCGGGGAAGTGTGCGTCTCTGTGCTGGGGAAGGCCTTGCTTGCGCCGTTGGCTGGAAGAGCTGCCTGCGGTGGGGACTTGGGCCTCCATTGCTCCTGGGTTTCTAACAGCCGCCAGGGCTTCCTGACGCACTCGCAAGAGCTCTGCAAACGAAGCACGAATACATTTAATACAGAAACTAAAAGCTGTTTGTATCTTTCTCATCCAAAAGATGGGTGATTTCATCTATAATTCTAAAAACAGTAAAAACCGTAACAGTGAAAGCGAATAATAATGCATATACTGTAGCAAGACACTGCTATCGATTGCCCGCACGCACTGAAGATACATGCAAAGAAACTCCACACCTCTAAAATTCAAAAACTGAATACGACGAGCCAAGCCAGAAAACATCCCACTTACCCATCTCACAAGGCCGAGATGTGTTTAAACACTTCTACACTTCAAGACACAGATCTAGATGTCTGATCTCCCTCTTGAATCTTGGATTTGCTGGACCAGACTATCTCCGAGCATTACCACACTAACGCGGTCACAACAGGAAGCACGCTGGCTAATGAAAGGGTGTTAAATAGAAAATCCATCCTGCGTGCCTCCCTCTCTTCCTCTCCCTCGCTCTCATCTCTGGCGCTCACTGTCCTCTGGCCCTTTTTTAATTAGACAGTTCCCCCGGGAGCTGGCGGCCATTTCCGAGGCCGGCGTGTGGGCCTGAGTGATCGGGTCGGAGGCACCGCGACAGATATTAATGTGCACAGGCCCGCTGTATTGATCTGTTTATTGCACTGCCCCGCAGGAGCCGCACTGACAGCGGACAAACCTAACAGCCTGTGAGGGGGAATAAAAGAGAAGCAAAAAAGCACCACGGACTTGTCATTCGGTCACACTCCCATCCGAGATGACCAAAAAAAATTATCTGTCTGTCCGTTCTGTGCGCTATGCTCTGCTGGGAAAATCACACTAAAGATGGAAGTTGCAGATTATGCACCTTAGTTCCATGTTGAATATGAGGAAACCAGCTAGTTGAATAAGAAATAGATGGTAGATTTGATAACGACAGGCTTAGTGTGCAGTTCGTTCATTCATTCATTCGGCGGGAAAAAATTGCTCGGCTTCTTGCTGCAGGATTAAGGCAGATTTCCCAGCCGAGTAAAGGAGTCCCAACTCCAGAGAAGCTGCTCCGAAGCCCCTTTCCATGAATTCAGAATGATGAATTATTCCCTTTGACCCGCACCAGACTGAGCAGTGGGTCATGGGGGGCTGCGTGTGCGAGGATGGCGCTCTTCCAGACGCGGATGCTCCTGTCGGCCGCCCACACTTGCCCCACATTCTGTCACACCCCGGATTTGCATGGAATGACTCAATGGGGAGAATCTTTAACTAGCTGGTTCTGGTTTCCTCCGCAGGTCCTGTGGCAAAGCTCTGGCAGATCTTTTGAAAGCTTCAGCATGGCACAACGGGTCTGTGGTTGTTGGGTGCAGCAGACCGACAGCGTGTTCAGTTTTGAGAAGGCAGCGACTGAAACACTTTTAAACAATATTTTTTTTCTTCATTGTGAGGATTTGGTAACTTTTTCGCAGGGACATTTCTGACAGTAAAGACATGAAACATGAATATACTACTGTATATGCATGTGTGTGGAGATATAGGTTACAGATAGAAAAGGTGTGTGTGTGAGGGACAACATTTCTGATTTAAATACAAAAAAAAAAGTTCAATGAAACATGTATTAGTTTATCATAAGCCTAAATATCGATCATTTTTGTTTATTTATTCCAAATGCCGTATTTACGTGAGTATAAGCACTCCCCAGATTTTCCAGGCACAAAAGAAAAAAATTCCAAAAACAAAATTCAGGCTGTATATTTCTCTTAAAATACTTATTTTTCTTATTTTAACAAACCTAACTTGTGACTAATTTCTGTGTCCTCCAATATGAATTATTGAATTTAGTTTATTTCTAACATGTTACTTCGCCAATGCTAAGAGACACTGCATGGCTAATGTTTTTTTATTTTGTTATTCAGTCAAAAACATAATAATGTCTGCCTCCGGAACCAGTTTTTAAAGAAAGAAAAGGGGACACAATGTATTTCCATTTAACAGTCATTGCTCCTGACTCCTGAAAAATTGCCGCCTATATTCACGTGCATTTTTTAAATGTTATGCACATCTAAGCACACCCCTCCCAAGTTTTTGAGCTTCTAAATATGAAAAATAAAGGTTTGCTTATATTCACATAAAATTCACATGGTAATAATGTTGTGATCATGGAATTATAAATATTAAATAAAAAGTATGTAATTTTGGTAATGTAATCTTGACATCAAGATTCTATCAAATTCCCATCTCCAGCGCCTCCTCGCCCCTCGACGCCCCCTGCCCTCCTGCCCATCCACATCCACAGACCTGCTCACACAAACCCATCCGTGCTTTCACGGCCTTTCATTTCAGGGTCTCTACTTCAAACACATGAAAGGATGCTCTGCAGGGATCCAAGCGGGAAGGAACGAGGGAGGAAAGAAAGAGAGAATATAAAAGCAGGGCTGCGCGTGGAGTATTTTGGGGAAGTGTGCGTCTGGTTGTGGTGAAGGGATGGTCAGTGGGGTCCTTCTCCATCCCGCCTATGTCAAGGGCCCTCGGATCCCACACTCGACTGAACTCAGCGCTGCATCAACACATTCACACACACACACACACACACACACTTCAGAAGCACACATGAGGGAGGAAGCTCGAGAAAGGTGCAGAGATGAAGAAAGTTAAGGAGCCAGAAAGAAAGGAGGCATCTCAAAGGAGAGGGAAGCGAGACGGAGACACGCGGTAGTAAAGAAGAGAGAGGAAAACACAGAGAAACACAGCTGGAACTGATGCTTCTCTGTGCCAGAGAGATTTTTTTGAAAACTCACTCGCAGAAAAGTCAACAGAAGCGCGGTGGAAAAAGACGCAAAAAATGGCGTCAGTTATTATCGCTCATTAACATGCTAAAGACGCGGCGATGACAGACGCCACTCGAGAAACTCTAGGTCACTGGGTGAAAAGAGGTCTCACTCATCAAAATCCTGGCATCCGTTTGTTGGCACTGGCTGACTGGCATGGCCTTATCAAACCCAGGCTTATGAGCTCAGCGTGCAGGGGCAAGCCAGCGCTCACATTCCTCACGGGAGGAGCAACACCTCGGCCTGGTGAGTCTGTTTTCAATGGCAGCCATTATGAAACCATACACCTGACATTTTTCCAAAAATCCAGGGGAGGGATTGACAGTGACCCGGGAAATTGCACGCCAGCTGGAATTCCCACCGTTTGGTAGACGCCCATTTTTTTTCTTCCTGGATTCCTTTCCCCCCAATAAACACCTTTTTTTGATGGTCAAAAGTGGAAGTGGCGAGGAGGAGGAATGGGGAGAGGAAGCAAGCTGAGCTGGGAAAGTGGAAGCAACGGCTATGGACGAGGAGATGAGAGAAGATTTGACGGAATTGAAAAGGGAATTGACACCCCGGCGTGATGCATGTGTTTATCGGCGCGACAGCAGAAACACACACTATTCGCTGGATTTAAACCCCAAACTCACAAGACAAAAGGACTTGTCACTATTTTTTACAAACTTTCAAGAAATTGCGGAGAAATCTGTTTGTCCGTGGCAAAACACAATTTGTGCAATTAGCATGTAGCCATTCTAATAAATCGAAATCTCTCACAAATCTGCATTCGCTACCGCCTCAGTGTAGTTGTAAATTAAAACAAAAAAAGCAAAGAGGAAAAAAGCAGCAGCTTTCATTGCTGGTAATTTAGAATGTTGGCTCGCAGCCAATCAAAGGGCCGCATCGATCCAGTCAACCTCAGGGCCCGGTGGCAGCGTTATTTACTACTGTGTGTGGCAGCAGTCACAGATCACCCACTCTGACATCTCACCGTTGGGTGGGCTGAGACCGCAAATAGAATTGTCTATAATGTCTGCGGGAGAATTTTAACTCTTTACGTGGCTTCCAGGAGTGAAACAACATGGGTAATTAGTCGGGATCCCGGGACAGTCTCTCATATGGGCACAATGAGGTGACAGACACTCACCATGATTCGGGATGACCATGTTGCTCGCCAGCTGGAACAGGCGCTGCTGCTGTTCCTCATAAGAGCCGTGCTCGCTCAGAGCTGACATCATGCGTCTGTAGTGCTCCTCTGGTGTCATGTGACCGCTCGGCTCCAGTGCGAGGGTGTGAGAGTTTTCTGAGGAAGGAGCAAAATTGAAATACAATCGTCGGTCACAGAAACTGCCACTGTGTGATGCGAGATGTTTGGAAAAGCCGGTCCACGGGTCGTGGTAACACAAGCCAGTGCACGGGGGGGGGAAGGGGCAGAAACCGGAGCCTGGCCCCGGGCCGGCCAACACAAGCAGTGCTGCCCACTACAGGGGGGGAGAGGGGAGGGGAGGAGAGGGGAGGGGAGGGGTCCGCTGTACCAAGACCCAGATAATCCACCCAAGAGGCTTCAGGTGTGTGTGCGCAAGTGAGCTCATGTGTGAGATAACGCATGAGGAGCTGCGAGAGTGTGTGTGTGTGTGTGTGTGTGTGTGTAGTGGTCAGACAGATTTTAGCAGAGGATTTTTGGAGTTTGAATATTTTCTAAACAACGCATTTGTTAAACTGGCCTTTAATACAATTCTTCAAAAAGTTGAAAAGAGGTTTCAATAAGAGCCGGTGTTTGGAACACCTTGAGTAAAGGTTCAATTCTCAGGGAAAAAAATTAAATTGGTTCGATATTTGAATGTAATTCGAATGATATTTGAAATGTTATCTGCCAAATACAAAAATGTACATTATATTTACTTTTATTTATTTTGATCCTGAGACGCTTGACTCCATATTGGAGCAAGTTATAAACAAGTTATGAATGTTTATCTAATTACCATGATTTATCACTATGCAATGAATATTAATTAATCTCTTTTATTATTTATATATTGTTTTTGTTGTTGTCTGTCATGAATCATGCAGCTAAATTACAACAGTAAAGTATTTACTATAAGTAAATCAATGCGTATATAAATATATATGTGTGTGTGTGTTGAAATACACACGCACATACAAACACTTACATATACTGTACCATAGCTTTTAGCGTCTTTGTGTTGGTCTTGAACTAAGAAAAGTGCTAAATAAATAAACTTGAACTTGATAGCTTGTATGCTATATACGTATGTGTATAAAAGCTATAAATAAAATATAATCAAATAAATGTTTTTATTTTTAAATAGTAAAAGCAAAAAGTATCATGTGATGTAGCGCTGATGTAAACAACCTGTTTATTTCAGTCTTTATTTCCATCTTCCGTCTGCTTTAGCCATAAGATGTAAAGTTTACTGTTCTGAGATCAGTGCTGCGTCCAGCTGTGTGAGTGTGTGTTTGTGCACGTCTGGAACACACGACTCCAGACAGGAACAGCTGCTTCACTCGTACACTGTATTCACCGAAAGGACACACTTTGCTATGTTGTTTGGGTGTGGTGTAATGGATCACAGGCACGCAGACACAAGACATTAGATCAGCGGCACTCGAAAGCCACGTTAATCCACAGCGGGTGACCGACACAAGCCAACTGTAATTCACAAGACTAAAACACACATAAAACCCATTCATCATTCGCACTGCAGTGGCCGTGTTGATGGGCGACATGATGGTGAGAGAGGGGGCAATTCTAAGAAAGGTCCAAAAAATGCTCAGGATTTAAGGTGAATATTCTGAGGAGAGTATTGTTTACTGAGAAAGATTCTGAGGATTACGTTAATTGAAGCTGTATGTAAATATTACCTACGACAATCCTTAAGATCTCTTGCCGCAAGAATTAAGAATAAAAATGCTTCGGCTTAGCAGCAACTTTGAGAATGTTAAAGAATGACTTTTAAAAAGTGCTGTTTAAGTGTATTAGCTGTAAAAGATGACATAAGAAATGTAAAAAAAATGTCTATCTATCTATCTATCTATCTATCTATCTATCTATCTATCTATCTATCTATCTATCTATCTATCTATCTATCTATCTATCTATCTA
>CM051495.1:12948507-12997720 GCA_028031935.1 Paedocypris micromegethes
ATTATTATTATTATTATTATTATTATTTTACTATACTAAATTACCAATTAATGAATAACTAAGAATCCAAAACTCTAAATTGTGGATTTCTCTCAGACCTCTGCTTGACATATTCGATTCATTTGAAGCCGGATTTCCAGGACATCAGTCTATTTTAGTGTCGAGCTGAACCAAGGAAGTGGTTGGTGGCGTGAAAACTCGGAAAGCTAATGAAGCCTACATTAACTTAGTTCTGACTGTACAGTTCCAGCGCTGGACCATCAGGAGCAGCTCCACACTTGTCATTTGTCAAAAATGTTCAAATTTAACTCTCATTTCAAATAACAATAACACAACAGCAAACAAAGCCGACCTACTATAATAAATGGTGATGTTTGTTTATTTATTTGCTGTTATGGTGATGTTTGTTTATTTGTTTATTTATTTGCTTGGATTTGTTTTTGCTGTTGTGACGTGAAATTTCCCCGCTGTGGGACTAATAAAGGATTTTTCAATTCAATTCAATTCAATTAAATAAAAAAATGGGCTTCAAACCAAACGTCTGCATGCGCCTTACGCTCACCGCTTCTTGATCACACACACACATACACACCACGTGCGAATTTGGTTGATGGAGTGCGCGCAAGGCTTTCTCCTCCTTCCTCTTACCGTCTGTCCACCCCTACCCTCCAATCTCACTCCATCTTTCGCTCCCACATACTCCTTCATACACGCCAAGGTTAAACAGCTCTGATTGTTCCCCGTGATCATCTGGAGACGGGCCCTTACCTTTGGGTGAGACGCTGCGGGACTTCTTGCTGTCAGACGGGCACTCGCTGCTGCTGCTGGGGGAGTAGGCTCTCCTCTTGCCTAGAATGTCATCTGCGGGAAAAGAAAACAGTGAGGTGAGTGGAGATATGGTCAGAAGGCCTTGAAACCTCGCAGCATGCAGGTCTCCGGCTGGCTCAGTACCTGAATACATGATGGAGCTGTGAGAGATTCTAAAGATACCAAGAGATGAGAAGGCCCGGTGCCAGCATGAGTGACAGATCTGGTTCTTTTGCAGTCATGTGCAGATACCAGATCTCTCTTTCACGCACACACACTCACTCACTCCCTCTCCTTCACACTCACCCCCACTTTGTATCGCAGTTTGGTGTCTCCACTATCTATCTACGCATACAAATAATTCCGCTCGTCCTAACACTGAGTGAATTTGCCAGAAATGTCGTTAGAGGCGTATGTATCAAAAACCATCTTGCCTGACTTCCGTCTGTTCAGTCTCTTCTGTATTAAGCCGTTCTGCTTTTTTCACACACACTGCACACCTTTTTGCTAATCGCGCTCTTCCTTCCTTCCTTTCTTTCACTCTCTTTCTCTCCCACCCTCGTCTCTTTCTGTGGAAATGTAAGGGCTATCCTCACTAGCCTAATGCAGCGCTCTAGTGAGCCGCCGGTGTCTAGTGTACGATTACAGCGCCCTCCTCCCCCCAAACACATCTCAAATCAATATCCTGCTAATCACGCTGGGAGGGAGCTGCTGCTGCGAGCATGGTGGTGCATGCATGCAGGAAGGAAGAGACCGTTTGACATTGCACTCACTCCTCTCTCTCTCTCTCTCTCTCTTGCACGCGTTTGCTTTCTACCCTCATACGCCACATAAAGTAAAAAAGTCACAGCCGCAGAGTTATGTTACTTCCTTTTGTTTTGTGTTGCTGGGTAGTTCTAAATCAAATTGGATCCTGGACACAAATGCCGAAACGGTCGTACTTTTGGGGAGTTTTATATGCCAACTGTATTAGTATTTATTATGCGTACACAGAGGCTGTTAAAAGCCTATAAAATAGCAGAAACTCAACAGATACCGATTAAAAAAGAAACAAATAAAAAATAATGTACTATTATATTAAAGTAAACTGTGTATACTCTAAAACCTCTTTTAGAAGGCAATGGCTTCAAACTCTATTTTTCAACTCTTCTGCCATGGTGGCCTTCTATTAGAGGTGGCCTTCTACTAGAGGATGGCGCTGTGTTTTTCAACTAACTGGTTGTCAGACCCTCGCTCGTGGGCGAGAGCGTGTGTAGTTCGGTACAATAGTTACAGTAAAATAGTTGCAGCGTGTGTGCAGAGTTTATCCTTGCCAAAAGACACAGGATGCGAAAGAGCAGTCTGGCCAGTGTCTTTACACATATTACTTGTTTAAAAGTGGCCTTGTAATAGAGGTGGCCTTCTAATTTTCAACCCTTCCGTTGGGGTGGCCTTCTTTTAGAGTTGGCCATCTATTAGAGGTTTTAGGGTATACATAAATGTATCAACTTAAACACTCGCATTGACAGACTGTACACACATATACACTACGCCTCCTCCCCAATCATACTGCACATGAGTTGTGTGTGTGAAATAATGCAGTCGGAAATGTATGCAGGATGCAATACAAGCTTTTGTTTTTTATTGACTTTACATATGCTGTGTTAACACACAGAGCCATTTTTGGCTACATGAACAGGTGACGCATGACGCATCGGTGTTCCTCACTCAGCTGCTGTTTGCAACACCAAAGTTGTGGGTTCAAATGAGAGGGACTGCGTAAAGACGTAAAGACGATGTTGGATTGGTCCTAGATGCAAAAGAGTAATGAAATCTCGTCTTGCCAAAAAACTCAACGCCAATAAATTTGTTGTGAGATAAATAGCTGCACATTAAATCCCGATCAATATCAAGCCATACCTTTAATATTTGTATATTAATGTGGCCAATAAATAAAGCAGGCACAGCGGATGACCTCACCTTTACCTGTACAAACGCCTCTAAATCACAATGAAAAATTCCTCCGGCTAACCAAAAGGAATGAGTTCCATCGCTTTCGTCCAAAACAAAAGCACAAGCTACTCCCTCACACTCCTGCACCTCGACCCCAAGCCTTCTGCTCATCCTCCTCTCTTCACAAGAGATAAGAGTTCTGAAGAGAGAGACATCGAGCAGAACAGAAAAAGAAAAGCAAGTCTGCGCTTGAAAGGGCTTTTGGAGTGGCAGCGCTCAGCCTGGGATTCTTTGTGGGGAGCGAGCTTTACTAATGACGCCGTTTGATGTATTCTCTAGCGGGGGGAAGGCCGCCTATCCCACTCCAAAGAAAAAGAGGGGCCTCTCTAATGGGCCCCCATCTCCTTTCCTAACCTCCGCCCAAAGACAACAACAACACTCCCTCGGTCTGTCTCCTGTCTTCTTCTCCCTTCATCAGCCATTGAGGTGAAGAATCTCCCTTGGCGTATTCAATTATTTTCCACTCTCTATCTTCACGTGGAACCAATATGGCCGTTGCATAAGTGTGAAATTTTAGCATTTCATTTGGAAGACTGGAGGAGGAAGAAACCACGCGAGAAACTTCAGGGGCTTGTCAACTTTTAACTTCTTGGGGTCAAAAAGCAGGAGTGTGGGCTAACCTAACAGAAATGGGGTCCAAAATGCTGCTAAAGCCAGAGCACTCTTTAGTTTTTCAAGACTGGCAGGGACTGGTCTGCTCTTGCTTCCTCTATGTACGTTTCTCTTTGAGCCTAATCTTCTCGCAGTGTCTTTTCCAGAGGGCTCAGCCATCCTCGTGCTCCTATTTCCAGTCCAGCCTGTTCTCCAAGCTCCATTGCATCTTATCAGGCAACTTCCCGCCTGCCAACACTTGCAAAGCCCTGGGATCCAACCAGTTCCACTCCATTTCAACCTCCATCTACCTCCAACATTAAAAATCAACAGTGATGAACTGTCCAGAAAACACATGAAGAAACGGAGCTCCAGAATACTTGCCTTGGTGGCTAAACAGAACCTAAAAAACCTCAATCGCATCGAAATCGATTTGATAAGAGGATGAAGTGACTCTGTAAGCGAGAGGAAAAAGTTTTCCAGGAAGGAAAGGTGCCTGTGGCGTTGAGGCAGGCAGAGAGGAAACCTGGCTCAGGACCTCACTCTGCCTGTCTCATAGCACTTCGGTCTCAAGCTGAAGTAATGCAATGAACAGGAGATGAGAGAGTTGGAGGCCACGAGGAGGAAGCATTATTCTGCTTGGTGAAGCAGGAGGTGGGAAGTAACACTGACTCACTCAAGTTTCTCTTCTCTGAGCCACCGCAATAACTCTTCACCCACTCGTCTTTCTGTCCATTTACTAGTTTGTCTAGTTTCTTGACTCTTCTGACTCTTTAAGAACGACAAAAATCAATGTGAAAAAAAAATGTAATAATCAGGTTTCCTTGTTCCATTCAATTGTTTGAGGTGTTCACAGAAGAGCATCAAAATTCTCTGGCCATCATAAAAACAACACTGCTGCACAGTTCTGCGTGAGAGTTGATGAACGCTACGTCTGTATTGGTTGCTGCCCAACTATTTCATAGCTCGTTATCAAGTTGAGCCGAGTTCAACTTTTCTTGCTGCTTAATTCCCAAACTTTGGAATCAGATAAGTGCCAAATATATTGAACGGAAATTTTTTAAGAAACGAATGAAAATGCTTCACATTTTTGTTTGTTTTTTGTTTTTCGCTGGCAATTTTCACATTCTCGTTTTTAATTTTCAGAATTGTTTGCGCGTTTCAGATTTTTGGCACTAGTTCCACGTTGGGGTGGCTCCTATTTATCTATGATTGGCTGGTGAGATTTTGCTAGGCAGCATTTGTGAAGCAGCAACATGCAAGCATCTTCGTTCTCTTCTTAGAATTTTACGTTTGATATAAAGGCCCTAAAACGCCACGGAGTTCTGTTTTTCAACCCTTCTTACATGGTGGCCTTCTATTAGATGTGGTCTTCTACAAGAGGTGGCCTTCAAGTAGAGATTTTAGGGTATGTTACAGGCAAAGTGTGAATTCCAGGCATTCTATGGGTAATTCTCCACCAAAATATACCAAGCACCACGTTCTTGAATCCAAATCCCAGTGCTCCAAATTTGTGCAGAACACAGCAGTAGCCATGAAGCTGCTCTCCCTGTTTGTGCGCAAGCTCAAGGGGGAGGCAGGGTTTCAGCAGTGCCTGTCTGCCTCAGGGTCAAAGATTTTAAGGCGGAAAGCCTTTAATACCAATTAAATTTTCCCTCTTAAAGCTGTGATGCTCGCATTTAACACCAAACGGAAGCTTGAAGCTGCTTGTGCCTCGGTTACCTAAATCACGGAACATCTCCAGTCGCCAATACTGCAGTTAATTCCGTTAAACTCCTGCCTTCAACAAACAGTGAAAGCCACGGAGCTAGTCCAGAGCGAGGGCTGATCTTTATTAACAGTTGGAAAAACAAAGAAAAGCAATAGAGAAAAAAAAAGAGATTTAATGAGAAGAATGGGAAGGGTCTTGGATTTCTCCTAAAGCTCCATTTGCTTCTTTAGTCTCTTGCTCTTTCTCCCTCTCTGGACACTGACAACTTGGACAGGCCACGCTCCTTAATTCCCTTTTCTTATTCCCTTAATCTGTCATCTTTATCAGACAGGGGAAGTGGCGGGCGGCGTGGCGGAGCCCCAACCTCCAATCAATCTCCACATTACAGCTGACAGAATGGTGCTAATAACTTATTGATCCCCCTGTTTGCGGGGCTCGGCCAGAACTGAAAGGCTGGCATTGATTGGCCATAGGAGGGTGGGGGGTGCAGCGCGGCGCTTCCGCCAGCGCCACAGATTCCGCACCGCCCGCCTCTTCTGCCGCTCTCCCACTGAGAGCCTCGGGGAAGAGACAGAGGAAGAAAACGAGGGAGGGAATCAACAAGAGGGAAAAGAGAGATCAAAACGAGAGAAAGTGAGAAAACAACAGCAAAAAAACGGTGACAAGCGAATAAGGAAAAGGTTGGCTTATGCTATTAGAAAAGTAATACACAACATCCAACATTTAACATCAATAGCCAACATTTTCGGCTTACGGGATTTGATGGTTTCATAACACTGGTACACCTCGCGAATGTGTTTGCTTTTGACCAGACGTTTTTTGACTTGTGAATGAAATAATAATGAAAAGGAATTGCTAACAAAGAACAAAATACTTTTACCAAAGGGCACATCATGGTTAAATATTCTACCCTACAGCAAAACACATTTGTATCCATACCACCATCCAACGAGTACTGTGTGAAGAATGGATTTGACTGGACAAGGACACATCACTAACTGGTCCAGCTAATGCAAACCGAGTTTGTGTGCCATTAACCGAGCCATCCGGGAGATGATTTTGAATATTACAGATACTGGGAAATAAACAAACAGGCACATACAGACTTTCCCCTCAGCCTTTGAAAACCATAAGAACAGCACAAAAAAAAAGCAAAAACACCATATACGCCTATTAAGAGGCTCTGGTCTGACCGCAAAGCCCCGTTTAGGAGTCTACCCAGAGAGCCAAACGAGTTCCCGGCGCCCTGCCCCCCCCCCCTCGCTGGGGCCAGCAGGCCGGCCGACCAGCCGGACAGAATGAGGGAGGAAGGGAGGGGGAGCGGGAAGCCGTCTCTCCTCCGTCGCTGACGCCTGGGTCAGCTCTCATGTCTGTCCCTCAGATTTAATTAATGGGCCTCTCCGGCGCAAAGCAACCTCAGCGCGGCGGCCAGCTTCCTCTTCCTCCGCCTGTCTCGCAGTCTCATGCAGCCGTCCACCCTCCCTTGACAGCACACAACACACTGCTCATTCATTTGTTCTCCACCGTTCCAAGCGTTTCTTCTCTCTCTCTGGTGCGACCACAAATCCACAGTAGAATTTAGACTTGACAAGAAATAAAACAGAGTTTGCGACGGGAAGAAAAAAGCCAAAAAAATAAAAACACAGCCATATATAAATTCAATAGTCCAAAGTCACAAAATATGTTTCTCTGTGAGGTTGAGAGTCCAAAATCACAAATCATAAGTCTGTCTTATTAATAAATGATTATTTATTAATTAATTAATAAAAAAATTATAAATATGAATATTACTTCAGTGGATATGGACAAAGTGAAGAAATCATAGGGACACTTTCACTCGTATTGAAGTAAAATCTACCGCATTTTTATGACGACAATGCGCAGGCAAAATTATAAAAAACATAAAAATTGTACCCATTGTAATCCAGAATAAAATGTACGCCTTATATATAAAAATAGATGATAAAACATTTGTTTATAAATGGTGCCTTACATTCCCGTCCACCTTATAGTCCACAAAATATGGTAAACGGTCACTTCTTTGCTGCTTTTAAAAAGATTTTAAAATATCAATTAAGGCCCAACAAAAATCTGACTGAGCTAAAACCTCTTGTCCAACCTCTAAACTGACCCAGGTACGGAGGTTCTCTAGTTTCACTGGCAGACAGAATTAGACGAGCTGCGTGATCGGATTGGACTTGTTTACAGACAAGAGTCTAGCTGCTTACAGCACCCTTTAAACCGCTTTCAAATACTCAAACTGACAGATTTTGGTCATCAGCCACTCCGCAGGTGGCTTCCGCTCTTATTCCTTTGTGTCCTCCTCAATTAAGATTACAATTATTTGAGCATTTACAGTCTAGATTATGAGAGATTACTCTAGTCTTGCTTTTAGGCCGGCCTTTAGACCTCTTCTACCCAATAAAGGTGATTCTATGCATCTCGTGGGCCATTAGATCAGGGCGACGCCGAAGAGTGGGGCACAGCATTAAGACTTTGTTATGCCTGGCCAATGCCCCTGTAATAGGATTTAGACACATATTCACATATGGCCAGTTTGTCCGACACCAGAAAGAAGATTGTCCCCAGTGTGACCTATAGGACAGTAGCAATACAAAAAAATTCTAATCTGAACTGTCAAAATCCAGTCACACTTTTAGGTAGTTTGGAGAAAATATGATTAACCTTAGACAAAACTCTGGGGAAATTGTAATGAAAAAATACTCAAAAATTTAAAAACTATATTAACTAAGGTATTACAATTGTAAGTATATTATCATATTTCTCATTTAATTGACCTTTAATTTTATTTTTGAATTTTAATGAAAAACACCATCTCCAACAAACAACTGTCATTTGTTGTCAAGCGATGACCAGTGGTTTAGAGGAACAATAAGATTAACGCACAGAACGTCCAGTGGTCCTTCTGTTTGGTCCAGGATTAATGACAAATAAAGCTATTTACTGCCGTTTTAACTGTGATTTAGTTTGTGTGCAGACAAAAGCATTAAGTAATAGAAGATTGCCACAATGGGGCGAGTAATGAGCTTACGACTCTCAATCATGCAAATTACACCAAATTAAGACACGGCACGCAGAATGAACGCAGATCAAATGCAGCAAATCAATCAAAAATAGTTTCATTGTCAACATTTTTTTTTTTAAGTATTATGCCAAAAATATATTTGATCAGTTATATCACAGAGACTCACTCATACACTTCACCAGTGAATAACAAAGTTCCCGACCGAAAGCTGAGTGATTAGGGGAAGGATGCTGGCGTACCTGCGTGTGCGGAGGCGAGGCTGATGTCGGAGCAGGGCTGGCCCTCGGGCATGCCGTGCTGTCGGGTGTGGTGCAGGTTGGAGATGATTGTTGAGAGGTCACTGTCGCGACTGGAAGAAAGGACAGCAGGGAAAGAAAGGTGGAGAAAAGAAAGGAAGCAGGAGCGAGAAAGGAATAAAAAATTACATTAAAAAATAAGTAGAGATGTTATTTCAGAGGCACTGGATTCTATACTAATACACGCACAGACGTAGCAAACTTACCAGCGGAGCATTACAAGACTGAGGCAAACGCATTAAACCCATAAACAAATAATGTAATAAATCTGCCCAGTAGACCTGACGCACTTCTCTTGTTATTCACTTCAGGTTTCGTCTCATGAAGCTGAAACGCTTTCTGCCGTCGGCTCTTTTGCCTCGCTTGTGCGTTCATTGTCTTTTGGATTTTAAGCGTATAATGAGCGCTGACAGACTCCTGCGACAAGCAATTTTGAGTTTCATCCAGTCTCATCTTCAACCTTAAGATGTACTAATCAACACATTCAACTGATAAGCAGTTTATGAGCTTAAAAGCAGGTGATTATAGTTTTTATGTTCGCTCCGCTCGCATCACACGAGTCTCTGGAGACAATCGAGGAGACAAGGCGGATGAATGCTATATCCGGAGATCTTGCTTTTCATAAAAGAAGCTGATAAATGGTGAATAAAGGAGGCTGGGTTAGTATTCAATGCCAGTGTGTGGATTAAGATTTGGAATTTGCCGACTGATAGATTACGAACCAATTCTTGCCATGTGTAAAAATGAAGTCTTTTCTCATTAAACTGTAACCAGTGAATGGTTATGATGAGCTGCTATTGATTGGTAAAGACCACGCTGTCCTGAAATCTTACTATTTCCAAAAAATGACTTGTCCTTAATATAGGCAGCATATATTAAAACATTTGCCATAGCATAAAAAAGACGAATGGATTTGAGCCCAAGGATTAAAGTGTACATCTCATCCACGACTGAAAATCTGATCTCAGACCAGGAACTCTGGTCCGTCCCCTGAAGGCCAACTGGAGGGTTTACAGATTAGGGCCGAGCAAGGCCGTCTCTCAATCCCCCTCCCTTCCATCCTTCCCTCACTCATCCACAGCTTCATTAACCCCTGTTAGTCCAGCTTGGACCAAAATGTGGCTACGGCGGCGAATAGAAGTGTGTCAGGAAGGTATTTCGATGCAATCTGATTACAGTTATTATCGCATTATAATGCAGTGCGACTTCAAATACCCGATTAGCATTTTGCAAAAATCAGATGCATATTTTTCCATGGTCAAAAGAGCTCTGATAAAGCCAAAATATAAGTGCTGCATTACTGTGGGGGTCTGGTGGACTGCTGTTTGTGGCTGAAATGCTAGTTTTACAGTGGCCAGATTATAAAATGGATTTCAGCATCAGTCCTCCATGCTTTCGGTTTCTAGCAGGTACTGTAACTTGGAGAACATTGTATGCTTGATAACTTCTGCTGAAGTGCAGAATGACAGCGTATGATCTGTGGTTTTACTTACAGTATGGATTTAAAACATATACAGTTTTATTAAATTTTATTATAATTATTATCCATGTTTTTTAATTACTTACCTTATTTGTCTGACTATGAGGTGCACCAATAATGAATATCTATTCCCTAATATTTTTTTCACGTCAAAGGCATGCATTTTCATTTAAAACTTCAAGTGCACCTTATGGTCAGAAATATACTGTAACAGAACTTCCGATACCTTACGTTTATATAAGAATGTAGGTAGCATTAAATAAAATATAAAAATAAATGTGAATCATGAATAATTAAACTATGTAGTTATAATTTAATGAACACACGATTAATAATCCAACTTAGAGATACGTGAATTACATTTATGATGAAGACGCATTTTCGACTCTCAATAATTCCCATTTTGTATGCTTTGTATACAAAAAAATCTATGCCTGCAAAATCTCATTGTGGCAGTAGCAGTCCAGGTCGGAGATTGGAACTGCCACATAAGAGTGGCAGGTTTGAGTCCTGGCCCGATGGGTTCCACAAATGATCCCACACATGATCCCCTGGCATCACGGTTAAAAAATGCCCACTGGTCCGGGTTTGTGTGTGTATAACTTCACTGGGTGATTAAATGCAAAGCACAATTTCATTACGGCCCCTAGTGGCCATATTGACAAACTCCGAACACTTTCTTTCACTCACACTTACATTATCACTGATCACCAAAAGTCTGATATAAAAAACCAATCACTCATTCAAAAATCAGAGAAACAGGTTCACTCCAGCTCCAGAACTACATTTTCAAGTACATTAAAAGTTAAAATTCGCTCTGTGCGCGATTTTCAACAGCAAAATGTTACATTTGAATTTATAGTTCGGCGCTCCACTTAACCTCTGTCTAAAAAATGAGCTCTACCATTCTCTCCAGCTCATCCAAATTCCCCCATCCATCGCCTTCACAGGGCATCAGTCCAAACAACATCTTCATCTTTCAGCTCCTGCTCTGGCAGCTGAGGGAAGCTATTATCCTCAGACGGAGGCTCGGCAGTGAGCTCACTAAGAAAGGACATTGTTAGTGGGTTAATTAGCAGACTTTTTCTGGGCTGTCCCAGTGCGAGACGCTAATGAGGCCTCCCATGACTGCCGGCCAAGGTCATAATCTGCGTCAGGGCTGGAACTAAGACTCGGCCACCTGAGTCAGCGATCCTTCGCCGGGGAACGCAAGGCGGACCTGACAGCTCCGCTTAGGACATGAGCCGCAGCTTATCACACAGTGAAGACGATCAGCATAATCTTACACTAAACTGGTCAATACTTCTTATGAATCCCCGTCAACCCCGCAGACACTTTGCCCCAGATCTGACCCACCGAGTGAGGATGTCCGTGTGCACGACAGACAGGCCGGATTTCAATTTCATTTCAATCCGTGGATTATTCTAAAACTGGATCCCTGTGGAATCAGAATCAAGCTAAATTAAACGACTTGAATCATTAAAACAAATCTAGAAATATGTCATGTAAGCAAATATATAAATACCTTTGTAAAATGTTAATTATAAACATATACATATATATGTACATATGTATAAAGATATAATATACAAATATATTATATAATATATAAACATAGGTACAGTAGAAGTGTGCAGGGAAAAAGGATGAAAAAATTTGACCGAAAAAGTTTTTTACAATACCACTAAATGAAAGTACATGAGCAGATCTCATTTAAAACATAATTATTGTAGGAAACATACACATTTTTTCAGCCTAAAAACTCTATTCTTTTAGAGTTCTGTTTTCAGAGCTGCAATGCTTCTCCATCTTGCCTGAACAGGGAACTGTGGGTAATGCAGTTCAGACACGTTCTATTAAACGTCTGCCTTTGTTTTCAATCAATCAATAGTGAATTCTTCTCCACTCCACGGTGTGTTTCCCAAAATTTCCATACACATAAGGCATTGAAAAAATCTATGTACATTTTGCCTGTGTTACTATCTAGAATTAAATGCTAATTAATAACAATTAAACACAACTATATGCAGGGGTTACTATCCACATATCAGTGTAAATTGATCTAGTCAATTGAAACTAGTAAAGTGTAAAACTGATCTAGTTATCTAATGTTTAATTACAGTAAATATGCACGATTTAAATGTAGTACATGCTGAAATAGTGTATTTTGAAGCGCCGCAGACAATGTCAAAGCTGTGCAGATTTCTTTCTTACTGGTAGAAAGCTCTCTTCCTTACCACAGAACTCGCATGCGAGACCGAAAGCGCTTCCATCTGCTCCTGACGTGTGTCTGAAGTAGGAGCACTAGGTCTGAGAGTAGGTTTGTGGCTGGATGTGGAGAAAACCCACTGCACACCTGCTCTTGACTGTGCTTCACTGAACCGTGATTCAAATGCTGATAGTAAAAAAAAAGCCAGACAGTTGGTGGCATGCATTTGAGCATCATAGTAGCACATGTCGTGAAAGAAAACACAAAGATCTTCTTTTGTTGTGTTTGAACTAATCAATGATTTCGCTTCACTTTCTCTTAATTTACTTTCTGCAAACAAGACCAAATGATTAATATGCAAATACTAATAGCTGAGAAGCATCACTGTTGCAATTACCGGCAGCTTGAGTGTTTTAGAATTGAAAAATTTAATCAAATAGTTTGCACGGACTTTTAAAAATATGTATAACTGAGTGTGCCATCATTGAGTTTAAAATTAGCCAACACTATGTAAGATTTCCTCTGTCTGATTACAGCATTTCTGAAGGGATGATCAAACGGTTTAAAGAGTTGCAATATCAATTTTTGTTACAGTGTCAGATTACTCACACGTCAAAAATCCATTTGCTGCAGCAGATTCAAGTAGGTAAAAGCCACTGGTCAGACGCACCTTGTGGCAGAAAGGTTGTCAGATCGGGACACCGTGCCAGCGCAAAAGTCCCTGCAGCGACACGGGAGACGAACGCTGGCGCCAGTGATAGAGGTCACGCGGAGAGCTGGGCATTCTGACGCCAGATCTTACAGCATTACTAAATGAAGCGCTGAAAGTCTCGCCCAGATAGACACACACACCGGCAAAACGGTGCCAAGCTTAAAATGGGCAGGCATGCAGAAAGAAGCCATCTTTTATTTTTTCTAAAAAGTGGCAGATGCTTTGCACTCAAGCAGGTCAGAATAAGGCTGGACATGCTGGAAGGTTCTAAAATCACACGTATGCACAGAGGTGTGAAGAGTATCTGAAAACCATACTTGAGTAAAAGTACAGATACCTTACTATAAAAATGACTCAGACACCTTACTATAAAAATGACATTAGAAGTTACAATTCACCAACTCCAAGAAGACTTGAGTAAAAGTCGTAACATATCAAATTTAAAATTAACTTGTGTGTTTAACTCGTACTGATTTTAGGCTCAAAAAACACAGAGAAATGTGAAAAAACAAGAATGGGTTTTATATTTACTTATGAGGTTTTATTTGCTAATATTGAAAGGATATTTAACACCTCAATGTTTCAAAATGGCAGAACAAAAGAGATTAAAAAAAGAACAAAAAGTCAGTCTCAGTCAAACTCAAATGTGCAAAAAGGTGCAACCTTTTCGCATCTAGTACCTTCAGCACTCTGCAGATGGCGATATCACCTCTGCGGCCAAGAAATTAACTGCGGTAGAAAAAGATGCCGACTTGTCGCGTACAATCACAATGTAACTAGTAACAGTAAGTTACAAATCCATTCAAATGTAGTGGAGTAAAAAATAAAAAATGTGGTCAAGAAAAGTTGCTTATATTTAGTAGCCAGTAACCAAAGTAGCCTAAAATTCTTAGGTAAAATAATAACGTCAATCTACTCAAGTACATAACTTTACACCCCTGCGTATGCACTACATAATGTTACCGTATCAACACATAATAAAAAAGAAAAATCAATCTTTGCCGAAATTTGCCGTTATTCTGCACAGTTATTCCGCTCACACACACCGAGCAGCCGAGCCTCAGCCAGCGATGAGCAATAAATAAATATCGAAATAGATACATAAATAAGTGAGAGTGCAACGTTTCTCCACAGCCTTGCTGTTGTTCCTGCCTTACAAAAGCTGATAGGAGGTCGATACGCCTGCAGAAACCCAGAAGAGTAGAAGCGAAACGAAATCTTTTTTCGTCGTGTTAAACAACGCTTTGTGATAATGGATCATCTGAAGAAGTGTGTTGGAGCTGAAGGTGGTCAGATTCGCCATGCAGATGAGACATTAATGACTCGCACGAATCAAGCCAGACGTATGCTGAAATAAACGCACTGCCGGACAAACAGACAACAGTACTCCACAAGCACAAGATTTCCTGTAACTGGCAAATTATGATACTGTCGGTCAGTCTGAATGCAGAACCGTCTAACAGTTCCAGAACTGGAACCCAACCACTAATTACTGCTTTAGGAAAAGGTTCTTTCCAGTAAACCGACAGCATCACATCCCTTTCCCAGCAGCGTGTCGCACAACTCTCCAGAACCGCACAGGGGAAAATCTTAATAGAAATGGGATAAATGAACGTACGGTAGAAACCCTTCCAGTAGACACCAAGGTATCTGTGAGTAGACGGGACACATAATCATCCCGGATAGAGTTGGCCTGGTTCTGGAACTCAGCACTTAACCAGTCAAGAATACGTCTACATGATCCAATATTCAAGAAACACTTTCGGTCGGCAGTTTTTGACAAAAAAACAGACATTTAATATGCTTTTACAAAGCCTGTGGTTATTCAAAAAACAGATCAAGTGTTCAAGGAAAATGCCATTGACTGTACATACCAGCATTTAAAGAGCCTGGCCAGTCATGGACCATTAAGAGCCTGGTTAGGGTTCACTTCGGTCTTGAGAGATGGACTAGCAGATTTCCACTTCAGGCTCGCTTTGTGCTTATGTTCAGATCCAGACAACCACCAGTGGAAAGGACAAACACGGTTAATGCTAGATGCAGACAGGTCAGGCCTTTCTCCACAGAGGCCACAGAAAGCAAGCGGAAGACGGAGAGTATTTTCTCCATGCAGGTGCCAACACTTGTGTGATTTATTTCCTGTCCTCGTCCCTCATGCTCGTAGGGAGGGTCCAACATTCTGGAATCAAACTGTCTCCTCCTCCCCTCCATTTAATCCACTTAGGTTTGTACTCTTGGTTTTTTTCCATGGGTTGTAAATAACACAAAAAAAAGTCAAGCTTTTAATAGGTTCGGAAGTAAACCACTAGTTAAACACCAATGTTTTGCATAGGAAAACGGTTTGGCGTCATCACAAAAGGCGTCCTGTAAGAAAGGATGGGCCATTTTTGGAGGCTTTTCTCAGCAGGCTGTCGTCTGTGTAACTGACTATCATTTATAATCCATGATGGTAACTCAGTAATGATCCAGACAAGTAGTCAGCAATTCTCAAAGCCCTGGTGTTGAAACACCTGACCATACACATGACTGGCATGACCTTAAAAACTACTAATATAACTTTTCCTTGCAAACTTTACTGCAAAAGCAGACGACGGACTTTCACAGCCACTGAAAAACTCAAAATCTTGCATTTTACAATTTTACTAAATACATAATATAAGTGACTATACTTTAATGCCACTATTTGAAACACAATAGTGCAAAAATAGCATGGCAAAAAAAGGTTATAGCGAGATGGAACATAAACAACGCCACGGCTTCAGCCGCATAATATGCCGTACTACGTGCCACATGTTTTCTAAGAAACAGAGAATCCCCACAGGACTAATCACCAATAAACCCGCAGCCCATTAACATTAATCTGGTTAAAAGATATAGAGTCTAGTTAAGGTGTCAAAACAAAATGTGCTTTTTCCTCGCAGCAGCTGCGGGAAATCCAAATGAACTCACTTTTCGCAGACTTTTCATCATCTGCTGCGTGAGAATGGGTGCATCAAGCAATCTTCTATTACACATATAATGTGGTTAAAAATCACATTCGTTATTATTAAACCAGAAATCAATGTTTTTTTTCTGGAAAAAAAAATCACAATACTGGTCAAGAAAACAAGGGCTGATGCTACAGAATAATCCTAGAGAAAAGAGTCTGTGACTAACGCCTTTATTTAAATTTTAGAAAAAACAAGGTAGCAACGGTTTGGGTCTCGGTGTTTGGACGAACCCTAATGTGTAAATCAGTGGTTACATTGGACGAAAGCAACATTGTGCACAGTCTACCACAACACTACTGTAAATGGCAACGAGGAGGCGTAAATATGTTCAAACGTAAAAAAAAGTATTCCCCATCCTTCATAATCCATTGACTAAATCCAATTTGTTAAGACCCCTCCACAACTCACTTAGCCGGTCCAGCTCGATGAAAATCGAATTTCATAGATTGAACATCCCATTATCTCCTTCGGTCAGATTCTCATCTGAGTAAAGTAGGGCTGAGGTGAGCGGCCCCGGAACCGAGGAGAGACGGCTCCTCGCAGTCCGCCGCCTTTAACAGGGTAAAAGCCCTAGATGTTAGTCATAAGTGTTCCTTAAATTCATTAGCATCTTCACGCACAGACATCTGAAGTGTTGTGGGGGTGGTGGGGTCTCTCAAAGACTTTTAGCTGTGTATTCCGGTTCCCGCACAGTCCTTGGTGTCATAGGGTGAGTGAAGCTGGGTTGTAACTGAACACAGTGAGCAGGAAAGTCCTTCAGAACATTGCAGATGAGGGCTTAGGTGTGTACGTGGGCATTCAGAGCTGATTTGATACAAGCTATGACCCGAAGCCTTTCTTTATATCGAAACATAATCGTGTTCACGTTCACATTTCGACAAAGGTTCATACTCAAAACATGTCACCAGGACATTAGTGCCTGGACAGCTCCTTCATGTGTGATGATTGGTCCAGCTATGACGTCTCAGCACGGCCTCACATGTACCTCGGTCAAAGCGCCTTGAGAATGACATCGCAACAGTTGTGTAATGACCCAAATATGCCGATTAACACCAACGGGCATAAACCCAAGCCTCTTGCACTCAATTGACCCAACCAGAAGAACTTTTACCTAATTTTCTGCTAGGGACGGGGAAAAAAACTCAAATTGGCCATCAGCTCAAGATAGCTGTGCACAATGGGATAAGATGGGAAAAGCTGGAATTATCACTCTACGCACTTGCGATAGCTCTGAGCAACTTTGACAGAATCCAGGCTAACCAGACGTTTTTAGTGCTAGTCGAGCTGCTAATGAGAAAAAGAGAAGAACTGAAGCCCTTTCATTAGAACCACTAAAGCTTCCTGGAGATTTAACCTCTTGCAACAGCGCAAACAGACATCGCCAACACGCTCCCCGCAAACACTATCCAAACAGCCGCTGACATTTCAGCTCACAATGTGAATGAAAAATAACCCAAAGACCGTCCGTAGACAGCAAGCCTTCCGACTTCAGTCTCGAAGCAACAGAGAGCTTTGAAAAGCCTGCTCTGGTGATTAAAAGGAAACTTAATAATAGATCAGAACCTCAAGGCCGGACTTTTCACCAAGTTCTTTAGTAGAAGCATAGACGTTTTGACAAAAATCAGGTTCCCCAGACTCACCTGCCAGGGCTGACATCTGCTGGCTAGCTATCACTTCTAATGCATTTAGGCAGAGCAAAAACGCTGGCGGAAAAAGCGCTCGCATCAGCCACTGCTGCAGTGACCGCAGTCTCATAAGCTTCTTCAGGCTCGAGCGCCAGAGAGGAGGGAGGCCAAACGCAGCTCATGAAGATTTAATCAACTCTGAATTCTTCTATTTCGCCTGCACTGATTACAGACCTTCAGCCCGTTACTCATCTCCTGATGATTTTTATTTTGGTGATAAACACATCACAAAGCCACTGAACTGGTGCGAAGTCGACATCCAATGTGCCTTCTTCTAGACTTAGCTGCATGAGAATGTAAAGGTATAGTCTACACCAGTGATGCCAGTGACCAGTGGCCCAAGGGCCACATCCGGTCCTTGAAGGTGTTTCTTGTGGCCCGATCTTTTATTTCAACGTTCATACTTATTAGTGATTTAGTTAATCAAGGTGACCTTCAGACGTCTCTGAAGGACCAACTTAATGCTAAACTGTCAACAGTAAACTTTCCACATTTGCAAAAGAACAAAAAATGATCTCAATGTTTAAAATAAGCAACGAATGGCGAGTCAATTATTGATTGAATCATATTTATTGACAATAATATTTATTAACAAGTGTTGATTTTTCAATATTTAATCAATATTTTTTATTGATTGATTTTTTTGCAACTAGACCAATTCTTAATATACATATTTAATTGTAATGCTGCGGCCCGCGAACATTCACAGCAAAGTCAAGTCTGGTCCTCAAAGCACGACAGGTTGGGCACCAACTGGTTTATGAGTATACAATGAGCAGAAGTGTATGTTTTTAAAAAGAAAAGAAAAGAAAAGAAAAAATGTATAAAACTAAATATAAAAGTGTCTAAACTTTTTCACTTTATAGCAAAAAAACGTTTTAAAATGTGGGGAAAAGTAACAAATATGTTTTGCAATTGTAGCAAGAGGATAAACATCAACAAAATGAACAATTAACAGCAGTTATCAGCAACTCTGCGGTGTGAGACAAAAGAAAGTTGCATGATATTATATTTCTCATCAGCAAAAATCACTTATGACTAAATGAGTTTTATTCATTTCTTTGCATTTCCTGCGAAATTGCACAAATCACACGGAACTTCTGTGTGTATAGAATGTATGGATGCACCAAACCCTGGGAATGGCACTTTTCCAATCCAAGCAATTTATCACTCACACACACACACACACACACACACACACACACGCATACACACACACACACACACACACACAAACACACAAATAAATTCTCACCTTTTTCTCATTATAGAGAAATGCATCTCTTCCTGTTTGATGTCTGCATGATCTCCGCTGGCCCTCTCGCTGCCCTCGCTGTCGTCACTGCTGAACACAGAGGCCAGCTCCTTTTTGGGCACTCGCGTTGGTGGCAAGGGGATGGTGCGTTTCTCTGCCAATCGCCCACGATTCTGCAGGAGCACACAGAGGACAGACAGACTGAGACTCTGGGAACAGCATTCCTTCAAATCACTGGCTCCGTCTGCGGTGAAGAGACACTGCCAATGTTCTCCATCCTCACCGTTTGAGGCTTAACTCGTTTTTGACTGGACTGAATTGTCATATTTTTCTGTTTTTGCTATACTTAAAGATCTCCGTGACAGATGAGGAACAGAGATTTGTGACTCCTTTTGAAGGGAAATCAGATTCTTACTAAATGCTCTCGCCTTTTGCGAGAATTAAGAGCATTCTTGGAAATATATTCCACAAGTCATGGAAAATGAACAAGCAGCTGAAAATATCAACACAGTTCACAGGGTGTAGTACCAATGATCCACAAGACCAGGGAAGCAGGATGGATGAGCAAATGGGATGTGATAGTGATTCCTTCTCTTCCTCTTTCCCACTATCCACTTCAGACATCTACAGATAGCGGCGAATGAAGGGGATGAGATACCCGTAGGGTTTAGTGAATGAAGCAGAGTGACCTTTAATTTGACCTGAAGGGGTCGTGTAGTTTTTTTGTGCACTTTTTCCATTTAAGAGTGAACCAGAAAAAATAATGAGAAAAAGGAAAAGAAGATTAGAAATATGTGAAAATGTGTGCATGGGTAAACTTGAGTTCCTCATGCAGTAAATGTGGCACAAAGCAGAAATTACAGCTTTCTTATAGCCAAAAGTATATTGTCCCGGACTCTGATTCGTGTTTTCATGTGAACTTTTAGTTTGATACCTTTATTTTGAAATGTTGTCACGGACTCTCTCTTAGACGTCACGTTTGTGTTTTGTTTACTTTCTGGTTATGTTTGTGCTCAGCTGTTTGTTTACTTCCTGGTGTCAGCAAGTTCAATCGTTTCTGTACTTTGTTCCCAGCTGTTTCTCGTTTATTCACTCTTTTATCATGATCACGTTAATTTGTCTCGTTGCTGTGTCCAGCTGTCTGTCATTGTCGCGTTGTTATGTTTTGTATTTATTTCCCACTCTGTGCACGTCAGATTGTCAGATGTGGTTGTCTGTCCTCTAGCCCGAAATTCTAGTCTTGCTATAAGTATAGTTCCAGTCTTGCCTCATTCTTGTTTGACATATTTTTGTGAATGTCCTTTGCCTGTTTTGTGGACCACAAGTTTTTTTTTTATTAAATCCTTTGTCGTCATTAATCCTTGCATCTCGTCGATCCGTGCTGTGCACATGGGTCCTATCACCAGCCTAGCCCTGTGACAGCCGCCCCGTGTCATATATTTGATTACAATTTGCTTTCTATACATGAAATAATATTAAACACATTTTGTTAATGTTAATACTTCAGCAAAACATTTTTAACATACTATTGGCTAGCCACGACTCCAAGCAGAATGAAACCTATCTTACATTTTTATCTTTAAAATTTAAATTTTCGCTTAAGTTAAGCTATGAATTTGGGACATTTAAGTAAAAATTGTTTATGCCTTATGCATACAAAAAACACATCCAAACCCAATCTGTTTAACATAGAGTTAAGGCAGATATGAGAGAAAAAACGATAATTTTAAGATTAACATTTCAATTAATTTTCCCGACTCTTATTTTAGTCTCACTTTTGACAGTAGAAAAACGTGACATTGCTTACCAAGCTCCTGGTTAGAAAGGTTTAGAGATCCATCAGACTAGTGAAACTTCAGCGTGAAGTCTGTTTTTGTGTGAGCGGCTGGCGTGAGAGAGTGAGCGCGCCTTCACTCGGGCCCTGTCAAACTTTGCCGAGCCCTGAAGCAATGCTTCCTCCACACCCAAAGCTCCTGCACACACATATGCAGAGCATCCCACAGGAGCCGAGGCGTGAGTGGCAGGCCGGGGCAGGAGGTGGAGAGACTAGCCAAGAGGCAAACAGGTGCAGCCCCTCTGGATTCTCTCAAGTGGCATACATTATAAGAAGGAGGGGGTAAAGACAGAAAAAGATGAAAATATCCCTGAGGATGGGCAGGCTTGTCACGTTTTTTTTTTTTTTTTTATTGCGTGTGTGTGCACTGTGCAACTTTTCAGTTTTGCAGAGAACGCACATTTGGATTTTTCTCTCTCCAAAATGCTTCCCGATTAGCATCCCTCCGGAGCTCTTCTACATCACACTTACAGTATATACAGTATGTAAATGTAAAATGTTGCCTGTACATACTCATCTGTAAAGATCTTTGTCCATCACACATATTATATTGTACATATCTGCTTATGTACAACCATATGTAAATCCCTCATACAGTGTAAAATAATGTTCATGGCATCTGAAAATATAATTAATATATCTCCTGTACATACATGTGCATCCTGTATATTTGTAACATAACTGATATTCGGCACTCTCTACTATTGCTTCTCTGGTTAGACATAAACTGCATTTTGTTGCCTTGTACTTGTCCATGTGTAAAGACAATAAAGTTGTCTCTAATGTAATCTAAGATAAAGTGTGTTGTGGAAAATGATAACACAAAATTATTTATCAATACATTTTCGAAAGTAATGCTCACTGACTCAACAGAGTTACTAACATTTGCTTAGACGTAACACTATTTTAAATCAATAATTCAAATAATTAATTCAAATGCTAAAACCATAAAAAGTACTGGACTTTTCTGAACGCTCCTACTGTTAGACCATTTAAAATAACTTTTCTATTGTTATGTGCTCAATTGACTCATAAATATTCAAACAATTGTAATTAATTACTGTGAGGTATAAATACAATGAATCAAACTGAAAATATTGTATTAAATATTAGGAATAAACAGAAGTATGTAGATAAGAAAAAAAGTCTGTAAGGTTCAAAGTCTGCAGTGCACCGGTTTGTGAGCGCCACGATCTGATAAACTAGCGTTGAGAGACGGCTGTTACCCACATGTCCTCATCAGAGACAGGCCTTCGCTCACACTTCCCTGCCCCCATTCGTCCTCATCACCCGTCCAGCCCCCACCCTTTCTCAACGTCCTCCCGGAAAGCCCCTGTTCACCTCCTCGCTTTATTCAGCGTAACTGACGCAGAACCGGCGGCGGCTGTGCTCTATTTCCGGTAACACTTCCGCTCATAGGGAGTTTGGAAAGCTGCTTCAAAACAAAAACATGAAAGAAAACCCTGGCCTTCGATTGAAGTCGACACGCGCACACACATTCACACTCTCACTGTCAGATGGAAAATATTCGGTATGAATTTCCTTTAAGCGGCATTTCTATGAATAAATCCTCCCACGTCTGCCCTTCACTGATACATTCTATATATACATGACACTAGATTTTTTGCAAATAGCAAACCATATTGAACTCAAACGGACAAAAAACTTCTTCTTAGTTTCTCTAATGTTACTGCAAGTGATCAATAACATCTAAATGAAAAAGCAGAAAAATGAAGAAAAAGTTTCAGCTATTAATGTTCTCTCCAGATAAGTAAATGTGACCTTGGATATGTTTGATAAAATACATACAATAATGAAAAAAACGCTCTAAAAATCATGGTTGTTCCTCCTGACAGAAGAAGCAAAATTAGAGGTACGTAAGAATATAATAAAATTGTAATTCATATCGTATTATATTATATTTTCAATCAATATCCAGAACTCGAACTATAATGTGCCAAATAAGTTGAGGTTAAGTTTTGTTATATTTATATGTTATAATAAAAATTCATAATTTAAAAGTTATTAATAAAAATAATGTTATGGCGTACATGTTTTATATATATATATTTTAGAATAAAAGCCAAATTACTGCTTTTATTAGGAGCACAGACACCAAGGAGGATCTGGAAATGCAAGAGACTTTTTCACGGTGCAGAATTTCTCTGAAAGGCTACTGACGTTCACACACACACACACACACACACACACACACACACACACACACACACACACACACACAACAGCTCATGACATTCCTACAGCTGTGGCGCGCTCCCCCAGCACTGTCCCCGGGGGCCGAATGCCTAATGAGTCACGCGTCTGTCTGCACTAACCTCTGTGCGTATGTGTGTGCGCACCACGATCGTGCCGCGTGTAAGTGTGGAGGCGGAACGCTGGGCAGACATGGCACAAGCAGGGGTGGGGGCAAGTGTGTTGGTGTGGCTGGGCTTTTAATGCTGTTTGATGGCACACTGGCACGCAAAAATGTCAGATTTAGCATATAGAATCTTTAGAATCAATGGGAGATGTTGCTTAAACTAGATTGTTTTCGTCAGTTATATTAAAAAAATGCCAAAAGTTCCAAATCTCATCAAACTGGCATTGAGAAGCTGTTCAATATGAATTTGTTTTGTTGTTAAAAAATTGAAAAGTGTCCTGCTTAAGTTCATTGCCATTTAAGTTGCTTTGGTAAAACACTCAGGATAAATGTAAATGTAATACAGGCTTTCAATATATTGAAAAATAAGAGCGAGCTGAAGGGCAGAACCCCCCCGCTCACCCATTTCCCTCTGACCCACAGGGTGAGCGGGCTGTGTCGGCCCACTGAAGCGTTATCCGGCACAGGGAGGTCAGTGGCAGTCCAGCCATGCGTGCCAAGATCTCTCCTGTCTGCATTCGGATACCCCCTTCCCCTAAAAGAGCCCCAGAAAGACCTTTGCGGATAGTTTTTAACTCCAACACTCTCCGGAGACCAAAAGAAGAGGCTAAAACTGAGAACAAAACATAGATTTCTAATAAATTTTTCCAATCTTCACATATAAATAAGCCTCGCTATATAGGCAATACAGTGTTTTTGAATCAGAGTCTGTTAAAACACAAATTTATTTTAGACATACCTGTACTTTTTTTCTTAAAGTCAATTAAACACTTCAGATTAAAAATATACACGCGTTCCAATTATTTGTCATGGTTTTATTCTTATCAAACAATAATTTCGCTTGTCCAGCTTGTCCAATGATGCCCCCAGTAAACCCACCTACCCACCCAGCCCACCTGCCTCCAAACCTTACTCACACTATGACATCATTTCCTGACTGATATCTCAGCATGACCTATGAGAGTTTAGCTATAAATGAGCTGAATTAAGTGATGTTTCTCCTGATTGTTACTAGGGAAGGTTAGCGAGCTTCAAAGCGCTGTCTCTGTGGAGGCGTAATCGCAATTTGCAGGAAAAATTGCTAATAAAATCAATGATGAAGGCCTGTTGTGAGTTTGGTGTGGTTTTCTCGGGGACTCTAATTTGCTTTAATTCATGAATGCAACAGACTGCGGAGACTGCCAGGCTGCTCGCTGCTGTCCTGAGGAGGGATCCTGTCGTTGCCATAGCAGCATCGCCTCAGCTCCATGTGAGGGATACAAACACACCACTGCACACACACACACACACACACACACACACGGAGTCTAACCCCCCACAGCGAGGGAGCTGTTGTGAGACTGTGTGGCGTCAGCCCCCCGTTCCTGCCTGTACCCAGCCCTCCAGCAACGCTCTGCCAAATGAGCGTTAGCCTACGCTAACAAACCGCGTCTAATACCACACACTCCGCAGCAGAAATATCCCCGTCTAATTAGGCTGCTGATGCGGCGCTTCCGAAGTGAAATCACAGTCGACACCTGAACAACGTGGACACACACGTGAGCCAAAAATGTTACCGTATGTACTGTCCGATTTGACATTTGTAACAATATTGATTATATTTATTAGATAAGATATTGCCTTATTCATCCCACAAGGAGAAAATCTCTTTATTATTTGTAAAATAATAATGTAAATACTTTGTTGTAGTTTCAAGTGCTACACTGTTAAGCAGATGCTAACAAAGGAGCTAACATATAGGTACAATATACAGTAGATGTGTTGGCAGTGGATACAGTGTTTACATTAATCAGTTTCGTTTATATTCATTCTCTTGTGTCTAAACATATCAATAACGGGACAATTATTTTATAAATAAGTTTTACAAAAAGTTATAATACAACATCTTCACTGATAAGCCCAAAAGATGGAACTGCTGATGTACTGTACCAAGACGTATGCAAAAAATATACAGTATGAGGAACTGTATTACGGCAAGCTGTGCGTTTCTCTCTTGTTAGAAAGGAAGACGTCACAAAAATCTTTCTTTTCATAGGAACAAATCTGAAACGCTCAAACTGAAGCATCACTTCCTTCAGTACTTTTATTTGGACTTTTTTTTTGTCTCGTCTTATTCCCAGCACCCCAGTGGCAACTTTTTCTTGACCCAGGACGCAGTGGGGGGAAGCCCAGATTCTAAGAGATATTTATGAGACGAAGCGGAGTGTAATTTCCTGCCAGCCTCCGCTAGTTCCGCTGCAAAAACAGGCGAGAGGAAGCACATTTCTCCTGGGAGACAACAGTTAGGCCAACTGAATGGCTCAGACTCTTAAAGGAACAACAGCAGCACATAACCATCCATCCGTCTACGCAAAGCCATGCAAACAATGGCTCGGTGTCACCCAGAACTCCTCGTTGGGCCCAATGATTCATTACTAGTCAAAGCAGAACTCAAACCAAGCTTTTCCTCGTACATCAAACTCATTTAATTATTCTACGCTTCTAATTCGGACACAAAACACTCAGTGAGAAACCGGTGAGACAAAAAATGACACACGATTGATTCTAGCGGTTACGCAAAGAGCATCACCATGAGCGCCACGTCGGCTCATTTGCATAAAGCGTGTGAAGGCCTGTTGTTTTGAAATGTTGGTGTTTTTACGTTTAATCTTGCGTGAGCTGCGACTGCCATTGCACAAAGGCACAACAACACAACGCGCTCGAGTGTCGGGCCTGCAAACGGTTCACAGACAGTTCAGTTATGAGACAAACCGATAAACAAATCTGATTTCTGCAGGGACTTCCTTAATAAAAAGTCATGCCTTGTGAACACTCCAGAAATCAGCGTAGCCAACGGTCAACGTAACTGAACTCTCATTTACAGGCGCTTTCTGTTAACGTGTTATTAAAGGAGCCAGGAATGAACGAATACAAAGTTTTTCAATGTATTTTTATCACTTTAAAACTGATGGACTATTTTAAGAAGTGAAATGGTAAAACATATAGATTTTACAGTTTATATAAAAAATATAGACATTAAAATTGATTATTTCATTTGAAAGAACTTTTTTTAGAATTAAAAATCCAAGGATGGTTTCTGGTTTTGAGCTGTAAAATGTGTCTAAAAGCAGTTTAGAAGTCTAAAAGCAGTTTATAATAGAAGTTACAACATATTTAGTTTCAGTCTTTATTCAGAATTTGTGACATTTAAATAGTGATTTATGTTGATGATCGATTTACCCTAATAGCAATGATGTCAATCAGAAATTAAAGATCTGAAAAAGTTCCAAGTTTGATACTAGAAAACTAAACAGCAACCCAATCCAAACAGAATCACTATGACCCTTTGTGCGTCCGTATAGGATTCTAAATCTCCAGCTGAAGGCAAAATAAAGGCTCCCAACATTTAAGCCATTAAAGTTTTTATCCTCTCTGGCCTCTTTAGTAGTTTACCTGTATCGCTCAAACACCTCCAGCTTATCTGAAATGCCTTTGCTGTGCGTGCCGCCTGCTCAGTAATCACCGGTAGCTACGTTCAGTAGCTCAGTAAGCTTCTTACGCCCTTCCCCTTCAGATTAACCATAGAGGCGGCAACACTAATGCACGGTTCAGAAGAAACACAGCACCTGTGTGGACAAATACAGCAGCCGGCCCTCCGCCAGCAGGCCAGCACGTGCTTAAACCCATACAGAAGAACCTCAACACACTGAAAATATAAAAACAAGCAAACAAAACCTATTTGTAAGTTAGTAATGCCACAGATTCACTTACACGTACAGTATGATCCCACTGAAAAATCCCTAAAAAAATCCCCACAGTGATGATACTTTCATCCTCCCGAAAATCCTTCTGACCTTCACGGACACTTGAAGCCGTTTTGCTGTCCAGATGATTGATGAGGCATTCCAGAAAAGTGAAAATAAGAATCACGTGGAGGGTTTAGCCGGAGCATCCATAACAGACAATACGCCCTCACATCGCAGCTCTGGGTCTAACTAACTCAACGAATCAATTCCAGCCATTTTAAGTTTCCGTGTATTCAGAACCTATTTACTTTCCAAGAAACTACCAAGACCGACACTTGCGCAGCACGTCAGCGCGTGCGCTTTAAACGCTTGATGCAATCCAGAGAAAAACAGGCCAAACCGTGAAAATTCAAGCATGGCAGCAGTCGCAAGACCAACTCCATAACCTAAACGCTCATTTACTGGGATGAAGCTTCAAGCAATAGAGAGGTTTACCAAAACATCCACCCACTATTCACTAGTGAATCTAACTGGTTAACTAACACACTGCCAGTTTGATGCAAATGACGTGAGGGATTAAAGCAATTCCAGCGCCAAAACTTACCACAGGAGACGATATTCTACATCCAGGACAGTCACAGATTGGAGGATGTACCTGTAAGATTCCTTTGGACATGAGTGTCTTCAGACTTTTCCCTACAAAAGAGAAAATGAAATTAATCTACAGTCTCAGTGAATGCCTGTGTCACACCTAATCTAGCGTGTGAGACAAAATCATTCAGAAATGCTCAGATCCTGGTGCTATTATTCCAAAATGGACCTCTTAAATGATCTGCTCCGGCAGTCTGCCCATCTGCCAGATCTATTTACTGGACTCCATATCCACCAAGAGGCAATTCCTCTTAAACAGATAACTAAGAGTCTACATCAACTAACTTAGTCTGATAACTAAAGCACACCATGTTGTGGAAAGGAGACCTGAAACCCAGAGAAATAAACTCAAGTAACCACCACTTTAGATGAGTTAACACACAACGCACCAATTCAAGTCTCAAACTTGAATGATCACAAAAAAAACTTTTTCGAAACTTGAAAAATCACAATTACATATTATTAACAGTGTATTGTTGAAACATATCACTCTTTAATATTCTGAATGAAAAGACAGGGTTAAAAGTTCACGAATGGCAGTCAAAGTTTATTTTCTTCCTTCTTTTGAAATTGCCACCACTTACTGACGTAGGACCGTTATAAATGTCATTCCCAGAAGCTAAAAATAAAATCTAAAAGAAGCTGTGTTATCGTTGTATCTTTACTTCGGTAGTTTTCTCTCACAGCCATCTCTAACGGAAACCGTGAACCGGAGTGCCACCGTGTCATAATCACGGTCCCGTTAACTTCATATATTGAGACATTTAGTGGAATTGGGAATAAATAATCTGTGGTTCCAGCTCGTGTGGCGTTCAAACGGATCGCAAACAGCGCGTGCTAACTTTCACCGACAACTCACTTGTGAAATACCGGGATAAAGTGAGATTTCCCTTTAATTGGTGCCAACACGCGAAAAAGTGTTAAACTTTGACTAATCGACATTTAACAATAACATGAACCAACATGCACATGGCACCGACTTACCCTTGTGCCTGATACTCCGCTTCCAGTCTTTGGCTGTCTCTCTTCCACTAACAAACTGGAACTCGTTTGGGGTGAGCCACTCTGCCCGGTATTTGATGGAGGGTCCTTTGCTGCCCTGGCACAGTTTGTTAATGTACAGCAGTGCTTTGTTTTCTCCGCATTCCACTTCGATACAAGGCTCCCTGTTGTCGAAAAAAGGCTGAAAGTCCGGGATGGAGGAGAAGCTCTCCAGCATGAAGTCGTCCGGGTGAGGGTGAAGGTGTTGCTGATGCAGCGCGGCGTCGCGAAAGCCCAAGTACGCGCGCTGGTGATGAGCGAAAAGGTGGTCGTACGGCGGCGGATGAGGGGTCACCACGGGGATAGCGGTGGCATTTAAAGGGGCCAGGTATTCGGGCTGGTTGAAGGCGGCCAGTGCCATGTCTTCTCCATCCAGTCTCTCCTTTTTGATGGCAGGCATGTTATCCACAGCCGAGCGCCGGCAACGTGTGATCAGCAGTTCGCGCGTCCCAACTTCTGTCCCTTCTCGAGGAGTTCCGGACGAACCGGCGTGTTTACGCACGACTCCCGCGTCGCTGGCTGACGGCAGAGCGCTGAAGTTCAGCCATTCACCACTTCACACTTCTCCTCAGTGCGCTGATCGCGTGACGGGTCTCCCCGCGCTCCTGCCCACCACATCTAATCGGACTAATGCCTGACATCTCCACTGGATAGTAACGCCGAACGCGCTTTAATGATCGTTTATCCCGTGACAGCTTTAGAGTAACCAACAGGGCTGATTCACGCCGACTGTTTTCTGCGATTATTGCAGTTTGACGCACATTTCTACTCGGAAAGTAACGAGTGCGCGCGCGCGCCAACAAAGCAATGAAAACAACGGGGTTTGACGCACAATATAGTGTAAACGTTTAATCCGGATCAAGTAAAAAAAAAAAGTTTATAAGCAGAACATGAACACTAACAAATGAGTCTGTCTGGTTTGGTCTGTCTGTCTGACTGGCTTGATATCATATGAGGGAAAATGAGAAAGTAGATATTCGCCTGGTTCAGCAACCTACGCCGCGTGCTAATGGGTCTTGTTTTCTCGCTCTATCTTTTTTTAACCCATAGTACGTCGCTGAAGTCAAGCTTTAGTTCACAGACTCAGACCAAACAAGATTTGCACTCTCCGCCGGTTCTCAAACTTGGCCCATTTAAACCGCGGAGGCAGCGCGAAAACACTTAAGGGGGTCCGCGAGGGACGAGATTGAGACACTTTTTCTAGTGACTGCAAAGTAAAAAAAATGCTTTCTGTCGCTTTGTTTTTTAAATAAATCCTCACCGTTTTGAAACTAAAATATCGATCAACAGCAGTTCAACAACAATAGATGTTTCTATATATCAAATGTATTTAGTTACTAGTTCTGGTTGTCAGTCTGTCTGTCTCTCCGTCCATCAGTACAGTAAAGTGAGGTGAGTTTACTTTAGTAAACAAGATGTTAACGACAAAATCACGGATTTGATTCTCAGAAAAAACATGTTGTTGTTTTTCCCCAGTGTATCAATTATTTATGAACTTAACTTATAGGCTTTATGTATTATTGTTTATAATTAAATAGCAATGTTATCAACTTCAGACGTCAGAAAAGTATAAATCGTTATTTCAAGTTAAAGTACATGATTTAGAGTAAAAGCTCAGGTTTCTCTTTATGAGTTATTATTTGAAAATTGTCTTTTGTCTTGGAAAATTGTGTGTGCATTATTTAAATCATGCAAATCGCCCCCACAAAGACGTGGAGCAAGAAAACTGGAAATAATCTAAAGGTCAAAGGTTGTGAAACTGCTCAGGAGATCCCTCAAAGCCCACGAGCACGGAACCCCGCGGGGGACGCCGTGCCCCGCTCACGTCTTCATTAAAGATGACTCACACGGGAATCCACACAGTATTTGCGAAGGAGGGGTTTCCCTAAATGTACAGATTTCAGCGAAAAGTTCAGGCCTACAGCTTGGGTAGAAGAAGGCTTCCCCCGAACCTTATTTCAGTAAAAGATTCTGTGACTTCCTGTTCTCGCTCATCAAAATAAAGTGCCACCCACTCACTCTTATTTTAAATCAGTAAAACATATCAATTGAATCAAAGGCTTCTTACTGTAATAAGTCTTGATTGATTATATGGTAACAGCTATTTCAATTATGCCAGAAAAGAAATAGTGTCTGTTATATAAATATGTTATAAGTTGTATTTAGCCTAACTGCTTATGTCTATTTTGTGTGTGTGTGTGTGTGTGTGTGTGTGTGTGTGTGTGTGTGTGTGTGTGTGTGTGTGTGTAAAATAATTAAACAAAACTCTACCATTCAAAATAAATTTATTGCAAAGTACCACTGATTTAACATTAAGTTTTAAAAAAATATTGGTGGCTTAATGGAAGCACTATACATTCTAATACAGATAAAAATAGAGGGAAACGATTTAAAAATAAAACTAAAAATTAGTCACAACATTGTCAGTTCAGAACTAAATCAATTTCAAAATAGATGGTTTTTATCCAAACCTATTCCTTTAAGTTATTCTACACAGGTATTTAATGACCACACTGATATTTGTTTGTACGTATAACATTACCATAACATACTGTACATATTCATTCTATTAAAATGTGATTGCTCAAATTATAGTCCTAATAATACTTTTATAAATTACAGACATTCAATTTAAGTCAGTACTGTAGGAATGACCACAAATGTAGATATAAAGAGGGTTCGGGATATGAGGCCGCAGAGGCTTCAGCAATCTGACCACACAAGATGTATTCCTTTATTAAAGTGACAAGATCAACCTCACCTACATGCTTTACCTGTTTCAAAGAGAATGGACTTATAGTTTGACTTATGAATGCAGCGTCCATCTATTTGCTGAACCTGAACCATGGAGCTGGATGCACAGACACATGTTTACACTCTCACTCACACCTATGGGCAATTTTTAAGACTCCAGTTTTCCTGAACAAATGTACTTTTACAAAGGAAGACAACTATAGGTAAAGACGATGAGCGTTGAACAAGGTGTAAATATCAACCAAAAAATCCATGGTAATGTGAACCGTTTGATCGTCTAGTTTACCATTACTTTGTGGCTATAAAAAGTGCTTGCTTCGTTGATCTAGGTCTTTTCAGCAGCAAATGCTGATTTATAAAGTTTTTTTAAAAGCATAAACCAGAGAACGACATGAAACTGTGACGGAGAGATCGGATGTAATAAACCCCCCTTCCTGTTGGCCCCAGCTGAACGCTGTTGTTGGCAGCGGCCGGAGCCACAGCGCTGCCGGCGGGGAGAGGGGTAATAAATAACCCGGGGAGAGGAGCGGAGACCGCCGGGCGGTGCACAGTCTGACCTGACAAATACTCACTGGAAAACCATCAGAGAGCGAAAGCCCACCCTAATGCTTGGAGCCAACCTTTCAGACGCGGAGCGGAAAAAAAATATATAGGGCGGCGCGCATTGCATTAAAAAATGATAAATTATTCTCTCTCTCTTCCAGCAGACAGGCGAACGCAGTAAATTTGTGCTGATTAAAAAGCAGAGCGTTGCATAACTTTTTTAAAGGCGAAAATCAATAGCGTTATCACGCTATAATGTAATAAATCAATCGTCTAAGAAATGTGTTCCTCACAAAGTCACGTGACCAGTAAAGCAACTTAACTGACAACAAAATTTGACTCAAAGAAAAAAAGGGAAGTGAGTGTCAATATGGCCACCATATCGAAATTGTGCTTTGCGTTTAACCAGTGAAGTTAACCCGGAGCAGTGGGCAGTCGCAGTGATTTGCTGAAGGACATTCAGTGTCAACTGTATTTAAATCTAAGGAGTATTTAAATCAGTGGACCTGTATTTAAATCTGCATCCGTTGGTCCACATTAACAGCTTCAAAATATGAACGAATCAGCCATTATTTTACACAAATCAGGAAAAAAATGACAGTAAACTGAAAAATATCGAACACACATTGTGTGAAACACATCACTAAAGAAGATTTAGGAACTGAATTGTACGGTCAGGCAGAGGTGCCTGAACCTGAAAACAATAGTATAGATACTGGAAATCATTAAATTACTTATTTACAAGTTAAGCCACTATTCCTATAGAAACCTTGAGTACGTCATCCAAAAGTATCCACATTTAAAAGAGAAGTATTTTACACATCCTGAATTTATACTAAAATCAAGAAATGTGGAAAAACAAGAAACTCTTTCTTTTTGGGGTTTTATTTCCTGATATAGAAATGAAATTTAACACCTTAATGTTTTAAAAGACAATGCTACTTCGCGGTTCGACTATTGCGGATTCACTGCATCGCGGATTTTTTTTCTCTATTACGTATATTCACGGATTCATTTTTTGTAACGCGTCGGACCGGCCACGAGTGTCTCGCCAAAAATAAAAAGGCAGGATGGGAAGCTCACCAAAACCATTAATGGGCAGTGTTATTTCCCGTCCGGGCAACCCGGTGGAGAGCGTTACAAAACATTTAAATAAAACAAAAGCAAACCAAAGTGATGACCAAACGGCGTCGGAGCTACTCTCGTCCTTTCGGATTCGATCTGACGTCACCCGTCAACGTCATCGCGTCGATCGCGCCTCATTCCCCCCCATTCAAACACTTTGAAAATTAATATCTTCGTCGCGGGGACGACGCGTGCGATGGGGAGATGTGTGTTAACATTACTTTAATAAAGAATACTACGCGAAAAAAGTTTTAAAAGTCTGAATAAGTGTTAAATAAATGCGTAAGGTAAATGTTGTGCCTCCACTTCGTGGATTTTCACCTATCGCGGTCGGGCTTGGAACGTATCTACCGCGATAAACGAGGGATCACTGTAGTAGAACAAAACAAATTAAAAAATTAACAAAAAGACTCAAATGTGCAAAAATTGCAACTCCTAATTGAGGTTCATGCAACTTAGCTCATAAATAGAATATAGTACCTTCAGCACCCTGCAGATGGCGATATCATCTCGTCCGCCCAAGAAAATAATTGCGGATTAAAGCTGCTGATTTGTGTCCTGCATCATATGTAACATGTCCATTCAAATGTAGTATAGTGAAGAGTACATATACCCAATCAAAATTTAGTAAAAAAAAAAGTTGCAAAAAAGTAAAGTAAAAAAAAAAAAAGTCAATTTACCCAAATACTTTCCACCACTCTCCACTCACTCCTCAGGTTTTCTCTAGACTAGAGAGTCGAAACCTAGGTTAAATGCCCAGGAAAGCAGTGAAAGAAAGCAGCAAAAAAATAACGTCTGCAAAATGCGTGAATGTAAAAGAGTGTCAGAGAGTACATTTTATCACCCATCTCTGCACTGTAAATAGTTTCACTGGAAATGCTGTTTTACTCGCATTAATCAGTGTACTGGTTGGCTATATACATGTTAAAGAAAGGGTTAAACCTGCAAAGAGTAGTTCCTGATCCGTTAGACCATATTGATTTTTCCTTGCATGATCTGAAACCAGCAATCAGCATTGCGGTTTGAAATAGCCCTGAAACAGGAGCCAAGACGTCAATGAGTCGCCGACACGTTTCAATTAGCGCGCCGCCCTGGCCGATCTGTCCCCCGGGGCACATCGGCTCCATAAGCTGGTCACTGGTCTCCAGGAAAGATGCTTCTTAAGTGATGGAGAGACATATCGCAGAGGACAATGCAGGTGAATCTGTGCCTACAGTGTGAATATTTATATATTTATTTTATGTTTGCTCTTTTTCTAAAGCCCTAGAGTATATTTCAAGTTAATGTCTGCAAAACCCAACTGTTTAACTTCTTGTTTATATCCATGTACAGTACCATGTTAAAAAAAAAAGCACAGTTGTGTGCTTATTTATTTGAGACAACACATCTGCTATTAAGTTTAGAAGAAATGGGCAAAATAACACACGGGTGACAAAGAAATATTTACTAAAATAAATTCTAAAGATAAATAAAAAAGAATGAAAATGCGGTAAAAAAAAAAAAAAAAACTATAAAACGACCCAGACTCTATGCTGCCCTCTGCTGGAAGGAGATAGAAACAATCCTCACAACACACAAAAAATAATTCTGATCAAGTTCTGTCATAAAAAAAAGTTTGAAAACGTGAAAGCTTCGGGCTTTCCTGAATATAGAGGTTTTACTTCATAGTTTGGCTATGAACATCAGGTTCTATGCGTGTTCGGTTTTTGCTTCTCTGACCTTCTCAGACTCCGAGTCCTTCACCCAGAACAGTCTGAAGCCTGGGGAAGACTTTACAGCTACGGAAGCCAGAAGAAGATGCTTCCAAAATTCCACCTCCCCTGCACTTAAGGCCTGAAGATCCCCTGCAGTTGTCCTCTCCAGCACAACTTCAGTTCCCCTGTGGGGCTTATCCACTCGCCAAAAGATCAATGCAACTTTATTCGAAGGCTTGGATGAATTGCGAATCTTTCCTGCATAGATAGTGGCAGTAATATGAAAAAATAAAACTTGACTTGCCACTGATAAACGAAAAACACAATTAGCCAAACTGGCATATTAAAATGGGCATATGAGTTTTAATAATCTAAGCATATTTTGGTTAAGATAAAGACTCACATCATAAAAAGTTGAAGTAATATATAACAGCACATGATGTAACTGATACAGTAAGAAAAGTGCTTGTGCACAGATCAACTTCTTGGACTGTTGTGCTGAAGTAAGTTGACAAGGAAGCCGTATATTGGGGAGTTTGAGGCCTTTGGCTGGTTAGCAGTTAACAGTTATAGGGAGGAGTTATTTGGTATTTATTTTGGTAAGCACAAATATTGTGCGTTTTGAGACAGTTAAAACTGTGAAAAGCACCTTACAAATGCTCTGAATTCTGAACTATTTAGTACAAAACTTTATTGTGAACAATCCCACAACATATTTTAAATACCGTATTTACGCGGAAATAAAACCCCTCATTTTTTTTTATTTTTCGACGCTCAAAAACGTGGGGGTTGCTTATAGTCGCCAATTTCAAATATGCATGTAAATATAAGCCTCCATTTTTCTGTATTTAAAGTCAGGAATAATCACAAATAAATAGAAACATGTCGTCTTTATGCAGCGGTGAGTGTGTGCGTCTATAAAATGTTAAACAATGTCCGTAGGCAGACGTGTAAACAGTATAAGCTTTTATTGTCTCGATAACAAAAATAAAGAAACATTGGACGTGCCGCAACACTTAACAGAGACTAATTAACTGGAATAACACTAGAACAATTAAGAATTAGTAAGTATTTTATATTACAAAAAACAAGAGATTACAAACCACGACCACATAGCTTAGCGCAACAAACAAACAAGACCGATGTGTCATCGCAGAAACAGTCGAAAAGCAAGAACACAGGCAAGGAGTAAAAAAAAAATCCAAGGAACAGACACAATCAAAACGCTCGGTCGCTGCACAGGGGATAATAATCATTTCTCTTCCACGGCATCTGATAAACTGAGAGCTTGAAACAGGCCTGAGCTTGAAACAATTGCTCTGCACATGTGCGGAGTCTGACTGGAGCGCAATGGAATTTGGGAAGTGAAGCACTGATCACTAGAATTGACGTTTTGTTATCTATTATTCAAGTAAAATGATATCAAAATGATACAAGTCAAAAGTTAGGTTTGTTAAATAAAGAAAAAAAAATATTTTTAAGAGAATATTAACATAATTTTTTTTACCAGAACTAAAAAAAAATTTCAAAAAAGTTTATTATATTTGATTTTTATTTTGTGCCTGAAAAATCAGGGGGCTTTTATTTGAGTTAACACGGAAATACATTTAAAGCTTGTCTTTTTGTTTTTCATTAGATCCATAAAAAGAGTTTAAGTTGCGATTGAAATGATAAATCAAACAATATGCAACATTAAACATTATATTTGAATATAATGTATACAATATACATGAAACATAACCGCAGTCTTGTAATGCATCTGTATAGATTTTTTTTAGATCTAAATTTGCAAATACAGTTGCTTCGTGACGGTCTCAACTGGGAAAATAGCTTTATAAATAATTGAAATAAATTGAATGTAATAAATTGTACATTTGCAATTTGATTTAGGCTTTATCGGAATTATATTAGGTATAAATAAATAAAATAAATATAATATTTGTAAGCAAGTATAAACATAAGTATAAAAATAACCATAATTTGCTAAAGAATGCAAATAAAATCCTGTCAAATTTTTTAAGCATATGGCTTCATCCAGTGTAAATGAAACCAATCCGCTTTCAATGTCAGGCAAAGAGAGACAATCAATCAATCGGTTGCGCTGAAGCCGTGCATTCGTTTAACTGGAGGCCTGAATCGTGGCGGTGGAAGCTGTTGATGTGTGTGCAGTTTCCACTCGACGCGTGACGTTGGCGACAGGATGGCCGCGGGAGAGCAGAGGGATCCGGTGGCAGCTGCCAAGCTGTGAGGACGAGTCTGAAATGCACAAACAGCGTCTCCGGCTCGGCTACACTCATCCTGGAATGACACCGTTCACAAATATAGACGCTGCCTGAGCCTGACTCACCCTGAGAGACCCACTGACAAAAACCAAGACGTGGCTTTAGCCTTTCCAGACAATCCCAAATTCACTGATGGAAAATTAAGAGAGAGGATCTGCAGGCTCTCCTTGTTCCTGGGCCTGGACAACTAACCAGAAATGCAGTATTTATGAAGCAAAGAAAATAAAATGGGCAAAACTTATAAATATATAATGTCATTTTTGATGGTTCAGGAAGGCAAGATGTGTGTGTGGACATGAGAGAACTCTGCTGTCTCCTGTTTGGAACGCCATCCATTGTCAAGATAAAACCAAATGAATGACAACTTGCCAAAAATGTCTGGATCATATTCATCCAGAATCTCTCAAGAGGTGAAGAACCCTTTTGAGATTCACATTCCTTCAAGTGAGTAGAAGCGAACAGATCATGCGTGAATTAAGGACAGTAATATTCCCCTGGAAGCTTCTAGAAGGGGGCTGAGCAGAGGAATGCTCGGTGGAGCAATCCCACACGCCAGGTAAATGAACCTCAGATCATACACTGGTGATGAATGGCAGCAGGAAGGCGCTGGAAAGAAAGCGTTGCTATAAATCAACGTCACTGTGATGGTAAGTGTAATTGAATTGAATTTGTCTGCCTGGGGTCAGGAATCACAACTGATATTGACCAAAGCCTCGGTGGTCCATATAACCTGAAGGTAAGAAAATTTTGAGTTAACTCTGTGTTCCTACACCAAAATACAGCGTCAATACACAAATCTAAATAGAAAAGTTCTGAGTCCTATATATGTATCAGCTTCTAACGAACCATCATGGCCAGCGCTGCAGAATCATAGAAAACGATGGTTTACTTTTAACCACTCTCCAAAAAAATCCCTTTTGTCCTGGTAATTCCTCCAAAAAATGATGGAATGAACTGATTCACATTGGAACAGAAAACGCCAACAAAGCAAACTTATATGGCAACTAGAAAAGTTTTACTTAACGTTTTACTGTATCTTTATATTGACCAGTCGCATTTCAACAATGAACTACAACTATTTTTGTGCAACAGCACAACTAGCTTGGACTTCATAATAAAACTACACTAGTTTCCTCAAAACACTTTTACTTCAGGGAAACTGTTCAGTGTTGACTTAAGACAAGCTTATAATGTTTACCACTAGGACTTTTATTGTTTAATTGATAAATCTGAATAGTTGATTTAAATGGTTGCGCAGTTGGTAGTGCTGTCGCCTCGTAGCGAGCAGGTGTGAGTTTGTGGCTGGTCTGGGTCTTTCCATGCAAAGTTTGCATGCTTGTGTGGGTTTCAGGGTCCCTGTGTTTTTCCCCACAATCCGAAAACATGTATTTTTAAATGAACAGATACATTTGCGTTGGAAAATTGACCATATGTGTGAGTGGGTGATTGTGGTTGGCCACTAATCCAGAGTGTGTATACCCCTCTGGTCCAGACTTGCTGTGATTGAAATGAATGGAATGACGATAACAACAGGTTTTTAAATTGTTCATTGTACCTGATTAAATTACTTTATTGACCCGTGAATATAAAATTTAAACCGGTAATTCCCATTTTATAACAAGCCCACCTATAAGTTTGGACATTCTCCCGAGACCTCTTTACAGAACTTAGTTTGCTTCCGGATGGTTTCCCTCACCAGCGCATTAGACTGGGATAATATGTGGAGGGCCGGTAGCGATTCAGATCCCTGGTCAGCTGGAGAGATCCTAAAAGAAAACTCAGCAGAACAGCAAAGAACCTGCAAGGTAATAGACGTAAAATAGAACTCAACGCTCCACAACTAAATCTTATCAAGTTCTGTCAAAATCATGGCCTTTTGCTTTATCATACACATAGCGGAGATGTTTGGTTTCTCATTGTAAACTAAGAGTTTCCTTCTGAGCCGACAAATCCATATTCTATAAATGGTTTGTGGAGCTTCAGCACCCAATTAACAGCAGATAAGACAGCAGGGAAGCCCTGGAGCATCAAGCCAGATATTTAGACCAGGGGAAATAAGCATGTTGAGACCAAAACCCCAGAGGCTCAACAGCAGAACCCAAGCATTGCCCACTTTTCTACCCTTCTAATGCCTCTCTCCATCACCTACAGGGTTCAATTAGTGGTGTTGGTTCCACAACATGAGCCTGTAGCATGTAAATGGACACGGCTACAGAACCACACCAGACCAAGGACAAATGTGTTAACGCAATTAGTAAAGCACAGAGTTTGGAACATCAAAGGTATGGATTCAGTTACCAGGGAACACATAGTTGTTAAATCGGAAAACCTGAAATGCTATTATTATGGTTTGCAGAAAAGTGTCCGCAAAACTTGCTTTTGAACTTGTGATGTGTTCACAAGTTCACACATTCACTGCACATCATCAGTGCAACGTACAGATAAATGACCCTCAGCAGCCATTTGCTCACTCCACATGGGCAAGCATGGTTAGCAAATTCTAGCAGTTGGTTTAGACACAAATATGTATTTTTGCACTGACCCAAGTCAACCAATGCCGGTCCTTGAGTTTTCTGCTCCATCCAAAGCTAAGACATCCGGGCTTCAAAACACGTTGAGGTCATTTAGAGGTCAAGCATAGCTCATGGAAGGCAGATGAATATCGATTTAGAGGGACCAGGGACTGAAGCGCTCACAGGTCTGGTGGTCTGCAGATGAGCCCTCGGCAGAAAAAAAAGAGGTCATGGGCAAGAAAGAGCAAAGACTTTTAGCTCTGGGATTAAAAACCAACCAATACACAACACGCAGCGCCCACAAACATGCTAGGTACATACCGTATTAACTACCTTAGGTTTGAAAAATAAAAAAATTCAGCGATAATCTGTCTTATTTACAGATATACACTATTAAACTTGCAGTATTTCAGCATTACATTCTATTTAGGTACTAAATATTTAGCAATTTAAAATGAAAGGGCAACTTTAACATTATATTGCAAGAATGAACTATATATCTTTTTAACCTCAGTTGAATAGTTATATAATTACCAGTGCTGGGCCGTAAACGGCGTTAAGGCTGACCATTATTGCGTGGTAAAATAAATTGTCGCAGGTAATCTATTTTCAAAGTCAGAGTAGATAAGTCTAGATTCATTTCAAGATTACAATGAGATTTATATAGATTGAAAAAAATATATCTATGCCCTCCTCTAATATAATTTAAATGTAAAACCCATCACTGAATTGAAATGCTAATTTTCTGGTGGCCTTAATTCCAGGAAACTTCATTGTAGGACATTAGAGCAGCTAAGAAAGGTTGGCAGCATGGTGCGACTGAAACCAAAGACACGGTTGGCAGTGTGCCCGCGCTCGGCTGTGTCTGCAGTGAGGCATGGTGGAGACAGGCCCTGCCTTAGGGCATTGAGATGAGGCCAATTCACTGCTTGACTAGCCAGGCCCAAAAAAAAAAACAGAGAAAGAGACTAAAAAATTTGAATTTTAGGAAAAACCTTTATAACATCGTGCTGAATACAATAAAGGTGTAACAATGCAAAAACAACAGAGCAAAACACATTTTCTATTCCATCAGTAGAGATTCTGTTTATCCCAGAACGTTGTGTGTTTGATTTACAATAAATGTGAATTTGTATTAGTACAGCAGAAAATGTTTTTTTTCCCAAAGCTGCAGTTTAGACGAGAAGAAAATCTCATTCTTGTAATAAAATTTGGTACACTTGTTTAATATGCTACTCAAAGGACCCAAAGGTCCTGACCATAGGTTGAGAGCCATTGAGAGCTTTATCTTTTGACTCACCTCTTACTTCACCAGAACTAATCAGAAAGTTTGACCCCATTACTGCTGATGATCTCACAATCCGTCTGCCAATCTCACATCCCTCACTTTTGAACTAGACCTCAAAATACACAAGCACCTCTTCTTGAAGCAAGATCCCCTCTCAACCCTGGAGAGTGCAAATCATTGTGTTCCTGTTGAAAAGCATGTCGTCGGATTTAGAGGTTCTCATTCTTATCCCAGCTGTTCCACATTAAGTAGCAATTCCTCTCAAGCCTGTGGAAGGTACTGGCTTCTGGAAGAATGATCCCATCACCATCGTCATCTGTGGTCCCCAAATACTCTGTCCATCTCTTGACGATTACTAGCGATCTGGTCAAATAGTAAAAAGGCAAAGGGCAGCCCGTCTGACGCCAAAATCACACAGGAAAAGGTGACTTAGCAATGCAATCCAAATGTACCACCATACCAAGTGTCTTTGAGCAAGACACTGAACCTGATCTGTTCACAGGCACCACGGGTTAAGACTGATTAAAACCAGAGCACAAATTCTCAGTATTGTTCCCAACACCTGGTGAATTTCCCCTAACCTTACCTTACATTACCTTTTTCCTTATCAAAGGGTCCTTAACTTCTTATCTATGCCCCTCTTCCCCACACACAGGATGCCCCAAGAGACACAATCAAAAGCCTTCTCCAAGTACACAAAAACATGTAGACTGGATGGCAGTAGACCTCAAGCAACCTTGGATATAGTGCTGATCCAATGGACCAGGACAAAGGCTGCGTTGTTTTAGTGTTACAGTTTTCGCCTAATTCTCCTCACCAGTACCCTGGCATGACTTTACTGTTAAGGCTGACAAGTATATGTCTCCTAGATATGATCTATAATTGGATTACACCCATGTGTATCTTTTTTTAAGAATAGGAATCACAATCCCGCTTTGCCAATCCAGGAGTACTTACTCTGACCTTGAAGTGGTGGTGCAGGGCAGCTATTCTACACCCTAAAACTAGAGGTACTCAGAGTGAATTTCACCCACACATCGAATCTTGCCATTGAGAAATTTTCTGACTGCCTCAGTGACTTCATTCAGGAAGATGGATGAATCAACCTCTGGGTCCTCAACCACTGCTTCCACTAAAAAATAGTCGTATAATAGTTCTACAACTGTCAATATTTATCGGTTGCTACAGGTGCCTGACAACCAACCAACTTTAGCGTCCTAATTAACTTTCAGTTAATTATAAATAAGTCTTGGATACTGAGATCTCGTGGTCCTTCAGAAGCAAGCTAACCCTAACTGGTGAATATCCCCTCACCTGTGGATTCACAATCTGTTAGTAGTTGTCACCGTTAGCTGTACGATGAGCAAAGAGCAGACATATTCTTTGATAGTTGTAGATAAAGCAACACTGAGAGCGAGAAAAGTAAAAGCAACAAGTTTCCTTTTGACAAGCTTGTTCCACTGCGAGAAACCCGAGAAGGCTCTAACATCTGGTTCCAGTTAGCACCATGACGCGTTTCCTGTCTGCCTGAGCCACGATTCACGAGTCAAGCGCGACGCTGAAGACTAAAGAGAAAAACACAGGCATGCTTTTGCGTTAATATATTCTGCATGTGTGTGGTTACCGGCCTGAACCACCTGTTAAGATAGTTAAGAGTATTTTCCGCCTAACAACCTTTGCTAGTTTTCCTTCAAAAATCCAGGGTTTTGGCTTCTTGAAGAGAACACTTTTTTACAAACCAACTGAAGTGCAAATTTTTCATTTATACGAAACATTGTTTAAAACATCGATTGCAAGATTCAGTAGATGTTGCAAACACAGATGCTGTCATTAAGCAATTCCTTTCCTTTGTTGGACTCGCAGAGCAATATTCAATGGAAAAGCCCAACCGTGTAGAATGCGCACTGCACCTACACTTTGGAGGGAAACCCTGCAGTCAGTGGGCGAGTTACAGACGCGACGAATCGCTATGTGGGTAAAGAAAATGAGACTGAAGAGGTTAGAGCAAAAGTGAAAATGTCAGGTACTCTGATACAAAACAAGAATCGACCGCAGAAGGGCTTGCCCGCGCAGCTTGAACACCCCTTCACGGAGACCGCGGTAGGCTTTCATCACTCAGGAAGCAGTCTCTCTGCCTGACAGGTGGATGGGGCCTAGTGGTGATGTGAGACGCTATTACCTTAAGATGATTATTGGTTTATGGAAAATCAGGTTGCAGCCCACAGCCTAGATGCTAAATACAGTAAAAGGAAATAACAAACCGGCCACATTCACACTGTATTAGCCACTCAAACATCCACATCAATACTTCCTGTGTCTTTCACAAGACATTTGAGAAGATTAAAGAAGAAGTTTTAGTCGTTATTTAACAGAAAATGTATTTACAAATAAAAAATGTTCCTCAAGCAGCTGTACAAATACTATACAACAAGTATTATTTAACAATGACTTTGACAATGACCACCAGTGAGCAATTCCTTAGGTAAAGATAAGGAATTATTGTTAAAAACTTCTTCTGAAGTTTCTGTAAACTTTGTAAATACAAAGATTCCACATGCTTAAAAATTGAGATAACTAAACACAGAAGCAATAATACAAAACACTTTGTGAATCAATGTCCATCAACTCGGTTTATCTGGGTTAATGTCTACAGAGTTTATATCTCATTTTATCTCAAAATAATCCTTCTAGCATTATTTAGTGATCTGCAATCCTGACAAAGTACACCAAAATTCCACTGAGACTCCCAGGAAGATAGAACTCCACAGATACAGTGTATTGAAATTTTAGTTATTTAACTTATAAGTTAAAATTAAAAATAGGAATCAGTAGCATATTTTATTATGAGTAACAATACATTTATTCTTTTACTATGATTAAAAAAAAACTATCAAGTTGTGCTTACTGCAATAGACAATAGAACAGTACTTGGAAAAAATGTAAATAACTTATTTAATTTTTAAAGCATCACAGATTAGACATACAATATCAGCCAAACAAGAAGAATGTGTGAATAAACGTGAGTGCAATGATTAATTCTGATCTTTCATGTTTCACCAACTCTCAGAAACAATCGATGATTATTCTTCATCTTTCTCCAGACGTTCATAGTCAAAATAATGAAGGTGATTCAAGCCACTGAGCCTGTTCTTTTAAATCTAGACAGGGTGCATTAAAATTTAAGTTGGGGTTTATTGATTGGTGGGAGAGTCAGAGAAAGGTCAGGTTCATCCGAACATCAACCAATAAAAAGCCACAGCCGGCCCTGTACCACGTGACCTGTCCTGACGCCTGGCGGCATTCTATCAGATCACCGCACCTTCCGCTCAGACGCATTATCATCCAATATCCTAAATATATTGTGTCAGCCATCAACTTCAGCACATAAGCCTGGCGTTCCTCTGTGCTTTTGTTCTAATTCTTCTCCTCTTACAAATACAGTACACATGCATGCAAGAGTGGCACATGGTAGTATCCCCCTCCAGCGATGTTCATGCCCCGCAGGCGCCCCCGGGTCCTAACCTGTCAATATCCTGTGTTGTGGTGGAGCGACTCTCCTCTTCGTACGAGATCAGTTCCCTTTCTCATTTCCCGGCTTCTGCAACACACACGACGACTGCCTCATTTGGCATGCTGAATACTATGATTAATACAGAACCGAAGTCCGAGCGACACTTCTCCAAGAATAACGCACAGACATAGAACACAAATTGGTTATTTATAATTTAGATAAAGAGAGAAAAAAACGTGTTAAAAAATGCAAAATCATATCAAACTGGGAAATGTCTTCAGCAGCCTTGGCAATAGCATTATCTTGTTTACTCCAGATGTTAGACCATTGAAACACTTACCAGTATTAGACCGTCAGATTAAGTTCAGAATTCACAGAGAATTGAATTAGCAGTTTCACTTAATCACAGATTTGCAGTTTAGATTGTACTACAAAATTGGAAATAAGTTCTGTAAACGGTGTAAATCAGGTCGGTAGTGTTTAGCAGCTAGTGTTTTAGCAGCCTGGCAAAATGACCTGGGCACTTTTATTCAATCTTATTCAAGCTTTTTCGACCTTTGTGCTTTACTTTTCATCAGAGGTGTAAGAAGTACCAGACAAATACTTAAGTAAAAGTACGGATACATGTACAGTAAAATGTCACCAATATAAAAAAGACTTGAGTCAAATAGCAAAGTATCAAATTTTAGAAGAACTTAAGTATTTTACTCATACTGAATTTAGGCTAAAAAAACAAAAAAACTTTATTTATAAGATTTTATTTTCTAATACAGAAGCGAAATTTAACACCTCCATGTTTCAAAAATGGCAAAACAAAATAAAGAACAAAAATTCAGTCTCAATCAAACAAAAACAAAAAATAAATAAATACAATTCTGAGCTGACTTTGATTCAATTCTCAGTGACCTCTCAGTCTCCATGTCTATTGTAGACTCATGTCTACAATAGACATTCTCAATATAACATGTTACAAATGTAACGAGTAACAATATGTGTCCATTCAAATGTAGTGGAGTGAAAAGTACAGATACTCATTCATGTATGTATCATTCAAATGTAGGGGAGTAGAGAGTAAAAGTTGCTTATATTTTTGATACTCAGTACAAGTACGAAGTAGCCAAAAACATAATTGAGTATAGTAACAAAGTGCATTTACTGAAGTAATTTACACCTCTGCTTTTCATCCGTGTGATTATGATGATTGATACAAAAAAACTAGGAATTTTGGGAGAGATTTCCTAGTGATAAATAATAGTTTGAAGAAAGCTTTACGACGACAAATGAAAAAGGGTTCTTTGTGATTTTTGTTGCAAACACCTACAGGTTTACATAGACCTTTCATGAAAGCAACAACTATAATATAAAAAGGTCAATTTCTTTGAAAGTGGCTTTGATCATAACCACATCTCAAATGTACAGATGAGTGGTCAGTGACGGATTCAGAAACTGGCAGATTTGATTTTCCACCCTGGTAGAGCACACGCCCCTGAGATGTGCTGTAGTGATAGGCGAGCTAGCGTGTGTGGATTTCACACGTGCGTGTTTGAGGTGACTGTGGCGAGGGTGGGCATGTCGAGGCACGGCAAGGACAGATCCCCTTACTGAGAGATGCTGGCGGTGTATAATATTTCTGGTTTCTTCAGTGTGTGTGTGTGTGTGTGGTGGGCTATATTAAATCCCTCCCCGCCGCGAAGGTGTCGTGTTGCGGCTGCTGCTTTATGGCTGGTGCCGGAGCAGACTGGCGGCGAAGAGCGGCGGCGGCATTATCTCCATGCTGAGGAATGCCTCATCCCCCACCAAGCCCGCCAACCCACAGCGGCATTTAAAAGCCCAGCGAGAAGCGGAAGCACCTGCGATAATCTCCCTTAGGCCGATTACCGCTCATTACGGGTCGGGCTTGTTTTCCATCATCCCTCATAACGGCCTCATTTCACAACCAGTCAAAATGAAAAGATACAATCAGGATCCCAGAACATGGCTTTGCTAACCAGTTGCTGTATATTCCTGTAAGGTTTTGTTGCACTTCTTCAGAAAGACTGTTAAATATTAGCAACGCTGAGTGTGATGCGTTGATGTGTGAACTGTTATCTGATGTACGTAACAGTTGTCGGATTATCATTATGTGCAAAATAAGTTGTGTAAAGTACCTTACCTAACACTAAACTGCTTTAAAAACAAAGAAATACAGTAAGACAGATTAAAAGATGCGTAAATTTAGAAAGTAGTACTATTTACGGTACTTTTCAGAGTCCAATTAGGAAACAGGATTTTTTACAGAAGGAAATACTGCAGTTTATTCGACGATGGAGTCGTTTACTGAAATGACAATACTTAAACGAACACTGCAGGCGATGACAGGCCCATAACATTTATGAATGATTAACTGAGACATCTGCTGCGGCTGAATTATAGATCAGCTTCAGTCAAACATATGGCCACAAACTCCACGTGTCGAGAGCAAAATGATGCCGGTGTCACTATTATGAGACTCTCACATTGACATAAACTAAAATATTACAACTTTTCGGATATTTGGCGTGGGAAAATTGACGAAACTTGACTTTCAAATGAGTTGAAAAATTTCGAAACAGAAAACAAAGAAAAAATACGTTGTGGTGTCTGGAATGTAAACATATTACGCAAACTGATTATTTTAGCGACATTCCCACTCCGGATGAGTGCAGCCGTCTGTGCCGGTCCAGAAATCCTCCTCATCTGGAGCTGAGATTGCACTTCCTGCGGCGTGTGGCGAGAGAACGGCGTCACCAGGGACCGGTTCGATCTCGGCCTCCGCTCAGAGGATTAGTCTCTTATCAAGCTCCTGAAAGCTGCTGTAAGAACAGACTCTAATTACTCTAGCTTTAATTAAGCAACACATCAGGCCGGACACCCAGGTGCCTTCCACAGCACAGCAGAGATGAGCAGGCCTTGAATGATCACGTATGAAAAGCCTGCTATTTAAAACGCTTGCAGAAGAGAACTTAGGAAGTGAGGACAGTCTGCGTTTGAGTTTAACAATATTTCTGTCTGTTTTATTTAAGAGTGAGGTTATTTGTACTGTGGCTCGAGAAGACCTTGGACATCTTTACTAAAGTATTTTTGTTCTTGACCTTAATATGAAAAATATTACTCTCTACTTTACTACATTTTTAATTAAATACACTGTATGTATTGGACATTTACTCCACTACATTTAAATGAAGACTCACTAGTTACATTGTGATTGTGCACAACTAATCAGCATCTTTTTCTACTGTGGTTAATTTCTTGGACGGGCGAGGCGATATTGCCATCTGCTGAATGCTGAAGGTACTGAATGCTATTTATGAGGGTTAGTGTTTTTCTTTGCACATTTGAGTTTGAATGATATTCTTTTTCATATATTTTGTTATGCCATTTTGAAACAATGTTTCAGTATGAATTAAAATTGAAAACTTTACCACTTTTACTCAAGTCTTCCTGGAGATGGTGACTTGAAACTTATAATTAAGTCATTTTTACAGTACTTTTACTCAAGTATGGTTTTCAATTACTCTTTACACCTCTGGATTATTTAGTTCACACTAAATAACACGAATTTGATTCACAGAACACACATGTAGTTGAGCTTATAACAAACTGTAGTGCATTGTTAGTCGCTCTAGACTCTACGTAGATCAAGGGATCCGAAACTTGCAGAGATTAAATGATGTCGAAAAATCTGCCAATTTCGCACAATTTAGGAAACTAATAGACCTATGCATTTTCACCTGATCACTGAAACTTTTATGGAGCTTCTTACAAACTTAATCTTGGCTGCTGTGACCTAGTGGTAAGGTGCTTGACCTGGGTTGCAGGTTTGAGTCCAAGTCAGATTCCACAACCTTGAGCAAAACACTGACACCCACATGCAGGAGCATGTACGCCACGGCTAAGACTGCCCATTGCTCCAGGTTTGTATGTGTAACTTCACTCTCTCTTTGTGTGTGTGTGTGTGTGTGTGTGTGTGTGTGATTTCACACGATAAATGCATAAATGTGGCCATATTGACAAAATCGCTACACACTTTCACTTGCACACACGCCTGCTTCCTGTTTAGACTAAACATTGACATTTTGCATCTCGTGTTGGATGGAGCTTTCTTGAAGAACAAAAATCCCCTCTGGTCTTCCTCACCACGACAGTTCTCTGAGGAAACCCTCCTACGGCCCGAGCGCAGTCCACACCTACAGCTTTTCCATGCCTCTGCTCGCCGCCGCCGCACATGACCTGCGATGGAAAGAGTGTGGGAGCGTCTAAACCTGAAACACTCGCCGACCTGCTCCACGCATCCAAGCTAAACCTCAAGCAGATGCAGCGCCACAGCGAGCGGCACTGGAGCGGGCGCTTATCTCATTAATAGGAATCAAAGCGGGCATGTGACAGCAGGGAACGCGGGTGTCTCGCCATGTTCTAGCCAACCAGACGCGGAGAGAGGACGGCGCAGGCCTGCGGTCACACCACGCATACATTACCGGCCTTACACACTAATTGCTTCTCACTTAGACAAATCTCTGCAAATCACGAGGCCAGCCAGCAGCGCCGCTGATGCCCCTCGGGAGAGACGGCGGAGTGGGGGTGGGCATGTGTGTCGTGTGGGCGGGGGAGGGGGGGCTCCCTGGCGGGAACAGGGAGTCAGGGAAACGGAAGAGATGCGCACACACACACACACACACACACACACACTGATTTGATTGGCGAGAGAGAGAGAAAGATCCGGGCTAGGCAGATACTGGCAGAATCAGCCTCCGACCTCCTGCATACGTCCCTCAGATCTCCTCCTCTTTCAGCTTCCTATCTCTGTGCTCGAACACCAGTCCGGAGAGGGGAGAGATGGAAGAGGGAAAAAATCAATAGCACAGATGGATAGCCGGATAACAGGGTCCGGCATGCTCCGGCGGTGAGGCAATCCAGAGGGTGCCCTCACAACTTTCACACAAGCGAGAAGAAACCGCGCCATGGCGTGAGAGAGAAAGAGAGAGAGCAAGAGAGAGAGCAAGAGAGAGAGAGAAAGAGACAGAGTGTGTGAGAGAGAGAGAGAGACAGAGAGTGTGTGTGAGAGAGAGAGAGAGAGAGAGAG
>CM051495.1:12997788-13033553 GCA_028031935.1 Paedocypris micromegethes
AGAGAGAGAGAGAGAGAGATGGAGATAATCTGCACTGGGAGTCTAATCAGACCCCCACACCTGTGTTCCAGCCTCCATCTCTCTCACACACCTCGCAACCAAAACACTCTTGTTTTCCTGCTGTGATTTCCCTGTTTGTTCCATGTTCTTCATTAGACCGCTCTCTGAATCAGCACATCTAAAGAGTTAAAAATGTTATATGCTAAACATATTATATATACACGCTATGATTTTTTAGTAATCTGTCACTATAGTACGTATTTTTTTTTCCTTTTCTATTTTTTTTGTTAAAAGTGTCATACGTCGGGAAAGTTTCAACATTTCTACTACTACTAAAATCTACTAACACGATTCAAGAGATTGAATCCCAGTAAACAGGATGGTTCAAATGGCGACTGGTGCTTTAAAAAAATCTTCCTTTCACTGGCAGACATTATGTTTTTTGAGATCATTTTGCTGTTGAGATGCTTGAGGTTGGTTTCTTGTGTGTGTGGGTGTGGCCAATCCTTTTGGTTAAGTACGCACAAAACTCTCAGGTTCGGTTTGTGTACTAAAGCAGATGGCTACAGTAATGCGTAAATAAAGAACTTTCTGGATTACACTCCAAAGTATTGATTACCAATGTATCAAGATCTTTCACAAGACTCCACGTGTCTGACCCCAAGATTCTGACGTGGCTTATGGTCACAATTCCAGCCGTATTTAGGTAAACTACTGTACTAAACATCTAGTCTGGAGTTAAAAAAAGAGGAACAATTGTGAACTAGAGAAACTCAGTTCCACAAAATTCTCAGAATCCCTCAGACCACAGCCATACCTCCAACGGCTTTCGAGAAGAATCCACGAGGAGCTTGGGGAGAAGCTGTCTTCAGGCTTACGTCCTCCTCAGATGCGCTGGCGTCGATCCGGAAAACTCAATTGCAAGCTGGAGAAACTATAAACCACATTAAAACTTTTGTAGTAATAATTATGGGTAGAACACACATCAATATTATTCCAGAATATATAAAGTTAAACCTTAAATAACTTAAACTATTTTGTCTTCCAAAAAATTATGTCCTGTCCAAAATGAAACAATTTTTTTAAATGAACATACTGCAAATATGTGCTTTTAAAGAACTGTAACAAATTATACCATTTTAACTATTACAAGGCAGCTAGAGCACTGCCTTATGGGATTTGTAGTTTGTGTCATTAGAGTTTGATAGGCCATTAATACCAACAATAACAATGTAATGGCAAAACACTCTGCTCTATCTGGCCACCACTTTTTTGCTCGACTTAGTATGAAAGGATTCAAATATTAAGAAAAACGCTTACAATTCGACTACTGAGTGTGTCAAATTCCCTGCAGCACAGATAGGCCTAGGCAGTGATCACCTGCAGCCAATGTTTGCCAAGCTGGGCGTGTCTTCACAAATCATATGCGTTGGGTGTGTGTGTTTTGACATCGACCGAACCCCTGGGGTTCAATCAAACCCAGGTTAAGAACCACTTACCAAGAAGAAACGTCCACTTGACCAGAGAATATTTGGCAAAGGGGGATTATGGTTTGGTGTTATCTTGCTAGACTGCTTCTTACCTTCATCGAAAAAAAGGTTCTTGCTTCAGTATATCAAGACATTTTGGATGATTTTGATGGGAAGAGTTTGGATGACCGGGACGACGGCATGACCACTTCTTGTTCCACCAAGACCGTAAATCAGGATTCATCTTTAAATACAGTATCTACACACACACACACACAGAATGAGTTATCAGAATATGTATCACCAGCACCATCTAGTGGTACATAATATTTTGCAACATTAGTTTTTCACAATTATACAAATTAATAAATGTAGGCGTTTTACTTTGTGAAACTAGCCCATTATACTTTTTTAATTAAATAAACAAAAGTATTATATTTATTTATTTGTTTAGTTACAATATTTTACTTAAATTACAATTTTTTACAACTAAATGATTTATTTAAATTACAACTTTTCTAGTCTGATACAGTATATCATTTTTTAAAGCTCATTATCGATCTTCACAGTGTATAATAATACTGGTAACATTTTGCCATTGGTGGAGAACATAACGAGCGTCTGGGGTCAGATGAGGACAGGATGGTGAAAACTTTCCATTGCTTCAGTCTGGATTAGACGCCATCTAGTGGCTAGACACAACTTCTGAAATGCTGTATTAACATTATACAGATTTTTCAAAGTTTACAGACAGACAAGACAGATATTTTTGTAGTAGACGCCATCTAGTGGCTAGACACAGCTCCTGAAATACAGTCTTAACATTATACAGTATTTTTAAAGTATAGACAAACGGACAAATACTTTTTGTAATCTCAACGCCTTCTAGTGGCTAGACACAGCTATTGAAATACCGTAATAACATTATACAGCATTTTAAAAGTATAGACAGACAGACAAGACATATATTGTTGTAATAGACACCTTCTAGTGCAGTGGTTCCCAACCTTTTCTTGTTTGAGGAAAACAACTCACCCTTGGAAAGCCTTTCAAAAGTTCCCGGCACCCTTTTAAGGAAATAGATATTTAAAATATCCGTAGCTTTATTATTATTATTTATTTATTTGTTTCATTTTGACAGTTTGCATGCAACAACACCTTATACCTAGTTCTAGATGATATGAGAATACTTTACTATTTACACTGATTCTGCCTTAATAAAAAAAAAAACATTTTTGCGGCACCCTCAAAAGATCTCACGGCACCCCTTAGTGGGACACTGGTTGGGAACCACTGTTCTAGTGGCTAGACACAGCTCCTGAAATACTGTCTTAACATTATACGGTATTTTAAAAATACAGACAGACAGACAGACATTATTGTAATAGACGCCATCTAGTGGCTATTAAGTATTTTTAAAATACAGTATAGACTAACAGGTTTTTTGTAAGTCCGACTAGCTGCTGCCTCTCCAGGTTTTGCGTGCAGCCGTGTCCAGGGAGAGCAGGCCTCATTAAATGTGTTGAGGAAAGCCATCAGGAGCCGTTTTACAGGGCCGACCTGCTGAACACTTTCTCATTACGAGCCGTTCCTCCCTTCAGCGTCTGCTCACGCAGCACAAACCCTCCGTATCACATCAGATCAGCCAGCCGGGGAATAACACACACAGGTCAAAGCCAGTAACACACTCCCACACACACCAACACCGTCCTCACGACACAGAAAATCACATCCGCATCGGCAAAACACAAAGTGCAGTGCGGAATAAAACACTTAATGCAGAGACGGCAAACATTCAAAAAGTAGGAAATTAAAGGCAGCATCAGCTCGAGGTTCAATCAGGCTGGTTTGAAATGGAGGACTGGGTCGTGACCTCACACACCGGCGACTGGGCACAGAACACACACATCTGTTTGCGTAAGGTCCAGTCGACCGAGGCGCCGTCATTAGTGTTTGCACAAGCTGCTTTTAACAGACTGATTCAGCATCACGGAGACCTTCATAGACCTTCAGTATTTGTGTAGTTTGGACATGGGTGGTGGCTGTTTGTTGAAGTGACGTTAGTTGTAATAAATATTACATTCGGTTTGAGTGTAAACACTATCTGCGGTTGCGGTGATCCGTATTGTCAATTGTTCTGAAAATAAAATTCCCCTGCAGGTCTCAGCTCACTCAATATTGACAAACCGGCCTTCAGGACTGGTCAGATATTAACACACACACATAGACATGTTGACTGTCCACTAGAGGGCGCGAAAACATTTTTTTTCCCCAGACATTTGAACAAATCATCAATTTTAAGTAATAAGCAACACAGTTAGCACTTTGCAGTAACAACAATTGAAATCAATCAGACATTTGGTCACAAACAATTCCCATTAAAATGATTCACAATCGTGTGGACAAGATGGTGGTTTAGTGTTTGCAATCGACCACTAGAGGACGCTAAAAGCAACATTTGAAAGCATGATACTAATGTGGTTGTGATACTAATCTGATAAAAAGAAACGCCGGCGTTTTAAAGGAATTGATCAACTTGTTATTGAGGAAGTACTTTACATCCCAAAAAACACCTGAAAATATATGTGCGCTTTTCTTCGAGATTCTGGCGTGATCTAGCGTTCACTCGACTTCACATAATGGTGCACTTTCGTCACAGAATGATGTTAAAAGAAAACAGATTAAAAGTTTTCATTTTACCACTTGGACCAATAATAAAAAATACACTAAACCCCTCAGCACTGGGCCATTATCTATGTGGTGTGTTGTGACTTCACATTTCGTGTGGATAATTTAGTCGTTTTCCCCCCCAGGGATTTCATCAAGATCGTCAAAGCTGCCTAAAATAATAATAATAATATTATATATTAATTTATTTTAGGCACGAAACGTTTCTTCGTCGTATGAACAAATACTACATCGTTGGCTTGCTTTGTTTTAATTGATACAAACAACGCTATTGAATCATAAGAACTACAAATCCCATCGTATAGAGAACATTAAGGTCACCCAGACGGAAGTAAATATGGCCGTCATTGTGAGGGACATCTTTATTGGCCAGTTCCATTAATCTCGCAGAAGTTGCTTAAAACTTCAACTACTTATAGAAAATTTAAACCTTTTAAAATATAGTCTATTGAAATTCTACATATTAGGACCACTTACTTACAGTATTTATAACTAGATACCTACATAACACAGTACGTTCCTTGCCCATAATCCTAACTACGCCCTTTGTTAGTGCAAACAATTGGAAAACCCACAGTGATTTTCATTATAATACTCTACAGAACAATATCGCCCTGATGGTGAAAGTCGTTTTGAAAGGTCTTGCACAAGAGAGCAAAGACAAATAAATCACTTGGCTTTCCCAATACATGGTGAAAGAAGCCAAATGGAGCCATGCATTTGAACGTCTTTTTGATATTTCAGCAAGCCGTGGTGCATTTACCCCTGGCGTGCGAGTTTATCACCCATCGTCGTGCGAGGCGTCTGCTGAGCCGGAGTCAGGCACGGAGACGGCCTCGGGAAGATTAATTGCACCGTGGAGGTGTGAAGAAAAACAAAGAACAATCTATCCGTGTCTAGGAAATCGGACAGTCCCAGCGAGCCGAGTGAGAGCATTGGCACGGCGATCTATCACAGAACGCTCATTACACACAAGGTCAGGACGCTCCTCGTCCATGTGGCCCCCCGAGTACATTCACTTCCTGCGTGTGGCTTCACCCAAGGGCCTCCGGGCAGCCACGGCCTCACACTACAACAATACAGGGTTAACGTCTCAGCCATCTTTCATTAGGAGCATGATGAACTCGCTCTAGTCAAACACCAACCCTGACACACACAATCACTCCTTTTAGCAGGATTACACCTTTATTACAAACAGCAAATTACAAGGCTGTGGCCGCACTAGTCAAACGGGATGTGTAAATGCATTAATTGTAAGAAACTGAACACAAACGTATTATTTGGCATGTTGGTTTTGTAATTGTACTTGTGTTTGCAATTTACAAAACGTAACGCTTATGAAGCCACAGTCCGTAAATGATTTATCGGTTGGCTGGTTTGTGATCTCCTGGTTCGGCCGTTTTAAAATGATAGGCTTGTAAATGTATTATTTCACGATTCAATAAACATTTTGCACTTTCTCTGAGAATGCTGACATTTATCACAGAGTCTTTCTACAGTGAACAGTTTGTTCAGCACACAGAACACTGGATTTGATTTCTTTTGCTTATTGAGCAAAGAAACAAACTGAACGAAAGCATGTGTTCTGTTGAATTTAGCAAGCACCAAATCCCAAATGGGTGGAAATGCTCAAGTCACCGGAATATTCCAGCGATTTAAGTCAAATTTCAAACAAAAGTCACATTTAGTGAACATGGAATCCTAAGTAAGACGTATAATGTACGTCGGGGAGACGGCGGGAGGCTCAAAGAGGCTTAAGTTATTACTGACACGACAATAAAGCAAATGTTTGAGGTTCTCGGCAGCTGCCATGGAGGATAAGTGTGAACAGGAGATTTCAGAAATCTGAGAGGATAACAATATAATCCAGCACAGAGACTGAAGGCATCATGGACAGGAAAAAAGAACGATCCGAAGAAAACGAGAGCAAAGAGAGAGGAATGCAGGGGCCCGGCCTGACGCTGATCTGGGATGGAATAGATGTAAGAATATGGCAGGAATGTGAGAGTGGAATATCATTAAACAGAGAGCAGCGGTCACACGGCGAGAGAAAGCGACAGCAGCTGTCCAGTAAAACAGCCACATGTTTTACCCGATTCATTAGGCTCTGAAAAGACCATTCACGTATTACACACACACACACACACACACACTAAAGGTCAGAATGCATCAGTATACACACACACACACACACACACACACACACACACACACTTTTGTTATTCTTACATTCCAAATCCACACACAAAACCTCTACTATGTGTGTGTATCTGTACAAAATGTCGTTTTAATAATCTAAGCTTGAGCTATTAATCCACCTCTCATGTTCTTTTAACAGTGACAGAGAAGCTGAAAGAACAATTTCTGTGTGAACTATTGAAGTTTAAGAGGCAAGAAGTTGTAGGAGTAACTTCATAAATCATGACAATTTGCAAAATATTGCAGTTACATTCCATGTTTAAAATAATATATTGATCCACTATGACCTAGTAAAATGTGTTGTGGTCAAACTCATCCACCGTGCATTTTGAAACACGAATGTACACAACATTATGTCGAATAATCAATATTTTGTTTAATCAATTTTAATGTTAAATTGCATTGTACCATAACTGTAAAACACAGTATTATTTTTTCCAGATATGCTGGTTTAAATAGATTAATATATAAATGACAAGAATTCCAGTAATTGAGCACTGATGCAATTCATGTATGTACATTCACGTAGAGCTTAAAACAGTCGTCCTGAAAACTATCATCCATGGTCTGGTTGAAATCAGCCTCTTGAAGGTCAAACCCAAGGTCGGGATGTAGAACTGTCAACTCTGGTCCGTGCATCCCTGGTTCAGGCGAGTTCACAAGATTCACGCGTCTGTACGAGCTTTAAATTGACTCATTCCAGCCGTCATCAAATTTAGTCAAAAGAATCTAATACAAATATAAAATTGACTAAAAAAAAAAAACCAAGAGGTTTTTTGTCAGGATATATATTTACTTCTGTCATGTCATATAACAGACAAAAAAAAAGAAACAGTTTTACCTAGAAATCAAGTTTCCATGTGGTGTAACTTAGTTTTATTTTAATCCACATATTTTTCAAAAAAATTACAAAATACTCAAATGGGGAGAACACAGGACTCACAATTTGCCTTAATTATTCTCTACGTTTTGTTTACACTGTGTCATCCCATGGCCACTACTAATATATACAATAAGCTTCAAGATACCAGTATATATAAATCTTAGCAGTCAGAATGTACATTCTGCTATTGCCGCTTTGAAACAAGAAGCTAAACCATTGACAACACTCAACATCAAGGTTTAAGACACAAAGAGACAAAATTGAAAATGGTTTAACGTAAGAAAAATACTGTATACATCCCAGACAGATGATAAAATGACAGTCCAATTACAGAAAAGGATCAAAAGTTGGGCTTATAATGTTAAAATAGTGAATCATTTGTCAAAATGCACAATGGCTTCCATTTAAAACAACAAAAGAAAACAAAAACAGCACTTGGAGATATTACTGAACTTCAAACCGTGAGCTGAGAAAGGCCCAATCTGGCAACACATGGTTTTACAAGAGATTTAAAAAAAGACCTGGAAATTGAAATAGTTCAGAAGCTGAGAACTAACAGATGGAAAACAACAAACACTGCATGTAACGGTCAACGGTTGCTCATCGAACAACCTTGACGTGATGGAGAGGAACTGAAGAGGAACCATGCATCATAGCTAATAATGCAGTCTCAGGAATGCGGAGAGAAGAAACACTGTCATCTTCACTACTGTGAACACATGCACACACAGGTACACAGACTCAAATCCCAGCTCCACGTCTCTGCTGCCATTTCTGCCCAGGCGTCACAGTGCAAATGGTTGAATGAATCTGTACAGCGGATGGGAAACCAAACACTCGGAGAGCGGGAAGAAAGAAAAAGAAAAAAGAAATCAGAGGAAGCGGAGACATTGCTATCTTATTTCAGCACCTTTGGATGAAACTCCAGAAAAAAAAAGTGTGATGTCATCCGAAGCAGCACAGACAGTTATGGGATGAGGAAAGAGTTCAGATCCGAGCCTGATAACACATGCTGCAAAAAAATCCAATTCACTTTGGTACACTAAAAACAAAAGAATAAAACGGCACTGGCTGTTAAAAAGCACTTGCTCACAGTGGATACACATGACAAAAGCCAATTCTGGACTAAAGAAAGAGTTCTTGGGGTTATTCAGTGCAATATGTTCCTCTTTCGTCCCAATGATCCGGGCTTCTAGGCCCAATCCTCAAATGGCACTGCACCTCTTCAAGTCTTAAAACCTACAACTCAACTGGTTTGAGTTTGACCACATATGAAAAATAGCAATCTCAATATACGAAGAACCAATTGGAAGAAATGGAACAAAAACAAAACTTTGAACCCCGGAAGGATTCAAATCAGGTACCGAACAATCTGACACGGTAATCTGCGCTAAGACCGTCACCTCCCCCTCTGAAACAAGGGATGACTTTAGAAATGATATCAGAGGTCTAACATCTCGGTTAGAATTCCACTTCTAATAATTATAATAATATGTTAATATATAACTTTTATTCATATTTATATACTATTTACAGATCGCCATGCTGCGTCTTTCCTTAACATTATGAAAACATCCTACAATGTATTAAAATAAACATTGAATTTAAGATAGCACTTCTCAGATATAATGGCCCGACCGTTCCGTTCCTGTCCCCTGGTTAGCACAGTGACAAAGGATCTGGTATTCTAGCACCTAAAACAAAATCAAACTAAAACCTTGGGGAAACTTCTCAAAGATGGTCATGCAGGAGAGTCATGGCCGAGTCTTGCAGAACAGTCAGTCCACAACTGGATTTATATATCATCCTTCAAAAAGTGTGGAAAGAAACGTCAGTGATGGTTAAGAAGGCGGACAACAGAAAAGGCTTCCTCGGATGATCCGTGTCACTCCGGCAAACTTCAAGTGTTCAGAGGACATGCATCATGATCCTATCGGTTCTGCTCGGACTTCCTGTGTCCTCTTGATCACAGCTGCTTGTCACTTTCCTTCTTCAACCGGCTGCACAGAGATAAAGAAATGTGTTAACATTCACATTAATACTACACACACAGAAGTATGTTTAATTTTTTTGCCATATTAGCTTTAATAAATGCACTATGGTTTTTGTTGTTCACAAATTTACATTTCGGAACAATTCAAAACCAAGAACTACAAAACATTTTTTATAGCAAACAAACAATAGCAATAGACAAACAACATATCAATAGAACATGGAAAAAATTAGATCAAATCTTTCATGCTGACTTTTGATAAAAATTGTTTCACCTTTGTGGTGAAACATTCGTAAAAACTTAAAACGTCTTCTAATATCCCCCAGTCAATCACATACCATTAAAATATGCTTTATAAACAAGACCCTTCCGCACAAATGACAGAGTGGTTTCTCTTCATCCATTATTAAATATAAATGTGTGATTCTGGAGTGTTCAATTCTGCATCTCATACAAACAATTTGATAATTTCTGTTATCGAATCAAACGGATTCTTTTGTTTACATATTCACTTTCGATTTAATGCCAGACAATAAAATCCGCACAGACGGATAAACACAAACCTGTAATAATCTTCCTGTCCTGGAAGAGGGTGCATGTGATGATGACCGTGAAGCCACTGTTGCTCCATGGCCAATCTCTGGAGCTCTGCAGATTGTGCATGCATGGCCTGCAACTGGTGTGCTGCTGACATTGGTGGTGGTAAGCCCCCCGGGAGGTCTCTGGGGTACGGAGCGCCTAAACAGCCAGCACGTGGTCATCAGTGGTGAATGACGCATAGACGCACATGTGTGTGTGTGTGTGTGTACGTGTCTACAGCATCTGACATCTTACCAAACACAGGGTGTCTGAGCATCTCATGTTCATGTGGGGGCTGTCCGAGCAGAGGGTTCGGGATGGCTCCGGGTGGGTAGGGGAAGCGGGCGAGGTGTGGTCCGCCTGCCAGAGGGTCTACCAGTGGATGCGCCCCAGAACCTGGCGGACACACAAGACATTCACCACCACCTACTCCGTGTCAGCAGTTTTTTGGAAAGGTACATAGTCAATATCACACAACACAACAACAAGAATTTCAAAATGTATACTTAAAATCTGTATATCAGTAATGGTTATCATTAAACACTATAATATGGTTACTATACAATTAATAGTTAATAGCATATTTTAAACAATTTAGACATTAAGTCTTCACTTGCATGCACTTAATAACAATCAATACAAAAACATTCATATTGCTTAATAATTTAAACAAACATAAAAAAGTAAATGTAAAAAGTTATACTATACAGTAAAATGGCCCAGAGAAAATCTGATTTTTAAGATACATTAAGCCATTACAATTTTTAGGAAATTGTGTTTAAAATTTTTTATTGAAAAGTTATTACATTTAGGGTGATCAACAGATCATTTCTGGGCCTTATAAAGAATCACAGCATGCAAAAGTGAAGGGAATTGATCCTCACCTTGGTGTAATGGGTCCTGTTGGTGAAGATGAAGGTGTGAGTGGATGTGAGAGTGCTGATGATGGTGCGGCGTCACGTTGAACATCTGCAGCCGTGTTATGGGGTCATTAGCCATCCTTTCAACGTGTAGCCTCTCTGCTAACCGCTCCGGATAGGTCATTTCCGGCCGCAGTGGTGGACCGGCCAACGCCAGTCGTTCCCGTTCCAATGGGTTTAGTCCCGGATGAAATGCAGCAAAAGGATGTGGTCCAGCCATGGGTGGTAGACCAATGGGTCCATGTCGTGCAAAGTGCTCCATGGGGTTTGCGGAAGGATGCAGGCCATCCAGCTCGGGAGGTTTGACCTCAAAGCCGGGCTTCATCCTTTCCATTCTCATCTCCCTTTCTCGGATCTCCCTTTCCCTCATCTCTCGCTCCCGCAACTCACGCTCACGCATGCTGGGGTCTGCGTTGTACAGGCCCGGCATATGATATGCCAGGAGAGGGTCTGTGGGATTGAGTGAAACAAAGAAGGGATGGTTGCGGTTGGTGGGAGACATGACGTGGGGTCGGGCATATTCGCTGAGAGTGCGAAGTGCAGGAGTGTCTGGGCCAATGTAAGGTGGCACAGTGGCGATGGTAGTTGGAGGTGGATCAAAAGATGTCCGCATATGAGCAGATCCTGCCATTGGAGGGTCACCCATGCGACTTTCATGTGAAGAACTTGAAGCTTTCTGTTGAGAAATGCCAATATTTAGAAGCAAAAAACAACACAAAAATGCATTTTGGTGAAATATCCAGAAGTGGAACTCACAGCTGCCCGCTCAGCTTCCTTTTCTCTTTCCCGTTCTCGCTCTCTTTCCTTCTCCCGTTCGCGCTCTTTTTCCTTTTCTTCTCGTGCTTTCTGCTCCGCTTCCCGCTTGGCCTTCTCTAGCGCCTCCTCTCGTTTCTTTGCCAGTTTGGATGAGGCCAGCGGTGTGAAATAAAAGTCTGTTCTGGCACATGTGTTATAACCTCTATCCAAATGCTTGTAGAACCTGCAAGAAAAATTGAGACACACCATATGATTAGAATTCATATAACTGTTGGCCTTTTCATGGTCTCTTCAATAGCTCTTTGAAACCTTGGGCATTAATCTCTTTTTTGTCTGCAATGAAAAACAAGTGCTATGTATATGCAAACATTTGACCACAGGGAGAATCTGAAGCCATTAAAAAAGCAAAGCAATTACTATGCGACAAAAACAAAATAACCTCTTGCCTTTCCTTTCTTTTACTATTCGCTAAAGCCACTCAATCAGCCTTTTATCGTCAGGACCATAATAAGCTGCTCCCTTTATGCTTTACTGAGGTTATTGCTATTCAGTGCAAGGGAGTGAGACAAGGCCACAAAAGCCATACAAAGAGACGCTCGAGTCCTGATCTTTACAGCTATGATGTGGTCATTAATCCGCTCTCTCTCCACACTTAATGGCTGCAGAGGAGAGAGAACGTCGGCAGAATCAGGAAAGACACCGTTTAGCTACAGATATTGCATAGAAACATCTAAAAATCAAAGTACCCAGTGTTTCACAACTAATTAAAATAAAGAGAACACAGTATAGGTGAGACGTACCTTGCTGACTGGCTGGCATGACTGGGAGTGTTAACAATGGTGGGTGGGGGTGAGGGGCTTCTCTGTGGAGGTGGAGGGCTCTCTGGTTCTTCTGCCTCATCCAGAGGTTCTTCTTTAATCTGTACAGGTGGCACAGTGGATGGTCCCGGGCAAGGTGCACTGACCGATGCTGGCAGGGGCATTGATATGGAAGAAGGTGGCTGCTGCAGTGAAGATAAAGAGCTCGCACTGGAGGAGGGTGAAAGGACAGGAGAGCTGCCTGGCATGAAGGAGTGGGGAAAGGGGGGTTGAGAAGACACCGAGTGAGAAGAAGAAGATGGAAGAGGAGAAGCGTTCGGCGGTGCTTGGTTTCCTGTAGCTGGAAGGGTTTGAGACTGTGTGAGTACTGGAGGTTGCACTGGTGGAGGCTGAAGCTGCTGGTTTTGAGACATGAGTTGGAGGGGTGGAGGATGCGCAGAAGGCGGGTGGTGTGTTGATAGAGAGCTGAGAGGTTTCAAGGCTGGTGGCGGGGGCAGGTTTGAAGGCATCTGTGGGAATGGGGGGTGTGCTGAATGCTTATGTGATTGAGGGTTTGGCAACTGTGGAATAGGGGTTGTAGGTGGAGGTTTGATATGGGGCATAGGCAGTGGTGTAGGTGGTAAAGGCTGCTCTCTGGCAGGTTGGCTGCCACTCTGTGAAGACGACTGTGACTGGGATGGCGGACTGTGAGGTCGTTGATGATGGGACAGCGCAGAAGCCTGTGATTGACCCGAGTGAGGTGAAAGAGGGACCTGAGACTGACCTAGAGCGAGGAGCGGGTGAGGCAAGTGTGGGCCTGGTTGCATCGGGTGGCCCATGGGTGGCATGGGCCCATGTAATGGAGGCTGGAGGGACTGAGAGCCAGGCTGATGGGGTGCTGATGGCATTCCTTGCAGAGGAGAATGAGGCGAAGGCAGCCTCTGCACACCAGGCTGAATGAGAGGAGGCTGACCCGTTGAAGGAATCGGCTGTGGAGGAATGGAAGAAGTAGGGATGGGTGGGGAGGACTGAGAGGTCTGTGAAGGGGAACTTGAGGGGGGCACTGTGGAAGCTGGAGCTGAGGTGGCAGGGGCCGAGGCAAGAGCCCCTGTCTGGCACTGAATGACTTGAGGATGTTGGCCCTGTAATATCTGCTGCTGTGCAGAGGAGTCAGAGTCACTCTCATTATCACGTGGACTGGGGATGCTTGGCGACGAGCTCCGGTTGTCTTGGTCAATGTCCTTAGGATCACTGCTACCCTCGTCATTCACACTGCGGCCATCTGAGCTTTCTCCTTCCCCTTCTCCTTCACATTCTGAGGGCGAGTCGGCCCGACTTAGCTCCTAAAAGAGAAGCACGGAACAGGTAAGACTTGGTCTAATTTATCTAGGGCTCTTTTCACACTATTCACACTATTTTAAAAAGAACTGGATTGGTAACCTGTGTTTTCGATTTCTTGGCGCTCACTCTCTCAGACTCTTCAGTATCCGATGCTCCTTTCTCTCTCTGACGTTTGGCACTCTTCATAGGCGACGGTGCCTCTTCCTTTGTCTTCTGTGATGCCAAAAAAAAGAAAATGTTTCTGTGTTACTCAGTGTGAATCAGACACACTAATTGACGCAAAATGTTGCACACTACTATCTGCAAACTGCAGAGGTGTGGGGTTGCACCTTGCTGGGTTTCTTCATAGAGTCAGTCTTGCTGTCAGTGCTGGAGGTGCTGGCGGCACTGGGTGAGGTTCGCCCACTAGACCGAAGATCCTCATTTGTTGGCGAGGCTCTGCCATCTGGGCTTGCGGTTTGCTTCTTGCGGCCACTTCGTAGCGCTGACATCTGAAAATAACAAAATAAATACAATACGATTAGCATACAGAATGACAAATATTTTTGAACTATTCTGACAAACTAAGACAAAGGTGTCTCACTGATGGGCGGTTCCGTCGAGTCCTCATGCTATGCTTCCCACTGAGCCCATCCTCTTCCTCTTTGACAGGTTTGAACATAAACGGTGGAGGGTCCACAGGCTTCTCGATGGGGGGCAGCTCGCCGTATTTCTTAAAATGGATCCGGCAGTCAGTGCACAACAAGATATTTTCACGACCCCCGTGGTGCCAGTCCTTGGAGGCTGTGGAAAAAAAGATTATGTTTAGCTAAACTTTCTGTATTAAACGGCACTGCAAAATTACAATAGGGCATGACGCAAAGATATCTATATGAGAGCACAAAGCACTATCTGTATCAAACAATTCAGAGGGATGCATCAAGCCAAGAACTAATCAGTACACGTCAAAGTGGATTAAAATTGATGACACACTCGGATGTCCATCTGTCACAAAAGGGCTTGAGATGCAGCAGAGCTCTGTCAAACCGAGAGTAATTACAGGTCTCCAGAAGGAATTATTAGATGAAAATATGCTTACATGACTCAACTATGACTATCACCACAACAATTTAAAACATGACAACCAGCCACATTATTACTCTCATTTAGTGATACTATATATAATATAGTAATAATAACTCTCCTCTGTCTACTAACAACACTAATGCAGAACCATGCTGAAAACTTACTGGTAGTGAAACAATGACGACACGCGTAGCCTTTCAGTTCCTGCTCACTGTCTTCACTGTCAAAGTCATCTTCGCTGGCTGAACTCAAGTCCACTGAAAAAAAAAAAAAAGAATAGCATGTTAATTTAATCACATATTAGTTTACAGCCACATCTCAGAGACTCATCAAGGAGCTTAGGACTGGGGAATGCCATTTCATTAATAAATTAACAGTTGCTCTTGGGGAAAGACAGAATTTGATCAATGCTTTGCGTTTCCATTTCTTATCGCATGTGAGCTTTCAGCTGTTTACTTTTAAGAACCACTGAGCGGAGTTTGAGCTTTAAGAAGCCATATTAGTCCAGGGAGTTTAAAGGGTGTCAGAATTGGCTGTGTGTTGAGGCGTTCGAGCAGAATGTACTCACAGAACTCGCTGGAAGGTGGACGAGACGGAGTGTTGACTGGGGTGGAGGCAGTGCGCGTCTTGATGCGACGGAAGACGGGTTGTCTGCGGTGCCGGCGGTGGGCTCTGCAAGTAGCAGCTTCTGGAGTTTTCTTCCAATAATAGTAAAAGGTGATTAACTCCCCCTGTGGAAAAGAAAAAACACAACTTCAATAAAAAGAGTAAATTATAAAAAGTATAACCATGAAAAAGTCACAACCACTTCAGTGTAAACATATACAAGGGACATGAAGCTGATCTAAGATGAGATTACAAAGAAGGAATGAGTCCATGCCGGGTTTGCCAGCATGCCAGCTTGTTGTGCTGTGGCAGTGTCTGTCCCAGGATTAGGGAGTGAAGCTCTCTGAATGCTAGGATATTAGGATCAGTACATTGGTGGCTGCCTGGGTGGCAGGCATTTGAAAGGAAACAAAGGAACATGTCAGGGAGAGCTTTGGCGCTACAAATAGGGAGTGAAATGGCTCCAAGCCCCTGCGCTAGAGGAGTCAATTGAACTTTAATCAAACATTCAGAGGGTGCGCTTGCCAGCGAGTAAGGCGCATAAATCCCAAGCACAAAAGTCAGCCAGGAAATCAATACCCTACTGAAACATTAACACGTGCAATCATGGACCAAAAGACGCTTTACTGAGGAAGCCTGTGTAAATTAACTGTCGCTTACTGAATATGCTGACAATAATACCAAAGCAATGAAATCGCTGTCGAGTGCAAAAGCAATTACCGCAATGATGATTCATGTGGCGCCTCTTATTTCCATCATGTACCTTTTATTTTTTTTTTTAAGGTGCCTGATGCTCAATGCATAGAATTTGATTAAGATGAGACTGGGCTGGTTTGGTGGAAAAGCTTTGGCTTTAATGTTTTACTTGCGCAGGAAGTGAGTACGGAAGACAGAAAAAGGGTTTGACATGGTCTGCTACACTCAAGAATATTTCATGTATATTTATCACTTTTCCTCTTTGCTTTAACTGTTCATCTTGATATAAATTGGTGAATAAAGGCTCACCTTACTGCTTTACAGTAAACATTTCAAGACAAATGATAGAAATGTGGGTCTTTGAATACTATCAAGACTAATCAAGCCAATTCATGAGTGAATTACACGCCTCAATCATAAAAAGCGCTATAAATTTATCATAAACTGCTGTCTTCTGATCAGAATCAGGTCTTTTACGCTACAATGACGAACACGAGCAATATTCTTTATTTATTTTTCCACATTGCCCCTTTTCCAAAGAAGCCTAGTTTATCCTCAAAAGCACACAAGAATTATATCAACAACAAACTTTGGCCTTGAGTATTATAACTAGCTTTATAGTTGAAAAAATAAACAATGGGATTGAATACGTTTTTAGAGAAAACATCCAACAATCTAAGAAAATGGAATAAAAAACCCAGCATAAACATCCACTGTGCAAGATCTAAAAATCTCAAAGGAGCATTTGCTCATAAAACAGGCTGAATCAACAGTTATCTAAATGACATTACTTTGGCTTTGCCAAATGAGAAACTTGGGGATGGCAACCACTGTTTGGGGCCACACGGAGCTCTGGCTTATTTTAAAAGCAAAATGAAAGCTATATATAATATGGGAACTATACACAGGACTGACATTAAAAACAACGGTCAGACTTCTTATGAGGTTTATTTGGAAGCAATCAGGGTGAATGGATCCAGAGCAAGAGGCTTTTTGGCGGGACGTCCAGGGAGCAGGTGCAGGCCAAAGGATGGCTGGTCTCCTGATGTGAAATTTAATTGAAATGTGCAGATCAAAACTGTTCAGCAGGACAACGAGCTGGCTTACTCCGCAGACTAACGTCTGCCCACCATAGCAGCCCCTCCTCTTCCTTATGGCAGCCCTTGCTTTTCATTTTCCCTCCCTCCATTTCTTGTGAGCTTTGAAGCATGAAACCCCAACTTAATGCTACAGAAGATAAAAAGAAAAGGTCATTTTTGGCCTGAACCATTTTGTCGTAGCACCTCTTAAGCATCCCAGAAGAAAAAGGTGGCAGAAACGTAGTGCAAAATCAATCGCTGTGGTCATTCAAAAGTAATTTAGTCAACAGGGCTATCAAGACAGGTGTCAAGGATCCAATGGTGGACATCCATAGGCATAGAGGACACAAGGACGTTGAAAATATACTGGTGCAATATGTAGAGTGATGAAACGTTTCGAGACAATCATTTGTGATGATGACAAATTTCCTCAGGCTATAACTCTACAATGGAGAGCCATAGAAAAATCTCTATTCAAGCTTGAGGAGACTGGATGGCAGAGGAAATGCGATTTGATTAGAGGCATGGAGAGGCTGCAACAAATCATGGTTCTTCGTTCTTTTCTCATCTTTCACCAGTTCCTGGGCTGCCCAATTCTTTCTGACAAGACATTTCTGATTTGCGCATTACAAAGACAGCTTTTTTTTCTTCAAAGTGCTGCAGAAAAACATAGGACAGGCAAAAAAAAGAAGCTATTAGTCTTTTATATAGGGAGATGTCCTACTGTGAAGCAAAATAAAGGATGACATCTGGGGGAGGAAATGTCTCCCATGAGTCCCTGTTTGCGGTGGAGGTCTGTGAAGCTGGATGCACAGACTGAGTTAGTGTCAAATGGAAAAACTGACAGCACGAATAACAATTCTTGGTCTTGAATCACAAGGAAGCTTTGGCAAAACTGACATTACTCTCAACTTCCTCCAAAACATCAGCCTGGCAAACACGAATCACCTTTTACAAATGCCAAAAATCTACTATTTTGATTAATTATCATTTATTACTCAGTACAATGCAAACACAAAATACTTAAATTGAGAAACCAGACAAAAAAAAAACAAAACAAAACAAAAAACAAATAGCTAGTCCGTTCTGAGCCGGGATAAATGCCTAAAACGACTTGTGTATGTGGAATTTCCTCCATTAGCTCTGGCTGTCTAAACAGAACAGAGCCGTGTGTGCCAGGGAGCGAGAGATACTGACAACGTAAGCTCGGAATTATGAGACATTTCAGAATGCAGCCATCTGCAAAATATTTCTGGAGGGTGGATTATCTGACAAGGAAGGGGCTTACTTCCATCACGGTACAGAGAAATGCTTTCCACTTCTTTTTCTGCCTCGGGAAACCTTGCAACATGGGAGCGCGGATGCACCAGCTGTAATTTCCAACAGATTATGCTTCTCTTCTTCGCGATTAGCAAAGTGTGGCAGAGGCACCAGGAAAAGCTGAGCATTATACCTGGACATTCTGGAGAATGTTAGCCCCAAACTGTATTTAAAGACTCATCCACGCCCAGGACTGGACTGGAACAGATGGTTTCTGTTTTTCCTGGCAGATTTGTGACGAAGCCACAAAAGGCCCCTGCTTTGACAGCGAGCCAAACGGTTAAGGCTGGCAAATACAGAGGACACAGAGCGGCAGAAAAAGCAAGCGAGGGCAGGGAAGGGAACAGTACTGGAAGAAGAGAGAAAATGTAAGATGGCAGCAGATCTTACAGCCCAGCACGAATAGATTCTCACGAGTTTTGCCTGGTTAAACAATGTTTTTCTGACCGAGAACATTTGGTCACTAGGTACAAACAGTTGATGTGCATTGGTAAACATTAATTACTTGAGCTGGACTTTGCTTTCCGGTTTATGCATGAAAACAATTGTCAACCGGAGAGAAACTGGAGTTAATGGTTAGTGTGAAATCAAGCATCTGTAAGCAGAACTTTGCTTTATGAGATGGACATCATTTGAAAATGTATTTTAGTTGAATACTTTATTGAATTTAGTAAAAAACAAGATGGTTGAAATGTTTGGAAGAGCTTTACAATTTTCCCAAGCACACACGAGATTAGTTTCGAGATATCCAGATACATTTCTCCAATCAAACCTCTCATTGGCGAAAAGTATAGTGAAGGTATTATTTCTTTGGGCCAAGACAAAGACTTGACAAGATGAAAAAAATCAAAGATGGAGAGTGAGGGAGTGGAGAGAATGATTCAGGAAAAGAAATACATGAAACATTCACAAAGCTGAAATATCTAAAATTATAACCATAGTCAAAAGTCATAAAAAAAAAAAAAAAACAAGACTTCGTGTTCAAACACACGGCCTGATTTTGTTGTCAAATGCAGGTAAGAAATGTGTCACAATGGCCTTGTTTGATAGACACGTTTCAAAAGAGTGTTAAATGGCCAACCCAGATGTATTGCCAGTTTCGGTTTAAAAAAAAAAAACATGCTGTGCGCTCTTAGGTCAGCATGGCAACAAGAGGAGGAATCAGCAATTGTGTTTCCCTGCTGTAAGCGCTTTTGGCCAATAGAGGCAAATGTAACCTCCTGATGGGGGTCGATCCGTTTAATCCAAAAAGATCAAATTTTACAGCCACGGCTTTGTCGAAAAAGCCAGAGTACAAAAGTCAAGGCGTCGATTCCTAAACGTTGCACACGCTAAACCATAATACAAATGTATTTGCTCAGCCCATCGAGTGGGCTTCCAAATAATACAAAAGGCTCTGGATCCGAGAATCAACAACATTTAAGCAAGCAAGCAAGCTATTTTATCACGCCTGGACAGCTGCTGGCGAACACGCTGGCCGACAGTTTCAGCCGCTTTAATTAGTGCCCAACCCTGAATACCTCTAAATACACACGCGCCACTCTAGGGCACCGGCTCTCATTGCGATGAATTCAATTTGACATTCATACAGATCGTACTAGGGCAAACATCTGCTCCAAGATGTTCAGAGAAGACCATCTATCTTATCTTAGCTGGAGAATTACAGGGCCTATGGGCTTTTCCACAAAACTGTGGAAAAAAAGTTCCTGTGCAACTTCGTCTGCAGCAAAACTTCTTCCAAACTGTGCAATTTAGCATCTTGATTAAAAATGGATTCAAATTGTACCTGCAGATCTAGCCAAATCTAATCCTAATATGCATTAAAATACATTTGATTATTACTAAACAAGCATGTCAGAAACTGCCAAGCAAACGACAGAACAAACTTTGGAGGAGCACAGTTCACCCCGTGACGTGGATTTATCTGTAGACGCATCAGGCTGGATTTGTTTGGGAACATTTCTTGCACCAGTACACAAATTATTCCATGACGTTCTCTTTCAAGTAGAGGAAATGGTGGCAGCGAAAAGAGCAGAGACAGTAAGACGACACACCCACTTCCCCAGCTTCCTCTTTTATTTGACTTCAAATAAAGCATTCCAGAAAGCTAGTCAGGCCTGGTCTGTTTGCACAGCAGCGGGTGCTTAGCATTGGCACCGGCCCTTTATAGGAGACTCGGCTAAATAATTGCCGAGGGGAAAAAAATACAGAGGCAGAGAGTTTCGCTGTATTAAGGAAGAGTTCAAAAATCTCCAAGTAAACTAAACTTACAACCATACAAAAATCCACAGAGGAATCTTCAATTCACATTAATGATGAAAAGACGTTTTGTGAAATCTCAAAGCTGCACATGAAAAAGACATGGGAAAAGAGAGGAAACCGTGGAGAAAAGAGATTAAGCGTTCATCTGAGTGTTGACTAGCACTAGCAGAGAACTGGCTTTTATCACAAAAGCAACTTCAATCTTAAGCAAAGTCAGCCTCACTACTGAACCCACTGCTCTTGTACCGCCGTAACGTCCCAACTCTGCCCTTCTGTGAGCGTTCCTGCTTTCCTTTTATTTTCTTTAATGTTCTATTTGCAGATCGCTTCTTACTTGTAACATTTTTTTTCCACTAGTAGTGCACAACAAAAGGAAAAATAATCAAAAATCTAAAGTACATTAAATTATTTCACTTGTGATCCATTTATTATAATACACTAATGTATGTAAAATAGACAATAGAAAATGGACAGAAATTTGAGGTTTTTGTAGTTTGTCAGACATTTGTAGATTCTGACAAACTGGGGAGGAAAAGCTCCTAGAATATTTTTATTAGGCACCTTTTGCCTAATCAAGCTTCGTTTTGTTTTTTTGAGTCAACAGCCACAATAAAACTATAGCTACTTATTTTTATTGCAGTATTGCTTTACAATATTAAAAAAGGTTATAATAACTGTAATTACAAAACCAATAAAAATGTGTTGCGTGTATTTATGAGTCTGAAACCACCATTATTTCTTAGGAGAAAATTTGTTTTACTTTACAAGCGTTTTTGTTTATGAACTTGTTCCCAGAACAAATTAATATCATAAATCAGGACACAACTTGTATTCTTGTGATCTTGTATTTTTGTGGATTCAACAATCATGTCTAATATTTTGACAGCAACTATTGTCAGCAACTAAAAGAAAAAATCTTATATATTTACATGGAATACGGCTTGTACTCTGGCGTGATGTGAACGTAATCACTAAATAATCTTTAAACCGAAAAATAATTAAAAACGGACTGTTTAAATACTATAACAGGCACATACACATTTACTTTACTTATTCAGCAATTGTTTATTTTCTCTAAGCAATATCGTCAAATGAAAAAACATATAAATATATATTAAGGTATACAACTAGACTGAAAGATGCTGGAAGAGATATTTCGAAACAAGAGATATTATAAAACAAGTATTTGGGCTTAAACACACAGAGTTAATGATTGTTTGCCCCAAATTTCCATTTACTGCTTTGTTTACAAGGTCAAACTATATTATTTTATGACCAAATTAATACATGTTACTCAGCAAAACCAGCAAACCAACGTCATCTATGAAGCAGTGGCTTAAAGTGACGTCTTTAAACTTAGTCTCCAGTCTACTTCCAGGGATTTTCTTTATTGAACATCATCTACTTGACAGGCTTTGTATTTTCATATTTTAATGTGGTGTTCTGCAAAGACCATGAAAACTATACAACAATTCTATTTTCATTCATTGGCGAATATAGAATAATTTTTTTTTATCTATATCTATAATCAATTGCTTGGCAATTTGTTTGTTAAAGACAGGTTACTGGTTTGTGACAGGTCACTGCAAAGATTACATTTTTGGACAGACCTGAGAATTAGTTATCTTTAAATTAGAAGGAAAACAATCTAGCTATTGGCATTTAGACAATTTAGACAATACAAAACAAATTAAAACATGAATAGACTTATCAGCATTAATACATCAGTAATCAGTTATAAAGTGTTTCTAAAATAATCTTTATAGCAATGTAGACTGTCCCGATTCTGTTTTGACTAAATATGCCTCAAGGCCCCAGTTCATGCACCTAAGATGCTTCCAGTTTAATCCAATATTCATGCACTCAGAGTGAGCTGAGTGGTTCAGTCATTTTCTTAACCTCATCCCTTTCAAAGCCACAGAGATGCCACTTAATTTTAAATGTGAAATACCACAGCGGGGAAAAAAATATCTACTTTAAAACAAAAACGTACAGAAAATGCATACGTTCAATAAAAAAAAAAATGTTTCTTACCGTTTCCTTGTTAGGAAGTAATTCTTTCCGAATCCTGAAAAAGTTCTTCCCGTACTGCCTCAAACCCTTTATGAAGCGTTTCTGTTCAGGAACAGCAAAGAGAGGGAGAGAAAAAAAATCTGTTAGTCACATTTATAACGCCCGTAAACAATTCACATTGTGCAAACATGCATCGCTACACCCAGATTACATGGTAAACTCCGACGAGAAGAAAACACTGCCGAGATCCTAATCTGAAAATCTCTGTTTGCTGAACCAGCTCACAACACTGAGAAAACGGGGGAAATTACAGCAAAACGCACAGTTCTGTTCAAGATCAAGACTATCTGCAGGAGGCAGACGTGACGCTCAAGTTCACAGCCAAATCCCAACTTCAATAAGTTACAAAGAATCACAACACTTGGCTTTGATCGTACAATTTGCAAGCAGCTGCCTTGTGCCCGTACAAAAAACTGAAACAGCAAAAACGTCTGTTAACTTTACTGTTAAAAAAAAACGAAAACGAATAAACATTCACATTCAGTTGTCAAAAAAAAAAAAACAAAACTAACAGTCTTGTACTACACACCCCAAAAAATACTTTCATGCATTCAAAGCGGAAAAAGTTCCAACCAATTGTCAACGATTAAACATCATTTAAAAGACTGAAGATTTAAAGCTTAAATGCCGTTCTACCCCTTTAAAAGCCACTGTGAGCCATAAAAAGCAGAGTTAGAAACATTCATAACCAGCGAAGCAGACGACCAGCAGATTTACTTTCTTGCTCCAGCGGCGATCCCCGCACCACACTGATCAGTGTACAGTCCCCAACAACAAACTGTCTGAAAACCCAGGAAAGTCCACTTAGCAGACAAGCAAAATCTCCACGTCCACTCCTCGTTTCTCCCCAAAAATACGGTGCAAATCCACAAAGTCACCAAATGTACGTCGTCTTTTACGAGCAAGAGATAGCTTGTCACTCTCTGCTCCTCCACTACAAAGGGGAAGGCTTTACATGTGATCTTTCTGCTAGAGAGCCTCTGGTCTGCGGCTGGCTAGAAAACCTGAAGCGGAGTGGAGCGATGCATGGCAACCCACAACGGATCGGTTTGTGAGGGTGTTTAGCCTTTTATTTCCACACTGTTTTTGTGGCATCCAGTTGCATTTCAGTTCAGATCTTTACAACAGAATATAAAATGCCTTTTGCTAATAAAATACAGTCTTAATACAACTACCAATCCTACAGCAGCAGGAGGAAGGCTACGGCGATTGTGGTAGAACAAGACTTTAGACTAGATTTAATGACACACCAATCTCCTGCAAAACCAGTCCTGGAGTTCTCCTAGATCTTTACAGCCAACTTTTCCTGAAACACTGCGTGAACATGCCATGTAAGCACACACCGCGTTAAAGGAAAAGAACAATCGTTGGCGAGGTGAGCGGGGAGTATTTTCTCCTTGGAAGATTTATGCTTCATGTTCAACAAATGTAGTCCTAAATCAGACACGCATTTAATGAAAATAAATCCTGTAAAGTGAAAATACACATTTTTTGTTTGGTTTTAATTAAAACCTGTAAAAATCTAGACTGATCGAGCACTGTTTAGTTCATTCAGACGCGCATCTTTTCTGCTATGGAGTCAGGCGATTAGCCAGTAGATGGTGCAATGTGCAAAAAGAGCAGAAGACAATTTAGAAAAGAAAGTAACAACTTTACACTTTTACTTTGCAGGAGCTTTGCAATATAACTAAAGGAAAGACGCCTATTAAATACCACGTTTTGTGCATGGTGACCCTGTTTGCACTGCCCGATCCAAAAGGCTGGATGGCAAAACAACCATCGCTAAAAGTACCAGAGCAATCTTAATCTCACAGGGATTAAAACATAACAGCATTATGTGCTAATAAATCCCCAGCCTTGAGATTACAGGTCTAAGGTCTACGAATGAGCAGTTTGTTTAACACATTACCACGAGTACAAACTAAAGTCATCAAATCCGGCCTTCATTATTCAAGGTCTAGGAAACAAATCGTCAGAGGGGTAGAAAAATCAATTACACCCGACAGAGTGCTGCATGTTAGCACCCCGACTATGTCTCCTTAATTATGTTTCCAATATTGTAATATTTACAGTAGACTGCAGGAAGGCCAGTGTGTGCGTAGCTGTCTCGTTCGCACCCGCTCAGCATGTCGGCTCCACTTTAAGGCTCCATTTCAGCTGCCTGGGCTCGCTGCTCTCCAAGCGCAACTAATAAATCATCCACCAATCTGCTCCCTGAATTGCTCTGCCGCTGCTAGGACTGCTCTAGCCCTGTGTTGCTAGGCAACAGGGCAGATGATGGGAGGGGTCGGGGGAGAGCGAGGGGCGAGTGGAGGAGGGGCAATCACACAAGTAACCAGCCGCCCGCTCTGCCGAAACAGGCTTCTTTCTGTCAAAAATTGTTCCAGCGTGCTGGCTTTGCCTTTTCGCCTCCCTCGCTTTTTTCTTCCTCTCGCAGCTTGACAGTGGCCTATTGTGAGACGGAGAGTGGAGAAGGGAATAACGCTGAAAAGGCTATTGTGATCCGCGCTGACTTCCTTGCAAATCATAATTGTTAAAAGCTGTAAAACGGGTTAAGATTATTCGAGCGTGTACAAACAGATGGTGTCATATGACTGAACACAAAACACACACACACACACAGAGAGAGAGAGAGAGAGCGAGAGAGAGAGAGAGAGAGAGAGAGAGAGAGAGAGAGAGAGAGAGAGAGAGCCAGCAGTGTTTAAATACCAGAAATGCTTAACATTTAACTCAGGGGTCCTGTGAAATCAGTGTGCTTGGCCTTTCGCTCAGGCTGACCTGCTATGGCCGACCGAGCAGTGCAAAATTACACTGGGAGATAATATTACACATCTGATTTGACATGAAGACATTGACGATGACAATTTCACACACAAAGAAACCACAAAGTCAAATGAGCCAACCCACATCCTGTCCACTAAAATAGAGGGGGAAAAAAAAAAATCACTTGCATAACGTCAAAATCACCACAGACAAGAGAAGACACAGCGTGAACATAAAGCAAGTGACTTTAACCACGGACTCTAGTAATTCTATAAATGGAAGTACTTCATACAACATGCTCCCAAATCAAGCCACTTTTAGACGTTTCCTGAAGTCTAAAAATATGCACAAACTCAGCAAAACCGCAGCTTTTTACTCAGCTTTGTGTATATTCACAATGAAAGGAAATTCAACACTCTTCCTGTCTATAACTTTCCAGAGCAGAGTTTCAATAACAGCAGGACTAGTGATTTCACCTCGAACACAATCCAACAAACAGACTGTGAATCAGAACACTAAAAGAAGTCAAAACAGCGTGACGACAGACAGACCAACGACAGAGTGATGATGATGATGAGGAGGAGGAGGAGGGGGACGAGTTTGGCTGTAAAAAAACATGTAACCTTCACTGTCCGCCACTGGGTGGCTTCAGTCCTGCCAGGACACTTGTGGGCACAACAGGCTTCATAATTAGAAGATTTGCGAGATTTGTCAGAATGTGTCTGACAGAAGAAAAGTGCCAATCAGCAACTACAGAAAACTTTTTGGGGGATCTCTTCTAACAAATTACTCACCCAAAATGTTTGAAACCTTTCCTTGTTCAAAATGCAAGAGAAATTAATTTTAACATTAACATTATTAATGTCTTGGTTTTACTGTGGATCCTTAAGTAGCAAGAGTTGTTGGCAGCACCAAAGAATGTGTGTTCAAATATTACAATTAGCAACTGAAATACTTTGTACGTCGCTTGAATTATGATCCTGAATTAATTGTAACGTATCTAAAAAAAAGCATTACCTTGGACCTACAGTACAGACTGAATTGAACATCAAACTGCTTGAAACATCGCTCTTCTTTTCATCTGTTCACACTGTGATCTACTGTGCTTCCAATTTTATGTATAATTATGTTATGAAATCTTCTATTACAACACCTTTCTTGTTCCCACGTCTTAAAAGCAAATGCAAAAGTCGCCATGTTGAGAAGCGGATAGTGTCCATTTAAAGAATGGTAAAAATATGAGCAAGGACGAAAGGAACAAGGAAGGGCAGAAGTCATCACTTAGTTTACCATTGCCAGCCAAAAGCTAAACATAATTTGTAAGCTTCTGCGCAAGTTGCTACCCTTTATAGATCCTCGTCTTTCTTCCATTTTAATAACACAATGCTAAAAAATATGCTTTTTATGCGCTTTAAGGATAGGAAAAAATTATTGCTCTTACAATTGGTAAAAAAAAATTGATGTGTGTGTGAAAAATTATTTTCAAGATATATATTGAAATAATGAAATTATGAAAAGAAAAAAAAAACCTTACCATGGCTCGTAAAAAAGTTAACAATGCCACAAATGTAAAATCGATTTGGAGCGTTACTGGTGGATCTAAAGAATTCACCAGATAAACTGTGGCAGGGGAAAGGAAATAAAACGGCTCACTTGCTTCCTGCGGTTCAAAGAGCTGCAGGCGAGATGAGGGAGACAGAGAGGCTTTGAGGGGCGAGTGTGTTGAGCTGCTGAGGGAAGGGGGTGACAAGTGACCCTGAAGAGAGGATGATTCTGTCATTTCTGAGACAGTCACTGTCACTTTTATTCACATTTCAAAAAGAAGCCATGGAAAAAGAACAGGGAATAATGAGGCCGTGGACCTGCGGGCTGAGAGCGAGCGAGAGAAAGCAAGGAATGATGAATAAATGAGGAGCAGCGAGGCTGGTGCAAGCAAGGTCAGGGGTACATTTACACCTGTCCCTCAAGGCTGCAAGGCTGCGAAAGCACAACTTGAAATCAGATCAGGGAGAGTGGTGTCCTTGACAGAGCAGCGTTGGTCTGGCTGGGTTACAGAGCGGGAGGATGGGGGCAGTTCAACCACCTCAAACGGAGAAAAATACCAACAGTGCTGTAATCGAGGCCTGCTCTCATCAAGTATTTATTCAACGCGTCTATTATTCATTTCTAACAGACTGTTACACACTTCACTTCACACACACATTTACTCCATATACACTAAAGCCCACACTCGGTTTAACATGTCAGTATGAATCTATATATGACTATTAGTACTATTTAATTGGGCTTTTTGATTCATTTATAATTTAAATTACTTTTTACATTTGTTTCTTTTTTTGAAAGTTTACATTTATTAAATGTTTATTGCCATTATTTTTGGACATATTACATTTCATTAAATAAAGGTATCATGTTTTATAAATTTACATTTTTATTAAATTGATATTTTGTAGTATTCCGTAGTCCAATCAAAAACATTCCATATATTAAATTACATACATTTTGTTTATATACGATATCATTAGTATTTGTATAATTTCAAAAATAGTTGTTGTGCTTTTTACAAAAGAAGAAAAAATATACAGTTGATTCTGGTTAATTTGATCACTTTTTAATTGAAATTGAATCCAAAACAAATCCTCCTATTTGGTAATATTGTAAAAATTCACTCCCCTTCAATAGGCCAAAAAAACTGAAGAGAGAGAAAAAAAAAAGTCACATAAAGGCCGCTGTAAAGTTTGTGACAGTGAACATGTCCGCCATGCTTCACTATAAAATTATATTCCGTCACAAATATACCTATTAGAAATAGGAACAAAGAAAAAACATGTTAAAAAAATATTCAATATGGCTGAAAAAACATGAAAAAAATAAAATGTGCTTTTAAGAAAATGTTGAAAATGTATAATTATTGTTTATGCAAGGCAGCTTAAGCACTGCATTGTGGGATTTGTTGTTTATACCTTATACCACGAGCAATTAACCAACAATTAATTTTAAGGGACCTTGTGGGCCTGATATAACGGAACACTAGATGGACGTTGCCCCCGGGCCTTGAGTTTAACACATTTTTGGCCCTATACGTATACGTATGTGCTTATGGCATCATGGAACATCACCACTAAAAACAGCAAAAATAAGAATCATAATAAAACTCATCGGGCTTGAATGTCTAACAACAAAATTGAATCAATGAATAAAAGCGTTTCTAGAAACTAGACACCATAAAAAAAATCTTGTATCTTGTAAATCAAGTATATATTCTATAAAGGGCAGCAGCAGGATCTTCCCCATCCATATTGTAATTGTTACCACATGTTATAGATGTACATGTATAGATGGTTTCCGGAATTGGATGCAATTCAAATCTTCAATCCAACACGAGCTGACCAAGACTTTTGCTATTCCCCTGCTTTGTGTGTTCCTTCCCTCTGCCTAATGGGGAAGATTTATTCCACCATCCATAAACAGGATGCAGCTGGTCTGCTGGAGCAGTTGAGGTCCTAAGTGCAATTCAGTGGATGACAAAGAGGCCGTTGCGCAGCCTCCTCTGTCCACATAACAAGCAAAGTTCAAAATCATTCACTCACCACTTCATCCTCTGACCAGCACTTCTCAATCAGCTTGGGGACTGGTTTCTTCACCAGGCGCTGCAGAGCCTTCCCGGCATCGTAGCTGCTCTCATGAAGCTGTAAAGATTCAAACAGTTAGCATACCATCCAAACTTGAGCCCCTCAGCATTACCCTAAAACAAAAGCAAGTTACGAATAATTGGAACGCGCGATTTTTACGGTTATCCGCTTATGTCATTAAACCAGAGCTAGCGTAAAAAACAGTTTGAACAGTGCGCCGTGATTAGATCCCTATACCGTGCCAGATCGGGTGAGTTTAGACAGCTGGACTACAAATCTGAAAGCTATTAAGTATTGAGCAAGCAGATGAGCGTGAACTGAAATAACCTGAAAAATCAGTGTCGGAAGCCTCAAGGACGGTGACACGGAAAACACAACCATATGCCGGTTAACAATGGATCGTTTTGTCACACTCACGCCGATCATATTTTCAACTATTTTATAGTTTGAAGGCAAGTTTGCAGCACAGCAGCGTGTCAATTGCAAGTCTGTACCTGTTTGAAAATGCATTCAAATTGGAGATGAGTGGAAAAAATGTATAGAAATTGCAGTACCATTCATGCTCACTTTATTCCTTACTTGGTCAAAATGAAAATGTCATGTTTATTGCATTTCATTTGTGGAATCCTAGTGAACTAAAAAAAAAGGAATCGGTTTAATAATGGCTTGAACATTATGGCAATAGAACCATTAGCATATCTTCCCACACGTTCGCTACTTGACCGGTTGGTGGCCAGGGTTCATAGGGATTTAATGAAGTCATGAATCACACTCCTCCAGTACATGCATCTCAGATATCGCTCTTCAACGCCAATTTACCAGGATATTTGTTGGACTCTGGTGCCCGTGTCTTTTCTGAGGCGTAATTGTGTGCAGAGACCTGGAATCAGTGATGTGCTGCGAGGGAAAATGCTTCTGGACGTTTCTCTGCCCTTATAGCTGACAATTAGATATGAAGCTTGCAAGGGACTTTTTACTTCCTTGTATTTCTTTGGAGCCTGATGCCTAATTGGCCATGAAAAATGTGTTTTATTTTAAGTGCCAAGCATGTAAAAGAACTTTGAAGTGCAGAAAAGCCTTCTGTATAACAATGATGTGTGAAAAAGCAAAAATGCTTCATGCTTGGAGATTTAAGATAAAAGATTCAAGACCTTCACAAAAACAAAAGATCAATTCATAATTATTTTTTTATATAAAATGCACCTGGTAAAACAATTTACTTCCAGAGATTTCAAAAACCGTTCAAACTATGATTTTTTCTGAAACTTGCGGTCTTTCTTCAGCCAAAGCCTCTTTATGTATCTGACATTTACGGTTTTCGTGACCTGAAGTAATAAGACTAACCTAAATTCCTTTTGCCATTTTAAAAGTCAAATGACAGAAAACATGGGATAATTTTGCAGTAAAACCCCCCCATTCTAAAACTAAATATCACAACTGTATTCTGGAACAAAGGTCAGTCATGACGTGACCAGTGTGCGTCAGCTTACAGTATTTAAAGCGTTTAGCGTAGTGTCATCTCTTGACGCAGCAAGGCAGCCGTCCTCGGTTGACCCTCCATCACACATCCCTGCAAAAGCAGCCATGCTCCTGCCAAGCAAAGAAACGACACAGATCACTTCAACAGGATGTTCCACACATTTAAATCAATACTCTGACCGTCTCTGACAAAGCACTGTGAGGTCAAATAACATGTATTTGGGACTCACCTGGCTGCTCGCAGGTACATGAGCAGGTCACAGTCGTTGACCCCGGGCATCCAGACCAGCTCCTCATTCTCAGTCACTGTCTGACCTCCAGGAGAAGGAAAGGGCTGGAGCTCCGGCAGCTTGGCCTAATTTGGAAAAGAGCAGAGGGGACGACAGCAGCTGTCACAACACAAATAGCACTTGTGATGGTGCAAACTGTCCATTTTCAAATTCATCCCGTCTGCCCATGACAGGCTAAAATCACAACTACTGGGTCTCAAGAGTGACTTTGTGCTTTGACTCAATTGTTTTGGCAAGTTAAACGGCATTTTGAATGTGTGTGGGCAGTTAAATTCAAATAACAGTTTAAAAAAGCCTATACGATGGGGTATTGAAGAAAAAAAACCCATCAAGATGCTACAATTGTTTTTTACTGCAAACAATACAGATTCGAGATAGATCAATATCCCTGGTGTCCTGTAAAAACTGTACATGCAGAGTCTCATTATTGAACATTTCATCTAAAGTCATGAGGCTGATATTATTATATATGTAACAACTCCAGTGGCTCTTATGGAGGATAGACACCACAAAAGACACAACATTACTTCCTAATGAATCATCTTTTTCATCTCATGCCATCTAAAGTGATTGTTCCTTTGATTTTTTTTTAATGGCCATTGCGGTCATCCTCATTCCCATAAACCACTGCAAAATGTAGTAAAACGTGTGTGCCTTTCAATGTCTATGAAAAACACAACAGAAGCGGCAGAACTTTCTTCTCAAATCAGAAAAAAAACTGTAATGTTTAGGTCACAACTCACCTGGTGACTAGGACCAACACGAATCTCCCCTTGTGTACTGTTTAATCGCCTGTGGGAAAAGAAAAAAAGGGTGTGAGCATTAAAAGGTTTCACATATTCCAACAATTTACAACACTTAAAACGAGAAACAAAATGGGTGCAAGAGCAAAAAATACGAGTATTTTCATTAGTAATGTGGAAACACTACAATTCGTCCGTGTTAAACATAAATATTTTGGTTTATTTTATTTATTTATATTGTTTTTACATTTTCTACAAACCTGTATTTGCAGAAATACGATTCTAACATCCGGTTTTGTGTTTTTACACCGACACAGTACACACTACAAATAAACTTAATCATCCACGTCAATCCCAAACTTGCAATGATAAACAGATTTAAAAGCCCCAAAGATGGAACTGGGACAGTTTGAGCATCAGAATGTGCGGATGCGCACTACAAAAGAATGGCCAAGATGATGAGCTGGGGGAGAGAAACCCTGAAATGGTGACTGCTGAAAACCTGTGGTGGTAACCATGGCAACAACAATTTAATAATAGTGTTCCGATCTCCAGCTGCAGTGGATTAAAGAAAATGACAAGATGTTCCTTTTGAAAAGCAATCCCTGCTCTGTTGCCAAGGCAACAGCAGTGATTTTCATATAGTCGAGCGTCGAGCAGGGCCCAGAAACTGTCACTATGATTTGCGTCCAGAGTAACTCGCACTCCACTAACAGGCTGCCCGTCTCAACCTGGCTACGGTGCGGGGAAAGGTTAGCGCCTCAAATCACATCCCCCTCTTTTGGGGTACATTTCATAAACAACCCTGCTTGCTTCAGCAGAACCCACTAAATCCTGACCAAAACACACACACAAAACATGTACTGTCAATGAAGGAAATTCCACCGTAAAGAAAATATGCCAGACAGAGGAAGAAAAAGCAGACGGACTGAATTAGAAAGTCATTGGCAGTGTTATTCAATACATCAGCCATTTAAAGTAAAACAAAACATCTAATTCTATGGCTTAAAACGTCTTTTACAGAGGAAAATCATTCATCGCAAAAGTAATAGTGTGCTGTATTCTGAAACCCAATCCACAGAAGGTTTTTGGCAACGGTGAAGGGGAGAAATGGCCTGGCTCCTAAACGTTCTGCAGGCTCTGCATTTTTTTGAGACCCTGAAATGGGCTGCAAGCAGATATGGAGTGAAGAGAGTGATTTAAAAAGCTGCATCACCTGGTTTAGATATCATACAGAACAAATCACGAAAGGAAATTTATAACACGCGCAACTCTCAACGAAACCATGACCTAACTGTAACCTTAGCTGTCATAAAAAAATATACATATACCTAAAAAACTATAATAATTTGGGGCAACAATGTGGAATGTATTATGATTATGTACTTTAATAAAAAAAGAACTGTTAAAAGAGCATACATCAGGTGTTCATCAGATATTCGAAAGTTATATTTAGGACTAATGCGAGATGCTCACTGAGAACTTTTATTGTTTATGTATTGAAACATTGAATTGAAAAGCCTTTAATAGTCCCACAGCGGGGACAATTTCACATTTATTTAAAATTTGTGGGGAAACAACTACTTTACTAAAAAGACGAATTCAGAAGCTAGACTCAAAAATGTATGTTATCGTCTTAAAATAAACCAGAATTGATTAAAACTGGTTACCAGGACTAAATAAGTGGTACAATTAAAGGTTTATTATTCCAATACACAAATCAACCCATCTGCACAACCCGTCTGCAAAGAGGAATGAGACAATACATCTGAAAAAAATAATTATAAGACTGCAACATTAAAATGCATAAATCGTTTACAAGAAAATGTGTCACTGTCAACACGAGGAGCAACTGTATATTTTGACTGGACCACGCTTCCAGCAATCAAGGCTGGCCCCGCCCCCTCGCCAATATCCTCCAATCACTGCACGATTTAGCGAGTCTATCACGAGACGCGTAATCTAAATACAACAAATGCGCCAACTTTAACACGCCGACTCAAACAACCAACACGTCTCAAACTTGATCTGGTTTAGCTAGTCGACCACAAACCACCAAACGCCAAACAGAGACTTCTCATCACGACCGTAAACACAAACGCGGCGTTCTGCTGTGTCATAAAACCAGCGTCCATCAAACACGAACTACTTCGTAAAATGAATGAAAGTTGCAGCGAAGTCGAATAAATTGCGTCGACACACACACTCGCACGCGTTAGCTTCGTTACGCGCTACAAGAACGGAATAGTTTGCGACACTGACGTTAGCACATGCGGCTAATGCTACTGACAGAAACACATCCAGCCGGACACAACAGACCACGCGATTCGAGCCCAGGCAGCTGTCTCTTGTAATGTAAACATGCATCTAACACGCGGACTCGAGAGAAACCATGACCCACGCCGACCAGGTGAACCGATGCCAACGTACCTGCGCGGACTGAACAGGTCGTCCATGTCGGAGCCGGAGCCAGAGCTGCCGTTCTTTTGACAGTCTGAGGGATAAAGTCTCGTCTCGCACCTATTTGTGTAGGTAGTCAAAATGGAGGCGCACGCATTCAGACAGAAAGCTTGTGCCGTGACCGACAGGCAGCACTGAGCATGTGCCGCGACCTCATACACACGGGCAGAAAAATCACAGCCCGTCTCCCCAGCACGCGCGCGCGCGCACTCGCGTGCCGCTGCTGCATACCAAACAAGCGGGAGGAGGGAGCGCGAGGGCGATAGACTGTGATTGAGTGGGGGACCAGTGAAGGGGGATTCTAACCAGCATCACGAAGCCTTCCCTTCCTGTTTATCTGTCAAAGCATCTCCCTCACCCCTCAAACGTCCCCCTTCTCATCTCGGTGGACTCCTAATGCACCCCATTATTGCTTCATCACATGACTATGATAATGGGTCCCACCATAATCCTGCTTAATCCCTGACAAGCATAAAGGCTGTGATTGTAATACATAAAAGCGAGCAAATAAGGACATTTTACTAGGATAGCTTTCATTAAAAACCCCATTAAATATTTAATGTTTAATTTTCTGTACGGCAATATAACCTCAAAGCGAAGACAACACAGTACCTGAATTTTGCATGTCTACCATACGGCCAGCCAGAGAAAAATAATAAAACCTATAATATAACCTCTTTGTTCTCTGCAAATCACCCATATTGTGGAGTCTATACTCCATTAAACGATTAACTGGCATAAAACTTTTTCACTCGTGACAGACTAAATACGAGTCTAATTGCAACAGCAGCCTTTCAAAGGCAACCGCGATAATTCATAAAGAACAGTAAACGTGTACACGATTTCCAGAACAAACTGGCACAGCTAAAACACGCACATGTACAAATAAACCTCCACTTTAACCACAAGGTTGTATTTTTTGCTGATGAACACCAGACCACCACTACCATCATGTAAAAAAATCTGGCTGGGTATTGAAAACATGGCTCGATAACTAAAGTGGAAACAGCACGAAGTAATAATGATCTAACACAAGTCAACAATTTACACTTTTTTTTCCTAATTGTGATGTCACTTTATTCCTTCTCAAGCAAAAGAGTCATATTTAAAAAAGAATAGGAAAAAAAAAAATAAAAACTGACTGACTGATGTAACCTCCAAGCAACAAAACACCATAATTTGAGCAATTCTTCAGAAATATAATAAAACATTGGAGTAAAATATATAATTTAAACTTGAAAAACGTAAAGTAACTAGAGCAAAACCAGCATCTGCTCTGATTTTATTACATGTATGTTGGGGAAGATTGCGTGATTGTTCAGGCCAGTAAAGGCTCACCTGGTTTCTGGATTGTATCCTAAGATGTAGAAGAAAGAGTCGATCCGCGCTTTGAACTCCCTGGCAGCAAATATGTCAGAAAAGTGTGAAATGTTACATTTCCCCCTGCAAAAAAGAAGATCAAACAGACCAGTGTCATTATGTCCACGCACACACGCCTCTACGTGTACATTAAAGCTCAGATTTACATATTATTTAGTACTGTTTTATTTCCATTATTATAGCACTGCCGAATAATTATGTTCCTCAAACAATATTAAAAACATCAATAAACTTTTTACTGACTGCCTATACATTTTAATTTATTTATATACATATATATATATATATATAT
>CM051495.1:13033575-13056459 GCA_028031935.1 Paedocypris micromegethes
ATATGTGTGTATATATACATATATATGTGTATATATATTTTTTTTTATCCTTAACTAGGACTACAAATCAAACAATAAAATGTATATAAACACCACAGTCCCATTAATGTTGCCTCTTTTTCTTGGGGTCTACGACACCAAACTAGGACACACGTTTTCAAACAAAGCGAGTGGTTTCGACAAAAAAACGGACACTTTTACAATCTCCGCTTTTTGTATTTTGCATTTTGCATTTCAACGTCAGTGGCTATCAATGTTTACAGGTTTGGAGGCGGCTGAACGGCATCCTCGCTAGATGAAAGGAGCACGAGGTACATTACGGCATGCTGGAGGAATCCATCCAGTTTATCTAAAGCCCTGTAATAAGTCAAATCAAAGCTCTGTCTGTGCTGCAGAAGTTGCGACTAATTTGCCCTGAAATCAGTGGTTCAGAGCTGTGGCTCCGTTTGCTGCCTCCAGATGGTTCCAGTTAAAGAGGAGGAAGAAAAAGGGGAGGAAGAGAGGAAAAAAATGGGGGGAAATACATCACACGGGTAAAGACAGACAGAAGAGGTCTGGTTTCTTGACAATGAGCATGCCTGTACTCTTTTTATTTTCTTCCCAGCCTCGTCACAAAAAGCGAGAACGTGCCTTTTCCAGTAAGGTTTTGTAAAATGGAGGCACTTGTACTCAACTGCACGTTTCTGCAGTCCCACAGCATCTGTGGCTTACAAAAAATGTTTCAACCAATATGACTGACAATATGCATATGAATACCTATTAGATAAATATTCAAGTATATGTGAAATTTATAACTGACATTAGTATTTTAATAGAACACATTAAATAATAAATGTCAAACAGCCAAATTCGGATTTGTATTCGTATAGTGCAAATCAGAAAACTGACATTAAAGCAGACTAAATTTAACCTAAAAAATGATGTAGTTTTTGTTTATTCATGTTCATAAATGCACAAACATTGTAGACTGAACGTGTGTTACCTGAGGGTAGCAGCATGATAAGTGTCCACGTAGTCGGAGATAAAGAGCTCTCTGCTCTTAACTACAGGGTCTGTAATCACCAGCTCACGACCAGAGTCTGCAGAGAGAGACAACGCAGAAAGGTGTGAGCAACATCCAGACATTCACAAATTGCAGTAAAAAAAAACAAAAAAAAAAAACAAACAAACACAGACACACAGGAATCGAGAAGCTCAAGTCACTACATTACCCAGAATGCTCAGCTCAGCAAAGCCATTTAATGGCTACATGGAAAAAAATGTAAAATATACATTTTTTTTATACAAATAAAATACACAAAGTGGCCGAGACAGCATGCTCATTCCAGAGCAGTTAGGATTCTCCGTTTTCTTGTTTTGTATATATGCCATTTGTAATTTGTATTCACTTAAATAAATAAAAATATTTAAAATGTTTTATAATTTTCATTATTATGTACAGTTTGATTACAAATTATCTGTCATCAAAATGTAAATAAAGACCATACTTTCAAACCACAACTTCAGTCCAGTTTTGGTTTTGACCTTCAAAAAGCATTTCTCACCAAATATAACAGCAGGTTGTGAAGCACAAAGCAAAGCTCGAGATTTTACTGTACTTACACAAATATCCATAAAGTCTCTGCTAAATAAACATGTCTGACCAAACAAGGCTACATTCATGAGCCATTAATCATATTAAGCTGCTCAGTGGTGCAAGGTGTTATTGGTTGCTCCTCGCCAGCACATTGGCGGGAATTCAGGACCTTTTATGCATTACTGGAGAGCAATGTGACTGAAAAGCTGAGACCCTGTACCAGCAGAGCCCCCTCCCAGTCTGTTATTACTGCCTGATATGTGTATCAAGCTCATATTTGCTGCTGATAGTCGGGAAAATGAGAGCTCTGGGGGCACATTACACTGAAAGTTATTTGCACTTCACGGCCCTGCTGTCGCTCTTGAGAGTACGTTTCCAGGGAAACAAGGGCAGGAGGGTGTTTTTTTTTCTTCTTTTTTTGGTCAGAATTCTCATCTGTTTGAAATGCCACACTGGATGAAACTTTGCAAAGCCATGAACGGGGATGGCTACGTAAATAACGGAGGGTGAGAGTGGCTTTTCTCTCATGACGTTGTTATGCCCTTACCGTTCTCGTTGTTGCGGTCCTGCACCAGGTGCTGGTAGACGGAGTCCGGTACCTCAGACTGGCGGTAGTACCATTTCACATTCATTAACAGATGGTCCCGTTTGCTCTGAAAGAAAGAGAGGGAAAAAATAAACACTCCGTAAATTGAATTTGCTTGTTGACAGCATTGTAGCTCCAGCCCAACATTGTGTGCCAAGAGCCCAGGGTGGAATAAAGTCAATTAAATTGGGATTTAAGGGATTGCATTCATTATTAAAGTAAGCAACTAGAAGTTCAAGAGTGGGGGAAATAAGACAAATGGTTGATAATTTAAAAAAAAAAAAAAAAAAAAAAAAAAAAAAAAAAAAAAGAGCGAGAGAAAAAAAAAGCACAATTCCCTTTTCCTCACAACTGGACTTTGGACTCTGCCACCCGCTGTCCATCTCAGGGACTGCAGACATCCACAAACTCACTGCAATACACCACATTGGCCAGCAAATGGTAGTACTGAGTCACGTCCAGACCAGCTAAAGGCACCACATCCCAACGACCAGGGAGAGGAAGGACATTTTTATTCCTTGACATGCAATATTTTTCATCCTCTCACACGTCGCTGACCAACCATTCCGGTAGTTTCCGAGGACATTAAAGAAGCCACAGAGGCGACCAGACCCCCAGAGCAGAGGCCAGAAATCACAGTCTTCTTCAGCCTGACTGCAGATTACCACGTTCTCCACAAAGACTCTGTCTGTCGCTGAGCCAAGAGAGTCGGTGAATAAAAAAAGCCCCCAAAACATCCAGGGTGGATCAGAGAGGCAAGGGTCTTTTACTTCAAACTAAAAGCCTCTTTTCTCTCCATGCAGTTCTGGCTCATTGAATACTGAGCGGATGAGCTCATTGCAGAGATATTTCAAGTCTTGCTACCTGTACTGAGGTCAGTGGGAGACTGCGCTTTTGCGTTCATACATTTTAAAGACTTTTCCATTGACTCATTATGAAACGCAAGATGAATAAAAACACACGGTCTAAACAGCAACAAATGCGCCGCCATTATTGCAGCGCCGGACCAGGCATTTGAAACAGTTTAAACCTTATCTTTGTTAGATGCCACATGTCTGCATCATCTGAGGTGTTGTCAGTGCCGATTACACCGGAGATGGGGGGACAACCGGCCCTCCTCGGGGTCTGACACACAGATTATGGCGGGGACTACAAATTAGCTCCAGTATTCATTCAGAAAAAAATGAAATCAATTACAACGAACAGCACTAAAAAAACAAAATACAACAAAATAATAGGAAATAAGCCAATTTGTCTGACCATAAAGTCTTTAAAATAAAAGTCTTTACTGATATAAAATAATTTAAATCTCTAAGAAATGTTTCAAAATTGGCTGTGCGCCTTATCAGTGGAAAAAAAAGACAAACCATAGATATGAAATAATAGATCCTTATTAAAGCTGCATCATATAATCCGGTGCGTCAAAGTCAGTGATTGCATTGATGATTTTCCCCATGTTAACGATTGCGTTGAATACGCATATTCTGTTAAGTTAAGCACTAAGAAAGTAAACAGCCATACGTGGCTGCATCCGGCGACCTTTCCTTTCACTGCTCAAGAGCTGGAAATGACTGTTTCATTATCAGACCCTAATTATGTTTGCATGTTACACTGAACAGATCACTGTGCAGAATCAAATTATCAAGATAAGCACTCTGAGGCATAGAACGAGTGGGGGGAGGGGTAGTGAGTGTGGGGGGGGGGTGAGGAAGAGAGAGGGAGAAAGAAAAAGAGAGAGAGATAGTGGGGTGGTGGTTGAGAGAGAGAGTAAGAGATAGCCTTACCAAATAGAGAAAGCGAGTAAGAGAGATAGCATAACCAAACAGGGGGGGGGGGGGGGGTGACATCAATTACAATGCTGAATTGATTAGTGACATTCCACACTCCATTCTCTCCCTCCTCGGGCTGATCCCACCACCTCCGCAAACATGGCACAGAGAGGCGAGTGCCAAATCACCAGCTGAACTGGGCTTCAGTCACAAGTACAGATTCTAAACGGCGAGATTTCCCACTCCAGAAAGATTTGATCAGAAGAGAGTGTTCCTGGAGAGGAGGAGGGAGACGCTCGTTCCCTCGCTCTGGAGAGACGTGTCGTGCTGTTTGCTTTTGTCTGATCGTTGCTGTGCGGATTCTGGGAGATTTACGAGATTTCACAAGGTGATACGGAGGAGAAGCAACACCCCCGACTGATCTGAAAAACTCACTCATCTTCTGACACACAAACACTTTATGGCCCTGTACTTTTGTAAAGTGAGTTTCTCTGCCTATAAGATACGGATATGCTTATGAAATACAGATCAAAACCAATAGTTATTTCTGTTTATTTATTATATGCAGGCCAAAAAATGCTTACTTGGCTCTAAATGGCAACGCTATCAGATAAATTATCAGTCTTTCATAAAAATTATGTCCCCTTTATATATCAATTTTGCATAAAAATCCTTTAAAATATTTAAATATACTCTAATAAAGGTAAATATACCATTACATTACACTGACAAAACTCTTAGAATGTACTTTAAAAGGTTAGAGCAAATTGTATGAGAACTGTATTAAGTAAAGTATACAACTACAATTTTGTTTCATACATTTTATAGCAGGTTTATGTTACTTAAAAGTTTTTGCTAACAGTCTGAAAAAGTTAAGTACATTTGTGGGTGGTTAATACATATTTACTTTTACTGAATAGTTCTGGTTTTTATTTTTACTTGTAGCACTCTTGAGATTTGCATGAAAATGTAAAGTGCTTTACAAATAAAATTTCTTGTTTTTATTAGTATATGTTAATACAGTTATGTATTTATTTTTCATACGTTCACTTGAGTTGTCATTTTTTGACGAATATGACTAAATATACATCTATAAATACATACATCTAACTATAAAAGAACATAAACAACATGCAAATAATTTGTTACCAACTTCTGGTGTAAAAATCCATGTTTTTATATGCTCACATTCAACTAATTATTCTCTTCTACATGGTTTGTACAGCCCTTTGTCCAGCCAAAACTGTCAAAAAGGGCTTTATAAATAAAGTTGAGTTGAGATAATGAAGCAATAGAATGATGTACCAACCTAATCTTTTAAAACCACATTTTCAAATTTGATATGAAATCTTTCAAATAAAACGATTAATAAAAAAAAAAAATCTAACTTGATTTTAAAATTAAACTATGTAGCAATCTTCAAAACACGCCCAGCAAATCCATTCAAAACCATTAGGCCAAGTCAATTAATCTTACGTGAACTTTAAAGCCAAATGGGAAAAAAAAGTGCAAAATGGTGGCAAGTGTTAGCGTCGCTAGTGTAGCGAGAACATGCCTGAAGAGGGCAGACTAGGGAAGAAGAATGGGGGAGGTACTGGGAGACGGACAGAACAGGTCCAGTGTACTAGTCCAGTCCGGCCAGTTTGGCTACATCACAAACACACCGACAGCTGGAGCGACCAGGCTAATAATAACCTGACGTGTGGTGCACATCACGAACGAGACGTGTGAGGACTATTCATTAGAGATGTGAGAATTAAGGCAGTGCACACAGAAGCGGCTCTTGAGCAGCGCTTGGACGGAGAACCGAGGTGGTAATGGGGGGAAAATGACGAGAAGGGAATGCTTGTGCACACAACGCTAGAATTAGTCACGGCTTATTACACCAGACCGCTGAAGGTACCAACATGGACATGGTTGCTGTGGCAGAACCTCCCACCATTTAGTGCCGGTGCTTCTGACGGCTTGGACGGTTGGAGATTTGTCTGTTTAGTGTAATCATTAAACATGGCGGTTGCTGCCGTTGTAGCAAAACAGGCCCGTCTTATCTGTACGCCTAGGCAGCGAGGCATGGTCACATGACTCCCGTGTTAACTGGAGGTCTGGGGTGGTGTGAGAGTCTGAACATCACACTCTTTCCTCCAATAATAAACTGAAGGGCCCCCCAGCTCCCACCTTCTGGACAATTAACAGGAAAAGAGTGTTTATTTTCCATCTTCATGTGGTGCTTCTCCGTCAGGTCCGTGTATGGTTCCTCCAGACTAACAAACGACACAGCGGAGGATCTGAAGAAAAGCAGGACTTCTCACTTCCTGGTGGGAAAGGGTTCTCGAGGAGCTTTACTCCTGATCGTGTTTCAGGGAAGCATGTGAGGAATCCTGAGCCTGGAGCGCATCACAACCACTATCGAGCTGGTGTCTAGTTGACGACGTTGTGTTGGTGGCAACAAGAGAGGAAGGACATAAAAGCCATTCTTTTCTTCAAACATGATATGATTAGTGTGGAGCAGGAGGACAGGAAGTGCTCGCTGGCTCTCATGATGGATGTGCCCGAGACGGTTTCCGCCCTGCTCTCTTTAACGGCCTCTTCGACACAGACCAGACGCAGGCTTCTCCTCACACACACAAGCACTTCCATCTGGACCTCGGCGTACAGCTGGAAGTGCCTGGACCACAGAGAGGAAAACACATCTCCCATAAGCCCTAAAACAGGCACGGGAACAGAAATGTAAAAGAAAAGCAGAAAAACTTAATCGCAAAGAATATTATTCCTAAACCCCCTATTGTACAATCCAGGTCCTGACCTGATGCCACCATCGGACTGAACCTCGTAATGGTAAACAAGTGCTTGCCTGCAAAAGCCGGTGTGTAGATTACTCCTCCGCCTGTCTACAAGAACAAACGGAGGGAAGGAGGAAGGGAGAAAGGGAGGGAGGGAGTCGCAGCTGTGACGCCGGCACAGTCGAGACCTTTATGCTGCTAAACACCGGGTGTCTCTCTTTCTCCCTCTGCTGTTTAGATATTAAATCTTGACTCGCTTTGAACAAAGTCTGCCCATCTGTCAGCCACTCTCTATATTGGATTTGATGAGCATTAGGCGGTTCAAAGTGGGAGATTTTTAGTGTAACAAAACCAGGACGCCCCCCTTCTCCATCTTGTGACACAAATCCACAACCATGAGCTCTTTATCAAAACCTGGGCAGTCGAGCCAGGCAGCAAATTAAGTCGCAGGCCTCAGACATCGAGTCCAAAAGGTTCAAATTAATGCTTTTTAAGACAATTACTCTAGTCTTAAACCAGATTAGAAGTTCCAAATCTCTTTTGATCAAGCACACCCTGATTACAACTGTAAACAATAAACAAATATCAATCTAAAGATAAAATCAGTTTTGTAAACACTTTAATTGGAAAAATCTAATTTGATCCATAACAATCAAACTGAAAAGTATTTCTCAGACTATAAAGTGCAGCGGATTATACGTCACACCATTAATAAATCTACTTTCACAAATAAAACTTTTGGGTTTTTTTTATTATGATATTTTACATTCTTACAAAACCCCCAATATTTTTTAACATTCGTTTATAGTCCAAAATATACTGTATTTATTCCATTAGAATAATTATACTACCTAAACGTTTTCCTCATCACTTTGATAATTATCATGCACTAGACAACCATGCAGAGCTCGGCGAGGTTTGGAACGGTCATCTTCGTAATTTCCGGATTGGATTTGCTTGATTTCAAGCGTGTTTGGGATATAATTTATGCAACCTCAGTCGTTAGTGTTGCAGCAGCTTAGAATCTGCAAAACACTCGACTCTTAGTCCTTCACTTAATCCTTTCTTCCCGCACACCGGCTCTTTCTGGTGACATCACGTCAGGTGTGTTTGATATGAAGAGGCTGTGATGTGTATCTCAGCGTGTGTTGGGTTGCTACACAAAGCAGGTGTGACTGACAACGCTCCCCCTTCTCCTCATATAAACCCCCCACTCGACCAACCCAAAGCAGCACTGGAACACTTCAGTCACTGACTAAATGCGGGACCATGACATGAAAGGAGGGGGGGCGTGTCCACAGACATGATTGACAGTAGTCTCCAGGCAACAATGTGCGGCGAGACAATGCCAATATTACTTAAAACGTTTTATGTATGAGTAAAGAAGAAAAAACCCAACATTTCTCAAGTCGCATTACATCACGACTCTTTTTGTTTCCAAAAAGCTTAGTTACAGAAGAAACATTGCACAAAGCGAAGCACAAGCGCTTTCATTGTGCTAGAAAGACAAACAATGTAGCAGAAAAGGGTAACGCTAATCTTTAAGACACCATTTCTGAAATATACGAGCAGTCGCACCACTTCACAAAGAAATGGGCCTTTTCCTCCGGCATGGGCTGTTTTAGGATGATTCAGACAATAGCAGGAAATCAAGCACTCTAAATAATGCTATTGATAACACACCCAATTTACACAGCGAGAGCACTTGCCTCTAACACACTCAGTCAAACCGATAGAGAAGTGCTTACCAATCATCCTGACAGGACTAAGAATAATAGTATTATCACTCTTAGGGACAAAGCACTCACTTTACCATGTTGCGGGAAGCAAGAATGGAAAAATAGTTGACTATAAGCCGAAAAGGAGCTTATTTTTTGCTGCATATAAGGCACACTTAAAAACAAACAAACAAACAAACAAAAGATACAATGATCAGCTTTACATTTACGACATTTTATAACTGCAAGCAATATATTCTGAAAAATACGGCACTTAAAAATATACATATTCAGACTACCCTTTGACATATTACATAAATTAACCCCATGAATCCCATAATGCACCATGTTGTGTAACCATTGACACCCATCGGATTATCTTATGGTTTCAAATCTGACCTCTTTCTAGTCTTGGGCAACGTCTTATCTGAATCATGACCGTGCCAGAGCTAAATGGCTGCTGACAGTGTAGATTTATGGACTGATGCACTGTGACTCGGTGAGGAAAATGCCTGTGAGCTCTGGGGACTCCAGATCTGTGTTCCTGACCTCAACACTGACCGTCGCAGTATAGAGTTACTCCATAATTCTACAGCTCCCTGACACAACCCCGTCACTCGGCCGGTGAGATAATGTAGTACAACGGAGCACAATCCTGGCCAACCGCCTTTAAGAAATGTGAAACATCTCAAAACATCCGAGGACAAAGGCAAAACACATGAGCCGGAGCTTATCCAGGCCGGGATCTGTCCTGAGAGCGATGGTGGATCAGCTGCGGCTTTGCCTTCGCCTCCAGTCCCTGCTCGTGTCTCTTCACTTCCTGAATGAGAGTGGAAAGCCAGAGACAATATGCTGCCTTGTTAGTGGAGCAGCCATGCATTCACAGATAAACACAGGCGGGATCATGATGAGGTGAAGAGGACTGGACCACGGGCGACGACTTCAGCACGGAATTAATACGCCGTTAAACAAAGAGGGAAAAACCCGGATGTTTATGGGACGGATGCGAGAACTGTGGGGCCCTTGTGTGTGTGTGTGTGTGTTTGTGTGAGAGAGCTCTGCCTGGTTGGCTGGTTAATCCCAGTATTGAGGCGAGAGTATGGGCCACTGAGCAGTGCTGGCTGAGATGGAGCACGGTAATGGAAGGCAGGAAATGAGAAGCCTTGGTTAAGCCACGACTAATCGATCAGTGTGTTGGAGTTGGAATGAGCCGAAGCTGATGCAAGGAGAGTGGCTCGTCATCCCAGACTCGGCGCAAACAATCCCTCTCTTCTCTTCCCGCGGCGCTCTGCTCCGACACAATGCTCTTTGTTCTGCTCCGGCTCTAATTGCATCTGTGACTCTCTTGGGTTCTGATTACTCTGATTGCGCTGATTACAACGTTCACCTTTTATTGGCCATGTGTCCGCTATAGAGTTTCATTTCAAGTGGGTTAAGTGAAGTTTTTACTGGCTTGTCAGGAAATGAGTGGCAGAACGATAAAGGGAAGAGAAATAGACAGAGACACAAAGAGAAAAAGAGACCATGTGACAGAGTTGTGTTTTTGACAGAGTTAACTAAAACTAGCGGCCTGTCAATCTACAATTTCTAGAAAAGACAAACTGCTCCTAAAACTCTGCAAGTTAAGTCCTATTTTTTAAAGAAGTTACCAAAACACACGACATGTAAAAAATGTAATCGATATGTAAAGGAGGAATTTAGTGAAATCCTTGTGATTTTACAATTATGAAATTTAAGAGCGAATGTGGACAGTTAGAATGTAACTATTGTGGTAAATGAGCAATACAGCATGTGTGTGAGTGTATTTGCGTAGGGTGAGAGATGGATAAGCAGATAGAGAAGACAAAGAAAAAAAAAACAGACAGCGAGACACTTGAAACTTACTTAAATCTTAAACGTTATAAACGTTTTGTATTGCCTTATTAGGGTTTTTTTTTGTACAAAGTCAATATTTTTTCACTTTTGCCGAATACCCTGTTCAAATGTTCTTCTGTAAAGCCAGCTTCCCATGTAGACTGAAGTAAATGTAAAAAAAAGATATATATTTTGTTCAAATGAAGACAAAAGGAATGAAAAGAAAGAGCAGAGATGCTGCTTCTTACAAGTTCTGATTGCCTGTCAATGATACTCAGCAGGAAGTGTCTTGAAGAACACTTCAGGGAAAGAAGAAAATCAAGGCAGGACGAGAGCTCCTCTATCCTCCTCACTTCGGATTCATCACACTCCTCTCTCTATTTTATATCTTCCTGACATCCACCACAGCAAAACATTTTGTTTCAAACAAGTGTCAAATGGGCTGAGGAGAACCAATCCAAACCTGGATCGCCAGCGCAGGCAAACAACATGAGAATGAGACCCGTGTGTGGACAGAGACTGTGACATGCCACCTGGAGCTCCGCCCACTGGATTGACGGGCATCTGCAAAACCAGAATCGAGGGGGTAACAGCAACGACATATTTATACAAATGCACCCATGATGTAAGACAACTCCGCAGCGATTGTCAGGAAAAAAGAGTTTCTTCCTCATGGAGACAGACAGGCACACATGTATCCTCGCTCCCTATACGTTTAGATTTTAATGAGCAATGTGTGTGTGGCTGAAACAGCTCCCTACTGGGAGGAGGGGGAGAAATAAAGAGGAGCACCACAGGAAACTGCTTATCTGTGCTCCAGACTGTCAATCTGCCACGGGAGCTCTGCACTACAGGCATGAAGAGAGATCATCTGCCTGCTCCAATCCCTCCGTCCTCTTTAATTACAAACACGCAGCACGTCCGATCCCAATCCAACACCACAAAGACAAGAGTGGATCTCCTTGCTGTGGAACCAGAAGGAGCAGAAGAACATCATCTCGGAGGATGAGAGCAGGAGACGGGCAGCTGGAGTTCAGGGGTTATGACTGACTCTCTGCCCGGGGTGGAACTCCCAGCATGCCATCTTTCAATCCTCAGCCTCACACGCACACACAATGCCGAAGCAGAAGCTGAAGACTCGGTTCTTTGTTATGAGTGCCTACACAGTCTTGCCAGATAAGAGCTGGGGTCAATCTAATTAGATGTAATGGGCTGTTGCGTGCACACACACACGGGCAGAGCCACGCCGACGGACTCCCATGCTAGATTCGGCAGAAAATGTGGGCATATGGTGGAGGGAGGACGGCGGAGATATCAGCCATTTGACATTTCCATCAGACACTGTGGTACGGAGTAAACCCAACTGTTGGAAATGCGAAGAACTGAGCTCAACTGTGGAACTCTTATCAGATCAAGACGTACCACCATATCATACCAAAAAAGGAGGAAGGAAGAGGAAAAAAAGACGGCGCCGTGTCAGCGTACATGAAGGACGAGGCAAAGTGGAGGCGACGTCTCAACGTATGATCTTCATGATTCGGTGTGTTATTGATGGCAAAGAGCTCAGCATCATTACAAAAGCAGGCTGTAAATTACCCTGCTTGCCTTCATCACAGGCTCCACCCACCCACCCGCATCCCAGCCAATGAGCTTTGGCCTAGATGACTGACAGCTCAGCACAGCCAGTGTTGGGGAAAGACTGCGAGGTGATAAAGCATGATCCAAGCCATTTGGGTATGATTACCAAAAAGCGCTGTTTGTTTGCGAGCCCGCTGAGATTTACAACCGTGGCGCGGCCCCTCCCTGCATTTGTTGTTCTTTCTTGCTGTATTTCGTCCTCCCCTTTTGCTTTCTTTTTCCGCGAGCACCCGGGACATTTTCCAGCCCACTGTGATGATATTGATTGCAGAGCCTCTCCTGATTGCAGCCCTGAAGTATTGACCAGCCAGGTCTCTGAAGCAAACAAACACACACACCACGTACACACCGTGTGTGTAAGAGTGATTACATGCTGTCAAACCCTGTGTCAAAACGCACCACGAGGAGAGCTTAAAAATCTCGGATCCCTTCTTTTTCAGCGCAATGGGACTATGAAGATCTAGCCTGTTGTTTTTAATACTCGCCTTTTTCTTGAACGTAGCACGTTATGGACCAGTTTGTTAAGGAACTAGCGAAGAATAAGAATCATTCTAATCTGTAATGCGCTTGCTCGTCTAATCTAGTGCGCAGTGTCGGTGCGATGAGGCTGATATAAAAGCTCTCGGTCTACACTAATGCACCCGCACCGCCATTACCCACGATTCAGTCTCTAATTACACCTGCATTTCTGAGCCATTTTCATAAAATGAGAGCTCTCAGGAAGTCAATGAGGAGCACGGCAGTGTGTTAAAAATAACATCCAAAACCAAATCAATCAATCTACACAACACATTTACATTTCACAACGGCGATTTAACTGTGACAGGGATGTTAAAAATTGACATACTATTCATATTTAGCAGTACGGAAAGACACGCGTTGCCTTTTGCACTAAAAGTTATAATTGTAGCTATAAATCACAATTGACCATATCTGCTTCAGCAGAGCAAAACGATTGAAAATCAATTGCAAATGGATTACGTTCCCCATACAACTAACGTGATCTCTAATGCGATTGCGGAAATAATTCATAAGCTATAGTCTACAAATCTGTCGTTTCATAGCCTATAAAAATGATATTTTGCGAGATTGTGTGAAACCATATGATAGGATTCATACGTCTAGCCTATAATTCCTTAAATTTCCACGCTTAAATGTCAACCTCCCACACACTGTAAAGAGCCGCTGTTCTCTAATGGCTGCCGGTGAGAACAGTGGAGGCTTGTGATGGTTCTGGTCTGTTGATAGCCGTGATTATGAGCCACCGCAACCGCATCCACACGTTCCCCTCGTTTCTCATCCCCTCCATAAACCTTTAAATACTCGGAATCGTGCAGCCATTGTGTGAAACCCTAAAACAATCATAAAAAAAACAAGGTTTAAACAATACATAAACCTGGGATATAGCACCTGCTCTGGCTACCACTTGGCATTTAAATGTCATTTGTGGCAGCAAACAGTTCACACTTAATTACAGCTGAAGCGGGCAGCCTTTCTCTGCTGTAGCCGGCACCAGCCCTTTCAACTTCCCATGCTGCTAAAAAGAGCTCACCTTTTAAATACTAAATTGGCCTGCTACTCAGAACATCTCAGCGAGGGTTCGCCGGCTTCCGAGATGTTGGCCGGCATCTTCGCTCTTCAAACACTCAGCCGTCGGTCGGTGCTGCTGCCCCAGCGGTGGCTATAATCAATTGGCCTTTATACGGCACCGTGAGCTCTGCTTTAGCTTCAGTCTGACACAGACACTGGGATAAAGGCTCGGAACTTGCTAGAATGATGTGCTGTGCAGGGCCGGTGCAAAGGCTTTTCTGTCACTATCACTCTAAACTGACCATGAAAAGAAAAGGCAGGAGAAAAACAGAAGATACTAAAGCAAGAGGGAATATTTTCACATACTTTGTTGCATGTTTGTATATACAGTCTATCTGTGTGTATATCTCTGCCTACCTGTACAATATATAATTGTATCTTTCTATCCATTCATATCCATTTATCTAACAATCCATGTCGACACAGCAATTCATCTCTTACCCCTCCAACCATCCTGATCTCCACCCCTCTCTATATAGATGGGTGCATGTGTAAACTACATACACACCCAGCATTTTAGCACAATTACAAATAATGAACAATCATTTTATTATAATTTTTTTTTTATATATTTTTGGTCCTTGGCTGTTATCATAAAAAAAGTAAAAAATAAATAACTTGCACATTTGGAAACAGAATTTATTTTTTATTTTTTTTTGTATAATATGCTCTTGTTGCTCAGTGTCTAAGCTCTTCATGCTCAACATGTAGGCGAATAACATAACACGCAATGGTGTTTTTTTAAAGAGAAACTAATTAAAATAATTGACCAAGAAAAGTTTGATTGATTATAAGTTCTGAATGTCGATTTCAATTAATTATCCAGCCCTAATATACTGATGTAACGACATAATGACTCCAGACAGGCTGTATATTAGGGCAGGGCAATTATCTATCTACCCGTCTATAGTTTAATATCTCTATCATCCATCCATTTCTCTCTCCAACCCTCTATTTATCCCTTTATCTCCATACATCAATCCATCTAACCATCTCTATCTCCATTCATCTTAAAATAGATATGTGTGTGTGTATGTGTGTGTGTACACCACACGTATACCCAACCCCAGCTCACTTCCTCCTGGCTAGTCTCGAGGAAAGGACAGTTCAACACCAAAGACCACAGATATTCTTTTGGAGCATTTCAGCCATGCAACTCACATTTTTTTCTGAGTGGCAGTGGAGATGTGCAGAGAGCATTTGTGTCAGATGGAGAAAACTAGCGCACACAGGGTCTCGGGCTGTCTCAGCTGGTCACATACACATCCCATATCTCCTTCCAGGCAGAGCCATACATTAAATCACCGCATTTCATCTTTGGTGAGAGACGGGAGGTTTTGTGCATCTTCTTGACATATGGTTCAGCCACGGACATGTGTGTTCTCATTGCAATGGACATTATAAATGGAGAGCACGCTCTCGACTTCGCACGCGCCTAGAAGGATGCATTTATCAGTTCCACCAGGTAGTGGCAGAACCTTCTATAAAGATAATAAAGACACTGAGAAAAAGACAAACACTCGCAACATGTAAGTGCGTAGAAAATTATCTGCTGTTCTTTCTCTATCTCATTACTTTTTCTTAAAGCTATAAAGAGCTATTCTGCCACAAATGGCCGAGGCATAACAGCAATCCATAAATGGGATGTTAAGTTCAATAGCCCAAGGTTAGAGTCTGAGAGAGCACAAGCGCTTCATTGCCCTCTGCATCTTTTTTTTTTTCCTGCTGCCAAGTCTGGTCGCAGTTCTCTGCCACTGAATGAAGTGCCATTTATGAAGAGCGTGCTGGCTAGAAAACGACTTCAAAGGTGAAAATACAGGAGAAAAAAAGGTCATTGCAATCGGAGTTTCACTACAAAAATCCACTGCTGTGGCAAAAATACGTGGATTAATTTAAAATCAATACGAACTCGTTATTAGCTCGACTTTTAATCGATTAAAAGGCAAGCGTATTAAAATATTCAAAAACAAATGTAACCAATGCCTGGTCAATTATTAGTTGTTTCATTTTTCACCATAATTTTTTAACCATGTTAGCACCAATGTTTACCATATATTTATATCTTAAATGTTAACATAATTACGAGTTTGTGTCTCTGTTGTTTATTTTTGCAAGCAAGGTTGAAATATATGCCCACTGTTAAATATTACTGAAAAAAAGTCTATTTTGTAGTCTTCTCTGTAGACTATGTTGGTAGACCGCGCATCCTCGACTATAAAGCAAGTAAATACCATTACAGCTTACCATACAGTTATTGCTTTTCACAAGTTCACATTTCAGAACAATTCAAAAAATACTTTTTTTTTTTTTTTTTTTATATCGGACTATAAGTAACAATAATCACCATGCATATCTTCTAAACAGAGCTTAAATAAATAGCACTTCTAAAAATTAAAGAAAATCGTTCATGGTCGATTATAAGAAAAGGTTTCCAGCCGTTGGTTGGCTTTTTAAGGTTTCAAAGGCCGGCCTGTATAGTCACGCATTCAGCCTAGCAGACGACATCTATATTAGCACATGCTCCGTGTTAAATTTAAAAGAGAAACGGCAATATAAACACAGTGAAAACCACATTTTCAACCAGAGCTACAAACATAAGCATTACTAAGTGGGATATTTTTAAGAAAATACCCCAACCCCTCCAAAAAAAGCTCAGCGAGTGTGAAGATGAAGGGCTGTGGAGTTCTTTAAACAGTGCCTTGTATTTCTCATCAGCGCCGGGCCCGAACACCCTCCCACTTTCCCTCTAGAGTTTCTAAGGCGAGAGCTAATTTGCAACATGTGTTCTTTAATGGAAAGAGCCACCCGATGGAAGTATGTGAACCCGATACCACTGTAAATCTCCACTTCCACAGCCTTTTTTTTTTATTGGCATGTCACACGTTGGACAAGCTGGAAATTACACTGTGAACTGAGAAGCAGCACAGAGACAATCTGGAAAGGCAGGGAAGTCAAGAAGAGAAAGGGAGACGGATGGGGAAGTGGTGTAAGGTGCTCAGAGTACAAGGAAGGGAGAGGAAGGAGGAAAAGAGAGAGCACTGCCAGTCGGCGTAATAAAGGGAGAATCCAATTACATAGAAGCCGGGGTCAGCACATGTGTTTGGTGAACATGGCTGTGGCATCTAGACATCTAGAGGTGAAACTCCAAATTCTTTAAATGGACTATCAATTACAGCGTTTTAGAGAAACCACACCGGAAAGCCGGGATGAAAATGATACAGGGTTGTAGATTTGTAATGGCAATTAATTGATTCTTAAAAGTGTGAAGGCAATTTTAATTTCGAGAAGAAGAGGAAAACCAACATCCTCAATTGTAATTAAACGCAGAGGATGACATCAGGCGCTTCATGACGCCGTGATAGTGAATAAGTAAACATTCCCTTCGTGTTGGTATCTTGCTGTAATATTTTTCTCTTTGACTTCAAAGCGGATGAGATAGAGAAGCCTGCCTTTCCATTTTTAAGATGAAACAGTTGGGTTGAATGCCAGGGCTCAGTGTTCCCAGCTAGTGAAGACATCAGAAGAGGGAATTTGCCTGTGATGTGCCAAAAACGAGGGAGAGAGGGAGAGAAAGCATTGTGTCTCTACAGCAGATTTCGACAATTCATGAGTGAAATTAACATAGCTGTTCCTCGGAGACCCAAATGATTTTTAATGCATAAAATACTTGACAAATACACTCCCCGCCACCAGCAAAGCAGCGATGGTTGTTCAGGAAGAGAAAACTGTGATAATGAAAAGGCTCTCCGTTTAATAATTTAGCCTTGCCGTCGAGAATCTGCTATTGATTGTGCTTTCAGGTATCTTATGAAAATGTTATCTCCAGCGCCGCGGTCTCCAGGCTCCATCTGGCAATGTAATCACCACCTCATACCCCTCTGTTGACCCCACACACCTCCATTTTGATTTTACCCCTTATACTTGCTCTTCCTCCTCCATCAATACCCCTCCCTCTATCACACACCCCTCCCCCCACCCCCAGGCTACACAGCTGGTTTCCTTAGTAGCAATCAGTGACAGCAGTGGCCAGTTCAACGTAAAAGAACAAAGTTATCAGCAAAAATAAATAAAAATAAATCTGATATCCTTCTTGGATTGGCTGATTTCAACAATCCAATGTCTACAATTATACAAGTGCTTGATCATACAAGCATTCTACGCAATATGTTATTATTAAGTGGGATTTTTTTTAAAAAGAACATTATACCAAAAGCCCCCACCCTAAACATCATATACACAATTTAGTTACAAAAATGTACTAAATAAATGTCACTTAAAAATATAGACATAAAAAAAGAAGCATCAACAGTTGTACATTGATTATACGGACGTTGGCTTTATATGTACATAAAGATATACAGGCACAGTAAAGGTACCAAGACATTTTACAATTGTGTAAAATAAAGATTTTTTTATTACTTTTATACAGATACTATAATAAGCCTTGAAGAGTACATGCTGTCAGATTACTCAACCTAAACCAAAAAAAAGTAATGAGAAAAACCAACACAAAAACAAACTGATCCAGACACAAAGCTCCAATTGCTTTTGGACAGATGCCCACGTAGAAGTAGTGCCTGCTAGGTTATGTGTGTTTTGCACAGTGCTAAGTACCTAATGTCATTACCACCGGCAACATTAATGCTTCCTTTAGTGGAATTTCAAGTGTACTGAAGGGAGGAAGAGAAAACGAGCCCCACACTTCATTCAAGAACATTAATCAAAACGGCCATTACGTTGCTGCGTTTCACAGCAGATTTACTTACAGGACCCATGTTTAAAAGCCTTTACCGTCAGGTTGGCTGGAATAAACACAAGCAATGAATAACCCCACGGCCTGTTTACGGCCTCAGAACAATGAGAAACCCATACACAAAAATGATTCCTTGAAAAAACATTTGACACTACAGACCCAATGCCTTCAAAAGGCCATGAGGGGGAAAGTGCATGTTTAGCCTTGATATGTGGCTGCTACTGCTGAATTCAGATTCAGGTGTGATGTCATACCGCTCGCTTGACAAAGCCCCCCCTCTACAAGCCCCCCTCAGCGCACGACACTTGCTGGTAAACCTGTAGCCATTCTGTATTCCTGCCCCGCTCTAAACACGCAACCCTGCAGACAAAGTGCAAGCAGGGATATTTCAATCACACGCTTGCGAGCCGAGGTGCTGCGTTGGTTTTCTAGCTGGCGGCGCGGTCCGACTGCCGGAGGCGCTTTTTCAGCGGGACCGAGGAGCCGCGCATAGAATAAGCACAACAAAAACCTGGAGGCCACTTGTGAGAGATGCACCTCTACATATTTATACATGCAAATGCGCCGGCTCATTTTCAGCGGCTGAGCGGGTTGAGGAGTGACGGGAGGGGGAGTGGGGGGGGGCAGGGGCGAACGAGTGAAGTGTAACGCTGGCGAGAAAGAGAGTGGGGGGGGGGGCAAAGCCACTCCCGTCCACGATATCCTTATTAATGATTGCAGGCTGGCCAATGTAAAGATGGAAGCAGCTAGCGCTCCGCTCAATAAATATTAACAAGAGCTGCGACTGATGGTGCTGCTCACTGATCCATAATTGCATTTCAAAATGCTTGGGCTTCAGGGGGTGCAGTGGGAAGAGGTGGGCATCCTGTCGGGGGGGGGGGGGGGGGGGGCGACCTACGTGCCTCCCACCGCGGGCGGATGAGGATTTAATCAGAGTTGTGGAGAGCATTTAATTGAGACACTGGCCATCATTAAACTTCTAATATCAAATGGCTTTCGTTCCAATCGCATGCCTGCGTTACTGACTTTGTTTTTTTTTTTTTGCAGAAACGCCTCGTTCTGGTGGCACCAAGACCCCCGGTGCTTCTTTCCTTTAAGTAAAAAACCATGTTACTGACTGTGCACACGCGTCCTTTCAAAATCCCTCTTTTATGATCAGTCATGCGTGCATGCACATATATTTGCATCTCCGTGAAAGCGGTTTAATTAAGGCTTTGAAATGTTAGCTTTCGAGTGCTCAGAGATAAGCGCAGAAACCACCAGGACTGAATTACATTGGGAATTTATTAGCATTTGTATTTATTTTGTGCATTAACGGCTAAAACAGCCTGCCATATTGAGGGGTATCTACACACTGCCAATAATCAATGGCCTGTACTAATTGCCATTTCACAGCTAGAGTGCTGAGGGATGAGTCGATGGCGGGCCAGATCAGATTGCGGTGTCCTTGTCATACACTGCTCTATTGTTTCGAGTGAATCATTAGAGCTCCATGTATAGCTCAGCTCAATCAGCAAACAGCAAGCATGTGTCGAAAAAAATTAAGAAAATATTTTCTCCCTCTCAGTTTAACTGCTGATTCAAGTCTTTTTTCTAACACCAAAATAAATGCACGTTAAACTCGGAACCCTGTTGATGTTTTGAATAATGCAAAACGCAACTGGTGTGTGCGGTGTGAAAAATAACCTTACATGTAGATGTGGGCATTGTAATGCTTCACGTGAAACTGTTGTTTGTATTCGCACAATATGAAAACATTTTATGACACAAGATTTAATTTACAAGGCAATTAGCTTGTATCATGAATTCAGTCTTGGGAAAAAACAAAACAAACAAAAAAAAAAACAACAGCAGCATGAAATAAACTCCAAAACATTCATAAAATGAGCTGTTACTTACATCATACTGAATGTATCATAATTATATTTTTGACAATATGAACTGATCATAATGACATTTTTTCTAGTATTGTGTGAGGATGGTGTGTGTGTGTATGTTTATATCTCTTGTGTTTTGTATTTTGCACTCCTGGTATATATCTTTTATTTCCTTTATTTGTATTTGCACTGGCTGTGTTTATCTTTTTTATTTCTTTGTATTTAGCATGGACATATTGTGCAAGAACAATAAAAATTATGTACCCAGCAATATTAGAATTGAAATCTCAAGAAATGCTAGTGTATAATAAACTCATGACCAGCACGTTTCTCCTTCACTGAGCATGTGCAGATTTCGACACGCACACACACAAATTTACTGAGCGCACGCGACGCAAAAGCAGAATGAAAGAAAAAAAGTGTGTGAAATGCCAGCAAGCCTCAGTCCAGCCTCGTGCTTCGCTGGAAATCATGAGCTCTTTCTGATAATTGTATTGTACATCACACCTAATTAAATGTCCATAAGCACCGAAACAAGGAGAAGAGCAGGGCATTTCAGCCGGCGGCCGAGCGCGAGCTCCCAGAGGCAAGCAGCAATCACTCCATTAGAGGCAGCGCTGCGCTGAGCTGAGCTGGCCAATATCAGCAAATTAGTTTAGCCACGGGATGGGGGATGGGAGCCACCACAACAACAGTGTCACTCATCAGGCATATGCAGCCGGCCCGAATTAACAGGAGGAACAAGTGAGGAAGGCAGCATGGAGACAAAGAGGGCCGGGCTGAATCCTGGGATTGACTGGAGAATAAAGGATCGTGCTGTTTATGATCGATTCCAGGGTGAAGCGGCTTTGTGTCGGAGCAACCCTAGAGAAGTCTTTCTCTTCACTTCACCTCTTTTTAAGGCTGACAATGTCTGAAAGATCAGTGTCAAGCCGATAGAGCCCTCTAGCTGAATCTCTGCGTAGCCTATTAGCAACAGAACATAGCCGCATACTTAACCCAACATGTCAGATTCATACAGCAGGCACTGAATTAATGGGCCGAGCAGCAAATCAAGACAGCACCGTCAAACCTCTTTGAAATGAACATTACAAGATGTGTCTTTATCTATTGACAAATAGATTAATGTGAAAGTAATTTTTTTTTTAAATCTTGCGTCTACTTGATTACTGAAAATTTCAATTTGTTAATCATCTAATACAGAGTTTGACAATGAGTCTTACCTATAAAAAACGGTAGTTTAATGTTTCGAATGAGACGGACAAATAAGGCAACAATGTTATTTCCTAGCTTTATTTCCTATTTTTCTTAGTACTAGGGTTGGGCGACTACTTGAGAAGAACTTATAATCAATCACATTTTTCTAGGTCAATTATTTCAATTATTTTCCTTTGAAAAAACACTAGTTATTCCGCAAACATATGGATCATGAAGAGGTTAGACACTGAGTAACAAGAGCAGCATATATATATATATATAAAATAAATAAATAAATATATAAATAATATAATATATAAATATATATAAAAAAAAAACAAAGTTTGGACGTTCTCATTTTAAACTTTTAATAAGAAAACATTGAAAAAGTTTATTTATTGTACGTTTTTAGAAAAACTGGAGCAAAAATATATAAAAATTAAAAAAAAAAAAAAAAAAAAATCATAATTGTGTTAAATTGTTCAAATAATCAAGATTTAGATTTTCGACTAGGCCAACCCGTCCAGCCCTACTCTGTACTGTATTTTTTTCGGACAAATTCATTTCGTGAAAATTCATTGTCTGCCATATGATCTGGAAAGAAATGTGAAGAAAGATTAGGAAATGTAGACATTTAATACGATGTGGCTTCAAGACCGAACAATCCGGTCGAAACATCTTTCTCCTGACTTAAGTGTTTACATAGACACAGCTGAGCGAGCACCATACACACTTTGTCTGGGCGAATTGCGAAAGCTCACAAACAAAGGTAGAGGAACCGGTCTGTGCGTCTTCTGTTCAAACCGCAGCCTCATTTAAAATATAGATCAAGGTTCTGCTTTTGATTGATTGTCATTCCGTGACAGAATATAGATTTGCTCAAACACACATCACAATAGCTTCTCGTCACCGAGCGAGAGAAGCGAGCGAGACGTTTCCTGTTAGGTGTCTAAGCCCATTAATCGTTAGATAAAGCACATAGGGTGAAGATGCAGCATAAAGACTAGACGTAAAGCACATTAATGAGGTTGTTTTGCCACAATGAGCAATTGCGCCACATTAGACGATGTCTGAAGAACCAGAAACGCTCCCAAAGACATGCTACTGGCATGACAACGTAAAAAGCTGGCAATTTTAACACAGTCCACTGGAAAGAAAAAAAAACATCAACAAGAGTTCACTACATTATTGAAAAGTCGGTTCTTATGCTGATAACGAAGAAATCGCAGAAACCATTTGGCAATCCATTTTATTTTTTATTCTAACCAAGAGTGGCTTGAATTAATTCTAGTAAAGTAAACAACACAATGATAGAAGACGGTGTGTGTGTGTGTGTGTGTGTGTTTGTGTGGGGTGGGGGATAAGGGCAATCGACCCAAAGGCATCTGCACTACTTTAGCGGACAGATGCCTGCGTCCCAATTAAGAGGAAGAAGGGTGACAGCAGGCATTCAGAGGTGAGCGCCGGCGCTGTAGCTGCACGTCCATTACACTTGTTTCAGCTCGGCTGAACATTGTCAGAGATACGAGGGTCCCTGTGACTGGGG
>CM051495.1:13064727-13103108 GCA_028031935.1 Paedocypris micromegethes
AAAAAAAAAAAAAAAAAAAAAAAATCACAAAAATGTAGGCAGGAAAAAAACGTACACAAAATTTGGTTCCAACATATATTCGGAGGAATCATTATGCTACTAAACTATTTGCGACAATGACAAACAAGGCGGCTTAAACCCGCATCCGCGTCAAGACAGCTTGCTAGTTTTTGTACAATTGCTGTAATAAGGAGCATAAAGCCCACCATCCCTCATCAGAGCCCACTGTGGACACTGGCCTCTCTTTATTGTCGGTGTTCTCCTCACATGGGTGGGAGCTGCACTCATTCAGCCATTCTCTCTTGATGAGCTCTCCATTCTAAAAGCCAAATGGCAGAGACAAATTGCTGCCACAGTACAAGGACATTGAGGTGGCAATGGGCTGTAAAGACGAACTAGAGATAGCCATGGCCTAAATATTGATCCAGTGTGTGTATAATCTGCCGGCTGGATCCATAAGCTGCCTCGGTGTAGCAAATATCTGCAAAGCTATGGGAAGCCTAGACGCGAGAACGCCACTCAAAGTCCTGATCGATTCAGCTGCTTTACTCCAGTCTGCATTACAAATGCCTCTTCATCTCTCTCAGCCCATCCGCATCACTACGCCCTTCTTCTTCTCCTTCCATCACTTCTTGTCAAGCCAAAGCTTTCTCTCAAATGACAAAAACATGTTTCCATTCAAGGTTTTGCTTTTTTCTTATCGCCAACAACGAGCATTCCCGTCAGACAATTGAATGCAAATACCGCAGAAGAAATTTGACAGAATATTCCTAGCACCTGCTTTGCTGTGCTTGAGGTAAATACACATGAAGATGATAAAATAAATGAGTGCAAAACAAATTCAAATTATTTCAAAATGGGGGGGGGGGGTATTCCCTTGCATTAAATGTACACAAAATAATTGTAAATTTAAGCCGTTAAAAGCAAATATCAATGTGGGGTGTGTGTGTGTGTGTGTGTAATGAAAATGACATGTGAGGAACAATAATTTAAATATTGCTCATCCCTCTGGTCCACATTACCATGAATGTTATTATCAAATATTTGTGCATGGAGACGTTGCTTATATTGTCTACGACTTCCTCTTATCTGGTATCATCGGTGTAAAATCAGCCAAACTCTCTTGAGCCACAAAAGCAATTATTTTCTCTTTCAGTCCTTCCTCTTTCCCACTCGTGATTAGACAGTTTATTTCCCTTTCACTTCTCCATCCACCAATTTAGTCCAGGGATGACTAGTTCTGCATATTGTGTGTCACTAGACAAAAATAAAAGGATTTAACACTTAGCTGTGTTTAATCCAGCACTGTGTACCTAAGCCGGCCCAATGAAATCTGATTGCAACAGTCCTGTAGGAAATGACCGCAAACAGAGCAAGAACAAGCCACTAATACACAACACGTGTGTGTGAAAAAGTCCTTAAGCAGAAGTGTCGTGGCCATTTATACAGCAAGAATACATCATGTATTGAAAGTCACCGGCGCGGTTACACCGTAAAGACAGTAGGCCCGATTGATTACTCTTACACGGGCATAAAAATGTTGTTCCCAAAGGTGATTTGACATCAGCGGCCTTCGGAAACACAATGATATCTGCTCGCCACTCCCGCTGACAAGATGGACAGCAGGCATGTCTGATTCAATCCGGCCTTATCTAAAGAAGAGCCGTGGCGCTCTCAAAAACAGAGCAGGGAATGGTCTGCTGGGTAATTACAGAACGAGAGCTTCGGCAACTGTGTTTTCAAGGACCTTCAGCAGATAATGCCTCTAACCCGATTCCACTGGGGCAACAGCTTGAGGTGGAGGAGGGGATGGGGTGGGGGTCTCTCGGCGGACCGACACGCATGCATTAGGAGGAGGAAAAGGACGTTGCGCACTGGCAATAATTTCCAGCGTCTTCTCATTAAATAACTAAGTATGGGCGGGAAGCTACTGCTTGACCTTTCAGTTCCAGCTAAATAAATGAAAGACACGGCGAGAATGATTTAAGGCTGAAGCGCCCGCATGCATTCGCGTGGCAGCTGCGCGACACAGCCGTGCTTTGCCCTCCACTGGAGTGTTGACATTTCCCCCCAATCTCATGTACAACCAATTTCTAAACAGCAGGTGAAACAGAGGCCATGTTTACAGCCAGCGAAAAGGTTATTGCTCTGGTCTTAGATCAATCCCACTGCCTAATAAAGACCTAATATGGAGCGTTTTACTTTTTCTGCCACAAAAAGGCTGCTGAGAGGGAAAAAAGCACCTTTATGTCGAGTTATAGACAAATAGTGTCACAATTTTCGTACGTTTCCATTACGACACCAGCACTCGTGCAGAAGCACACAAGCTAATAATGAGCACTTCGTGAAAATATGTCCATGTTTGAGTTAATCGCTAGATTATTTTATACACTCTAAAAAGGGCCGCATCATAACAGGAGATTTTTTTAAACAATATTCTCAGTCATAAAATTCCATCTCTTACTTTAAAAAATGATTTGCTAATAACTGCACTTTTATTTAAACTAAAAAATTATCTACAATATGTATAATATATATAAATATATATATAAATAATAATACACATATAATATAATAATTATATGTATTATTTTAAAAGACTTCTGGCAATTTTTATTTTACCGAATTAGCTCAGCCAATAAAAATTAAATAAATCTGGCTCAAAAATAAATGGGAATTTTGCTGAACTATATTATGACTGATGAGTTCTCAAGCTTCACAAATGATTTTTGGCCTTGGAGTGAACAGACTCCCACAACCGCGGCGAAACTACTACGAGTGTCGCTTTCCTTTTCTATTCACCTATTCAGAACAATTTACTTCCATGTTAAATAGTAAAGATCAATAAATGGCTCATAAAAACGTAGTTTACTTGACTATATTGTAAAGAATTCTATCAATGCATAACATCATACTGTCCTAGCCACCTGCTAATGCCATAAAATGTAATCAGAATACAATGTATCAAAAAAAGTTTCAAAAGTGTAAAAAGACTTATAAATAATTTATAAAATGATTATAATTATTTTAAGACTTATAAAATTATTAAATAATAAGCGATAACGTTCTTGTTGTGACCCTTATCAGAACACACTCGCACTCGGTTTAATTTAATTTTGCACAGAGTCCGCCATTAATATCAAAATAGTGTCGAAAATAAGTTGAATAGTACAGTTCTACTCAACATTACCACACAAAAAAAACGTATTTATGGACGCACGAGGTCGAGCGAGAGCTTTGTGTTTAGTCTCCGACACGCAGCCATCGAAACAGTTCAGAACAGAAACTTACCGCCAGGTCTGTAAACAATGTCATCCTCTGTAACAAAGGAAGTGATTTCGCCGTTCTCCGTGCGCTCGTAACGAGACTTCTTCTTGGGCAGCTTCTTCTTGCTCTTCTTGGTGGCCTCCTCGGCAGTGGCAGCGCCCGGCGTCTCGTTATCGTCGTCTTCGCTGTGTTCGCTCTCTGCATAGTTCTTTGCGCCGCCCTCCAGCGTGCAACTGCGTCTGGGCCGAGAACTCTCGCTTTCCCGCGTCTTGTCCCGCTTCTCACGATCTCTGTCCCGGTCCCGGTCGCGTTCCCTCTCCTTGTCCTTCTCTTTGTCGGCAGTCATGATTCGCCACGTGCCTTCTTCTGTCCTCTCACGGCTTGGCCTCCGTGAAAGGTAGACTGTGAGCCTGGGCTTCAGTCTTCTGAATTTACCAATCAAACCCAGGGAAAATTTGGCCACACCAACAACCCCAGTGTTTCAGAAGAGCTGAAATGGAAAAGAAAAGACAAGTTAGACTATTTTGTCATTAGAGAATCTTCGATGATCATTGCAAACATGTCGAAAGTTCAAACAAAAGATCAGCTAAATCGAAAGAGTTTGGGAAGAGTTTCCCAAATTATGAGTCTGATCTGAAAAGCAGCACCATTTCCCAACACAGACAAATAAAATCAGCTTTTTTTTAAGGCACTTTAAACAAAAGTTGTCAAAAATTTCAAAATTAAGCTAATGTACTTGCTGAACAAATGAAAGAACTGACAGCAAAAACAATGAAAACAGTGCTTAAAAACAATACAATAAAATGCCAAAAATCACTAATGTGGTACAAAAATAGTATACATATTTAATTATAAACCTAAATAACAAATGACGAAAAAAAAAACAAAATAAAAGCACAAATTAAAAAAAAAATAATAATAAAATTATAACATGGAGAGTTGAAGACCAGAGCATTATAATGTGATTCAAACCGGAATCCCGGGCTGCGTTATCAAACATTTTACTGGGCATTAGTCTCATCTACAGCCTCACAAAGCGTCTGGCTTGGGCCTAGAGAGATGTTCTTCTCTTCTGAAAGAGGCAGCACCTGCACGGATCACAAGTGATACATTAAACCGGAATAAGAGCGGCTTCTCCCTCCAGGCCCAGATGTTTGTTGGTTGTGCAGGCAGGTCAGACTAACTACTGGCTGGCCAGAGGCTGCACGGCCATCACCCGTGGAAATCAGAACAGACAGGCATGGAGAAGAAAAGCTGCCAACACACTCCGACAGAAAACAGCTTTGGATCAAATCCCGTTTACGCAGCTCTCAAAACGCGCACCGCTACTTCTCTCTTTAAAGTCAACCTTCGTGAAAATAAAGATCAATCTTCCGGCAGCTAAAAAGTACAAACTTAAAAGGGAGACTTGTAATATGAAAGCATGAAATGGCAGTAAGGATGAAGTGCACTTGAAAGGGTTTGCTCAGCAGATAAATTGGAGAGTACAGATTACAGCCGCTGGTGCAGCTCCACTGGAGAAGTGGACGCAGAAGCGTCAGCCCGTGGAGCCGGAGGACAGAACCGGGCTGTTTGTCAGTGTGAAAGGTATGTTTACAGAGCAGGTACAAAAACCCAGAGAAATGGCTTCTGACAGGCACAGAAGACGTTGACAAGCAGCTCTGTCAGTGGCGGCCTGTCATCTCCACACAAGACGGGAAGTGACAAGGCATCTGGTCTGCTCTTCATCCTCTGATAACACAACCGCATCATCACATCATGCCCCGTCTAATCACCTTATTAAGAGTTTCTGCGTTACACATAGCCAACAAACAATCTCCGAGATGACACAGAATTTAAAGAGCTTGTGATGTGTATGAAAGCTAAATGTGGCAAAATGCAAACCCCAAAGTTAAGTTCAAAACAAATTGAGATAAGAAAGAGTTAATTTAATTTAGGAGGTAACCGACCCAGCCTGTCAGCATCACTAGAGTGTCTACTACGCAGTGGGCAGTGACCTCACTTACAACCATTACACGACAGATGTGAGCAAGTTGTAGTAACTACAGAGTTCTAAAACTACAGAGCCTGTTTTGACTTATCAACGGGTGATTAATAAAATACCGCCATGATATCACCGCTTACCTCCACTCTGACCGTGATAGACACATTCTGTAACCTCAGATTTGTTCATGTTCAGACTGTGTTTGCAAACTTTCACAATGTTTTTTGAAATTTGTTTGACTTTTCTGCCAACTCTTTTGAAATCGGTCCAGAAAATTATCCTATACAAGATTTTTTGTGTCTGTGAGGATGGGATAATATATTTTGTGATATACATATATTTTGTAAAATATAATTTGTGAAAAACATTTTCACCAGGTCACCAGGTATCCATAGTCTCAAAAAGAAAAGGAAAATAATCTATTAATAAAAAAAAATTAATAAATACCTTTTTATTACATTAATAAAATAAAAATAAAAGTTACATACATATATACATACACATACATACATATACATATATACATATATATATACATATATACATATACACACACACACACATATATATATATATATTATACATATATAAAAACAGAACAACGAGTTTACACTATCTTGTGAATCTGTGGTTGAAGTCCAGAAGAATTTATTGAACCTAATTAAGTTAGTAGCATATGATATCGTTGTCTCATAATGCTTGATAACAGTTAACAATAACCACAGCCTAAGTGCATTTATGACACGGCAGGCTGATTTCAGTGCTATATAGTGCGATAAAAAAGGCCCAAATGAAAAAAAGGTCTGCCAACCGCACGTAAACACGGTCTCGGTTACACAGACAGTAAAACCCGCTCACGATAAACACACAGTTACATGCCTGTTGCTGTGGCGAGCATCACAGCACCAACTAGCAACAGTACAGCGGTTCATGTAGCGCTTGAATGGTGACCAGCGGCAATTAAGCAGTGGCGAGTAGTTCCCTCAACAGTGCCCGCAGATGAATAACGCGCTGTGGGGCAGGTTCGGCTTGAAGCCATTACACATCAATCACCGGAGCAGGACCTTTTGAAAGATACCAGCTGTCTTAATGGAAAGAGTGGGAGGGGTGATGGGGGATNNNAAAAAAAAAAAAAAAAAAAAGAAGAAGAAGAACGAGATAAAAATAAGCTTCAGGGGTCTCGGCCAACAGCACCTATTTTACTATTTCCATTACTGCAATGAAGTCAAGGGGTATGAGAGCCAGGAGGTTTTAAATAAAATACGCTTCTCCTTCAGAGCGGTGGATAAATGAGACCCTCTCACCCCTCCAACCACACAGCTGCTCTGCCACTATTAACACATCACCTCACAATGGGCACGCAGCGGGACTCGCTTACAAAACACACCTTACCCAACATCACTCTATTATGCCACATGTTTTATTCCTTCTAAATCACTCTTATTACGGCGAAAGGATGTTGTGATTCGATGCCCAATAAACAGTCAGACAACACGAGTCCATTGGAAAAAAAACTGCTTTGGCGAATAAAGATGAATGGCACGATGCAAACTTGGGATCGAGCGGATGAAAAAAGCAGAACGGAAAACACAAGGGGACGAGGAAACAAAGCACAGGAAATGACAGAGATGAAATGACTGTTTTCTGGGGGGCGAGATTAGCCTTGGAACATATCAAACAAACCATTATCTTCAATTGGAGTAAGAGAATTATCTGACAAACCCTCATTGCATTGCAACTCTGAGCGGTTTCGCTGAAATCAATCTATTTCGCCTGAGTGGCGGAGCAAAAAGCTGGAAAAATAAATAAATAAAGGCAAAGACATCTGAAGCGCAACAACACAGAAAAGCCGCTGCGGAAAAACAACAAAAACATGTGTATGATCTGGTAGAAAACCAAAGATTTCTGTTCTTTACTCCTGGAGAAGAAAAAAAACCCACCACATGGGAAACTGCACTTGCAATTATATTGTAGAAAAGAGGCGAACCAAGTGATCAAAAGCAAGCGCCATTAGAGGAAGTCCTGATTCAGACCATCCAATGATCCTTGACGGTTCCTTAATGTCAAACGCGTACATGTTTTTATGAGCCATGTAAAACTGGGTTATTGAGTAGACTAGAATCATTCAAAGATCACTACTGACCTCTCCAGAAATCACTTCTCGCTTCACAATTAACTACGAGTCTTTGTGAGCGTTGTTCTTTTTCTTATTCGTAGGACATAAAAGCCATTTTATGTAGCTCAAACTCCATTGCCAAGCAGAGCGAAAGCCATTCCTGTTGTCGGAAATATGAAAACAGACCTTTGTCTTTACCAGAAGATGCGCAAAACCTCTAGAACAAGCGTGAGACAAACCATTTCTCACCACAAAGGCCTTTCACGGCAGCATGAAGAAGAACCCTATATTGTTTTACATCATACATAAAAAGCAAGCGACAGTTATAAACCTCCACTGAATGTTTAACACGCAAAGAGGATGAAATTACGCATTTAGAAAATCTCACTGAGCCTAAACATCAGGTGCGTGCCAACATACATTATAAGGCTAAATAGACAAATAGAAAAACACTACTCTTTAGTGTTTACCACTCTACCTTCATCGCACATCGTCCTCTTGAGGACGACCCGCACAACAACAGTGAAAATTAATTCTGTACATTTCCATATCCTAGGCAACTAAGCAAAGGTTGACTTGTACAGAAATCAAGCACTGAAGCGCCAGTAAACACGGCTGAAAGCTCGGAGCAATTTCAGCACACGATGAGAGGAAGTGTTTGTGCGAGACTGTGTATTCCCTCTGTACGATTCCCGGAGGACGCGGCTCCCCATCAGTGCTCATGTCTATTATCAGCACCGTGCCTGAGAGTAACTTCATTTCACACCGTAAGACACAGACGTGGCCCGTGTGGCAGAGAGGAAGTGGTTCTGATCCGCTCAGAGTCGACTTCTAAACGGGTAGAAATAAGAATTACTAAAAATGATCGCCAGTGCATGAGGAATGGAAGCAGCCATGAGGAACTTTACGTCCGCAGTTGCTCCATTCAATGGTGGAATTGAGATTGCCAGCATCAAAAGAATCCCTCTAAAAAATGTATTTATAATAAATGGAATAAGAAGCATTTAAGTGTTTCTTTGCTTTCGACAGAAGCATTTAGGTTGTAAATGTGCCATTAATCGTGGGGCCGGCAGATGAGCTCTTGGCTTGACCTGACCCCAGCCAACGGGATCAATAGCCGATCAATGGCAGATAAACACATACCTGGCTTTCTAAACCTCTCACATGTGCAGAGCGGGATATTAGCATTACACTTCCTCTCATTCCTTGATCTACTTTGATTCCATATACAATGACTTCAGTGTGAATGTAGGCGTTTACAAAAGCCTATTCACTCCTACAATAGGTTGAGATTGTGAAGCAGCGATGCTTGAGAAGCTTTCTTTCCCCTCAATCATAACACAATCAGCATGAAGAGTGTTATCACACCATTGACTTGTGCTAAAAAAATTACAATAAAAAAACCCTTTTAGCTAAAAAGCAGTCAGTTGATCAAAAGCTTCGTGGCTGCTCCGTCAGAGCCCGAGTCTTATTCGGAATGAAAGCATGGAGGTCTCGCTGGTTCTGACAGACCCCCACTGAGAGAGCTCCGCATCCCCCTCGCCACCACAAATACCACACTAATCATTGGATGAAACCCAGGGCATGGAGGACAGCTCTCCGCTCAGGCTTTTTGTTCAGAACCGCACACATTCCCACTTGTCGTTTTTTTCCCAAACGAATCTGGGAGAATGGAAGATAAAGACGACAAGGCTGCAGTGAGGAAGACACTGTGCGTCATATGTTGTACAGACTGAATTATTTAGCCACCTCCCCCCCTTCCTCGACCGCAGCAATCGGTGGCAGTAAATCTAGCGTAAAGGTTTTTTTCCTAAAGCGCCTCCACCCAAGACACCACAGGATGGTTTTACCCCTAATTAGGAGCTGCTTTTGTTTCTGGATCAGCCACCTCTCCTGTGTGCTTTCAAACCACAGCCTGACGCTCTTGAAGAGGCAGTCGTCTGCTGTGAATAACAGCCTCTTTGTTACTCCACCTCACCATTTAAGGCCATTCGGCTGAAATATAAATATAAATGTCAGAAGCTGAATAAACTAAACTCAGTTTCCAACACAGGCAAAACAAAATACGGCTTATTTAAGCGACAAAAAGAGACAATAAGGTCATCTCATGCATCAACTACAATCTCCAGTTTACACAAAAAGAGCTTGGAGGCCACACCCACTCGTAACTAAAAAAATTAATTTACATTTTTACTTGTGCGCTTCCCAGACTAAAAAAAAAATTGTCAAAGCTTCGGCGATTCGTGACATATTTAGCTAATCAATCTTTAACCCAAATAAATTGGCCGAAATTCTGAATTGCGCACTTAACACACTTAAGATGTACGTAAAATAGACGCTACTCTAATTCTTAATATTTTAACGCCGCGACTTTCAAGCGTCTGAAAAAGGAACATCCAAATTGCCACTTCCACGCTGCCGGGCATTTCTGCGGCATGGAGTCCAAATGTGCTGCACTGTAAACATGATTTGAGATTGTTTCCGTGTCTCTGAGCGGGAGGCAAGAGGGGAAGTGACTTGAGGGTAATGAAAACGCTGCTGAAACAAGCCGGATCAGAGCTTCCCTCTCCTCGCTGGACAGCTCATAAAACATGCATTGACTTGAACTATTACCATTCTGTCCTTTTAGTGTGGCGAGCAGCTCTCGGGAAGAGCTCGTACTCATCAACCTACACCAGCTTGTTGTTTCTAACAAATATGGACATTACGAAAAATCATAATTCGGTGGACGGATACACCTAAACAAAAGGCTAGCTTGCTCTTTCCGTTGCGACTTGTGTTTAAAGCGGCGTACAGTGGCAGACGGGAGATTAACTCGCAAGGCATTCATGTGTGAAATAGAGACTTTATCCCTAACCGATACTGTGCGAGGAACCCGGAAAGCAGATGCCTGATGATTTTTCATCGTTGCAGAAAAACAACAGTAATATATTAGATTACCGCTTACAGCCTTTGGTAAGTTTGCACAATGTGCTCTGAAAACACCCCAGTGTTTTACAACAAAGCGCGGTGGGAGGTGGGTGAGGAGAGCTGGGGTCTGTGGGAGCTGCTCATGCAACGTGGCTCTAGTTTTCACCGGAGCACTGGGTCATTCGTGTGAAAACAATTAAACGTAACTTAACCAGTCTGCGCATAAAACAACCCAAGCTAAATGCATAAAACACGATTTTACTAACGTTTAATTACACAACTTGACAGAAAATAAGGTATTTGACCAATCGCTCCGGTGCGTGATGGTCGCAGGGTCATTTTGATCTGCTGGATTCATGTTCTTCACTGGGTTTCTGTCCACGGCAGAGCGAGAAATGAACCTCCGGGGGCAGGTTTGTGTTAAAATAGCTTGCAAACGTGCTGCTAAGCTTATAAACAGAGTAGGCATGTTCAGCACAGAGCCACATTCATCCCAGTCTATGCACATGTGTCAATCTAAATGAGTAGTCCATTGACCGCCGAACAACTGTATTTTCTCTAAACTGCATACAGGGCAGAGCTAATAAAAAGCTTGGCTGAGATGAAATGTGGCCTGACCTTTCCAATCTTTCTTTCAGCAGCTCCTGTACACACATTTCCAGTTCACCTCGTGTATCACAGTTTAAAAGGATCCTTTCTTGAGGCTCAAACGGATTCTCTTTAAGGTGCATGTTCCAGCTTCACTAATGTAATGACGGAATTCTGCCAATGTGTGCTCTTTAAAACCCGCTCTTCACTCTTTTTATCCAATCCATTTGTGGTGAAAAAAATGAAGGCGAACCCGTTCAAAAAGCCAGTTTTGAATTATTAACCAGTACTGTAAAACGAATGTTTTTGTGGTAAAACCATCTTGAACGTTAATAAGAGTTTAGTATTTTAAATGGACATCTTTAAAGCCACTGCAAAGAGAAGCCGTCGCTCCAGAGAGATATCGCTTGCATCTGTTTCCAGAACGGAAGATCAAAAATTCAATAATGAATGTGGAATCACCATAATGAATGTCTGTGAGAATCCAGGAAGAAGAACGAAAAAAAAAACATTAGTCACATGATTAATTTTTCATAGTAATAATCTCTGATCAACATTTCCAAGTGAATCCCAAAAACTAATTTAATTTCAGCTAAGAGCCCCAGCGATCAGCACTCATCTAAACTGGCCATGAAAGGAGGCTGGTAATCTAAGACGGCCGTTCGGAAGTGCCTGAGAGAGCGGCATCTCCACAATGGAAACATTTTGTTCACAATGTAATCTATTGTGTTCGTCCGCCGTGTTTTGGAACCCGTCCAATTACGTTTAAATGGCCAAATCATAGAAAGTATAAACAATGCAAGATGGATGGCGCTCCATCCGGGCTTCCAAAAGTGAATAAGACTTCAAATGACATTTGACTGACCCATAGAAACTGTCAAAACACTCCTGCTCTCCAGAACATTCCAGAGTGTCTACACACAATTCCATGACTCAGCCAATAGCTGGGTTGATTTCATGCAGGCGAATATTTAATGGCCATCCTCAGTCACTTTAGTGGATCCCTAGTGGCAGATGATTCGGCAATGAAACAACACACACATATATACTCCACAAACCAAGCACAGTAAAAGCAAATGCCAACAACTATAATTATTACAATTTCAATGACCGCGTGCTAAAAGAAAATGCACACTGCACAATGGCATTTTACCTTTTCTTTAAACGCGTATTCAGAACGACAAAACGTTTAATGGCTTACACAAACATTTGGACAACCATACAATAGTGTGCTTCGAGCTGTATGATTGTTTGCAGCCATTTTTTACAAGTCTGCGCCAACGTATAAAGCCACCTTCCCCTTGAATACACAATAGCACTTTCAGAAAGACAAACAGAAGCAAGAATCAGCAGCATGTCTGCTAATAACCTTGGGCTTTCGAACCCGAGTCCCGTTCCTTTATGAAACTGTATAGCACATAAATAGATCTGTTCTTCGCAGACTAGGACTCTATTTCAGCTCTGTCATTAAATATTTATCCTAGCAGAGTGGCAGATTGTACCGAGGTGATATGCACTTATGAATCTAAAATTTGAACCTTACCTATCTCACACCCTGGATTTCCTCCTATTTGGATGAGACGTTTAACCGCACGAGTCATCTACAAGGATTTTTTTTTTATCTGATTGAATCTGTGGCCAAATTCCCCAAAGGCAAGGCGCTCTGCGGCTTCTATCTGGGAGGAAATCGTATTTCCAAAATACCAAAGGAGTGAAATAACTTACTTATTACGACACTTTGCCTTGTACAAAAGGTTAAAGTGATAGTCCAGGGCAATTTCAGCATCCCGTTAAGCATAGCCGAGGCTTTCAATGTCTGACACATTAAGTTCCTGCACAGACTACAACAAAATCGGAGACTTGCCCTTGCCAAATATGGAAATGATCTTCATTGCAAATCAAACAAATTTAAGCGCCACCTCTGCTTGTTGCCAGTGCTGTTGCTTGCGTAAGTGTTTTGGCTCAGGCTGGATTTGGCATCTTAAGCATGAAATGATGAAAAGATTTCGGGCCTCATCTTTGTGGGTGGTTACTGTTGGGTGTGAATGCATCTCTAGTGGACTTTTCGAGCTTCAAACGCCAGTTGGTCTGACCCACAGTTCTTCACAGGTATTCTTGGATGGACAACAAAAAACATCTTTAAGGCTCAATAGGGAAGAGCCTGCCAGAGAAATAGCAGCTTGCGTCAGATAGGACGGCGTCCAAGAAGAGCCTTTGCATACCGGCCGAAAGAAATGCAATGAGCTTGAACGTAACAGCCACCAATTCCAAATGTTGATTAATTAACCAAGCCAAATTTTACACCAATTTTCTCCAAATATAAACCCAATATAAAAATTCCTTGCATTGAAACTGAAGCACCGATCTGATGCGAGCACTACAGACCATGGCAGAGGAAGTGATGATATCAAGCGTGAATGCAAATATTCAATAGCGCTGATGCGCTTAATAGCAACTGAAGTGTGTTGCATTGCTACAACGGAGTATAATTTCTTCTCTTTGACGGAGCCACTTCATTGTGATGAAGAACAAGAGCCCTGTGCTGATTCCGAGACCACTGTTGGTGTTATCACCCTTACACTCATTGTTGTTCTCTGAATGACACACACTAACAAGCATGTCATCTTCAAGTGTTGCCATTCAGGTCTCATCGATTTATCGTAATCAGCGATGATGCAAAAGGCCGTGTGATAAGCGCACCCCTCGCTTAACAAGGGTAAACAAACGGCAAACATCTCGGGCAACGGCAAGGTTCTAACCTCAATCTGAAATCGCCGTTTATTAAAGTCCCATTAAGAGCTGGCTGCGGCCAATGGAAGCGTGGAAGCAAAATCAATTACTCCAGCAAGTATTGATATGTCTAGCAGCCTGTATACAATTTAATCTCCAACTTGTCAGAGCCATTATTTTCCTAATCACAACTCTCGGTCTTCTTCGCTTTTGTCTCGGCTCCGTGTTTAAGGGAACAAAAAGGTCATAAGCATGAGCGCTCCCCGGGGCCCGAGCCTGTCACTGCTGTAATTATTCCGGAGCAAGAGATGACAAATGAAGTGGATCAAATCAAAGGTGTCAGTAACTCTTATGACACCAACCCAGTCGCACAGGTTAAAACTAAAGGTCACAGCGAAAGAAAAAACCAGCTCGCGTCTCAGTGAAATAACAATGGCTGAAATCTCTTGAAGCGCTGAGGTGTTTTGTTGTGGGTAATAATAATTCCAGCCATCGCTGGCTAAAATAATACAGCGAAGAGCCGTGCCAGGAACCTTTCTGTTGACGAGTCATTCAGGCGTGGGAGATGAAGAAAGCAAAATGTGTGATGTGTCCATTACTCCAAATCGCATAAAGTGACACGTTTTAAATATAATACTGACACAAAAAGACCAACAGTATCTCGCTGTTCATATTTTCGACCAGTAATCGTCGAGGAGCTGGAGCTGATGCATTATTTACTAGCTAATGTTTAATTCAGAGCCAACAGCAGATTTAATGCATAAATAAAGATGTGATACACTTGCGTTAAATGTTTACTCACCAAAATAAGATCTGAAAGTACAAGCGCGCCGTGTAGCGCCTTTGAAAGTTTTAAACGTGTCACGGGTTTAGCGTTTTTTCCCCCTTCCACTAAGTGTAAATGATTTGCAGGTGGTAAGACCCACAAACCCCTTTGCTCACCTCCGAGGCGCAGAAACAGAACTGAAGAACGAAGCATTCAGATGTCACCGAGAGATCTCAATTACTTAATTTAAAACACAGAGCGACGTGCATGATCTAGCAGGATTCTCTTTCCCCCCTTTCGCAAACACCATAATGAGAACGGAAAGCAACTGCAAAGCAAAGTCAATGTTTAACTGGCAGTAGTTAAGACGCTTGCTTGAAGCAATTACATTGACAGGATGATATTAGAGTGGAAAACATAAGCTACCTTGAAATTTATTCAGACTGTTTGCAGTTTTCGAAATAGAAACGGCCGCGCCGAGTTTCAAAAAGGAAAGGTTAGCGAATCAATTGTACACAAAACAAGTAGAAGTAAATCTAGTAATAAGAGTTAATTAGGCTGATTTACAGAACTAATCTTTTGACGTCAAACAAGGCCGCCACTATTCCCTACAGGCCGCGCTATTGACCCCTGTGCTAAGGTTGGCCTAGTTAACAGCAAAGGCTGCGGAGTGTCGACTCAACCAAGGCTGTAATGAAACCAGACAGTTCTCTTACAGAAGAACAAGATCACACAATCTGCCGTCTTCTGAATGTCCCTTTATACTGTAAGAGCTCAATACATTTAAAGAAATCTCACATTTTGAAGTCTTAACCGAACCGTAGATAAACTTTTGAGAAAAAAAGTGACTCTAAAATACACAACTGACGCTTTTTTACGGTTAGATAAAATCTTGGCCAAAGCAAAGTATTCAAACCGTTGAAGTTCAAATGAAGAGCCAGGGATGTGTGAATCCAAAAAGTGAATACACAATGTATTACTGTACTTGTTCTGACTTTAAACTTGATTAAAGAGCGTCTGGGATCAAAGACAAACCGTTTCACGGGAAAACAACCAAATAAACAAAATGTCCTTGAAGGTACTTTGGTGAAGTCCCGCTGGCTTTCTTGTTGGGGGAAAAAAGAAGTGAAAAACATCTGAGGTATTGTCAAAACTAGGCACAACGGAGACGTCTCCGCTCGTGTTCTCACAGGTTTAGTCTTCAGCTTTCCTGTCAGCTGAGTTCAGTACGACATTCCGAAACATGTGACATTCCAAAACTATGTGTGACATTGAGGAATTGTCCGCAAACAATATCAAGCAAAACCTGCTTTGAATGATGTACTGTTCATTCAGGCCATTTTGCCTGCAGGTGATAACCAAGACGAGAACATGGTCAGAAAAACCATTTTCAACATGGCATAATCGTTCCTCTTAGAAAATTGGTCACCGCGTCTTGTGTTAAACTTAGTTAAGCTTTATGATCCGTGCTCCTTGTGAACTCTTACTCCTCAACCAATGAGGTAATTTAGCAAAGCTACAATTGTTCCCTGACACTTCTATTTAAATAGCCTGCATTCAAGCATTTGACATAATTCTATTCTCTTCTGCCAAAAGCAAGACGACACTCCCAGCGTATTTAATCTCAGAGAGATCTAGCGTGCTCGGTTAAAAAGGTAGCATGATTCAACAAAAGCAGTCTAATCGGTTCAGAACGAAAAAGACTCTGTGCTATAAAAACACGGTATTCCTGAAAAAAAAAAAAAAGAAACTGCGTGGAAGAGGAGAAGAAAAAGCCAATTGGTAAAAAAAAGTGCTTATTGGTTAATAATAAAAACTATTTCACATTGTGTATGACTCGTTTCATTATTCCGTTCAACAAAACAGCAACTTCATAAGAATGGGGATTTGATTTCACTTGGGTCTTTTGTCTTTGCGTTCACACTTAAGCAGTATTAGTGACAAAGAATGTACATAAAATGCACTTATATTACAGAGCCCCTAAAGGCAAAGCTGCTTTTCTGTGTCATATTTTAAGACTCTGGGTGGTTGTGTCTCCCGAGACAACGGAGGACTTTCTACAAATTTACCTTCAGTCAACACAAACATGAAATAAACACAGACTAAATTAAACAGAACGATTGAGACAATTGACAAACCAACAGCAGTAAGATTACTCCCTTAGGGTCACTTTTGAAATGTCACGCTTGCGAATAGATATAAATAGCACTTACAACTTGTGAAAAATTACAATTAGTCTCAAGCTTCATCATGTGACGCATGAGAAGCGATCAGAAATGGTACTTACTAAAACTCCTTTGTGAAAAAGGAAAAATGACCGTTTTACGGTTTTGCTTTAGAGTAAACAAAGAAAACAAAGCAATTGTGTAATAATTTTACAAACATTAAACAGGCTGTAATCATGAAAGATTTTATAAACAGAATTTTAGAATCAATAGGTTTAGAACCAAGAGGGAACACTGGGTTAGACTGACATAAAAATGACAAAAGAAAAGATGCCATGCCCCTTTAGCATCATAAAAGCAAGAAACGCTGAATGTTTTTCAGGAAGAAAGCACTCCAGAGAGAACGGCATTTTATGTTTATCAGAGATTTGGAGTGTTTCTTCTACAAGGACAAGGACAGAGTGAACACTAGCGAGGGTGTGCAGCCATATAAGCCTCCATCTGACATCCCTAACAGAGCAGGAAAACAGTGGGGCCTGTGGGACCTCCAACCTCACTTTATGACCATGTGCTGAATTAACAGGTCCAGATGTCCCCGCTCACTTAACATGTGTGAGATATCTCCAGCAAAGGCCTCAGCTGCTTTAGGGCTTATTAAAAAAATATCAGTTTCAATTATGCCAATTAACTTCTCGCACTCCTCAGGTTTACGCTTATACATCAACAAGCTGATCTCTGCCAAGACGTGCGTTTAACACACAAATAAGCCGATGCAATTCAGAAGGTGAGATGTGCTTAAATTTCATCAGCAAAAGCTCTGAACAGTTCAGACAAAAACAAAAAAAAATAAAAAAAAGAACAGACCTTTTTTTCATAAATGATAGTGTGTACCTGTAAGGCCTGAAGAATGAGTCAAGCTAGCTCTGCACACATTATCAGGACGATAGCAATCTGCTACTTGCTCCCACAGACGCATTCAGACGAATTTGTCTGTTAATAGTTTGACAGTGTTAGGTCTCTTTGTCACCCGGGCGATGAGAACAGGCGCCGCTGGTTACTGTATCTATTATCAAGGGAAAAGTGCCAACACATTCTTGTAAACAAAGGAGAGTCTACCTACAAGTTCACTGAGACAAAGACCAACCTGAAAACCAGCCATCCAGTGATCACGGTGGATTATCAAATGTCGTAAACAAATTTGAACGTGAAACTTCGCAATCACTCCTTTGCTCCAAGAAGTGACAAAACATTGACAGTAAATACGCCAGAACTGACGCTCGAGCGTTTGACCATTAACCCCTACTTATACAATTACATAAAAACATAAAAACACCAGCCGGGCCCAGCAGAACTGAGCTCCCCGGACCGCATAACCCCATCCAGGTCTATCCCAGGAGAAGATTAAATAACACACCAGTGTATGAAAAGCCACTCCACCAGCTCTACAGAACACTTGCCTTTCAGCCAGCCATTGCCCAGTTCCTGAGCGGGGTGGGTGTTATAGGGGTCATACAATTTTATGTGCACACAAAATTCTCCATTAAGCCCGCGTTTCGAAGATAAACACTGAAGGTGGTTCTGCTTTTGGAGTGAAAACACATAATCTAAATGTTATTGTGAGCTTAGGCATTAAACATTTATTAGCCATTCTCAGCTGCTCACGCAAAGAGCCAAGGAGTTGTTAAGGGAAAAGGATGACACAGTTAATCATACACCCACTTGCCGCAAATGAAGGCCTGGCACCCAGATGTATCATAACCAGAGCATTAAAATACATGGTTCTCCGGCCATTTAGAAAGCAAGACAGGACAGACGTTCCATAAAGATGACAAGACAATTACACAAGGACATCGAGGTTTGGCAAAGCGAAGCTGAGGTCAAATGGAACCAGGCTCCATTTTAGTCCTTTATTCGGAAACGTACACGCGGTTTACAAGTGCGTACCAGCACAATTAGTGGACGATGAGTTGGCTTTGTTCAAATATTAAACCTCCAGTCAGTGTGTTGTAAAGTAATCTAGCCCTAACAGGTTTCCCGAGTGTAACCAAAGACAATGAAAACATTCTGTTCGGCGCTGTACTCTTTAGTTCCTCTGCAGGAGACGCTTCACTAAATGTTTGATTTCTTTCACCTCAGGCTACCCTCAAAGCCGTAGCATTTGTTAAAGCTTTGCTTCTCTCTCTTCATTTTCCATAAACCGACGGATTAGGGAAGATACTCCGTACATAGTTGTTATGATTACAGATTACTGATGTCAATATGTCTCCAGACTGGTCAATTCCATCTTTTTGCAACCTTTAATCCTTATCCTTGTGATTATACAGAGTCTGTCCTCTTCAGCAGAACGACAAGAGTCCGTGATCCTGGATTTATCAGTTCAAGTAAACCCTAAACATTACTAGCAGTTCCGCTTTAACTACAAAAGCTGTTAGACAGTCCAATTGTACTTGATTTCATTATAAACAGGGTAAAAGAACATCTATTTAAATGTACTGAATTGGGACAAATCCACCGTGTCCGTTTGTGAAAATTTCGCCCACCATCCAAGGAAAGCATCTTTAAATGTGCTGATAAAAATGAAACCCAGCGGAACTGAACATTTTGAGGAGTCACATGAAATTAATGTATGACCAATAAAGCACTCAGGATATTCAAGATGCTTCCTCTACTTGCACGGCATGGAGAACAAGATCAGATAAGGCGAGCTGTGAAACAAAAAACTGTTTCAGATGAGCCTTTTCAACCTACCCCCACACAGCAGCCCAGCTCCTTTGGTCTTAACCACCAACACATCACTCTGAGCTGGGAACTACAAACCAGCCATGTTTGCCACCATTGCAGGTCACAGTTCATGTGTCTCAGTTAACAAAGGAAACTTTAGGCAGACTTGGCCATCTCGTCGCGCACTTCAACTGGTCAGGCAGGTCTGTGAAAACCTCTCCTCCACTTCTCCAGGGTCTTCCAGTACACAAGTCACAAGCAAGGGAACTAAACACACAAAGCTTGAAGAAGTCCCCTATGATGATTTTGACTCTTACGAAAAAAAAAAAAACGCATCACGGCCCATCGATTACATCATCGATTGCACAGTTTAATAAACTGATGATCCTCAGCACCTTTAACTCTAAATGCACCACTCAGGCGGCTACTCCAGCATTAATAATTCATTTAATGCACAAGTTGTTCACTTAATAAAATGGAAACAAACTCGAGCTCTTAAAGGGACGAAATACTAGAAGGTTGGCCTCATCTTCAAAAACACGACAGAAACTTGATAGACTACTTACAAGAAGTCATAAAGCATCTTTGAAAGATTAGACACTGCTTGTCTCTTTCAACAGCGAGAGCAAAAGTGAAGCATGCAGTGAAAACAGGCTGCTTTCAACTTCTAAGCCTGTAGCAACTGCCAACATTCCATCTCTACCCCCCCCCCCCCCNATTTACCTTCCCACCCACTCAAGATCTCCAAACTCCCCCGATCTGCTGTTTTAGCACCGCCGATGATACTCACCCGCCAGTATGATGATCTAAGTTCCTATCGGGCCGCGGCGAACAACTTCTCACAGAAATCCACGTCGGTTCGTTCAGAACGACCCTGCCGAACTTCTCGGCCTGGGCCAAAATCCAAAAAAGAAAGCAGATCCTGGGAGAGCCGCTGTCCACGCAGAGAAGAACCGGGGCAAACGCCTCAACAAAAGACGACCTCGCTGTACTTCTTCACTCGCATTCGGAGCGCGGGGGGCTTCTTTCCTGAACGCTCGCGGTTCCCCCTCCTCGCGCCGTGTGATAACTCCCAGAGCTTGAGTTAGTGCGGTGTTTTGCGGAGGGTCGGAAATCACTGAGTTCGCCGTTAACAGACTCCGCTTCCTTTTTTCCACACGCGCGCGCGCTCACACACACACACACACACACACGCTCGCTCGCTCCCCTCGCGCTCTTTCATATGCACACACAGCACGTTCTCTCTCTCTCCGGTGTGTGTATCTCACTCGCTTTCTGTAGAACCCCTCCTCCTTCTCTTCAGCTGTTCAACAGACGCATCCACATGGCTGACCTAGTCTTTCTTTATCCAGACACTAGTGAAGGAGAATTACCCCCTCCCCTCCACCACACACACACACACACACACACACCACTTCTAAAAAGCGACCGAAACGAAAACCCGGACCGGATTCCGCGCATCGCAGGGGACAAACGACCGGACGGGAGTCTGCGTTGATTTGAAACCGTAGAGATGCGGTCGGTAAAGAAACTGCATCGGTAAGCAAGACGCGGGAGATTCACACGGCTGCTCAAACAAATATTAATGTCCCCGCTGACAGAGCGGATGATAACAACTAGATCAAAGAAAACACGTCAAATATCATCATCCCAGCGCTCAAAAAGCCCGGATTCATTTTATTGATTGTCTGTGTCCAATAACGAACATTTTATTGCTGTGCTTCTTTGTAAAACAGCCAGATGATTGGGACTCGCAACAAAACAACCAGTGTTATTACACATTGTGCGCTACATTTGCATATTCATATGTCTAATTAATTACTGTTTCCATTGCAAAACGTGAATTTGTTTTCATTTAAGAACGAAAGCGTTTGCAGTATGTCTGAAGCCATAACAACACTAAAGCGCTGATACTGTTTTTTTTCCCCTCCTTACAAAAGGGCGGGGACGAAAAAAAAATGAAAATGCAAACAAATAATGCCATCCATTTATCTTCACCAGTGTCTTTCATTTCAATATGCTTTGACATTCAGTTGGGGGAAAAAAAAAAAAAAAAGAGTGACAAGATAAAAAAAAATCATCTTCGGAAGCAAAACACGATGGATCAAGCGACTTCATGATTAGAAAATATATTATTTAATGTTGCGGACATGTTGAATCAACCACACGTTTTGTGATCGAAGCCATTGTCTGGAAACACGCTTCAGATTATTGGATTATTTAAGAACAAGTGGAATCTTGCGTGGTCCTGATGAAATCTAATAGGCCACCATCACGGAAATAAACGAATAAGGATCTTCTGCTCACCACAGTTGTATTTGAAGGCAGCTAAGATCAATAGGAGCGGAGTTTGGTGTACTGTGGGCCCTTTATTGTGCTGCAAACCATGTAGCCTGTCAGGCTTTCAAAAGGAGGAGGTGTCCCCAGTGATCCCAGAGCTGGCAAACGCTTTCCAGCTCCAGGGGAGCCAGAGACAGTGTGACTTCTGTTTCTCCTGACAATCCTTAGCTCCACCATGCACGCACACACACACACACACAAACGCACGCACACACACACACACACACACCACCAGCAGCAGGCTACCTCCTCCCCTCCTGGAAAGCGTTTGAGCTTCACATTCAGGCATATTTATTACATTTACTCAAGTGCATCCATATTTATCTCCTCGAGCCGCCCTGATAGCACTTACAATGTACCCAACAGGAAACCTGAGTCACTTGCTTATGCTAGATCCTCGCCGTGTGAGGGGAAGATATTTAGAGAATGTAGTTCTCAAAGAGATAGTGATCATTTCTATCAGCCAATGAGAGATTAGCTACAGGCTCCTGAGAAAAAGAAAAAAAAAAACAATGCGTTTGACACCATGGCTGACGGTTAATTACGAATCGCGACGGAAGGTGCGTGTTGGAGCGTTGGGAGGGGAAGACTGAACAATGTATAGATCGTGTTTACTTGAGGAATATTAAATCACCGCGACGTTACGCGCAAACAAACGTTTCCCCCGGATGACTGGCATTCATTATTGCAATAGTAAGCCAAATAACCCCAAGCCTTTGACTGTTATTTTGCCAAACGCTCGACACAATCAACCACCAAACCTCCCTAATGGATCTAATAAATCTCCAACTAATGCACGCTGTAAAATGCCTGGTGCTTCCACGTACGTATATATCGAGCACCGTGCGAGAGGATTTCAAGGTGGGCCGCTAGAATTGCTCTTGGAGAATAAAAGAGAAACGCGTTTGTTTCAAGGCTGAACGCTTCACATTTCCTGCACTCCGCACACACTCACCGCAGCAGACGAGAGATCCCATTATTAGGCAGACGAGAACTCCACCTCCAGGATTTCACAGCTCCTCTGTTTATCACATGGCCCTGTCAAGTTGGGCACCATTAACCGATAATGAAAGGAGACAAGCGGTGCAGTTACAAGCAAAGCATTCTGCATTCTACAGGCCTAAGCATGTATCTTGGAAGCTGACTGTGTCTATTCATTTCTGCACTCCATTCAATAACCATCACGTCTGCTCATCTACTGTACACTGGCCATTGTACTACAGTACCATTTGTTTGTTTGAATAAGCAACGGGGGGAAAAAAGTGCGTATACGAATCAATACTTGCTTATAATCGTATTATCCGGGTTAAATATTTCACTGGAGTGGGAAAGCTTTTATTCCTGAAAAAAAAAAAATGCTCCCTTTATAATGGGATAGGATCCAACAAAAGAATTAGATTTATTCAACTGCTGCTTTATAAAGCTTCATCCGGACTGATTGTTTTTCAATTAAAGAAGTAGCCTCACTTAAAAAGAACTCCCAAACTAATAAGTCAGCCAGTAGCTGAGACGACAACAAAAAGGGAAGAAAGAGAAGATGACATGCTTGAGTGAACCGAGCTTCGGAGAGGCTTGGCAAGCCTGGGAGACCCCGGCCCCTTAAGCACTCATATCTAGTAACTTCATTTAATGCATTCACCGGGGATCAGCAGACAAGTGGAAGGAGAAGGAAAAGAAAAATCATTCAGAGCATCATTCTTGACATGAGATTCGCAGAGTTAGAGTAGTAAAACGGTGTGAGGAAATTAAACAACCTTTCACACCATTTCAAGGATAGGCTGGATTTGTTTCCACGGTTTCGAGGGGAGAAAGAAAAAAAACAACAACATTCTTCCCCATCTGAGAGGAAATATGGCTGCTTGAAACAGACCATTTCAAAATGATCCAAAATAACAGTCGTCTGGAGTGGCTGAAAGCGCAGGTTGATTTCAGCAAGCTCTACCTTTTCTCTCGCGTTTTTTTCGCCCACTTTTCCTTCCCCGTCAGAGGTCATATTCACACTCTGATGCCTGCCATCAGGAACAAACACTCATGCTTCCCTTCAACAGACACCAGCCACTTCCACCCACATTTACTTTTCCTTCAAACACTCTCTCCCTTTCGCTCTCTTTCTTTCTCTCAGTTGACAGCCTCTCTACTAAAGTCTGACTTCAGTTTTAACATCCAGACACTTTCAGATAAACATTTAGAGAAAAATGCATTTGTTCCCAATTATCAACAATCATCAGCAAAATAGTGTTTTTGAGATTTTGAGATTGAAGTGTCCGAGTGTGTTTGTCCATAAGCATTTACATCATCTCACCCGGGAACGCCAAGGCTCTCCACACTCCTGACGAAGTGAACGTTTCAACTCATCGCTTTGAAACCGAAGAGATAAGGAGAGCTCCAACTGATTATTTACCACTGGAAACAACAGAGAACAAAGCGAGCCCTGTCGGAGAAAGGCAGGGACGCTCCGTTTCATTGAGAGATTACGTTGTGGCAAGCTCTGCATAATTATATTGTTTACACTGCCATTCGCCCCTTTTTGGCAAGTGCGGAAAACCTCAAACGCTACCACCACTCCTGCGCAGAGTTGTTCATCAGGCCACACAAACTCAGAGAAATCAATCTTTCGAGGGAGAGCTGGAATTCACAAAGCATCTGAGATTGTGGTCAGCGCTGTTGCTTTTTCCTAATGTGCGATGATGTGAATGCGCAGACCAATCCAACGGGGAATCATAAAGCGGAGGTCTGCCGTCCTTTTCACACAATTATGCAGCAGAGATCACGCTGAGCCGACTCGTTCTAGCGCTTTGTGTGTAAACGTGTCCGATCTAAACGGGAAGCTGCTTCTGGAAATAAACACAGTGTCTGCTCAGATTTGTACACGAGCGTCAGTCTTTTCTTTTTTCTTTTTTTAAGTAGCTGTGAAGCTCCCGTGTGGCCGCCTTGAATTTCTCTTTGTTTGCTGGCAGTAAATAGTCCATCAGGGCAGCAACCCCTCCTTCCTGCGGGCTCTCGCTGGAGACGGAGGTGCAAACACACACGCCAGCCTCCCTCGGTGCTACTTCACTCACCCCTTGATTGTACATATATTAAAAGCACTTACCGGGGTCTCAGGGCACAAGCTTTTGTCAGAGGTAACATAAAAAAAATCCCCATTAAAACATATTGAATTATATTGAAAGTGAAGCACAAGACTTATTTCATCCCTTTGTAAATCAAAGCCTGGTTTGAAAAGGAGCATGTCAATGCTTTAATTCAATTGTCATTTCATGGAAATCTGGTTTGGAACATTCCACGCACTTTGCACTTTCTCGCCGAGATGCCACAGATTCTAGAATCTAGAGTAAGACAAAAAGGAAGTGAATGAGGACATTGCTGTAAGCTTCTCTGCCCAGATTCATTAGATCAAGCTGCTATGGTGTGTGTGCGCGTGTGTGTGTCAGGTTCACATATTAGTAGTTTCAAGCTCTGCCCCCCACTGGACAGAATGAGGAATCACAGCTCACTCTTTAAGAAAAACACTACATGCACTTTTCTGTTTGCTTTACAAAACGACTTCGTGTTTACAGACCGGAATGTTTCATTTGATTCTTTTTACAGTAAAGAAAAGCAGCTGCTGAATCATTTTATTCCAACTACCAAGTTGTCATCATCATCAGGAACCAAAACACAAAAGACGGTTTCCCTACCCAACAAAGATGGCGGTCGCCTAAAGACAAGTAGACAACAACAACAGATTATGAAGCAATAAACAGTACAAATAAAAAAATATTTTGTTCACAGGATGGGACTGTTCCTCTGCTGTATTAACTTGGCTATTGTCAGCGAGTAAACGATCTCAGCAGCATCTCACACTGTTGTTCCAGCCGTCACCGTGCTCTAGGCCGCGCTTAGCAGCTGGAAAACCATTCAAATGCAGATGAGATCATACTGGATTGGCAAGGTGTGATTTTCACACTTCCTTTCACCCCGTCCTGAGGATCTCACTGTCAGTTTTTCACCCTGGAGCAGCTGTGGCACGTCGCAGAAGAACAGAAAACGGCGGCTAAGATGTGGTCACGGGAAGTACAGAGGAAGCTTTGTTCTCCCCTGCTGCAGGTACATTCCTCCAGATGGTAGGAAAACAAACCCAGCAACACGAGTCTGGCAGAGTGAAACGGTGTCACAGTCACTCGGCTGGGCCACTGAATCATCCTGAATGGCGACATCTATTCGCCAATGCTAAAGTCAGCATGTGTGTGTTGGCTAGCGAACGGTGGATCTCCAGCAAGACATCTTGACGGTTTTCTCCTCGTGTCACAGTGGATTTCACGCACGTCTGTGTCCTGTCTGTTTGTGAACTGCACGTCACGTTGGGCAGGAAGGGCATCTGCGGCGACTCTCGAATTGAAATGGAGGATACGGTGGCGTGGAAACCGCGAGGTGCCTTAAACAGGTATTAGTGTGGAACTCTGACACATGCTTCCCATTCCGTCCCATTGCATTTCTCTAACAAAGCAGGCCATTAAACAGAAAGAAGACAGAAATAAGAAGGGCTTTAAAGAGAAAGCGAGACAGCACGAGCAGAAAGCCAATTATCAAACTCATTAAGTAAGCTGCTCGGCTGCGTTAAGAGACACCGTTTCCATATCATTGTTGGATTTATTACTGTCATTTGCAGCCTCAGATGGAACCTGTCATTTTTTTAGCCGGCACATTTGCGCATTGTGAAGACGGCGACTCCGGTTCGCTCGTTAAAAATGCCACGCGGCAATTACAGAACAATATTGCAGATAGAATTCGCCTGGTACATTTGCGAGTTTGCAACTTGTATCCGCAATTGGGTTTGTGAGGTTGTCGGATCACCTAGTGTTCCACCATTAGTCCTTTCCTTTTACTTTCTTTTCGTAAGCACCTTCGAGTGTCATCACAGCCCACTCTGTAGTAGACAATCAAAAAGTGAGTTTGTCAATATGGCCACACACAAACCCGGAGCAGGGGGCAGCATCAAGCCATGGCACGTGGAGGGCATGTGAAGGTCAGTGTTTTGCCCAACAAGACCCAGTTGCCCATTGGACCGTGATTCGAACATGCAAGTCATATGCGATAATGCGAGGTCACAAAAGAGTTGCATGCAAGTTTTGTTCATTTCTCCGTGGTCAAGATGTCACTCAATGGGTTTGTCATGTAAAAATGATAACTGGGTTTCTGAAAGAAATCAATCTAAAACATCATGTAGGGCAAAAACAATGATTTATTGGCTTTATTACTCCACATGATTACTAACAATCCTATTGTAACAAGGTCTTCAGAAGCTAAATATTGAATCCTTTGTAATGACGTTGGCTTGACCAACAGCCCGAGGTGGTTTTCCAAACAAAGAACTGTGGGGATCTGCTGCGAGAATCACAGGTTGGTGAACAAAGGTCGCGTTTAGAAGAGCAGTTGGATTAACAGCAGTAATGCTGACTAACACCGACCCACAGCCCTGTTTACAGGCCTTCACTATAGCACACTCGAGGGGGAAGGAGAACAGAGAGAGCGAGAGGAGGAAAATAAATCATGAATGCTTCAACGAGTAAGTGAATAAATTCAAGCACTAAAAGCAAACCTGGTTTCCAGCTCACAAGGAAACCAATGAAACATTCATCTGTCACCTGCAATTACACTGAGGGTTTAGACCAAAAAAATCTGTCATAAATAATGAGAGGTGTAAAAGAAGAAAAGAACAGCACTGTGCGATCTACACAACAGCAGCTTCACAGTCACTTGCTTTGTGCTTAAGAAATGAATCCAAACATCAACTTTCTTTGGAGACGCAATTTGCTTTCCCCTCCATCTTCTGAAGAACACAAAAAAAGCTGTTTCTCTCACTCCGTGTTTGTGTCTTTCCCTCTCCCACACACACACTATCTTTAACACATACACACAAAAACAGTTTATTTCCGGTTCGGATCCTGGTCCGACAAAATTTCCCTGATGAGGGTATTAATAAAGTGTTTAAAATACAAACTCAAGGGATACAAAAAAAGAAAAAAAAAAAAAAATCATCATAAAGAAAAATAAAAAATAACTCACACAGACACACACACACACTCTCTCTCTCTCTCTCTTTCTCACTATGCCTCTCTTTCCGTCTCTTTCACACATACCACACCTTACTTCACATCACCATTCAAAATCATTGACATTTTACATTCAACACAGAGAGCCGACAGAATGTCCAAGCCATCGCTAGCCTCTCAAAGAGAAAGCCAAAAGCAGCTGGCTGATTTACGAGGGCTGGAACACACTTAGCACTAATCCTAAACATTGCGCATAAGACAGCGAATGCACGCGCAAGTGTGTGTGTGTCAAAGGTGCTCTCAAACTGTGAGGCAGCATCAGCCGCCCTCGAGTTTTTTAGAGGAAAAAAAACCCACACACGAAAAAAAAAGGACATTTGCATTTGTCCTTTAAATCTATTTCATGTCGAGCATATGGCGCTGTTTGATTAATACACAAAATAAATAAATAAAAAGCACAGTTTCCGAAACCCAGGCGTGTGACATGTCCGCTGGCCTGGGGAAGCGTCTCGCTGCTTCAGACGCATCTGTTCCCTGGAATTAGAGTGTTTAGCCCACTGCAATTACTACAGATAAAGGTTATTCATTCACGGGATTAGAGCGGCGTATTAAAACACTTGACTTTTTTTTTCCTTTTAAAAAGTATGTTTACAGCATCTGTTTGTGTGTTTCCATGTAAAAACCGGGCGGAAAAAATAATCAGCCAACGTGTAGAATTAACATGTTGCGCACAACGTGTGGATTTCCCGAGTATGAACACAAATACTTACAAATAGAATCATTTAACAGGCTAACTAATTGTATTTTCTCTCGTGTAATGCTGTGTCCTCAGTAAGCCAAGATTCTATTCTGAACACAGACATTGATATTGATCCGCACAGCAACATGGCTGTCAAGCACAGCCTTGCACAAAGAACGAGGGAAAAGCACCTGATGGAGAGACAAAGCCAGAGACAGAAAAGACGCTTTGGCTTTGATTCCAGCTATATTTTTCAGAATGAATATTTCATTATTGATTGTCTGTGCAGAATCATTGATTTTTCATGGTAAGCGCAGAAAAAAAATAATGATCTTGACAAAGACAATAAGTAGCGCATGTCTCAGCGCATTTAACCTCTGCGGATGAAGTAAATAATGGAGGATTTTTAAGCCATCGATATTTAAAAGTGGGAATTGATTATGTGTTTAATCATTTTCAAAGCCTGTTGTTTTTCCCCGAACTAGTTGCCAAGTTTAAAGACATTTTTCCCCAAATTAAACTAAAACATTATTTTATGTAAAAATCAATTTTTTAAACAATAACATAAAATGACATTTGCTATATTATAAAATCATTGTGAATAATAGACAGACTGCCAGAAAGACAGATATAGATTAGATATTTAAAAAAAATAAATAAATAAAAGCAGTTGTTTGTTGTGTTTGTCCAATCAGGCCTGACAATAACAGATTTTGTCAGACAATTTTTTAAAATAATTATAAATAATAAATTCTTCAACCATTACATATTTTAAACCAACTATACTTTTACAATGTACAATTACAATGTAATTTTACTGTCTCAAAAAAATAACAATACTCTAATTTATAAAAGTTGTTTTCATGCAGCAACAATCTACGAATAAAAAAAAAAAAATGTGCAGAACAGAGCACAGACAGAATATAGTTAGGAAGAAAAGGAGACTGAAAACGACCTTTTTTCTTTTCTTTTAAACAAGCTAAAACCTCATTATGCAACTCATCTCTTTTTTTCCTTCGGAACGCTCCCTTTCCCTTCCTCTTCAGAATCAGCTTTAGAAATTCACCTCCCTGTCTTGCACAGCCTTTGCTTCACTCTGGCTGATTTCAAACTCAACTGACAGCTCTCATGACTAAGGCTCTCGTGTCAAACACCATTATATCAGCCATCCATTCATTCCTGTAACACTGCTTTACTGACATTTTCAAGCACTTAGCAGTGCTGCAGCACCGTCAATACTCCCTCTCATTTCAACTCAACAGCCACCAGAAATTCTACATTATTTGAAAAGCAATCTGGATTGTACTTTCATTTACCCGAAAAAAGGGTGAAAAGCTTAGTTCCTTTTTTTTCCAGGCTGGTGGCTGGGATTATAGGTTTAAATGCTCCTGCTTTAACTAGATCAGTGTGATTTAATGCTAATGCTCTTGGACAAAAGCTGCTGGGGGCTTTTTTAGACCACAGCTAGTGGTCCGCATTTACCCTCAGGTCGCAGGGCAATTCGGGGAGAATTGTCAGCTCAATAGAAATGTAGATCTTCTGCGCTCCGAGGAAGGAAGAAAAAAAACCAACACAAACAATGAAAAAAAAAAAACACCTATAAAATATAAAGCTCACAAATTCCACTACAATAATTACTTACGGCCAACGACTGCCGGTGGAGACGTGAGCTGTGGTCACTGCTGACCTGGGAGAATCTAACAAAAAGAAAGCAGATTACCCGCTGATTAGTCTGTATTATGGGGGAGAGCTAACCTTTGTAAAATGGACTGCCTGTTCTGTGGTTAGCCATGCATTGCCCTTCGTCTTTTCCGGCTGAGAGAGGGGGTGGGGGTGGCGGGCAGAGACAAGTATAGCTCTCCCCATTAAGTAAGCGAGCGGGTAGTGATTCCTGCACATCCGTCAGGACACAATGACACACAATCCCGCCATCCAGCAGCCGACCTCTTCTTTTTTTTCTCTCAGAGAGAAGAAGTGTTGGGTTCATTCAGCTCAGGCTTTTGCTCGTGACTAGACTGATGCTGGATGATAATCAAACACTTCAAAACACAAACAAGTCTTGATGGCAAAACCAAACCGACACAATATACAGGTTGCAGTGGATTGTGGGTAGTAATCTGCCAGTAAAAAACAAAAAACTGCACAACACTATTTCATTAGTCTAATTTGGTTTCTTTAACATCGCTATTGATTTGTTCATTTTGTGTGAAGTGATAAAACTGTAAATGTGGTTGAAAAGATGTACATATAAACTGTACCTTGATTGTTGAAATATCATTTTTTGTGGGTAAACAAGAATTTTCATCCATCTGTTTGTAAAATTTCATAAAACAATCCTTGACAGTAAAGTGGGCTAAAACGTTTTTTTTTTTTGTTATTATGTAGTTTTAGCATTCGTAGTACAGTACTAGTTTATATGATAATAAAGAGTTCATTCAATTCCATTAATTTGACCAGATTAAGGGTGATTATAACTGGATTAATTTCTGATTACTACACTAAACCAGTTTTACACCCAATCCCAAAAAGGATCTATTGAACTACTAATAAAACTGAATGTACATTTTATAAAAATCATGTCTTACATTTTATAGCCAGTGTTGATATTAAAACATCAACAAGTTTATTCATCGTATTTACAGACAGAATATAATGCGCTTGTAGTCTACCGTCTTGTTCATTTAATCTAATACGACTCCAACAGATGGCGGCCAATTTCCCATTTGACAATTACAAACGACTCTTTAAACACACAGACAAAAGAAAAGACGGAAAAGAACCGTTCATGTCATACACAAGGCCCACAGAACACAACCACTTCCTACGCCAGCTCCACGTGCCGTCAGTAGATTTAAACCATCACTTGTCCGATGCTTATTAAATTCAGGTTAATATAGATGTTATACCGTGTCAGCGCGTCGGATGACATTTAACATTCCTCGGCAGTCAAGATGGGAGAGGAAGAAATGAACCCGTTTATGCACTCTGACACGATGCCCTCTGCAGGAAAATAAAAACACGGCTTTCACTTACTGCCAGCCAGTCCGCTGAGCCTATACATCAACCCGGCTACAGAGGAGACTGATCCAAGGTCAGCTCCATTTCCTCGCCGTGCTTTTTCCTATCACAATCACTATGCGCGGCCCGGAAGAGAAGCGCTAACACAATCATCTGTGCGCAGACTGCAAACCACTCGTGCTCCTTCGTGAAAGCTATTGACTCGGCCACGAACACACCGTGTGGATCTTCCCCTCTGCGCTTATCAGTGCATGTCTAAATTCCCAGCCGAGGTTAAAATGATACAGATTGTGAAGCATTTGACCAGAAATAGCTAAGTGACTTTTCAAGTCGAGTAAAATGAGGGGTCCGTTCTCCTGAATCAGACAAGCAAGCACCATTAATGCCGGAGCGGTGTGCTTGCCGATTGCCTGGCTGAGCTGTCGCTGTGTGTTTTGAATGTGTGTGGGGAAGGCTCCGGAGTCATCACAGTACTTCACGCTAGGTTAACGCTCAAAGTGCCTTGGGAAATAACATTTAGACTACATAACGCTTACTTAACACAACCCTGGTACTCGTACCACAGCCAGCAATTTTAACTGCACGACGACAACGGCAAAGAGCAAACAAATCAAGAGCAGATCACTACGCGGGTTGATCACTTGCACTAGGAACGCAAAGGTTATTTATGCAAGGATGAGACTGGCTGTGGAGGGCAGCGGGAAAAGGTGGGAGGAAGATAAAGGGGAAGGATTATCCATTACTCATGAAGCATTTGTGTAGCTTAAACAAAAGAGCACAGTGCTGGCAAAAACAAGGTCGACAAGGTTAAAAAAAAACCAAGGAGGAAAAAAAAGGATACATTGAAACTAAAGAAACATACCGGTTCAACCCAAACTCAACCAGGACAGAATGTTTCCACAAAGAAAATCATCAGAAAGGAACTTCCTTCCCTTGAAAACAAAAATCAATCCACCCCCTTCATCTCGTCACTGCATCTGTCACTCGCCTTTCACTTTACGGCTTTGGTCCTGGTTTCCCCCCATTAGAAACCTCCTAGTGTAAAGAACAGTGGCAGATGGGGAACATGCTGCTGCTGCTGGTTAATTGAGGCGACATAAAATATCAATTAAATATAAAAAACACTGCAGCGGTTACTTCTTTGGAAAACCTTCATTAACACAAACTCCTACATGCTTTGAACCATAATCCTGTTCAGCATAATCCAGGGTGTGAAGATAAGAGCAACACACCGAAAAAGAGAGTTAAGGGGAGACGGTGAACAGGAAAAGAGAAAAAGAGCTAAATGGATTTTAAATGCAGAGAGAATTTCCTCATTGTGACCTCAGTTTGTTGGCTTGTTCTTCTCAAGAGCAGAGCTTAAAAAATGGCCAACCTAAAACACACATCATCTTCAACCATAAGCATCCAGACACTCAGACTAACTTATACTGACGTTCAAGCGGCAGCGCTAAGGAAACCATTCAAAACAAACTAGGCTTTCCACACAAGAAGCCAAAGAGCCGAGGAGTTTTGGCCATTGAGAGAATGAACCATGAACACAAAACTTTCATTCGAAATTAGAAAATAAATCAAAGCTAGATTAAAAATATGACAATTGTATGTATTCATAATTGTATTCTTATTCATACAACTATGTACTATTCATATAATTTATTCTGTAAGATTATGATAAATGTGAGCTTGGTTACATTTTTTGTTTACATTTTTGCTTGTTTACTTTTGTGATAAGTCTTTCAGAATAGATTTTTTTTATTTTGTATGTATATTGTATCTTCAGTGTATGAATACAGAATACCAAGATCTTGACTTTACGTGTGTTGTACTAAGACAATAAACCATATTATAGATTCAAATCTAATAATTTCTTAAAAGGTTGTTTTTGTCAAAGTCATTGTCTTAACTGTGTCTACACTCCCTCAACTCCACCATGATAAATTGACTAGAACAAATTAAGCGTCTAACTGGCCGAGTTCTTAATACAAGAACATGAAATGGAATACTTATATCTGCCCTTTACTTGGAAGAGAACCATATGAGCAAATCAATCCCCTGAAGCCCCCCGCTCTCTCATCAGCACCTCCACACCCCTGCTACTGACACTTAATCTGCCGCTCTGTGAGGGGATGCCGAGATAACCACAGCCTCCGGCTCATACCTGCAGGATTCAAATCAGCTGTGGGAGCAGTGACAGCAGCGGCCATGACACCTCGCATCATCACTCATTTAGCCCCTAAACAACCGCAATAATGATTAAGGTATATAATATTAGATAATAATAGTATAAGAACGACTGTCGGCATTATCAACCCCAGAGATCAGCCAGGCGACCAGAGACAAAATCGGAGATCAAGATCACCCAAAGGACCAATAAGAGTTCTGCCCCTTCCTGCCCTGAATTCCACTCTCCATTTTCTCTGCTGCCACCTAAACAACGAGTGTCAAAAGTGGCTCCATCCTCCTGCGTTCCTCTCAGAGATGTTTGCCGTCTCTCTGATAAGTGAACCAGTGAATCCATTTCATGGCAGCTCCAGGGCTTAAAGACAGACACTTGCAGGTAAAAACAATCAAGGAAAAAAAAAAGACAAAAAAAAAGGAAAAAAAGAGGGACTCGACCGGTTTAAAGAGCAGCAATTTTTAATCATTTCTATTCTGGTTCCCCTCCGTGGCCTTTCTTCGCTTCCTTCTGTCAGGATTCAGTGCACAGAAGCAGTGAGAGGCGAGAGCTGTGCTGAGCCCGTGTCAGGGGACTTTACCCTCAATTAAGCACAGGTAAAGTAATGCTTGTTCTGTGGTTGGCTGTGAATACATTATACCCTCTCATCACCCTTCTGGCAAAGTGGTCCAATGCCTATTGGATTTAAAGAGCTTTTTTTCCCCTTTTCCGAACGGCAGGTGTAAAATTACTCCTGCACCAACTGCTGTGCTTAAAAAAGGCGAGTAGTGATTTTTTCCCCATTAGGCTTGTGGAACAAGCCAAACGCAATACCTGAATCCAGCAACGGCCCACAGAAATGACAGGTTCATCCACGAACGCTTATTAGTTTCTCCTAATGGGCGATAAAAACACCAGTGGTTAACCGTTTTCCCATATTCACAGTGAAGATAGTGATTTGATTTCACCATTTCAATTACTTTTTCAGGAAAGACTCCATTGATTGGTGGGGAACATGTAAAACAGACACTGAAATAAAAAGAAACTGAATTTCACCACCAGTAAAATCAGTACAATATAATAAAAACGATGACATTCCAAAAGAATAAATTAACAACTGTCATGGCATAAAAAATGATAATGCAATAAGTCTCGATAAATATCTTGGAAAATCTATCTCATAGGTTTTTTTAATGAAATTATATTCTTGGTTATTATTCATGTTATTTAAAAAACAAACAACAACCAGAAGTTAAATCGCTTCTGTTCAGTGGATGAAATATATTTACAGGAAGTTATTCACAGTGATGAAAGTCCATGTTTAGTTTTGACTGAATTGATCTGAGAGCTTTATCTCAATCTAAGACATTGGGATTAACATAAGGTTTGAATTCAATACAAGACCCTCACTTCTCTTTATAATATTATTTATATATATATATATATATATATATATATATATATATATATATATATATAAAGGCTTTAAGTGAGAGAGAGGGCAGTCTCTGCTCAAACTCTTGTCTCTCGCCCCCTCGTGTAGCTCTTTTCTAGCAGTGCACAGTGTGACAGACGAGTAAACACAGATGCTGAGCAGCAAACTCCAAGCGAGTGTTTCATCAGAGATGGCAGACCTGACTGCTCTAGGAATCAAACAAAGAGAAGAGGAAACTATATGGCTAGAAAAAACTGACAGGCAGCAGAACTGCGAGGAAAAACTGAACAGGACTGAGAGCTGCCTTTATGCAGTCACTGCACATTATAACCTAACATTCAAACTGGTTATTAATAACAGACCTATAGTGGTTTGAAGCAATAAATGGGGAAGGAGCTTAGAAACTGTTTTAACATATTTGGCAGGCGTAACCTACACTTGGTTCAAAAAAAGAAGAAAAAAAAAAAAAAAAAAAAAAGAAAAATTCACATATTGTAGACTTGACACAGATTGAACGTCCTGTGTCAAGTTTAGTGGAGTCCATTACGCACAAACCTTGTACATGTGACACCTGTATACCAATGAACATCATTATTGTACTATTGTACTCTGTATTGTCACTAAAAACAAGTCACAAAAAACACAGCAAGTAAAAAATAAAAATAGAAATAAAACGTTAAAATCAGTTTTTATTCTATAGACATGAAATAAAAATTGATTTAAATAAAATACAAGCTTGAGACGGCAAAAACCACATGCAATTGATTGACTCATATCTCGTTTTTTGGCGCATTAATCTTTTTGCTGCTGGGGGCGCATTAAAAGTCTTTCCAGCGTTTTTTATGCTGCTTTTTGTTCAACTCATCTTTCATGCACATTCATTCTTATTACATTTTATATTGGTAACACTATACGGTTTATACCAATTATACCATTTGTATATTTGACCATATAAGTACTTTACATATAACTTTTGTATATTTTCCCCGTACTTTACATATTACCTTTTATACTATGTTTGACATTTCATTTATACTTCTATGCCTATAGAAATGTCAAATATCTGTTCACCATATTTCACATCATATCGCGTGTGTGTGTGTGTGTGTGTGTGTGTGTGTCTTTGTAACATTTGAATTTAAAATTTGAATTTGACATTGGGGTCATGGCACCACCGGATTCACAGAACAGAATAAACAAGTCAACATTCAACAGATTGAATGCTAAATTCAACTACAGCAAACACACACATTTAAGGAACTGTATTAAACACCTTGTGATGGATTTGACTATCATTATTTGCCTACTTAAAAGAAGTAATTTGAGACACAGTGCCAACCACAGATTCTTCTCCACAACCCAGATTAAACACTTCGTGCCAATCAACTACCTTCCCCTCTTAATATCTCTGATTAAGATAAAGAGAGAAATAAATGAATCAATCTCACAGTCCCAAGAGGAATCCGGGCAGAACAGCGTTGTGACAGCTGAAAGACCCCCGTATCCCCCCCTGAGCTACAGATGTGACACTGAGTGGGAAGGGGGCAGGGAATCGCTAAGAAAAGAAGGCGGCTTTTTGTTCCGCACTCACACAGATGTCACTACGAGTCCGACCCAGTCACTGTGGCGTACGGAACCGCTGCGCCACCCGAGCTGAACAAACACACAAGCAAATAAAATTCAAACCCAGAGGTTAGACAGGACGACCACTGCCCTTCAGAGCCATGCTGCTTTCCAGACCACATGATGCGGGCAGAAAGGGCGTCTGAGGAAGGGTCATCGCACCTGGTTTAAAATGGATTTTTCTAACCTCCACTCTGTTTGGCTGGACTAAAAAAACACATTGGAATCAATTACGTGCGTTCACCTCTAAAGCCAGCTAATCCACTTGTGTGCCATAAGCTTCCATGTAAATCCAGTTTTATACTGCGTAGCCTGTGCCCCCATTAGCCACCGCTGGCACGGTCAGGAGAGGCTGGAGTGATGGGACAGTTGGTGAAATTTCAGGGTGGAGAAGGTCGCAATTATATCTGTTGAAGCGGCAGTGGAATACACACAACCAGAGCGGCGGAGAATACAAAATTCCCTTTATAGCCGTTGCAAAAAGCACTTATGAGCCTGCCACCTTGTTTAACGCTGTAATTTAAACAAGTCGGGCGCGTGTTTATGTTGGCTTATGTTGCAAGGTAACACCAGTGTCTAATACACGTGAAAACTGCGCAAGCTGCGAAAACGTGTCATGCTAAACGCAAAGGTGATCTTCACCACCTGACCCGCCGTTATTGAAAAATAAAGCTTTTCATTTGATTCTTTAACGAAACAGCAGAAATATAGCTGATTTGGAATGCAACGTGCAGATCAATTACTCTCAATCAACACCACATCCTAGCGCAGCTCTTGAATCTCATCGTAACACAATCTGATTTGAAAGTTAAACAGCAGTAGTCGGTGGCAGACACAGACATGCATTAATAAATGATAAAATAGCTTCTCTAATCCCCTTGTGCAGAGGCAAGTACTTTTTCCTCATCAGCGAGTGTGATATTTACACAGAAACTGGAGCGTTCTCCCGAGACGAGAGCGAGGGAGGGATGTAGGTTGGGTATTTGCTGAGGTTTTAGCCGCCTGCTCTCCTTTAATACGTGAAGCTGCTTGTTTGTTGCTGTCGCTGCTTGTGACAAGACCACACATGAGCGGCAGCTTATCATATTCTTTCACGCTAGTTCTGCTCTTCTCCCTCCTCATTCTGGGAGACAGATGTAGACACCGCCATTGACCTAAATCACTCTTTTCCAGCACATTAACCCCAGCGCCTGTCCAAACGCCTTTCAGAAACACAACACCTCCACGCCGAGGCTGATTCCTCCTCCGCCGCCGCCACCATTTTAAAGCGAGCCGGGTCTCTCACCTGCGCTAATTGTTAAAATGTCTTCTCATTACACGTGGGTGGCTGATGACGGCGACTGCCAACGAGGCTACACCGTGCAAAATGAAGCGCTGATGGATGGAATTAATTGATTAAATGAGAAAGTGGGAGATGAGGAGAAAGTAGAAGATGATAGAAGAAAAAAAAAAAAAAAAAAAAAATTGTCAATCAAAACTGAAAATGGCCGTGGCCAAGATACAATCGAGTTTGGCGTTTGGCAGCATAAATCAATACGGCTTTAAATTTTTTAAAGCTCTGCTTATGAAATGCAATAATCGCTCATTAAATATGCACTTTGCACGTGAGGGCGGCTTTGAATGATTCATGGTGTGATATGGGCTTTCTTGCGTTAAAAAAGCACCGCATTCACCGGCCATCGCGACAAAACAAACGATCTGTTGGATTAAAGCTGCTCGCCGCAAAAACCGAAACGCGCAGGTGCGACGTTTGCTTCACTTAACAGAACAAACCATCACATATCCCCCCCCC
>CM051495.1:13107044-13142724 GCA_028031935.1 Paedocypris micromegethes
AAAAAAAAAAAAAAGCGCCAGAGTGAGGAGTGAAATTTAAACTACTGCTGTCAGGAGCATTATTTGGCTTTCATTACAACGTGCTGCTCTGGTTGCCCGAGACGAGACGGTCTCTACGTGTGGCGAACGAGGCAACGATGCTCCGTCTCCCTTTTATTAATTCATGTTTGCAATGAGCTCCTACATGATAATTACTGACAGAAAGACCACATTGTGTAGTGACAGTCGACAGAGGTGAGAGATGAGAGCGCAGACGATGCTTTTGAAACGTTGGCTGAGAATCTAATAATACACACGGTGCAGATAAAATACTGAATAAAAGCCGGCAAATGACTGCGAATCGACGGGGACATATAAAACGACAACCAGGCATTTGAGACGCCTCTGAAGCGGAGCAGCAGATTAGCAGCTACAGAACACATTTTTTATTCTTTTGCCATAAACTGTGTCTGAAGATACACAGACCTCCTGTTGTTCGGTGTAGATGAATGTGACGGAGAGAAATTCAATTCCCGGCTAATTAGCATTCTGCTCAGAGGAGCATGTGGTCTTCTCAGTGGGTTCCACACAGGTCAGGTGACAGTGGGCGACTTGACAGTCACTAGGTTGGCAGTGTCGGACCCTCTCGGGGGGGAATTGAGTATAGCAGAGCCCCTCTCCTGCTCTCCATTCTGTCTGTCCCCTAGAGCTACTTCAGTCCTGCACAAAACAAAGAGCAGTGCTGATCGCAGGGAGATGCTGGGCTCATCTCCTCCACAGGCAGATAAAAACAGGATTACAGGTAAATACCAAGAGAAGAGGCAGCTTGGAAACATACGCTGCGACCCCCCTCCTTCCAGGAAACGCAGGAATAACAGAACAACCAATATAAATGCCACATGGAACGTACGACCCCCCCGAGTAATTTACGGCAGAAGTGAGAAATGATTGCCTGCGAATAGACAATAATTAATCTCGCCGCAAAAAGTGGAAAAAAAAAAGGTTACGGAGCCGCTTCAATTATGAGACGATTCCGCCTTCGCTAAACAGACAGGGTCAGATTCGAAGAACACTCGCGATGACAAAAAGGAGAGACAACTCCAGTGTCATCAGAAATAGGAAGCGATGTGGGAAATCAATGGCGAGATCAATGGCGCGCCTGCCTCCCTCTCCAGAACAGTGGGGGAATGGAGCACTTTACATAAGCGCTGATAACCATCAGGGAGGCCGGATTCAGCTCGCTGATTTACCGCGCCGGACCCCCGAGACACCTTCAGGTGCTGAAGACACTCTTTCTCACCATCATCTTAACCTTCTCAAACATTCTCAAAGACGGAAAGAAAAATATTGTGCACTCGCCAAAAGGTCATGCTGTGGTTTGAAGAAAATCCCAGGCTTTTTGTTTAAACTGGTATAACGTAGGGCTTAACAACACAACGCACTGATGATATTTGTTTGTCGCTTACCTTGACTGACAACACAAATCCACTTTGCAAAGATCCACTTCACAATAGTAATATTACTGGGTGGCGCAGAATTCTTTGAGTTTCATGCAAAGTGAATGTGAAAACAGTCAGTCAAAGGAACGATGGCTTAGCGCTATTAGACACCACTGTGTGTGCACTTTTAAGTTTACTCAACGCCGCAATTTATATTTTTCCTCATATAAATTGTGCATTTTAAGTTTGAAGCTACACCCCCAATGCGGTATGGAAAGAAATTGTTCAATGCATCCAAACATCAAACATCATGAAACATCAATTTGTAATGCCTCGTGTGAATGACCACTAAAAGGAATAAAATATATTTGCAAGCGAGTGTAGATTAGGAGACAAACGCTTAGATTCCATAATGATGTCTTTCGCTAGAAAAGCTTCTTTTTGTCCATTTTTTTTCTGTGTAGGTTAAGGTGCATAGTGTTGTTGACCCGATCTGATTGGCTGCACAGTATGTCAATATGCTCAGTATACTTGCATCCCACGTCTTTAATCTTATTTTTAGTGGCATAGAGAACAGGTATATATACACTACTTGTTTAAAACTGATAATAAAAAAAAAAATATATATATATATATATAAGCAGGTAATACACATGACACTATTTACGTGACTGTTTACGTACATCTTTCTTCCCTAAACAAACCTGTCATAAAAGTGGGTATTACATAAAGAGTCTATTCAGACTACATGATGACACTATTTTTTATTTTAATTGAGATTTAGGTTTCAAAATCAGAGACTAGTTTGATTTCAAATCAATTGCAATTTCCATAAATGATTGCAAAACGATCATGAGTTGGCAACAACCAAGATATGTTCTGCTCATTAATATCTTTTGAAATCAATGATATAAAGCACTTCACTGTACCCCAAAGGGTTTAGGAGTTAGTTTTTCCATTTTAAATCACTTCTTATTTGGCAGAAAATTTCACCGGAACTCAATCGCAAAGCAGATGCCTTCAGGCTTGATCCTAACTAGAATAAACGAGTTTTGCCCTCAAAAACTACATCCAGTCGTCATGTAGCCATGTCGAACACCTACAACGAGCGTCAAGGAAACGTCAGCCGATTTCAAATGAAGAATACATGATGAAACAAAGAAAAACAACACTTGGCACTAATGGGTGATAACATCAAGCTGCTAACTCAGGAAATTTACATTGCAAACAATTAGGTCTTAATGTTTCCATTAAATTAGCGTGCTTTTGCAATTTGAAAAAAAGCATTTTGCCACCAGTGTTCAGGTCAGACCTTTTAAATCTAAACCTACATTAACAGAGTATTTAATATAGATAGGAAACAATTAGATGATGAAAGAGATAGAGTTCAGACATTACTGGGCGTCTACACACCAGCACGCTGCGAACAATCAGCCGCAGAAACAAGCTGGGTGCTTTTGGACTCTTGGTTAATTGGGATTTTTGCCGCTTCGTTTTGCGTGCGAGAGGGAGGAAGTCTAAGGTTGATTGCTTTTTATTATCAGTCTAGCAGCTTCACCGCTCCCTCCTTTATTGCAGATCATACAGATGTGGAGGATCTTGGCAAAAACATCAATTCTGATAATTACGAGAAAGTGCGAGTAAGTGCATGAGCCATCGCTCACATGTGCTCACCCGCAATCATTTGTAGCGCTGCGTTCCTCTTGATGACAACATGCGATGAGAGTATATAAAAAGCGTGCCGAAACGCATGCTTTTTTTTTTTTAATCTGGAGGTGAAATGAAGAGTTGCTTTCAAGTAAAAAGAAGCACGGTAATAACAGCAATACGTAAAAAGGGCGGTGTAAATATGATAAGAGGTTCTTTAAGAGCTTATGTGATTTAAAAGAAGAGGAAAAAAAACGGCAAATGTCAGTGCATTTTTTTGCAGCACTGAAACACCTTTGAGCTAATTGTGCATCTGTCTGAACAGAGAATGTCTCATTTAACTGTTCATTTTGGGCCAAGCTCAAATCACACGCCCTAGAAATCAAAGTTAGGAATTCATGACATAAATAGTTTAGCATTACCTTGTCACAGGAAAAAAACATCTTGGGGCCTGATCAGAGCAGGTCAAACAGAACACGCAACTTCCAGTGATGTGTAACGAATCATTGTTTAGCAAAGGGTGCAAGAGTAAGTTGACACTTAAAACAATACATTAACATTGAGTGACAAACCAGGAGTTTCTGGAAAGGATTTAAAGACTGACCTATCAATAACGCCACAGCTATTAAAACGTACCAATTGCAGCTAAACTACACACAATGAATTTGACTGCAGATACACCCATTTCGCATAATATATTGGTTTGTAACACAAATGACTAAAATATTGATTAACGTAGTAAGAAAGCACTGTAGTTTTTGACAGTCACTTGAACGGTTACAATGTGTAAAGTAGGATAATACACAAAATAAATTAGAATATTTAAGACATTAAAAGTAATAAAGGGGCTATGTTTACTTGGGAAATAATTGTTGAAATTATTTTATATAGATAAAAAAAAAAAAACATTGCAAAACCTTTTAACGTATTGATTCACTTTCCCAGAACCTAAATTGGATGATAAAAGGGTCAGTTGTATTTAAATTCCATTATTATAGGTTTGTTTCCAAAAGATAATTGTTCTTTGTTTATGTATCACAATATTGAAATTGATGGTAACAACAGAACATTGTTTTCTGTTATATCAGATGAACTGTCTTTTTTATCTAAAGACTGAAAATATTGACTCTGTCCAAAGATACAAGGACACAAAGAATGGAGTTTTCCCAAAATAGAAACAAATTCCTACAAATTCAAGGACAAACAGAAACAACGAATAGCTGATGAGAAAAAAAAAACCTAACTATTGCTGTGTTTCCAGTGACGGAAAAAAGCAAAAGTCCATAGACTGATACAGCCATTCCCATGTAATCAATACGTCTTTAGAATTAGGCTTGAGTGTTTCTCTCATCTAATTTCTCGTCTCCGAGTTTTTTTTTCATTAGGCGGCAGCACCCAGTCGCACATTCTGTGAAATCCCTGGAGCGGCCAATAAAAGCCGGGTACAGAATTAAGCCAGTCACTGCTCCCAAAACAACTGCCGCCACTTATGCTCTTCTATTACGCGAAGAAATATTATGTGGACCATCCAAAGCACTAAATTTTGAGTAGACGCCATCAATTTTATAGCTTTTCAGTACAATAAAAACAGACAGATAGCTTGTTCTCCCTGGAAACACAGAATGGTCTCTGGAATCATTACAGACGAGCAAAGCAGCCCGATGATTTTAAAATCAATCTATCTGCCGCGTGTATATTTATTTGCAATTTGAAGAAAGTCTCATCTGCCCTGCTCGATCAAAGCCTCTTCATGCAAATGATGCGGAGAGAAGAGAAGAGAAGAGCATAAAGGCTGTCAGACAACAAGCGAGACAGAGAGAGAGAGTGAAGCTAGGATGATAAAAGCACAAGAATCTTGTTTTGATAAGTGAATTACTGGCCTTTTGCTATATTCCCCTGTATTCCTCAACCAGTTGGTTCATTAAACCCATTGATATTTCTGTCAACATCGTTGGAGTCGCCGTGTCGGGGACAGAGGAATGCAGTCACCTTTGCGAAGCTGAATCTCTCAACAGCTCGAGGCTACAGATTTATTACAAATTGATCCATTAGATAGCACTGCAGCGGCTTATTGTTTATGCTGTTCTCTGCTCTCGTCTGCTCAACTGAATCACGCAATGGGGAGGAAGACCATATACAAACCCATCGCAGTCTCCCACTACACGACAAACTAGCGCAAAGTCAAGTATACCCAACCCATCTGTCAGTAAGAGGAACGGGGAGGAAGAAAACCTGACAGCCGAGACAATATGGTCTGAGCGGTCACGGCGTGAAGAGGAAGCGGTCGCAGGGCAAGGGCAAATGAAGGGCAGAGGAAAGGAGTGTCTTAGAGCTTCTCTCTGATGAGTCAAGACTGATTAGAGCCGCCCCCCCCCCCTCAAGCACATAATTCACACCCTTTCAGATCCGACACTCTCTCTATTAAAACAGCAGACAGGATGTGATGGTCCTCCTGCGTTGTGCTGCTGCAGTGGCTCCGGTAGACATGATCACAGGCTGCGTGGACGGGCTGAACATGGCCATGTTTTTTATAGCACCATCTGCCATTTGTCCATTTCAGTTATCTCTCTATTATTTCTATTAGAGCTGCACAAATTGGACAAAAACTTCATTTTGCGTTTAGGGCAAACTTGCACTAAATTCTTCCATTTTCAGTCAGAGTCAATTTTCTTGATTAACCAAAAAAAATACACTAACTGGTTTTTGATAAAACAAAAAAATGTTTCTCTCGACTTAAAAGCCGTTAATGGATTTAAGCAATAGGATTCAAAACATTATTTGTCATAATGATTTACTGAATTAAATCACCTTTTTGCAATGTTTGTTAATGATCATTAGATCATACAAGGGATATTTAAAAAGCATTTCATAAACCGCAATATTTCTAAAGGGATATAGTGTAATTTAAATGTAAATTATACAATTTAATATAAAAGCAATTGACTCACTGAAACTGTTAAATGGTAAATGTTAATGATAAAGAAGGCAGTTATATGGCCGGCTCTGTAAATTGGCTCTTTTGGCGCGTCAGAGATAACGTGACCTGACGCTCTCAGAGCCGCACGCAGTCTAAACACAAGAAAATGTGACTTTATTGGTGAATTCTCCTTTCAAAAGCGGTTAAAGTGACGGATGGCCATCAAGGCGGTATCATTCTGGCCACTAACATGGAGCAGTTATATAAAAAAAAAAAAAAAAAAAAAAAAAAANNNNAAAAAAAAAAAAAAAACACACAAATAAATAACCCCCCCCACACACACAAACACACACACACACAGGATCAAGCAAAACATGTCCATGTTACAAAAATATTCCCAAACCATCTTTTCCTTCTCCTCCCCATTCTTGATTAAAGTCTCTGAACACTGATTGATATCAACTGTACAGGCACATATATCATGTTCGACGCTTAAGGGGTCAATCAATTGTATATACAGCCCGACTCGATACGTGCTGGACCGCCACAACAAATAACTGATGAATATTGATCATTTCCTTTCCTTGAAATGTCTTGGCAAAGCCACCATTGAGAATCCGTGTCTAAAACTCTGGAAAACATGCTCCCAGCTCTCAATCACACGACATTATTTTCAGGGCTCCACAATAATGACAGACTGATTGCTCGGGGGAGTGAGTGAGTTTTGAGCAAAGTGATGGAACTGTCACTTGCCTTATCAAGCCAGCAATGCAGTGAGAATGAATTACAAAAGCGCATTATGAATCATCACCACATGACAGCCGCATTCATTAAAAATATATAAATATACTTCTACATGGAGCAATTTAGTGGATTTGTGGTGGTTAAAATGTTAGCATACGAAAAAAAAAAATTACTTACCCTATCGGTGAAAAAAAGGAATCCATAATGCAAAGCCATGATTTGACGCAGCTATTGAATATCAAATTGTGTCTGAATGTGTATGTGGGTGTGTCAGTGCGCAAGTTTACAGCAAAAGGCATCTAAACGCCTTAACTTCTGCTATAAATACACAATTGATGTATTGAGAATGGCCCTTACAACAGAAAGAGATGAGAACAAATTATAAACCAATTCTTAAAAATGCAACAAATTACAAAAACTGTACACAGCAGAAGAACAAATTCAAAAATTCCTATGCAGTTTTCAGGCAATCAGACATAGAGGGAAAAAAAAAAGACATTGATATTGACATGTGTATAAAAATGTTGGAATAACTAATTTGGGCTGAACAATCGTCTATATAAAGCCTATATATTGTCAGAATAAAGCAAGCCTGCATAGATCTCTACAGAAAAAAACTGGTCTCACATTTAAAGGTGTTAGTTAATGATCCAGTAGGTTTATGAGCGATATTACAAAAAGGTACGTGTCAAACACAGTGCAGATGCCTTGGCTCTCCTCCCCCGGACCAGGCCATCACAGCTAATGCATCAGAGGAAATTGTATGGCTGTGCTAACACATCCTCTCTTCTCCGCCTCTCTCATTCCTCACACTAATGCACTTACCAATGGACAAACCAGACTGGGAACAGACTCAAGAAAAGAGGGGGCGCTTTGTGTGTGTGTGTGTGTGTGTGTGTGTGTGTGTGTGTGTGTGTGTGTGCGTGTGCGTGTGTGCGTGTGAGTGTAGATGACTGAACCCTGGAAAACCGGCAAAGAATCTGTAAAATACTACATGACACTCTATAAACAGCTCGAGAGAGTTGAGAGAAGAGGAAAGCGGCTAAAAACCAATATGTACAGAGCGTTTGTGTGCGATGCTGGTGTTCAATGTCATTTAGGCAGGAAATCTTTTACTTAATCAGCAATGTGACTTTCAAGCCAGGAGGGACGAACAAACCTCAGTCTCTACAGGATGCCATCTTACTTCCCCATCTCCTCTTCTGACAGCAGTACAAGACCTCCAGTTCACTAGTGCGCATTTTTGGGACTTAATTTTTAATAGAGAGTGCGTGATTCTTCAAAAATATATTTACGAGATAAGTCCTAGATAACGAAAATCCTGAGAAAATTTTGTCCCAAGTATTTTTACTCTACGAAACAAAAAAGAAGATTTGCCTGACATCAATTTCAAGATGGCGGTTATCGATCATGTGAGATTCTCCGCTGTATTACTATATACTGTACCTTTATAAACACCTGTCAGCCAAAAGGGCAAACTAAACAACTGCTATGCAGCATGGTTTTTAATCATACTTGTTACCAATATTTTATGATTTACAAAAAATGTTTACACAGATTAGATGGATTACAAAATTTTCGCCGAATGAAACCGCTCTCGGCACTGATTAAATTTCGTGAGTCGGGGTACCACTGTGTATGATGGAGAAGTCCATAGCAATATAGCAATGTTCTTTTCCCCACATCTGCTTTGGATTAGCTTCAAAATAAGGAATTCCACACAATAACTCCCATAGCACTGGACTGTCTGATCTGGGAATACATCTTGGAGCAATCTGGTGAAGGGCTCCTAAATTTTCAACCATGAAGTTGAATCAGAAGCATCAACAGTATCTGCTCACAGTTACAGGGGGAAATTGAGGCGAAGAATCACGCACGCTCTATTACAAAGGCAGATGTTTTTTCTTCATGTTAACCACTTTTTAACTTCACTAACAACGCGTTTATGAGCCATTTAGAAAAGTCAAGCCGTCTGCTATTTATCAGAACATGGTGGGACAAACACACAAACACAGCCTGTACTATTAATAATTAGTGCTGTGCAAAACGAATGAGAAAAATAGCGAATACAGAGATTTAATACGCAATTTTCAACTGCTTGAGCGTTTTCAATTACGGCACATTCAGGGAGCATGAAGTGTAGAACATAATATCCCCCCTGTTGGCTTCTCCCACTCAGCCGCGTCATAATTCACGAGTGAATATGATTGGTTGTGTCTTCTGAACTAAGAGTGTTATAGTATTACGGTTAAAAAAAAATGAAGTAAAACAAATTAATAAATCAACATCCTTGGGAGATTTTAAACATGCACATGATTAATTTGCAATTTTACTTGAGCTTGACAGCTCAAGCAAATATTAGAACCCAAACCTTTGCGCACGTCTTCACGCCATGGCTAACACGTTTCCGCCAAAACATCGGTCGTGATACGGGTTCCCTACATTCCTCCGGCTTGTTTTCCTCGCCGGTTACATTTTACAAGAAAAATGATGTACGGCGCATTTGCATGACTCTCTCGAACTGTCAAGCAACACAAGACAATCAGCCCAGCTCAAGACTTGCGGAGCCTTTCTGTGTCAGAGAGGAAAAAAGGAGACCTGTCTCATTTCTGCCAGGCTAGTCTGAGTGTCAGCCTAATATCTTAAAACAACAGATGCAGAAAGCACCGCTGCAGCCAATTACCCGCTTTTGGCATTTGAGCTACACACACACACACACACACACGGAAAATCTTTTGAGAAGAATGAAAGCAGTGGATTGTTATGCGTGCTGTCAGGGTGTGTTGTCAGACTGTTAAAATTAATGAGTACACAGCATTTGAATGGCCCATCAAGAGCTCTTTGCAAAGAGCATGACAGTATTGTCCAAAGTATCAGATCTTTCAGGGTGGAAATCATGGATTTCCAACAAACAACAGTGATTTGCAGATATGCTGCCTTTGCAAATCAAAGAAGACCTTACTAGCAGCCAGATGCAGCATAAAGAATGGCCTACTCCACTGCGCAAATAGCAGCCATCAGTTACACACCATAAAAGAAGCGCCGCGATTAATGACAGACAGTGTAAAGGGTAAATTTACCAGAAGATACGTCTTCAGACCCAAGACGACACCATCAGCTCACTGCTGTAACTGATAAGCTCATTCCAATCTTCTGAACGAACACCAGGTTTCATGACTTGATTTAACCAATAGCGGAAAATAAAGACTAGTTTATTTTCCTAAACTTTCGAGTCAAAATTTAGTCAATATTGCGTGGCTGTTGTAAGAGTATATATAACTCGTGCACCATCATAATCGCGGTCGGGATGGATTAGAGCTGCACAGTTCTGGATAAAATGAGAAATACAATTTTTTTTTTCTCGCTTAGAATAAAGATCACGATTCTGTAAATTGTTTATTTTAAAGATTTACACCTGAAAATCAGGTTGTCAAACAGCAATAAAATAACACTAGTATTATTCTTTGCTTATCGTAAATAAATACAATGAAAAATAATGTAACGTAAAAGAAAAAAATATCTTTTAGAAAATCTAAAAGAAAAAAAAAATCTTTCAAATATCTTAAAATACTTTTTACATAGTCTACGAAATATTTCAAAAGATTTTGGTTTTAGAACCTGTCGTGGAGGGCGGGACGATGGCGGGATCTGCTATGCAATTGGTTCGATGTAGCCAAAGAATTCTAAAAAAACACTTTGCATGGCTAATCCATATAGTACAACTAGATAAACTTGGACGAAAACCCATCAAAAGGTGAGGCGCCTTTTCAGTTGAGGGAGAAACCCCCCCCCCCTCATTTTTTTTTAAGGTAAAAATGAAAATCTACCTTAATCTTCTGGCACGGATTCGACTGGCAGCAAATGTTATAAGTCTGAGTTGAGCTGCACACTAGTTCGGTCAACAATCTGACATGAATCAATTCGTGCATCAAAAGGAACAATATGTCAGTGTGATGGAGTGTTATGTAAATGCCGCCTCACCCTGCCTAAATATTGACAAATCAACTCAGGGAAGCAAGGCCACGAGAGCTCACCACCATTCACATGGGATTTCCCCTCAAGTCGCCTGACTGACACTTCATAGGACATGTCTTCCATTTGCAAGCCATTATTTACTGCTCTCTCTATGATTGGTTCACTCTGGTCCTGGCAGCAGCTGCCCTAAATTGCCCTCTTGGGTGGATTCAGAGCGCACTCTTGCCCAAAAGATGGATTCATGCCACACCAATAACCCAAACCAGATCACTTCAGTCCTTGCCGATTCCCAGATTGCATCCTTTATCCTCGAAGAGTGTGGAAATCTTGGCTTGCGAAAGCTTGACTAATGTGCTTAATACAGCATGTTGCGACTGTATCGCACTTTAACAAAGATCCGTGACTTAAAGCCTTGAAAAGAACTAATGAAGACGAACAACAAACGTGGCTGCTCGCCTGCAAACCCACGAGAACAATCTCAACGCCGTCATGAATCTTCTTTGCTATTCTGATGAAATATGGAAATGACACAGGCGGTGACTGCGCAGTGTTGGGCAAACTGGATTCGTGAGGCCGGATGAGGCTGAATCAAATGCTGCCACTGCAATGAGAAGTGGCTTTAACGCATTTTCTGAGCCGAGCCAGGCCTACACGTACAGTAAATAGGATTGCGGTGAAAAATGAGCACAGCTGTGAGTCAGTGTGACACTGATTTTGTTCAACAGTTTACATAGCTGCTCCGTGATACCCTTGAGAGTACTCTCATGCCCTTTGGCCAGCACAGAATGATTACTAATAGCTTTCTCCTGCACTGTTAAACTCCCACACTCTTTCTTTTAGTAGCGTGACCATTAAATAAGATCATCGGAACTGAGAGCAACCCTTTCCTCTTGGAAGAAATGGCGACAATCGCTCGCCGTGGAACAGCTGTCAATCTAAATTACCACAATCAGGAACCCTTAGTTATGTTTAGTTATATAATCCTATAGAGAGAGAGAGAGAGAGAGAGAGAGTGAAAAAGAACAGAGTTTAGCCTGAAGGAGATGACATCAAGCTCAGAGCTCTCATTCATTTCACAGTAATGCTCATGTGATAATCCCAGTCTGGTTGTTTCTGTTTTTCCCGCTCTCAGACTGCCAGATAAGCACATAACCCAAGGCAGATGGTGCTGAAAATCACTGTTAAGGAGCAACCATAAAGTTAAGCCATTGTGCTTACGATAAGTCTATTTGTGTGGAAAATTTCACTTAATGTCAGAAGCCTGTGAAATAATTAAATTGGAAACCGTGGCTCGATTGCATTGGAACTGTATGAGCACAAAACACCACTACAAGAGCATATGGAGATAACAACTGTACACCAACAAACAATTTGTAGCATGACTTGAATGGACATTATATACGTACAAAATGCTTAAAACGCTAGAGAAAACGGTTAACAGGAAGGGGAAAGGAATAATAAAAAAAAAAAAAAAAAAAAAAAAGCGCACAATTCATTTCTGCTTCCTCCAATGGCGAGTTGTTGAGAGCCACTCGGTCTTCGTGCAGCACGGCGGCAGGTGGCTGTACAATTCAGCCTGTGTTTACTGCGAGCTGAACGGCCAGAAACAAAGACGTGATTATGCTACATATTCCCAATGAACTCAGCAGTGCTCTAGATGTCTCCATCTCCAGGGATGACATCCAAGACTTAAACTGTGCTGTGACAGATTATTAAATCCATGTCGTTGCCCGAGTTTAATTAGACCGTGAAAACCATCCTGGTAAAATATCAGATGCTTCAAGAAAGATATTTTTTCAAGGGCAAACAAACACACGGCTCTCCAGACGTCCATAGATCCGCATGCTTACAAACCACATCTCACGTTTGATTAATTAGCCGATTTATTGATTCTCTGCGAGTAAGATGGGGAGTCTCATGTATAAACACCATCCGGAAATTTCCAGCAACAGTAATATGATACAATTCATATTTACACACTCATTACATTTGTTTCTTGTCATCCAAAGGTTCAACACAGTTACAGCAGAAGATCTGTGTGAGCTGAGCAAAGGTTGCTGTGCTCTCTGGTTACAACATCTCATTCATTAATTAAGTCAAAATGGCTGTAATTCACATTATAAATCATGTCTTGTGTTATATGACAACTTTTATTTGTGGTTATAGACTTGATGTATTTCGCAGCTTTAACTGCCTGACAGCTAAAAACCAGTTTTCCCCACATGGGATCAATAAAATGTGCCTATGGATCCATCAGCCTGCATTTCTTTTCAAACAAAGACATCAGTTTATCACTTCCAACTCCATGTTCCTTTAGCCATTAAATGGAAATCAGACTGTTATCGTTCCAAAGACTTGTGGGTCTCTAACATGCGCAGTTAGGAATCAACCACACTTACACAAGCAAGTAAGAACAAGCAGCATCTTTCAAACTCCACTCACAAGCTAATCAGTGTAAACATGGTAAAATCTTACATGTTACCCCTCAGGTCACTGACAAAACATCGCCTTAAAAACAATGTCAGCTTATCAATAATTAAAATAAAATTAAAAAAAAAATCCCACCGAGCTGTGACTGTTCATACTGCTATCGTGCAGTCAATATGTTCACTGGACAATTACATGTACGTGTAATTAATAGCTGCACGCGGGAGATGGGCGCGTGGTGGTGCGCGCGCACAAGTGGCCAACAAAGCGCTCGTGACTAAGATACAAGACATAATAAAGCACGAGCCAAACTATCAAGTTCAACCCCGAACAAACTCTCCGGTAGCGCCGCTGACCAGACGCGCTGCCCTTTCGCGCTTAGCTGACGCGGTGCTTTGATTAGATCCATAGCTGAATAAACGAAAGCAAAATCTGAAGGGGGGGTGAGGAGATCTTTGGCACACATACTGATGATTAGGTTGATGATGTTAGCTTGCAAGCTAAATCCTCACGTTATTAATACACACCCCCTCAACAGCAGCTCGTGTGTTTGATTACGCACTGAGGTAACCATGTCAGCCTAGACTAACAACAAAAACACCGTCTGCCCTGAGATAGTCAAAAGATGAACTTACCTGAAATCCTTTTCTACAACATCAGAGATTTTGAGGTGTGCAGCGGCGCTGGCGGAGGAGAGACAAGTGCCGCTTCAAGTGTTTTGGAGTCGCTTAACAACACCTTGCACAGCGATATTGATGGTTTGGCTGTCAGTTATCAATATTTATGGTGGTGAGAAGTGTTGGTAACGGGTCAATGTTGGGGTACTCTCTCTCTCTCTATTTCACTCTCTCTCTTTCTCTCACTCCCTACCTCGATCTCTTTTCTGTAAGAAACAGGCCCCCCCTCGCGTTAAAGCCGCTTCTTCCTGAGGAAGAGAATATTTGCGCGAAAACGCTCTGCCCACTTTCCAATGTCGTGCGCGTCCATTGGCTGAAATCGGCCAGAGCGCGAGATGCGGACCAATCACGTTCGTTCATTTTGTGATTTAAAAACCTGTGCGTTTGGCTGTCTGTGTGTGTGCACGTGTGACGGTTTAATAAATGGCAGGTGGCAAGTTTACCTCCACAGCAAAATGTACTTTTAATTTTAATTTTTTAATATTTTTTTATATTTACAAGTTCAGTTGTTCGAATATGCGCCTATTACTTTCATTTTCATTTATTTACACTTATCATTAACGTCTGCCAATAAAACTAATGATTTAGGAAACATATTTAAAATGCAGTATTGATTAATTATTAAATATTACACTGCGTTTTTAATTTAATTGTATATTTTTTCTCCTACCTAGTTTGTTCTATCTGTCGTGTACAAATCTTTGATTTACAGGATACACTATGCTATTTATATTTATATTACAGTATGTATGTCTGCATGTGTGCACACACATTTATGTTCACATGTGTTTGCATAAACACATATGTATATATGTAACAGTTCATATATGAATAAACTGCAATACCTAGTTCAAGTCATGAGCAATGTGATGCTTGTTTGTTGGAATGCCATGTTTTATTTATATTTTTATTTTTTTTTAACACCTGGTTGAGCAAGAGCCATGTTATTTTTGGCAATGCTCTTTTGGAATGATGCTCTCCACTGTGCTTATAAGCACAACGGCTCCAGTGTGTGGCTCCCTGCTGGGGAAATGATTGGTTTATAGTGTAGTCTTCCACATTTTGTATTTCTCTCTCACTGAAAAGATGCTTCTGTCAGTCCCAGAGGATTCATTCAACAGTGGGTCATTGAACATGACCGCTGAGCCCTGAATGCTCTGCTTAACCTTCTGCTGCTCTGTCATGGATGTAATCACACAAAAACAACATCATATCATTTTACATTTGACTTTTTCAATTGAACTGTTTGTATTTTTAGCCGTGTAAAGCTACTCGCCGCATTAATTGTACCACTGATAGAGGTGAAACGCTGGTTAAAGGCACTGAATCATATGCTAATTCAAACATGCTGATTTGCATGGAATATATTGTGGCAAGCGCCTTTCTAAAATGTCTCGAATTGTATGTTTTTCAAGCATATGATTGTAAATTATCATGAATATGTAAACACTTTTAAATTCATATCTGGATTACACACATTTAGCAGACAGACAGCGCTGGTGGTTCGTTGTCCTTTGGGCAAAACGTTGACCCCCACATACTCCACGTATGCCACGGCTTAAGACTGCCCACTGCTCCGGGTTAGTGTATGTTCACTTTACATTCACTGTACATGTTTGTAACTTCACTAAATGGTTAAATGCAGAACAGAATTTTGTAAATCGCCCCTAGTCGCCATATGGAACTCTATTTATGTAACTAGATGAAAATTTGGATGGATGGATGGATGGATGGATGAATGGGTAGGTAGGTATGTAGGTAGGTATATATATATATATATATATATATATATATATATATATATATATATAGATAGAGAGAGAGAGAGAGAGAGAGAGAGAGAGAGAGAGAGAGAGAGAGAGAGAGAGAGAGACAGACAGACAGACAGACAGACAGACAGACAGATAGATAGATTGATTGATTGATTGATTGATTGATTTTTCAACCATTTAACTGTACACATTCAATCTGGTATTTGATATACCATAAATAGATACACAATTGTCATCAGTTTTATTAAAACAAGGTGACAGATCTGTGTTTGTTATTTTGTAGTATTGTCTAAAAAAAAATTCCAGTATTGTCCAAAAAAGAAAACAGTGGTGAGAATGATAAATGGTCCTGCTGTGGCATCACATAGTGCCAGAGGAGAGAGCTGAAGTCTAACTTGTGTTCCGGTGTAATGATCACAGCTGGCTGTTTTCTCCTCTCATTATGATAAAGGTATCAAGAGGCGCTCTCCGAGAGATCGGGAGGGAAACGGGTGGCTTGTTATTCTATTGTGACATGACAGGCTGGATGAACAGTAAAAATGGGAAGAGAGGGGAATTTTGACGGAGTTTGTTGATTGGAGAGGAAGGTGCACGCGGTGATTTAATTCAGCGGGAGAGGGTCAAAACAGAAAGAAAGAAAAAGTGCATTTAGGAGGGTTCGTATAAATCAGAGACAAAGCCACGCGCGAAAAAGCAGCAGCATTCGTTCCTCGGCCGTGTCATCATTTGAAATGTGCATGTTCAATGGCGGCTCCAGACACAGACCACCACCATACCTCCATCATCTCTGCCAGCACCAGACAGATGGCTGAATCTCATTCCCACTGCTGTGCTACCTTGTCTTGGCAGCTCATCTGAAACTCTGTCAGTAATCCTTTACATGCCGCGTGTCAAGGTGTAATGTACATTACAGGCTTTATGGCGACTGTAATCTGGTCAATTTCCGTATGTCCCGCGAAAAAAAAATCAAAGACAACGGGGGGGGGGAGGAGAGAAGACGTTGGTTTAGCGAGCTGAGGAAGCTTTGAGGAATCAAGCATAATGGGGATCTGGATTACAGGAGACAATAGAGAGAAGTGTTTGTTTGGATTTGATCGTTATCGAATGGTGGACGACGTCCGCGCTCCCGGTGGAACGTGGATGGCGATGATCACGTGTGCACGCGCATTGCAGATGAGAGTTTTTCAATTAATGTGTTGCAATCACACAAAATAAGCCTTAATACTTAGAAGGAATTCAAATCCCACGTCAGTGTGTTTTTAATCATACCAAGCTTTCATAAGATCGGCGCGCAGGGCCCTCTGCTCACATTATTTGCATATTAATGAACGTTTCTTAAATTGTTTTTTGAGGCAACACATTTGCTTTGTTTTTTAAAACAAACAAGATAAGAAAACGGATAAGCATCAGTTCAAAGTGTTGTTGGGGGAACCAGATGAACGCTGTTTCAGCAATTTAGTCGTGAAACGGAGGACAAAAGGATATTTCCGAGTAGCTGCACTGCTGAAGAACAACAGCAGAGGGCGATGTAGATTTACGCTGAGTACAGCACGAACAAGGCGTTCTGTCCTTCTCAAAACATTTGAATTATACATATACAGCGAAAGAGACGGATCGCCTCAGGGATAAATTCATCACCCGTGGAAACAGTAGATGCCAATTCCGAACACAGCTGCACAAATCTCTGTCTGCCAGTGTTTTCACCCAACAGAATACTAATGAGCGCTGACTCTTAACTGATGCCGCCACAAGATGGCGCAAGTTGACCGGAAATGTTTTTTGCTGTCCTCTAAATTTACATTATTTGTTGTTGCTCTTCAATTAAACTGTTCGTTTACCAAACGATTCACCAAACACAATTTTTGAAAAAAAAAAAATTAAATAACAATAACACAGTAATAATTATTTTCAACTACCATTTTTTTAATTTAATTCTGATGAGCTGATGAGCCACACAATGAAGCTCTGGGAAAGAGTAGTGGAAGCCAGGCTTAGGAAGGAGGTAGAGATTTGTGAGCAGCAGTATGGTTTTATGCCCCGTAAGAGCACCACTGATGCCATTTTTGCTTTGAGAATGTTGATGGAAAAGTACAGAGAGGGTCAGAAGGAGCTGCATTGTGTCTTTGTGGATTTAGAAAAGGCATACGACAGGGTGCCGAGGGAGGAGCTGTGGTACTGTATGAGGTTGTCAGGAGTGGCAGAGAAGTACGTCAGAGTAGTCCAGGACATGTATGAGAGGAGTAGGACGATGGTGAGATGTGCAGTAGGCCAGACAGAGGAGTTCAGGGTGGAGGTGGGACTACACCAAGGATCAGCTTTGAGTTCCTTTTTGTTTGCTATGCTTATGGACAGGTTGACAGATGAGATCAGACAGAAATCTCCCTGGACAATGATGTTTGCAGATGACATAGTGATTTGCAGCGAGAGTAGAGAGCAGGTGGAGGAAGAGCTAGAGAGGTGGAGGTTTGCTCTGGAAAGAAGAGGCATGAAAGTCAGTCGTAGTAAGACAGAATACATGTGTCTTAATGAGAGGGGGCAGGGAGACTCAAAGGAAAGGTGTACAAGACAGTGGTGAGACCAGCTCTGCTCTATGGCTTAGAGACAGTGGCAGTGAGAAAGAGACAGGAGGAAGAGATGGAGGCAGCAGAGGAAGATGTTGAGGTTCTCCTTAGGAGTGACGAGGTTGGACAGAATAAGGAACGAGCACATCAGAGGAACAGCTCATGTTACTTGTGTTAGCAACAAAGTCAGAGAGGCCGGACATGTGCAGAGGAGGGATAGTGAATATATTGGTAGAAGGATGTTGGAGATGGAGCTGCCAGGGAAGAGGGCAAGAGGACGACCAAGGACAGGACATGAGGTTGGCTAGGGTCAGGGTGGAAGATACTAAGGATAGAATTAGGTGGAAAGGGATGACTCGCTGTGGCGACCCCTGATAAGGGAAAAGCCGAAAGAGAAGTAGATTTTTTTTTAAATTCCCCATCCTATATATTTTATAGCATATGTAGTGTCCCTGTTTGAGGGCAGCTGGAGCCTTAATGCGGTTTGCATATTATCCCTGTGCTTACGTGGGTTTCCTCTGAGTCTCATTTCCTCCCAAAAACGAGTGTTTATGGAGAAATGGAGTATGTAATAGAAAATTGATTGATATGTAATACCATAATATATTTTCTTAGAAAACGATTGACGCAATTTTATTACGTCAGCCCACATAAAGCACAGTATGTTTATTTTACTAGCCCATTCTGTCTTAGGACCTAGATACAATGTTTATTATAAGTTAAAAAAAAAAAAAAAAGATAATATAAATGGTAAAAAAATATATATGACAAATTTGTTGCAGAATTCCATAGATATCCCAATGTAAATGTCACGCTGTGGTTCGCAAGTTTCTTCCCCGAACTATAATTGAAAAATAAACAAATCATTAAGCATTAAAAAGGTTGGCATTGTTTGGTTTGCTTCTGGATTTTTAAGGAGTCATGGCCTTTAGATCCACCATCATACAAAAGCCTTTGTAAAGTTAGAAGATTGGAACCAGCGAGAGGGCTCTAACTTCTACAGGTTTGCTTCGTCGTCCTAGCCATCACCTTTAATTTGCTGCTCAATGATCACAACCATTTAATCAATGTCTATGAAGCTGTCATTTCTGGGGCCTTTTTATGTATTAGTTCAGAAGTCAATATACAAAAAAACGTGAATATAAATACAAAAACAGACCCACACTCATTTATCACTTTAGTAAGGATAATTTATTAGTGATGCCACGCGTGTACAACTAACACTTCTCGAAAGCAATACATTGCACGACTGAGTGCAAAACAGCTTTAGCTTCTTAGCTAAAACATTCAGTGGAGCACCAGTTTCACTACAACTCACAAGCTAAACCAAGACCTTTCACACAACACAGAGACAATATTAAAGAACTATTTGGATACCAAAGCATTAATGGGAGAGGAGATCTGCCTTCTGCACCAGAGACCACAGAGCTGGACCTTCGTCTTCACTGCTTTTTTTATGACTCGTCTGCATTACGGGGAACTGACTTGGCGTGGCATTATGAGCGGGAGAGAAAGCACGATGAACACGGAGAACGTTGGTGGCTTCAGATGGGCCTCCTGAAGTTCTTGCCAGCAAAGCGAGCCTTGTCACCAAGCTCCTCTTCAATCCTGCAAGTGTCAAAACAGCATCCAAATGTTAAACAAAGATGCAGCAAATGGCATCACTCACAACATTAATCCCAAATGTTATGATGAGTAAAATGGAACTATGCAGGCTAACGTCAAAATATTTCAAAGTAAGAACTTTAATGCTCTGAAATTTGTAACGGCTAAAGATATAGTGCACCCATAATGCATTGCAAGTTATACAGGATTAAAGCTTTCACCTGTGTGAATCTAAACGTGAAACTTAAAACTAGCATAGTGCCGACATCTTACATAATACAATTGTTGCTATTTACATATACTGTGGTTCCTTGACCAAAAAGTGAGTGAATATCAACGTTATTAGAGATGCAATTGGTACATTTCTGCAAAAAAAAAAAAAAGAAAACTACAAACTAGATTTACAAGCTCTTGTTTCCAATAGTTTGGATATGATATTCCTAAAAAAAACACTTGTTTACCTCAGGAGCTGGTTGTACTTGGCCAGACGCTCAGATCGGCAGGGAGCTCCAGTCTTGATCTAAGAAGAGTTGCAGCAAATGACTTTCATTTGAGCACAATCGTGCTGGGCTAAACTGCAGATGCATATCTGAAGGCCTCTCACCTGACCAGTGCAGAGTCCAACCACGAGGTCAGCAATGAAGGTGTCCTCCGTCTCCCCGGAACGGTGGCTGACCATCACGCCCCATCCATTAGACTGGGCCATTTTACAACTTTACACCCCAAAAAAAGATTCTAATTAGTGCAAGTCATAAGATCCCTATGATTGAGACAGCTGAGTGACTCACGCCTGCAGGGACTCGGTGACGGATCCGATCTGATTGACTTTGAGCAGCAGACAGTTGCAGGCCTTATCAGACACTGCTTTAGCAATGCGCTTGGGGTTGGTCACTGTGAGGTCATCGCCCACAACCTGGATGCTAGTGCTGGCAGTGAAGTTGGTCCAGGCCTCCCAGTCATCCTGGTCAAATGGATCCTCGATGGAGACCACTGTCAGGCGAAAACGGAGCGTTTAAAATAATATTAATTTGTGCATTTTTAACTCCAGCAAGGCCATGCTAGAGCTCTTCAAAATAAACAATATAAAATCTAATGTTTAAATGAAATTAAGACAATGTGAGGTGATATTAAACAACTACTAACAAGCAAAGAAAACTTTACATTTTCGCATTTATCAGAGGCTTCCATCTAAAAAGAAAATTATTTGTTTTGGCAACAATCTACATTAGGTTTCCATGGGAATCTAAATCACAGCCTTGGTGTTAACAACAGCTCTACGCAAGCTAGGAGGAAATCTTTATTGGATCTGCGTAGTTGTTAATGTCAAGCTACGGTAGTAACACGTTCGTGGGAGCAATAAAGATCAAGGCAACTTACCAGGATAATCCTTAACAAAGCTCTTGTAGAGGTCAGCCAGCTGATCCGGGCTGATATAACGACTGGGGTCATCAGGTGACTTGAAGTCCAGGTCGTATTTGCCACCTTTGTAGAACTCAGACGCCGCCACATCCATGCCAATCACAATCTTGTCAGTGTAACCAGCTTTGCTGATGGCGTTCTTCAGCAGCTCCAGAGCTAAAAACAATCAGTCAGCGTGAGACGTTTGCTAGGCAACACGGGGCTTAGAATATTTAGGTGATAGAATACTGAATGTGGATTGCAATGGCTAAAGCCTATAAACATCCGCAAGCACTTATGATTTTAAACAAATCCTTTCTAATTCTAAAGTTGAGCAATTTTCTGCCTTGGTCAGTCTTCACATCAAATTTAGTACATTATTAAGACGTTAAGAGCGTTTTTGGTGAGTTGTAACAAAATGTGTAGTCATTTCTGTTCTTGTTTGGTGAATTGTAAAGAAAGGCTGACAACATGAGTTCTCCCATAAATCCCGCAGAGAGAACCGCAGCTGTAGAACTTTCAGTTTCATGCAATTTGTTAATGCACCAAATATGAAAGTAATCAGTTTCTCAAGGGAGAGAACTGCGGCAACAAGTGAATAAGCAATTCCTCAAATTTGTACATTTCGTTTTTATTTCTGCTTAAGTTGGCTAAAATTCAAACTGTGTCACACATTATTATACTAAAATGTTTTTGGATGCAATAATACACAAAAATATGTTTTTTTTATAAATACTGTACTAATAAACAATTTCAAGCATCTAATTTTAAGGCTTTTTTTTTTAAGGCGTTTGTTTCTTATTGCTTAAACACTATATATAAACCGTACTTACTGAATATAAACACCCCAAAAGTACTATGATTCCACTTGCTATGTCCATATATGGGCGTATTCCGGTTCATGCATATAGTGAATGGAGTTCCTCATGTTATTGTATTTAATTTGTTTTTATTTCTTCCAATGTTATTTAGCCACTGCTAAGTGACGTGCGTTTGGAAAGGTTTTGGTAACTATGTGGTAAGGTTTATTTATTTCTGTTTTTCAGGTAAACTTGTTACATTTTAAATTTGCTTGCATTGTCACATCATGGCTAATGTTTCTTTACTTCTAGTATATCGTCTCTTTACCTTCTTTGTTCTCAAGGATGTTTGGGGCGAATCCGCCTTCATCACCCACATTGGTGGCGTCTTTGCCATATTTCTCCTTGATGACATTCTTCAGGTTGTGATAGACTTCTGCACCAATGCGCATCGCCTCCTTAAAGTTGCTGGCACCCACAGGCAAGATCATGAACTCTTGCATGGCCAGTTTGTTGCCAGCGTGGGAACCGCCGTTGATGACATTGAAGGCCTTGAAAGAGAGAGAATTTGTTTATAAAATTATCAATATAACATTATAAATTAACCTTTAATTATAATTAACCTACATTAGAATACAAACAGATAATTTTATGAGAAGTCAACCTTTTATGTAATGATGAAACCACATGAAAGTTAGATGACCAATATTAAAGCACAATAAAAAAACATTTTCAATAAATACATCAAATAATTTATATTGCAGTGAAATTCCAAATGTATTACAACCAATACAGTTATACTGTAAATATGCCACATGAAAGTGGATTTAAAACAATTTTCAGGGATAATAAAAATATTTTGCAATAAAGAATAACCATGTAACAATTTCTAATTGCATAATTTCATTACTCAATGTGGTAATCTTGTGCTACAGCCAATAAGATTATACTGTAAATAAGCCACGTGAAAGTGGTTTAAAAATCAGTTTGCATATATCAAAATAATATCTAAAAGCACTTACGGGGACAGGCAGAATGACCTCAGGGTTGCCAGCGAGATCGGCAATGTGGCGATACAGGGGGACGCCCTTCTCTGCAGCACCAGCCTTGCACACGGCCAGGGAGACCCCCAGGATGGCATTAGCGCCAAACTTAGCTGTGGATTCAGTGTGAACTCATTAAACGCTGTATACCAACACTCATTTTAAAATTGTAAATGATCAAACCAGGACATTTAGTATCGAAACTTGCAGAAATTAACTTCAAATGTAAAAATATGCGTACACTTGTTGTCTGTGCCGTCCATGTCAAGCATCAGTTTATCAATCTTCTCCTGATCCAAGACCGACACACTCTGTGTGGACACAAGAGATTTATTCCATACCATGTTGGTTATTCGTCAGTAAAAATTGCTTTCATGCAGTCATAAATACACTAAAACCAAGTGCAATGTTATGGCAAGCACCGCAAGGAAGGGGACTGTTGTTTTGTAACTGCCTAAAGAACATACTAAATCGTAGTAAACAGTGGAGATTTATTCAGTTGTTAGTGAAAGTGCAGTGCTAAGTCAACGCGAGACATTAAAGGCCGTATCTGACTTACCATGTCATTTAATGTCATCGAGTTTATCTCTAAAACGTTCCTTACACTACAAATGGCTTGAGTTTTAAAAGAACAATATTGTCAAGTTAGTTAAAGGAATAAATATTCCTACCTGGCTAACCAGAGCAGGTGCAATTGTTTTATTGATATGATCAACTGCTTTTGAGACACCTGCAGGGAACAAGCAAACCATCACTGACCCCGGCCGAAGACAGGAGAACATGCAGAGCAGGCATGAATAGACGATCACAGAGACGACATCTTCAAAATTTGTGATCATCCATCGATGACTGCTGTGATTAGTCGTCAAACCAAACCCAGAGGCTCATGCTACTTTTAGCGTCTGATCAAACGACTCAGTTTGGTTAAAACACACACAGTTTTACCTGATTACACAAAGCAGGGGCCAAGAACTCATTTACATATTTAACAGCTCTTTTCACTCCTGATGGAGAATAAATGATGACTCAGAAAAGGCAGAAATTAACAGAGCAAGAAATGCACCAAGTGCTAAATAAAATAATAGAAGAAATTGTTTTAAGACACAAAACACCAAGGATTCATATAAATACCAAAACTAATCAAATCCCTATTTTGGATAGGATTGATTAACAGATAATAAAATGTATTAACTTATATAATTATTATTATTATTATATTTATAATATACTTCTAAAATTGTTTTATGAAACCTATGCACATCAAATTGTGTTAAACTGTTAATTATTTGACAATATTTGTGTTGCATAAAACATGTCAACAGTCACAACTTGAATACACTCTTAACCGCTAGAAAACAGATTTGTATCACAACAGATTTCAGAAAATCAGAAGTCCAGTTTTCTTAATGTTATAGACAGTGAATTGACAAACAAATCAAATCAATTTGATATACAAACCTTTGCCCAGATAACGTGTCTTGTCATTGTCACGGAGTTCGAGAGCTTCATAGATGCCCGTCGACGCACCACTGGGCACAGCGGCTCTAAACAGACCTGTTGAAAACAAACACCGTCTCCATTGACTGCTTTCCTGATATCGACCTAGTTATTAATTCATCCAACAATGCCAGAGATGTGGACTGGATTTCTATTACAGCTGTGAGAAATCTGCTTTGAGCACAGAATGATAGTGGGCCTTCAAGTGTGCAAACCAGATTAGATGGAAAAGTAATAATATTGCCAGGGAAGGCAGATGAACGGATTTGAAGCTTACAGCTCATCTCAATTGCTTTGCAAGCTTGTATTAAACCAATCGCTTAACAGCCTGGAGTTTTACACTCGTCAACAGTGTATACAACAATTATATAATTATTAAATGTACTATAATACCATTATTGTACTGTAACTTTTACTGAAATGTATAATTTTTAAACATTTATACATATATTTTTTTATAATTATTATTTACCCTACAACGAAAGCTAGACTACGAAAATGTTTTAAACTTTAGTAAATTCTAAAATGTCGATTATATTCCCTAAATCAAACAAACAAAAAAAAAGTTTATACTTGACCATTACATTTTATTTTCAAACCTTATACGTGGTCTTTTTTGTTATTTCTATCTTTATTTTCTATCTATACTATGTGTCTTTGGGCGTGTTTGTGTGTATATTTGCTGCTGTGACTGTATGATTTTTCATCTGTGAAACAAATACAGTTATGTAAGAAACCATTTTAATAATAATAATAATAATAATAATAATTGAACCTTTATTAGTCCCTCAGTGGGGAAATTTTTTCTCTGCATTTAACCCATCCGATCAGACATGAACTCGGAGCTGTCTTACAGTGGGATTAGTTAATGTACATAATTTTATTTTAAGATAATTATTACATTGTTAACATATTTACAAAGTAAAAACATAAAATTACATATTATAATATTATTACATTGTTCAATTGTTATTAAAAAAAAACTAGTGTGGCTTTTCCACCGCAGTATTTTCAGAGCGCAGACACATTACATCTGGGTGACCTGCTTCACACATTTTCCATTGGAGGGTGAAGAACTGGGGAATTTTAATTTTAAAGGTTTCCCGCAATGCGATGGGCATGCCAGCTCATTTGCTATATATTATGGCTGAAAAGACAGATTAGGTTCATATTTAAGATCATGCCAGGCAGTATTATTTATTACGCTCAGTAATGAAATATTTTGGATTGGCTAGTAGGAGCCAAAAATCAGCCTAGTGTATAAGAACATGACCTGATAACATTATCAATCAAAAATTTAACTTATTTGTTTTTAGGTGTTTATAAAAAAATAATTTATGTTGTGAGAAGACGATCTGTGAAGGAACTTTCTCCGTTCATGTGCAAAGCAGCATTCACCAGCAACGCAATCCAAGTGGTGGAATGTATTACAGCGACTGACTATTTATAACCACCCACCACCTGATATGTGTTTTCTTAGGCTACTGGACACCAGCATGAAGGCCTGAACAGGCAGAGAAGACTCTGAAGCGCTTGCATGGGAAACAAGACGATTTTTCTGACTGTACACAACAGTAACATCACAGCAACACGCCATTTGCTGTTGCTGTCTATTGATGTTTCCATATGTATTGGATGGACTAGCATTTTATAGCTATATAAATTTTATTTACAACCATTATTTTTATTATTCAGCATATTTTGAAATATGGATCATGAGCATGTTTTATTTCAGTTTAATTCACCCATTCCTATTTTCAATCCCTAGCTTTCCTACATACCTTTCTTGGTGTAGAGGTCAACCTCCACCGTGGGGTTCCCACGGGAGTCAAAAATTTCACGAGCGTGGATCTTCAGGATAGACATGTTGTAGTTTCTGTGTATTGGGAGAAAAAAAAAACACAATTTAAAAATGTAGGCATTTTTTTTTTCAGGAAATGCCAAATGATTGTGAAACTTGTGAATGCCATATAGGAAATACCCACAATAGAATTGCTCAACTTCTGCTTGTCTTGTTTGGTGAATAGTAAAAGCCACAGTTTCATCATGATTCATTATTGTCTGAGAAATTGTTGTTTCTTTAGAAAGTTAGTTTTAAAGTAAGTAATCCCTAGAATAATTTCCCTATTTTGGTTTACATCAAACTAAACAGAGTAATCTCAATCTCAAACAGAGTAATCTCAATAAGAAAGGTATAACCATGTCTGACAGTTGAGTCACGTCAACTCACCATTGCTGATGAAATGCAGTAGGCAGGATGCAACCTTCAGACATTTACGGACCACCAAGATGAATTACAATTTACATCGGCATTTGCAATCCACTACGCTTCAACAATTATGATTTACACTTCTCTGCAAACTGTTCCAACAAATACACACCACTCCACAACATTTGGAAATATGTAATCTAAAGAAGTATATGGAATCTTAAGAATGATTAATTGACACTTGTTGATTCGACTATATTATTTCCTGAGAATATATCAATATGTCATGGGAAAAATATAAATGTAAAACATTTACTTTAAATAAAATTCAACAAGTCAAACAAACTACTACACTCATTTCCCTGACAACATCATTTCCTGTCACAATAACAGGTCTGCCATCTTAAAAGATCCTACATTTAGACCAATGGAAAATCGTCGACCCTTAAATAACTGTGGAAAGCTCCCATTGGTCAGACCAGAGTGGGCTGGGTCAACAAGACAGACAGTCACAAGTGACAGCAGCGCTCGAGCTTAGAGTTTCTGTCTGTTTAAAGCCAATGAAAATGAAGATTAAGATACCATCTTGCCATTAAAAATCCATACGATTTCGACCAAACTGCCACGAACGTCTCGATCAAATCAAGGAAAATGCGAAACATTTGGATTTTTTTGCATTAATTAATACGATTTAAACACAGCGGATTTTCTCAATTTCAACGAACGTACAAAATGGTGCAGCGTTTGGTCACAAAAGCAATCAAAAAACGGGTATTTACAAGACATTTTGAGGCATAAACGTTACATTAATTGAACACTAAGATTCACCACCAGCGCATCCCTAACATCACCGTTAATATTACGTAACACAATCATCACGAGCACTCCTTAAACACGCCAGTCGTCTCTTACTCCCGCTTATTTAACGTTTCACGAAAATCTTTGTATTTTATTACCGTATCTGGACTAGCCAGTGCAAGGGCAGTCGAGTCCTGACCGTGGTGCAGAGCAGAGAGGGCACGAGCTACTAGTCTCGCGTACAGTTAAGCGGAGACAACCAGGAAGTGGTCGGAACTCAAGCTGTGATTGGTCGGACGCGCGTCACGCGGCACGCTAACGCATTCGCATGGCAAAACGCACGTTTTCCTCCATCACGACTCCGCCTTCGTAAAGGATGCGGACATTTTTTATCCTTTTTATTAAAAGATTTCTATCGGAGATAAAAGCTGCTACAAGCACGGCCGGTGTGCGATGCTTGCCGCAGAAATGCATACCGCTTTCGAAGCGAATTGAACCCGCAGTTCGATGTTTTGTGGGAGATCCTGGTGCATGTGGACTACGTGCTGAGCATCATCTACTCCAAGTGATGCGTCATAGTGAACGTGCGCTCCATTATACTGCAGGGCTTCGTCACGCTTACACTAGTGTTCATTCTATTTCACTTACACGAAACACAAGGGGACATGAAGAACAAAGCGGGACAGAAAAAAATATAAATACATATCAGTCAGACTGGTTTAGTTATAAATGACCTGTTGAAGAAAAGCTGTCAAAGCATTATGTTAAAGCCGATATTTGCTTTATTGTTCGTATAACGTATAAATAAATAGTATGCAAAATGTATTTGATCGAAAGAGAAGAAATCTGTATAAAAGTTATTAAATGGTATTAAACTCGTTTGAAGATGTTTATTTTTTTATTAATTAAACTGATAACATGGAGTGTGGGGATTCTCTCTGCTCTGTCATGGACCGTGGCGGTTTCATCAGGGAATGACCTTGAAGGAGATTATGCCGTGCTGGTGCGCCCTCTTCTGGCAGTTTTTGGGAAAAGCGTTTTCTCAGATAAATAGTCACTTTTCGGAAACTTTACTCATTTGTTTGAATACTGGCGTGCGGGTTGTTTTCTTTATGTGCTACAGTTTTACTGTTTATGCCATAAACGATGGCTATCTTTTCAAAACACGTACACTGTGTTCTGCGATCTGACAGTTATGGATTCAGATGTGGGCCTGTGCTATTTTGATATAATAGTTTTGGTGTCACAAAATCAAAATTGTAACAACAACAAAAACAACAACAACAACATCAGTAGTTTCCATTTGAGCTTTTGACACAGACCAGCATTGTTTCATGAAAAGCTTTGGCTTTCATTATTGCAATTGGCCTCTCTGGTTCTGCTCAGGGTTTACAACAGGGGTGGGAATTTGTTTTTCTTGAGGGAGTCCACATGAGAAAAAAGTCTGGACCAAACGTGTGAACTCACGCATTCCCTAACAATGCATTTATTTCTTAAATTAAAAGTAAAAGTATTTGTAATTTTGAATTAAACTTTCATCAGACCTGTTAAATCAAGGGCTGCACGGCCACACAATTCCCAGGTCTGCTTTATCTCGTTTTGTTTTACATGGCATTGAATTTAGCTGTTAAAACAGCCACGCTTAGACATATAGATAATCCTTCTTCTCCTTTAAAAAACAAAACAAAAAAAAAACAAAACAAAACAAATCCCCAGTGTCAGCTCAGACGGATTCATACTTTTCTTATCACGTTACTGTCTATATCAAGTTTTCTTGACAAACTTGTATAAACATGTCATGGCGTCCTGTAGAATTCTGTCTTGGAGCGTCATTTGTCTTCATAAAATGAAACACAATTTTATGTGAACATTTAATTAAAACATTTTACACATGGATTAGCAAAAATGGTCCAACAAGTTGACAAGACATTTATGCTATTTTTTAAGTTAGCTTTTGAAGCTTTATCAAAGAAACGTGGTGACGATCCAAAGGAAAATCAAATAAAATATGTATAAACTTCTGGATGTGACCACATGTGGCCCCCTGCTTGACTTTAAATATCCTTTGTAAGAATTAATTGAAATTTAAAAGTCAAAGTTTTTCTTATTTACCTTATATGCATGAATAGAGCATGTGTTTTTGTTTATGTTGTTCTTTATTTCCTCAAACAATACATATCAGCATAATGCATATTGGCATATTAATATACAACATGGGTTGACAACAAAACATACAGAAACTACAAAAAGTGAAAATGAAAAACAACAAGAATAAAACACATTTTCACTGCTGTTTGTTAAGAACAAGTAATTTATTATGCTGGACTAGGATACTCAATTCTTTATGTTCTCGTGTGTCTCCCCAAATAAAAATATATTCTCACCAATGTGGAACATTGAAGTGGGAATCGCTGAACCACTCAAACATCATCCAATCGCCAGCCAAACTCACACGCACGCACGCACACACACACGCACCCGCTTACCTTATACATAAGTATAAATAAATAAAATAATTATATCTCACAATCACAACGTGTCCGCAATAAATATTTTCATTTTGCTGTTATGTAATCAGGCGCGCTTATTATACGTAATTTATATTGTTTTCAGAACATTAACATCTACAAACAACATTCCAGGCCAGATGACCGCAGATATGATGAAAATATAACGGTGTCCTTCGAAAAACCAGAAAAAACCCTCACAGTACAAACTAGACTGTTTTGTTCTACTTGGAACGACAGCGGCCTCAAACATTCATTTGCCAATACGTCAAAGCTTCTGTAAATGACCATGTTACTACACGCCTTTGGCATTCTGGGTGTAAACCGGTGCAATCAATGTCACTCTCATCACCTCTTCACAATCGCGTGAACGCGCGAACAGCCCGAGACTGTTCAGAGACGCGGAGAGCGCGCGCGAGCCAGCAGCGCTTTCCTCGGAGCTTCGGCATGGAGTTGTTTGTGCTGCTCTTATGTGCCACTTTGGTGGGTTTTGCATCGGCTGGAGCTGTTGGAACTGGATGGACATATTCAGGCAAGTGTTTTATTTCTCTTAGTTGTTTGAACAAATATAGGCCATTGATCTGACATTATAATCGACCATCGTGCCCAAATGTGTAAAATAAGAAAGCACATCCGGAACATTAGATATTAGCTTTTCATCAAGCCAAGTTTAATCAGCTTTATCAAAATCAGAATTTCAATACAGCACTTTGTAAAACAGTTGTTAATCAATAAATCAATTAATTCATTAATAAAGTGGATAATATGTGCATTTTAAGCGTGATGAGGAACTATATATTAAGTTGGACTGAACAAAATGCGTTTTTTATTAAGTGATAAAAACCGCCCTGTCCCGTTAGTTTGCATGCTCAAAATAAAGCACATAAATTACGTTTCGGTGTTGGGTGCTTTTAAGTGAGTGTGAGAAAGGTATTGAATACATCATGTGATTCTGTTTATCCAGAGGGGGAACTTGATCAAAAGCATTGGTCTGAAGAGTTTCCAGAGTGCGGGAAAAGTCACCAGTCTCCCATTAACATCCAGAGGAGCAAAGTGCGGTATAACCCACGGCTGGTGCAACTAGAGCTGACTGGTTACGACGACATGCTGGGGAGTTTTACTATGACCAACAACGGGCATTCAGGTTTCTGTTTACGTTGAAATCCAGAGACAATGAGGCCTTAGTTATTCCTGTGTATCGCTTTACCAATAACCAAATAAATGTGGCGGATTGTCTGTAACGTAAAACAGTCCGATAACAGCACAATTATCGGTAAGCACAACCACTAACCTATATAGGTAACGTATTGTAGTCTTAATTATTTTTTTAAAACTCTAATACAATCGCAGTTTAATTTATGTTGTTGTCGCCACCTTGTGTCGAAGCTTAGAAATGCGCGTGTACATACATTATCTCTACATGCTGTCAGATGCTTACACGTTATGTAAGCTGTTCCATAAATGTTTTTCAGTACAAATTGACCTGCCAAGCACTATGATGATTACCAAGGGGTTTCCAGACCGGTACACTGCAGTCCAGATGCATCTGCACTGGGGAGGCTGGGACTTGGAGGCCAGTGGTTCGGAGCACACCATGGATGGCATCCGCTACATGGCAGAAGTAAAAAAGTTTCCACAATTTATGTAAAACGATTCATAATAGTGTAGGAAAACAATTAACAAGGGTCCGGATTTAGATTTTAGAAAGTGTGTGTACCCAGAAATGGAAAGACTTCAGAGAGAGAACTTTTAAAAGATAATCAATCTAATAAGGTAGATAAAAAATCAGGGTAAGGATATCAACAAAAGTTTCAATTGCTTTTTGTGTTGCTGTATTTGAGTTACTCAATAGTATTGAGAAAATTGGCGTTTCGAGTTACATGTCATCACATTAGTCAACTTATTTACCAAAATGTTGATTAACTTCCTCTTTGACTTGTGTTTTGCAGCTTCATGTGGTCCATTACAACTCTGATAAATACAGCAACTTCAATGAGGCCAAAGACAAACCAGACGGTTTAGCGGTTTTAGCCTTTTTTTACGAGGTAAGTTAAGTTTATTTATTCTTGAAAAAACGATTCAAACAAATACGTACGTTACATGCACATGTTACATAAGCAAAATATTTGATTGTCAAATACAATTACTACAATAATTAGTTATTGAATTTAGATATTTTAAAATAAATGAAAAAGTAAAATAAATGTCCCCTGCTAAACTGATTGCGAAGCTGAAGCACTTAGCAGAAATGAAGTTCTGTGAACTAAGTAGGTTAATTGATTAGATGGTGAATGGTGTGGCTCAGTTCCTGACACTCTGTTCCCACAAGACTGCGAACCGGCCATTCGGGGGATGTCATTGCTTTAGCAGCACCACCTCGGGCGTCCTGCAATCTGCAGCTCAGTCGCAGATCTCTCACTCTCTGTTGCAATAATAGTTGGGCTTTTAGACAGGATCAATAACATGAAACTTCCGTGTGATGGTTTATCCTAAAATGTTTGTTTGAGGCAGTGGCATCGCACGAGGGGGGGGGCAACATAAGTATAAAATGTTTTCAAGATAAACTTTAAAAGCACACTAAACATTTATTTAAATACATTATGTGAAAGTTTTTGGATAAACTCCAACAAAAATATGGATAAAGACAGACAGGAATAAATATACTATATATCATTAATAATATTATCATACTCGTTATTATTTTTATTACTATTATTATTATCATTAATATTATTATATAATTAAATGTTTTTGCATTTTTTTATTTGTTGAAAATGACCAATAAAGACGACATTTGGAATAAGCAAAACATTTTCTGGTGATTGAAATGTTGCCATTAAATCAGGTTTAAATGGGATTATGGGATCTGTAGTTTGTGTCATCACACTCTTTTGTACTTTTCTCTGTTTTCAGGATGGGCACTTTGAGAACACCTACTACAGTGATTTCATCTCTAATCTGGCGAAGGTTAAATACGCTGGTAATGTAGAGGGAATGAACTTATTGCCAAAACCTTTATGCCTTCTTGAGAGCTTTTATAATCACTCTTCTCAGGCCAGGCCCGGAATATCAGCAACCTGAATGTGGGCTCCATGTTTGGGGAGAACATGCATCAGTTTTACAGATACGAAGGTTCTCTCACCACACCACCGTGTTACGAGAGCATTCTGTGGACCGTATTTGATACACCCATCGCCCTCTCCCACAACCAGGTTCCAAAACCCTTAAGTTTGCACAAATGTTTTCAATTTATTAGCTGCTCTTTTAACTTTCAAACCCTTGACCTTCAGATCAGGAAATTGGAGAGCACATTAATGGACCATGAAAACAAGACCCTGTGGAACGACTACCGCATGGCCCAGCCTCTGAATGACCGAGTGGTGGAGTCCTCTTTCCTCCCACGCCTGGGCAAAGGGGGTTAGGGCTTTGCATCTTTCTTCCAGCACTGAAGAAAATAACTTCTCTTTGTTTGGTCTGAAGAGCCTGAACATGTTTTCCGTCCTCTGGTTTCTTGCAGGGATCTGCCGCCAAGAAGAGATTGAAACGAAGCTTAAACGGATTGAAAGCCTTATTATGTCACTTGACAAAAAGACTCTTCCAGGTAAATGTTGTCTTGAAACAAGTCAGAGCTAATCTTTGAGGAACAGTTTTTCAAACATATTTATACAATCGTATAAAACAATCTCTGATGACTCATGCCTTTAGAAGCCTGCCCCACATACCCAGCACTTCCTGCTTAAGTGTGTGTAATTCTCAGAATGCATTATGTGAATTGTCTGTGTGAAACACGTTTTGACATGTATTTGGTGTATCCTTTTTTAAGGACTATCATCTACAAATGTGGGTGAGTACTGTGAGTAACAGGTAGAACCGGAAAACACTAGAACCTTCCAGAGATTTCTATCAAATATATTACCAATGAATGTCAAAGAAAAGCTTTTAAAGCCTTCTTTTTTTTCCCAGGCCTGCATCCGCTCGTCCTGTCTTACACCCAGAAAAATACAGAGAGTTATGCCATAGTGAACCTGACCAACCCTATGAACCTTAAATCCTTCACCATCTGCATGAACGTACGTATACCTTCCATGAGCGACCTCACCGTGCTGTCTTACTCAACACCAGTCAATGACAATGAGCTCATGGTCACTCTGGGCTTGGAAGTGGGTATCTGGATCGGAAACGTCTATATAAACTTACCGTTCGAGCGTCAATCCCACGACTGGACAAACTACTGCTTTACCTGGGCTTCACATAATGGAGGTGCTGAACTATGGGTGAATGGGCTGGTTGGAGAAGAACGCTATATTCAAGCAGGCTACTCCATTCTCCCCGGAGGAACCCTCATCCTTGGGAAAGACCAAGATGGCTTTTTGGGCATCTCAGAGACAGATGCTTTTGTCGGCGACATGACAGATGTGAACGTGTGGGACTATGTTTTGACGCCAACAGAGATAGGGGAGCAGATGTTGTGCAGTACTGATGGCAAAGCTAAAGGGAACATTCTGAGCTGGGGAGTCACTCAGCTCAGTCTCCATGGGGGAGTCCAGCTGCAGGCCGAACAAGTTTGCCACTGAGGGAGAGCAATGGAGAGAGAGAGAGAGTTGGGTAGAGGTGAGAGAAAAATAGAGAGAGAGAAAAAATGAGGGTGGGGGCAAGAGCGAAAGAGAGAGATAAAGTGAGAGACAGAGCAAGCTCCACATTTTAGCTTCTGTTTTTTTTTTACGAATGTCAATATCAGCGTTACTGGCTTTGCTCGCTTGTACTGTGTAATTTTGAAGAAAATTAAACACAATGTGAAATTCCCAGGCAGCATTTAATTGCAAATGTAAACATATCTGATGCATTTAAATAAACGTTTTTGCATTCTTTAAGCTGTGCTGGAGTACGTTTTACACACAAGCAAAAAATAAAAACCTGCAATGGCATAATTTACATTTTTACACATATTATTGTCTTAAAAATAGCACAGTTGAAAAAGCTGTAGTGTGATTGATGATGCACAAACGTGAGAAGGGAACATCTGAGAATAGATGTTTTTGACAAAACCCTGACCGCTGCAGCTCTCAGAGAAATGTGCTCTTAATTTCCTGCCCTGCACATTCAATTCCTGCCTGTTTGACCTCAGCGTCCCCAGGCTCCACTAAAATCTCCACTTTGTTTCTCTGAGCAAACAGCTTGCTGATCTCCAGGAAGGTCTTGTTTTTGGTCTCTGGAATGACCACCCAGATGTAGATAAGTGTGACAAGACAGATGCAAGCAAATATAATGAAGCTGTAGGGACCCAAACCTTTCTGCATGTGAAAAGAAACATCATAAGTAATTCATAATCACCTATACAGTGCACTTTGACCAATGAGTTTAATTCATTTCCTGGTCGAGTTTTAAAAATCTTTTCTTAAAATGCAATAATTTTAGCTGCAACCTATGACACAACACAATAGTAAATAACAAAAATGCATTTTAATATAACAACTTTCATCGGACATGCAATAGAAAGAGTGTGTAAACCAGAGTTGCCAGAAAACCTTACTTGAGTAAACGTACCTTACTGTAAAACCTTACGTCAGTGTACAAGTTACAAGTCGCCAATCCCAAAAATACTTGAGTAAAAGTCGCAAAGTATCCAAAAAAAAAAAAAATCGTAAGTATTTAGTCTGAATTTAGGCTCAAAACCCCCAAGAAATG
>CM051495.1:13142731-13158696 GCA_028031935.1 Paedocypris micromegethes
AAAAAAAAAAAAAAAAAAAACGCAGAACAAAAGCAGTGTCTTTATCTTTTTTCTTCCTTTTTTTCATTTTTCTATGTTTAATCCATGTGACGTGAACGCCGCCGGGAAGCACTGTTACATCTGTAAAATCTGTAGTTTGCATCTCAATTTCTGCTTGTGTTTCAAAGCTAAATTGATCATTTGATTGCTCGAATCTCGGAAAACTCATTTGCAAAGTTACTCGTAGGTCAAGGTACCACAGTATTTCACTCTGATCTTTTGTAAAGTCTATGTGATGATTTATTAAATGATCAGAAATTAGACCAACAGTCTATTTTTTCAGTGTAATGTGTTGGACCTCTCACCTCTAAAAAAGGAAACACCAGGCCGACTGTAAAGTTTGAAAGCCAGTGAACAGATCCACCCACCATGAAGGCCGGTGGTCTGGATGACTGCCTGAACATCTCAGTGGTGATTACAGTAGGAATAGGGCCTGCAAAAGAGATGCAACAGAAGCTGTCAGACCTGGGTTTTATAGGCTGGAAGTAAAAATATTTCTTGATATTGTCTTGCTTTCACAGTCCATTTTACAGCCATTTTAAACTCTCATGTTCAGTCTAGGGCTTTAATGGAAAATACCTGAACTGCAGCATAAATCTATTGGCTTTTGCCACAAAGGAATAAAAAGGAGGGAGTAAATTCATGCAGCAATCCCTCAAAGGATTCAGACTCACTTGGTCCAATAGCATGTCCAATGACGTAAATGATGACACAGGCGATGCTGACATAGGGCATCCAATGCAGCTTGGTCTGTGGGTGGAATGCACAGAGATTTCATGAGGACTATCTCGTAAACTACATTTATAGCCTTGCATTTCACAGACCCAGGAGTCGAATCTGTCAGTCCAGCACAATGTCTGGAAATGAAATCTCTGCTGCGGCAGGTTTAACACTTCCTATAATGTTCCTTACCGATAAATGAGAATTTTACCTCAGCATGACATGAAAGGCACTTGATCTCCTTTTTCAGAACTCACTTTGATGTGCTCCAAACCACTTTTTTCTTTTTTATTCCTAACTTAATACAAATCATACCTGAAAATATAAAGCGATGGTGAGCAGGAGACAAGCCACACAGCAGACCCCAAAACCAATCAGCATCAAGATCTTTCTTCCAGATTTTTCCACGATGAAGACCTGCAGACACACAACAGGCTTGTTGGCAAACTCTATGTACTGTAGTTAGAGACGTTTGACATTTGGTAAAGAAAGTCTTACAGCTGCTACTGTCATAAAGACATTCACAGCTCCTGTTCCCACCGTCACAAACTGAATGTGGTCTTCCCTCACTCCTGCCGAGCTATAGATGCTGTCAGCGTAATAATAAATCTGAAAAGATAAGACGTAATGATACGCTTTACATTATACGAGATTTGAAAACGGTGGCATTCATGCAATTGCGAACTTTTACTTTTTGGAATGCCTTCTCTTTTTTTTCTCTCTCTCTACCACACAAACACACACACACACACACACACACACACACTCTCTCTCTCTCTCTCTCTCTCTCTCTCTCTCTTTCACACTCCTTCTTTCTTGTACATACTGGACCAGGATTTGAACCTGCAACTCATTGAACATAAGTTCAGCTTCTTACCACCATGGCACAGCTGCCCCAAAGAACAATTGCCGTGAAGGACTAAAATTCTAAAGAAAATTTCTCTTATTCCAGATATCATTCAAATTAATCTCCCGGACAAATGAAAAATCAACTCTTTACCAGAAATCTGTTGACGAGAATCAGCAGATGGACTGATTATAACATTTGAACACTCTAGAAGTCAAAATCTAATATTAACCGAGAGCCTGTAATATATCATTGTGGAAGCCATAAACTAATAAAAGTGCAATAAGAAGCACAGTGATGAAGAATTTTCTTTTTCCTGTCTTAAATGATATAATTATAATTAATTCCATAATTATCATACTTTCATATTTGTCTCCCTTAAATAATTATGTAAAAATAAAAAAAAACAAATCCAATAAAATCAGTTTGCCCTAACACTTTTCCTAACAAAAAGACCACTGCATAAATGATTTACAGTAATAAAGTGCTTACATGTCTTTGCTACATTTATTTTCACACATGTCCTCCATGAATAATCTGTGAACGCATCTGATATGCTAGTAACATCTGCGTTCTGAATTTTTTGCCAATAAGTCCAAACAAGTAAACAAAACGATAGGTTGTATCTTACGGCATTGACGCCAGACAACTGTTGGCCCATGTTCATGACAATGACAGAGAGTAGCTGCCAGCGCAGAGAGCGGAAGGTGAGGAGGTTTAACACAGAGAGTCGGCCTTCAGCTTGCTCCGACTGATCTTCAACACGCATCTCACACAGTTCCTCTTCCACATCTTCCCAACCACGCAAACGCTGCAATGCTGAGTAGAAAAAAAGCAGAATAACACAAGAGTGGTTTTATTCATATACTGTCAACAAATAAATGGGAGCTCAATGGACTCCATCAAGAAAACACAACTAGAGATTAATATCGACTACATGAGTATCATGATTATAACTACAAGCCAGAGAAAATGACGTGGTATAAAAATTTAGGAAAAGCTGGTTCTGCTTTCTCTGCAATATAATGTAAGGTGTTTTGGGTAATTGTGCCTGCCAAAACTTTAAATGAAAGAAGTATTTGCATTAAAAAAAGTTTATTTCAAGAGAAGCAAGGTTAGAAGTTGTCTGGTAAACAAAAACCCAACTATCAAGTACGTATTTTGTCAGCAACGTTATGTCATCTTTCAAACTGACAGATTGTAAAATTTTAACAATCTGCCGGCGAAACTAGAAACCAGTCAAAATCTAACCAAATATTAACTACTGAATACTGATTCCATAATGATGGAAACACATTAAACTGTATCATTGTGAAACCCAAACATAAGCTAGACTGCTCTCCTCTTAAGAAACAAAGAATTTTTTTTGGAAAGCGTCCAAAAGTTATTTAATATCCAGCTAATAAATCTAAATCGTAAACTCTGCGTGATCAGCAGGTGATTATGATCGTTCTTGCAGCATATCAGCTGTAAAACTGTGTCCTCGTGTGCTCTGACATAACAGACTGAAATAACTGCGCCACCTTTCCTGGCCTTCCTCTCATCCCTCTTCTGTATGAGTGTGTAGCGTGGACTCTCTGGGAAGAAAGGCAGAAGCAGCAGCTCGATGACAGCTGGAATCCCAGTGAGACCCAACATGACGGGCCACCCTGAACAGAGACATCACACATCACCACCAACACCTCGAAATCGAAAATAAAAGTCCCCCAGGAATAATATTTCTTATTTTTTAAAGAATATGCCACATGCTAAGATCTTCAGAATAGCTGGGAATGAATAAGATAGCAACCATCACCTTCTTTGTTTCCCAGGATATTTCGGATCCCAAACACTTGGGCCGTGAGGATGCCGACGGTGATGAAGAGCTGGGGCAGAATACCAATAGCTCCTCTGAAATTCTTCGGGGACAGTTCTCCCAAATACATGGGCACGACATTTGAAGACAACCCTGAAATAGAAGCGGACCTGAGGCCTTTTCCTCACACTGACTTATATAAAAGTCTTTATTTTTCTGACCTGCACAGATGCCCACCAGCAGACGTGCCGCTATGATGATTTCAAAAGACCCTGCGACTTCACTCACACCCATCATTATAGCAGGGACAATTGAGAAGATGTTGTTGAACAAAAGCGTGCCTTTTCTGTCAAAAAACAAAGCGATGGCGACAACCTTCTCGATTAGTAATGACTAGTCGTCAGACTTTTACAAGCTAGTTACTAAAACATTACCTTCCTAATTTGTTCACCAATGGCGCCACCATGAGAGACCCAAAAAGCCCCCCTAGTGGATACATGGACACGGTGACGGACCACAGGAGAGTTAAGAGATTATCCGTCATTGGACCGTAACGATCCTCATAAATGTGAGTGTAGAAGAGCCGCATTTCCTTGAAAAGTAAATACAGTGTAAATAAATACATATACAGTACATACATATACATACATCAATACAAATATAAATATATGTATATATAATCAATGTTTAAAAAGAAATATATGTTTATAAATACTGTTATTGTGTGTGTGCGTGTGTGTGTGTGTATAAATATAATATACACAGTATATTGTGTTTATATTGTATACACAAAATTCCTTAATATATATGCTTACTATGCCAATAATGATTGGCATAGTAAGCATATATATTAAGTATGCAATTTTAATGCAACAAACATCACATTCAATTATTAAAAAAAGTTCAAGTAATATGTACTGGAGCGGGTGAATTGACGACAGCCACATTGTATCCGTACTGAAAAGATGAACCAAATGCAGCAATTAAAGAAGCAAATGCCAGAACCAGTGTCAGCCTCTGCAAAAGAGTGAAACACGTGCAATAATGCGATCAATCAAATCCAATTCGTATATATTGTTTGAGATACATACACAAATATATTTCAAGAGTAAGACTGTGAATTGGATGCGAGGATCCTTTTAAATAACCAAAGTAAATGGAAACCAGTACTCACTCCCTTTCTCTCACTCTTCTCCACCTCTTTCTCCATGTTTTAAACCACTCTGATGGTTGAAAACAACTTCAGCTTGTGGCATTGCTGTTTACTGCACTTTGAACATTGGAGCCGACCCTTAAAACCAAGTAAGGTGAGTAAAGTAAAGTGAGTTAACCAATATGGCCACTAGGGACCGTATCAAAATTGTGCTCTGCATTTAACCATCCAGTGAAGTTACATACACAGTGAGGTGAACACCCGTAAACCCGGAGCAGTGGACAGTCCTAAGGCGTGGTGTCCAGGGGGCATGGGGGGGGGGTTCCTCCAGGACACGCAGTTGTAGAACCAATCAGACCGGGATTTGAACCATGCAAACCAAGGTCATGATAGGTTGGTACTAGAACAACAAGAATCTAATCAAATAGAAAAATTATGGAAACTTAAAATAAACACATTAATTAAAACAGAAATGATGTTCTTGTTGTCACTTGGGATTTTTACAATTTGAGATGAAATAGGGCGAAAAGTAAGCCTTTAGAGTTGTCTGTAGCAGCAAATACAAGTACGTACAATTGCTTGAGGCTTTCTCATGAGGACATTTTGGAAAAGGAATTCGGAACACGACATGTATCATAATAGAAAAACATAAAACTACGTACTGGTAATTCTTTTAGGAAAAAAAAACAAGTACACAAACATACAACACAGTGGAAAAACAACAGCGCCCCCCTGTGCACATTCCACAAATCTCAGTGGATTCAAATCTCTTTTAAATTACTTTTTTAATAGGTGTAATATAACAAGTAAATATAATAAGTGTGAATAGAAAAACAATATGGTCAAAAACTTCCAAATCAACAAGATATCAATTCACAGAGAAAAAAAAAAAAAAGCTAATTTTGATTTTGTAGTTAAACAATATGTCACTGTCATGAAGTAAAGGTGAAGCTTTGTAGTTTAAAGGACACACAAAAGTACAGTATATGTAATACGTCGCTCTTCTCAGCAGAATAGATTACTTTATTAATAATTATAGTTCTAACAATACTGTTCCCGCGAATAATCTGATTGTATGTTTACAATTATGTCAACTTCTCTCTGTCACCGGAACTCTGCAATTTGGCGACAAACTTTTTCCCGCGCTTTTCAATAGTTACCACAAAGAAGAAGTTCAAAGACTTGTGGTTTCTTGCTCATCTTCCTGCTAAACACAAGCACAGTCATGACTTTCATGATGACATGTGACTGTAAAAACAGGAACAGAAATATTTAGTTCACTTGCGGCGCTTTCACAATTAAAAGCCAATAATAACTCTTATATGTGCTAAAGAAAGCAGGGTAAACTAAAAGTCTTTAAAATGTACACAAATTGTATTTTGTAAAACGATAGGGCCTTTCTCAGATTCACTTAAATTCCTTTATTAAATATCAGTACTCATGACCAATGACCACATTATTTTGTCTTTAAATGAACCTTACTTTTACCAAGTTAACTGAAGGCCCTCACATGGCCCAGGGCAACAAAGATTGGCTCAAAACACGAAAAAATGCAGCGTGCCAGAGTACTAGTAGACCACTTGGACAGCAGGGGTCTCCGTCTGACCAGCTTCCAGTCCCTCCTGCATTGCAGCCCCACAGATTCGATCCGTCTTTCTATCTCAGCAACTCATTAATCCATCGCAATGGACCTCATCTATGCAGAGACTTCATTTGCTGGTTCCAGCAGGTCGAGGGCTGAACTGGTCTACTTGTTGTGAGGATTACGTCGTCTCGTCAGACCTTTGTTCTGATTTAACTGGTCGTCATCTGCAGTGACAGCTATTGAGGACACCAGTTCAAGGGTCGGTTAAATACAATCAATTTCTACCAGCGCTGAAGTGGTTTTATGTTCTACGCGTCAGATCATTTTGAAATTTTTTTTCTCCTAAAAAGCCCTCAACTCGTTATGTATTGAAGTTATAACAGTGCATGGTTTTAGACTCACTATGTCCACTAATGTCATGCCTCTATAATGTCAATTCTTAATCAAAAATCTACGTAGCATCTTGGAACTGCATTTATGCATTAATGATGACCAAACTAGAAACACTGTGGCTTCTGCACAAGGTTGTGTCTTTTCTCCCAGTTCTCTTTCACTTCTAGCAAACGGAAAGCGGACCTACAACATCACGCTGGAATAATGCAGAAGTGGCTTGTGCATTTTGATGATTGAGAAACCAGAATGAGACATTTTAAAAAGAGTCCTATGATTCAAATGAGAGTAAATATTAGACTAGATAGCGCTGACAGATTGTGAAAGATCTAAGACCAAAATGAAATCCCACTGGCAATGACAAAGTTTTATTTTGGTAGTTAGAAGTTACAATGTGTCAATCAATTCAATAATTGACTAATAAAAAAAAAAAAAAAAAAACACAAAATGCAAAGATTAAAAGTGTATTTATTGTTGACACTTTATTGTATTTGTTATGTGTAATAAATATACAGAAAAACCCATTATATAGTAAAGAGATAAATGACAAACATCTATAGAAAAGCCTCAGCATAGAAAAACATTTTATGATACAAATGTGATTACAAATATAAAATGCGGCATAAAACGCTGCATTAAAGACGCATGTGCTTTAATGGGGAAAAAAAGACAAACCCTCGTATAAACACTTCACAGCACATTTGCCATTTTGGTCAGTGGATGATACTCTCGCTTCCCCTGAGCCATGGATCTCATTTCAATTTAAATGAACAAAATATTCGCAGCAGCAAATAAGAACACAGATTCTAGAAGCGCTCGATGACGGAGAGCTTCTCGCCTAAAGTGCTGAGCTAAACCGGTAACAAAAAGTGCGCTTGTGTTCCTCGCTCTGCGGGTTTGGTGCGTGTGACCGCAGCGTCCCACAATCCATGAGGCTGAAGCTCTGATTTATCAACACTGGCCATGTGAAACAGTCTTTGTTAATATCCCATCAGCCCTCACTGCTCAACATCCCTCCTCGCCGAAGGGTCGGCGCTGTCTTCCGTGCACGGTGGTGTATACGCACGTGTCCCGTTCTGGGATGCTGGACATGAGCTCGGGTTTCTTTGCTGACCTCTGCAGCACAGCACAGCCACCAATCGAGATCGAATGGAGGGAGTCAGCAGCACAAACATGATGCAGTTTGCGGCTCCCTGGAAGGTGTTCCCAATGCCCTGGACGGACAACATCTTGGTTAGAATTCCGGCGGCGTGTTAAAATAAGAGATGTTTGTGAGATCAATTCAGTGATATCAAAAGTAGTCACCTTCGTTACTTCGTTAGAAGTATAGATACATTATAGAGTTAAAAAGTACTTATGTGGAACAATATTGTTCTATTAAAATGTTGTTGTAATTACATTGAAAATGAATTCATTTTATTACAAAGCTTCTGTGCAATCTGCGCGGCCTCAAGACACTAAATCAAACAGGCTTCTCGGAGGTTGATAAATCTGTAAGGTCTTGTAACAAAATAGATTCTTTACAAATACATTTTATGATACCTAAATATGAACTCTTATGTTCGAAAGTCTAGCTTCAACATTACATTATCTCCTTTATCTCTAGTATAAGATAAATAATATCTGCGCAGGTGTGATGGGCCGCGCACAAACCAATAGGGTGTCGGAATGATACGTGTTTATACGTCTCATCCAACCATAATCATTTACCGTAAAAGTAGAAGTAAAAAGTAAGCGGAAATATAAATACTCTAGTAAAGTAAAAGTAAGCCAAATTTCTACTTAAGTAAGGTAACAAAGTAGTATTACTTCGTTACTTGACACCTCTGGATACGGGACAATTGAAGCACGGGCGACTCACATGCAAGGTCACCAACACAGGGTTGTGTCTGGCTGGGGAGCCGGCCAGGAGCAGGAGGAAGCGGACGGTGCTCCACATGCGCAGAATGATGAAGATGATGGGGATGAGGGTGAGCTTCCTGTCTGCCATGGAAGACACGGATTGAGACACTGGGGTGTTGGTTAAAATGGGGCGGTACTCGGACAGGGCGGCATGCTGGAACACATCACGCAGAAACAGCTCAGATAACCAATCAGAACTCTCCACCCTCCTTGGGAACTCACTGCTTTGCGGATGTGTATCTTGATGAGGATGTACAGGACCGGTAGCGTGATATAGGCGATGAACTCCCAGATTTTCCCTGTCAGCAGCATCCACAGCACGTGATCTTCAGCCTGGATGTTGACCCAGCACCAGCCGACGGACACTTCCGAGGCATCGTAGCCGATCTTGTGCAGGGCGAGCGCTGCTACAGTGATGGCTAGAGGAACGCCCCAGCTGACAAACCACAACAACAGACTCTTTTAATGCAGACATCAACAGAGGGCTCAAGTCAGCTCACGCTTCAGCATCTCATGTGATTCTGAAGCTGTAGAAAGGTTGAGTGAGAGAAGTCGAGAGGTAAACACAAAACGAACAATCCATGATCACTTCTGTCTTTTATGCTTCTGGAAGAAACTCAGTAGGTATTACACAATCTAAATTCTTAGTTAAAAATTGTTCTTTCAAGTAAAGATGAGACGGAGAGAGAGACACAGAGGAAGAAAGGGATAAATAAAGTACTGGAGAAATAAAAGAGAAAGGGAGAGAGAGAGACGAACAGACATGGGGAAAGACAAAGAAAAATAAGAGAGATACTGGTAAAAAGAGCGACAGAAAGACAAACAGGCAGAAAGAAAGAAGGATGAGAGAAAAAAAAGGGAAGAAAGAGAATGTTAATTGGTTGGTTTAGATTTAACCCAACGTACAGCTTTTGATGGAAAAAGTGATAAGTTTGCGATACACATATAGGATCAGCAGTTTATTATACGACAACACGCATTTTACAGGGGAAAACCTGTTTTCGGGTTTACCTGATCAGATGAAAATACAGAACCAGATTGTCGGCCTGTCTCTGGCTGGACTTGACAATTAAAATGTACAAATAGATGGCGATAGCAACGGTCCAGAAAAACGAACTCGTGTTGGCGAAGGTGGAAATGGCTCCTTGCGTAATACAATCCGCAGAATCGGATTCAAACATCCTCCAAACTCCGTAAGAGTAGGAAAGCGCGGACAACAAGTCCGAAACAGAGAGGAAAAGCAGCAGTTTTCTAGGAGTCGTTCTCAGGTCGATCCAGACGATATACGTGCAGATGATCAGGAGCGATCCAAAAAACGACAGCACGCAGGAAATCAGGATCACAACCTGCTCGTAAACATACACCTCGAGTTGACCGTTTTCCGCCATAGTTTCCTCCTTGGCTTCAGTCACTGGCGAGAGAGTTTTTCAGTTCACGTTCTTCATCGACGAGGCATTTCTTCACAAGACGAGCGTTTATTTTTCAAGAACAGCTTTAAAGTCGCCAAAGTCAAAAGTGAAACGATTCAAGTTTCTCTTCATAAACCAACTTTACGCGTTGAACATAGTAACAACTTCCCACACAAGTAAAATAAAACAATTCCAAACACCTTCTGCTAGTATAAACTTGGATTTGTTGACGAGAAGCGCTGTTTTGAAACGTGGATCAACCAAGGTGGCGCTTGTGATTCACTCGAGCGACTCGGTTCTTGTGACTCACTTTAACGATTCATTCGGAGACGTTGCGAAATAATCGTTTTGTTCACGAAAAGCCAAAACTTTATTATCAACCTTAACAACCTTATTATCGAAAATATCTCATTTACCAACAGTTTTTCAAAGACCCTATTACAGGCTAAATATTTTCCAATTCTTTTATGAAACGTTTTCCCTGTACATTTACATAATTGATTAAATAAATCGGAAAAAACCCAAAAGGCACAAATCAATCTTTTTAATTATTGTCTAAAATCATTTTTCTATTAATTTTAGAAATCTGCATTAATTACAAAAGTCCTTTAGAGGGCGTAATGGGAACATTCATTAGGCTACATATTGCTAAAAACATAAATAATATAATATAATATAAATAACACAATTAATATACATTATATCAATATATTACAAAATGTCTATCATTTTCCACACCTTAAATTAAGATTATGAGTAAGTTATGAAAATGCGTCATTCGTTCATGAGATTTTCTGGTCTGTTGACTCTTAAAAACATTAGGAGTCACAAAACATTAATGTCATTCTCTGCCAATGCAGTTCAGTTTGTTATCTTATATGGGAAGAAGGCTAGGGAAATCTTTAGAAAAATCCATGCTGGCTTTGTTTCTTTAATAATGATTGTCCTGTCTTCTGCCCATCACTGTGCTGCACTCTGCTTTTATTGTGTTAAAGATTTGGCTTTGTTCTGTTTCTTTGCTCTAAAATAAATCTCCAGCTTGTCAGACATCTTAATGCACCATGCCTCAATAATTAATCAAATAGAAAAAAAAACTACTTTCTGCCAGAAAGATGTCAAGGTTTATCAAATTGTTTTTAATGAATGCATATATCACTACGTGGTACACTACGTGTGTGTATATATATATATATATATATATATATATATATATATATATATATATATATAAAACAGTTAGTTAGTTAGTAGTATTTTACATATTCTATGATTGAGGATCCTGTTGAATTTGCAATAAAAACGCTACGCATTAATGTCAAGGTGGTGCTTTAATTCATTTTGATAAACTGTTTAACAAAATTTAGGATTACAAAGTTCAGTTTTTTTTACTCATCAATTTTAACACATACTTTAAATAATATAAAATTGTCACTTTGTTAAAAACACACAAATTATGGAATTATAATATTTAATCACAACTGAATATTTTTTTGAAGATTGAAAACCTTTGCTTGAATAAAAAAATATTAAAGTAAACATTCAAAACAATCAAATTGATCAAAAAATAAAAAAATCAAAACAAATTGGTTCCAATCTTTGATGACATCCCTAAAGAAATTAAGACAAATTTGCACATCATGCTGTAACGAAACCCAGAAATGAAATCGAAGAGATGCTGATGAAATGCAAAGTGGATTTGCTTGGGTACTGTATGTGTGTGTGTGTGTATCTGCAGGCGCAGCGGAGAGAGCCGGGTCGGATGGATGTATACGGCGAGTCGGGTCGGACGGATGGCCCTCCTAAGGTGATGAGTTTCTGCGGCAGTATACTTGCTGATTGCTTCGTTCTCACTCCACACAACAACCAGCTAAGACACTGCCAAAGAACCACTCACATTGGCCGCCCTCATTCTCACATCCCTCACTTGCTTCTGCATCCTCATCATCCTTTAAAAGTTCCGTCTCTAGACTTCAGAGACTTTGCCAATGCGATTTGTCTATTTAATGCAGCTGAGCATCAAGAACATCACATTTTCTGTTCAGTGGATATCCACGGTTCTTCTACAGCTAGGGGAAAGCTTGATTTCCTCCTACGGCCTCTGTTTTGCTTTCACTTTCCGTAAGATAATATGGACTAAAGGTCACCTGAAATCACAGAAAAACAACTCACACTTCCAGTTTGTTACTCATCATATTGTGCACTTCGAGATATGTGCGATAACAGGAAATTATGTCTTTTTAAGAAAAAAAAAGAGAATTGTCAAACAGTAATTTCATCACATTTTATTTTACAAATGTCTACATAAAACACAAAAACATTATAAAAACAAATGTAACATTTTTAACATAAATTTGCAAGATTTTAAATTCAGTTAAAGAAGTGTCAGTGAATTACAGATTGTCAATGAAATTAAAGAACTTTGGCTGTAAATCTTACAATGTTTAATAAATTTTATTGTACACTAAACGTTTACAGTAAAAAAAACAACAACAACAAGAAATAACAAGTCATCCCTGTGCACTACATCACATCTTTATATTTTCCTTTTAAAATACATAACAAATGAAATTTGGCACAATTTTCTGACATGAAAAATATCAGAGCCTATGACACTTACCTTCAATAATCAAGAACCAACAGAAACCGTTTTTTTTCTTTTAAATCTTTTTACGTTAAAGTTCTTTTTGACACTACGCTCTCTCCATGGAGAGAGAAAAAGAAAAGAAGAAATCGACACTCCTTGGAGAGGCCAGAGCGCGCCTTCCTTTATTACTTACGTGAACTATGTTCACCCTCTGTAACGCAAATAGAGTCCTGACTCACTTATTTTAACCCAGAATCCAGGTTCAGAAAGTTCAGCCGGTGTTTGCCTGTAAATAAAAGGGCTTGAGCGAACCTCCGAGCCGGCGAGCGTTCGACATATGCTTACGTGTGTGTGTGAGAGTGAGAGAGAGGGGCTGGGATCTTGGATTTGTTGTTCACCTACAGGAGCAGTGTGAAGGCCCTCTGTTGGTATTCCCCACAGTGAAGCTATTTTGGGCAGGCAGCCTCACTCATAAGCTGAGAACAACGGCCTCGGAACGCTTAGTGCGTGGGAGAGCGCAAGAGTGAAGAAGCCAGATAAGAGAAACGCTCAATGGTGGAGAAATAGTTGTCTGGTAATTTCGAATAAAAGATCAGTGTCCTGGAAAGCAGCAGGCGGATCTGCGCAGGCTCGTCTGTAAAACGTTTAGAATGTAGCAAAAGTCCACACACCCATGTTAATATTTCACATGAGCCAGTGGCTATTAAAGCCAGGTGAGGTCACGAGAGGTCAACCGCCGCATACGTGATCCATCATATCGCCTCGTGTAGGGTGAAGCCTTTTTACAGCACTGCTGATATAATAGTCCATCGCCTTCGCCCCGTTATCTGAGTCTGTGCAAACACACCTGCAATTATAGGACTATTTTAGTGATGGCACGGCATGTCTCACATGACTGATGACATCATCCCGGGATTGGGCGGGGTGTCGAAACAGGGCGAGGCATGGCAGGAAAAACATTGATGTTTTCGTTTTCTTGTAAATCTAGGAATTCCTTTTTATTGATGGCTGAATTAGCGGAATTAGCATTTAAATTGTCATAAAACTTTTGTATATTATTTGTCAATAAATTCCCAGATTAAAAATAAAAAAAATGCTTAGATCAAAATAGAAAAATGAAAAAATTAAACTAAAGAAAATAATGCCATCTTTTCATATTTAATTCAATGTGCTGATAATTTTGATTTCCCTGAATCTAGACGGTGAAAGAGGAAGTGTGTCGTACTTTTTGACATGCGACACGCTAAATGACATGAGCAGCATTGTTGTTTTGATATTTTATGAGATTAAAATGATTCAGACAAAATGTCTGGATATGCTTCAGGGTTTTGATCAGCCCTGGCTCAAGCAAACAAGTTTTGCTCCGGTGTATGTCAAGCCGCCATCAGACGGCAGAGCAACCCATGCGCATCTCACTGCAGAAAGTCATTATCACACGCAGTGCTGCGAAAAATCATTCCGGCCACCGCATGCACACACACAGACACAACACACGCCTCGTGATCGGGTTTCTGCTGCAGTTGCTAAACTGCAGTGTTGTGTCCCTGTGTCTAGCTCAATCACTCGCGAGGCAGGCGGCTTGTTTAGGCCACATGACGGCAGGAATTCCTGGTTGCTTCGGGCCTGATGTAATCTCTAATACAGGCTTCCAGGAAGCAGCGGAGAAACACACACAGCCGGCAAAGCTGACACACTTTCGGAACCAGACAGGTGTGTGTTAACTGACAAACCAGCTCAAGGAGTTTAGAACTAAATTATTTTTCTTTTGTCTGATTGGACAACTGTTCAACAATAAATAAAATAGTTTTAATAAAAATGTGTTTTACACTACTGACAGTTCTAGGCTTCAGTTTCTTAATTTGTAAAGTACCACATTATTTGGAATTGATTCAATTTAGTGCAAGAGTCACAAAGTTGCCTGCTTTACGCCCAAACTACTTTGAGCTGCAGATCAAAACAAAGGACTGTAAATGCACAGACGACGGAGGGCAGAGATGATCAAAAGCATAACTCTCCTATGAGACCGACTTCACATCTCTGTGAGACCTCGTCCTCAGGGCTGTTGTGCTTAGACTTGGACTTGCAATCAGAAGGTTACAGGTTCGACTCCCAGAGCTGTGAGTAACAGTGTGTGAGGTGTCCTTGAGCAAGACACTGAACCTCATATGTTCTGAACGCGCTGTACTACTATGTGATGTAGTGCGTAGGGGTGACTTATTTCACAAAGGTTTAGTTTACACTTTTCTTTTGAATGCCTCAACCTCGGTTCCTTCTCTCTGTTTGGAGACAGCGCAAATCTTATTCAAAAATAGAATTTACCTGACCTTAGGTTGCTAACACTAATAGACCATCAAACACTCCTAACGTCAAAAGAGACTAAAACAATAATCTGAGACCTAACCTGTCATCCACACGGTCTCCATTCTCCTCTTCAGGAGTAGCCGGGAAGCAAATCTGTGGAATAAAAAGCCTGTTTTGAGCATCTGTCAGTATAGAGCACAAATACATTACTCCTAATCAAAGTGGAGGAGATGTTATGCTAAACTGCAGGCAAACTAATAGCAGACTTTTTTATTTTAAAACTGCGTGGTCATCAAATCAACCAGATCAGGAATTTGTTGAATGTGGGAACGCTCTATCGGAGTCATGAGGGAATTAGTCTGAAGAAATGATTGAATCAGATCAAATTCCAATCAATTCAAACTGATACGATAGAGTGGAATGTTGGATAAAAGAAGCTTGTTTACCTGAAAAAACCCCAAGAACCTCAAGTCTTTGCACAGCGGTGGGGATACTAAGTACAAACATTGCATTCCTAAACAATATCAGTTTACTCAAAAGGCTGCTGATCAATGCCACCTCTATTTGTAGAGCTAAAAAGCATTAATAATTCAATCAGCCCACCTTTTAGTCAAAGAAATACACCACTATCAGCCTGCAAACCAGCACAGGCCAGTGTGAACGCCAGTGAAATGATGGTTTGAGGGAGAAACCACTTTCCTAGCCACCAAATAAAAGTAAACAAGTCCGACAGACAATCTCACCTTCAGTCTCTGGAGTCGTGTCCTGCCCCGGAAAACTGATCTGGGATCTTTCACTGAGAGTCCGATGCTGAAACTGTCAAATAAAGATCAAATAAACTTTAAGCAATATTAAAAAGATAGAAATATTAAGGTGTTATCTAAATAACAAGTCTTCAGCATTTGTTTAGTCGATAATAAGGCCTGCTTTAATCTTTTACTACAGTACTGTATATCTAATCTATAAAACAATTTGTTGACCGACTAATTGCTATAACGTAATGGCAATTTAATGAATTTAATCTTTTGGGAAATATTGTGATTATGACCTCCCTTAAGAGATTATTATAACAATGTAGTTAATGTTTAATGATGTATGTAATGTGTAAAACGAGTTTTAATCAGATTTAATTTTAACTTAAATTGGATGTACTGGACATTTATATAAATAAATACAAATACAAAAAATGCAGTATATATAAATAAATTCACACACGCACGGACGCACACACACACACACA
>CM051495.1:13162632-13252171 GCA_028031935.1 Paedocypris micromegethes
AAAAAAAAAAAAAAAAGAAAAGAAAGTTGAGGGTGATACAAGGAGGTAGAGGAAGAGGGGGGTATCCGTACCCATTTACCTGAATTACTTTGGATTAAAAGGGTGACCCTTTTTTGTTACCGATGTGCTATGCTCGTAATGCAGAAACCATCCATCTTGGCTAGTGACACTGGCCCACATTCGCTTTAGGAGGCTATGAGGGATTTTTCTTTCCAGCAGGTAGAAAGCGCTTGTGATGACACCATTTGTGGTGCATTAATTAAAAGTGGAGAAGGGAATTGTTCACAGTCATTGGTAACAAAGGCCTTTTGCGCAAGGTGCTGGGTTTGATTCCCAGACTCGTATCAACGTATAATTGTTCGGATCAAAGTATCTGCTTAGTAAATGTAAATGCAAGAAATGCAGGTATGTGACACCGGGTTCTTAAGAAACCGGATCTGGGGCTCCTTGAGGTGTATCGTTGCTTCCATTGCAATCGGCAGGTCAACTGTCTGGGAGTGCGGCAGATACATTACAGCCTGCAACGTTAGATTGGGTCCACCACACGGCATTTTGACAATCATGATGATTGAAACTTCATGATCTTCTACAAAGTCTCCACTAACATATTCAGTCTGATCGCTAACATACATATTGAGAGATATAGTATTACTGTAAAAGTGAAGAGTAGTAAGAGCGCTCTGACTCTATCTGTGCACAGTAAATCAATTGTGACTCGTTGCATCAGCAAAGCCGGAGCTGCAACCCTGCAGCAGAATTTTTTCAGCACACTCACTCTCCCTCCTTTAAACTCAACAGTTTGAGTCCAATTCCCTTTACTACGACTGCAGATGAAAGCCCAGCACCAGGCTGATCTGTTATCCGGTGTTATCACAAAAATAGACTAAAAAGGATGCCGCGCAGACCCTAAAGAGCGCCAGGCTCTGGGCCGAGTTCACGGGACCATGACCTCTGTGTAATATCCAAATGGCTGCAGCGTGCTGGGAGCCAGTGAGAGGCTTTGCAGAAATGGCAGATGTCATCATAACTCCATTGATTGGTGAGCTGCCCAGTGGAACAGAGAATGATGGTGAGCTCGGCACTGATCTGCAGGGGTGTACGCTCAGGTTCTGATCCGGTCTGCACGCCATGATACCATGACATTCAGCTAAATCGTATGCATGAACCAGCTTAGTGTTGATTTTTTTGTTCATCTGTTGTAAAAAAAAATTATGGAACGCGCTGGAAAATTATTCTAGAAAAATTGGATATTATTAAACTTTAACAAACATTTGTTATGTCCTCCTTAGAAATATGTCCTGTCACAGTTCTACAATTTGGGAATTTGGAAATGCTACAAAAATTTGTTGCAACTGTGATTTAAAGTAAGTGTTACAGATGTATTATTAGCTAAACCACCGCAGTATGGGATCTGTAGTTTGTGTGTTATCAGAGCTTATAACAGCTCTTTATTAAAAGGGACTCGCGAGCCGGGTTAAACTGTACACCGGGCCTTGTGAGTTTAGCACATATGCTCTATAATATTTAAAACCAAAACAATAGATTAAACAGATCTTTTGGATTATTTAGTGCACATTATGGCTGTCCTTTGACGCTCTCTAAATATCATCATTGTCATTAAAAAACTCAGTGACCGCCGTTACAACACAGCACGTGCTCTTGGGTTTCTACACCGAACATCCTGTGTTGACTTTGACACAGATAGAAATGCCTTCACCAGCATCTCCTTCATGAACGATGCATTTGGGTAATGGCATCTCTATTGATAAATTAAACATGAGTGAAGGGCCCTTTTACATGGCTGATCACATTACCCACTGCCTCACCTGACTTTCTGAGTCAGCTGTCCGAGTGTCCCCTTCCGCCTCGCCATGGATCCGCTGCATGGTGGAAACCCATGGGAGTAGCATTATCACTAGCAAAGACCTATTGTTCGCGGCCAGGTAGCCACTATGGGATAGGAATTCTGAATCATTTCCTTTTCAAAAATGACAATATAATTGATCACATTTGTAGCACATCTATCTATCTATCTATCTATCTATCTATCTATCTATCTATCTATCTATCTATCTATCTATCTATCTATCTATCTATCTATCTATCTATCTATCTATCTATCTATATGTCAATCTGTCTGTCTGTCAATCTATCCATCTATCTACTGACAACTGAACAATAGTAGGCTATTAAAATAAAATTGGTAGTTTCGGACATTCTTAGGGGTTTGTGTCCTTTAAATGAATGAACACAATGTCATTTAAAGGACACCATTTTTTAAATTATTTTTAATGATATGAGCAATTCAACATATTAGTCTCATAAAATCATCAGGATCCATCATCAATCTCTTAAAGGCTGAGGCAAGTTATTCAGCCCATCAATCCAACATCCAAAAACCCATCTGTTTACTACTGAGTCTACTTTGGTCTGACAGAACCAGCTGTCCCCCAGAACCCACTTCTCTCATCCAAATCCACCACTCTCTCTCTCTCTCTCTCTCTCTCTCTCTCTCTCTCTCTCTCTCTCTCTCTCTCTCTCTCTCTCTCTCTCTCTCTCCCCCCTCTCTCTCTCTCTCTCCTCTCTCTCTCTCTCTCTCTCTCTCTCTCTCTCTTTCTTTCTCCCTCATATTCCACTCAACTGAACATGACAGTTACTAAAGCAGTCCAGTGTGTAAAATCTTCCCTACATACTGACCTCATTTATTAATACAAGGCAGGTCAGCACAGTTCAGCTTTCTGTTGGAGCTGAGAAACCAGCTAGGAAGTGCACGCTTGAGTTTAGGCTGCAGTCAGCCAACTAAGCAGACGTGCTGATTTATCAAGTAAAGAAGTCCATATCTATCGGTCTGTTTTCATGTCTGAAACATGTGCCTCATTTCAATGTCCAGAAAGCCGAGAAGGGAAAGCATGATTGTTTGGGGTATACGGCTGAAGTGGATTGTTGTGGTGTCAGAGTCATGTGTGCTCTCAAGAATGGCTGCCTGCAGTCGTCGGCACATTTGATTAACAACCTAATGATGGATTGGCCTCCACCGCGCTGGGTGAACTTAAGTAAATGCCTGCTTAACGCCACAAAATTAGTTCTGACCCCTTGAGCCGTCTCAACATATTTTTCCTGGGCTTAAACAAATTCGGGATTTTGGAATGTTTGGTACAAAGTGTAAATTACTGACATGGGGCAGACGAGAGGGGGCTTTTCATTTTGATGGAAAGGTTTTGGGCCACCCTATGGTTTTTGAAGTAATAAGCATAAAGCAGTGAGGGATCAATAATTGATGAATGTGAGCCAAATTCTTCAGCTTTTACAACTGATTTTACATGCTTATATGAGCATTAAACATAAGCTGCATTAAACACAAGCTAAGAATATCACTTTTTTATTGGCTAATTCAGCCGCAGTGGTCTTTTCAATACGTACATTGTTTTTTTTTGTCCATCAAAATACACAGTTTATAAGAAAAATGCATGTGCATATTCCTGCACATATTTGGCCATGTCTATGTAAAAAATATATCCTCAGAAGCCAATTATGCAATGAAGTGCATAATCACAAATTTGCTGACCTAAAGAGAACAGTATTGCACACGGTCTGTCACACTACATTCTCACGCCCTCTACAGCACAGCAGTGGTGTTGCAATTATGATGACTGATTTACGTATTTATTATAAACTACCGGTACATGAAATTATTTGAAATATGGCATGTTATTTTTCATTGCCAATTTCCTATGACGCTGTACTAGTTAATCCAGTAAACTAATTATTCTACTAGATGCCTCAATGCATATTCTCATTTTAAAGCAGTATTGTTTAAGAAACATAAATAAAATTGTTGTAATTTTAAATGGTTCACTTAGATGCATAATCAATCAATTCAAAAAACATATTGTTTCTTTCTTTAAATAATAAAAAATAAAATAAAAACTTTAACATTAAAATGCTTCTGAACATTTTTCACCATTACAATACTAGTCATCATAGTTTACACCTTGAATCACACAGTAATGCTTGGTAGCGCACATATGTAGTATTGTGTAAGCCTTATAATAAAAGACATTTTTTCATTGCATTACTTTTATTTTCTTATTTCAACTAGTTTTACAGGGCCAGTAAAATTAAAAAGTACCAAAGTAAAAAGGTTAAGCTGATACTTTTTCTTCCACAGAGCTATTTTTTTTTACGTTATTTACCCAAGTAACGTTATTTACGTTATCTACCTAAGTAACGACAGCACTGTTTAAAATACATCTTGGCTTGAAACTACAGATGCTATTTCAAGAAGAAAGAATTGTTTTCTTGTTCTCAAAAAGAGTTTGAGAACTTCTAGGAAATGACTGACACCATTAATCTTAGGATGGTGCGTTTAGCGGGCCCTGTCTGACCTCTACTAGGGTTTAGTTCTCCAGGGGTTTTCAGCTGATTCAGCTTTACACAGATGAATTCTGTCACAATCACACTGCAGGTCAAAAGCAAACACGGCACCTTTATGAGATATATAATCCACTGTGAAGGCCATAATGCCGTGTGGATATCGCCAGTTTATGAAACAGGGTTTTAAAGCAGTTTAGAGCATGTAGCATATAATTGTTTTTCATGCGTTCAGCGTTTTGACTATGAAGCAGCCCGGGCCAGATCTTCTGCTTTGCAGAGCATTTCAGAGCAGAAGATTTTGCAGTACAATACTTAAAGGCACAGTAACACTGTCAAAAGTGACCTGCAGGGAATATATTAGCATAAATGTGTCACAGGAAGTAGGCTACATTTGAATAGCTTTATTACACTGCTTGCTAAAATTTCAAGATGCATTTTAAGTGTGTCTTTAGGAATAGACACCAACACGGTCTTCAGGCTTGATCCTTCATGCTGTGTTAGAAGAAAACTCACGCATTTGTGAAGATTTGTTACTTATTTGCATACATGTGTTATGTTTTAGCTGAGAAAAAAACGGTTTTTGTGTGCAGTCTCACAAAGGAAGAAAAAGGAAATAATATGTACAGAATTTGCAATACATTGCAACTGCAAATAAACACATTATTGATAAGTAATTGAAAATAATAGCGCAATGAATGCGTCCAATAAATGGTTTTGAAAAACCATATATAACGTTAATGGTTAATATTTTGTATTACAATGTTATCAAATATTTTCACAAGTAAAATGCAAAAACATGTATTTTAAATATTTATATATTTTATTATTATACATTTTAATTTATCATACGTATATCATATCATATATTAGGCAATTTCATAGAGCAAAATGTAAAATAATCTAAGAGGCTTTTTTTTCCCGCTGAGCTTAACCTATAGGTCAAACATAATTAAAATTGAATTACTAATGTCTAAAAAATGTAACTTTAATTGTACACCTGGTGATGATGAAATCGTCTTCTCTGCAGATTTATTCAGTGAGAAAGAGGAGCTGCTCATCATTCACTGCAGAGGTGATTCTACGGAAGTGTGTGGGATGCAGCTCGCGCTCCACACCTGCTCCAGATGCTCAACACTCGCACCTGCTGTACAGCCAAACCCTGGAATGGCCCAATAATCTTTATCCCATCTGCTTAAAAAATGTACACATTTTACATAATTTATTACCTTTATCTTTGTTAGGAGAATGTATGAAAGGGTGTGTGCAGGGAAAATTGACACACAGATATTTTTTCTTTACTTGTGACCTTCACACCTTTGCAATTCTGACTGCATATTGCTGAAATAAAAAGACCACTAAAGCATGCTTTCTTCCCGGGGGCTTCCTGTGATCCTCAAGCAATCATGTAGAAATGCTGCTGCCCCTTTTGCGCTATTCTCTCTCTCTCTCTCTCTCTCTCTCTCTCTCTCTCTCTCTCTCTCTCTCTCTCTCTCTCTCTCTCCCTCTCTCTCTCTCTTAGAAGCAGCAATGCAGCATTCAAGTCCTGCAGGCAATTTGACAAATGAGCTGAAGTCTCAGCTAAGGGGAAAGTCCTCTACTGCAGCACATCCCTGAGCACAAACGCACAGTATATCACTATTACACACAGAAGCATCCCAGCGGATGGACACACAATTTTACCAGAACAACATGAGATGATCTTCCACATTTTATAGTGATGGTAGGTTGCCAAAATCTTTGGTTTGCCCAGCTCCAACACAATGCACCACTGAGAACCCGTGCCATGCATTAGAGCAAACTCACAGCACTGTTAAAAAACGTTACAAATCCTTTAAACCTTATAGAAAACCCTGATAAATCATTGAAACATTTTACTAAATGTACATGTACATTTAAATGTAAATGTACATTAAACATTAAGGTAAAGCTTAGAATCCAACCACATCCAACCACAACAATGAACTTCCAGATTTGTTCTAATAAAAGATTGTACTGTTTTTGTTGGATTTATCTCGAGTTTGAGTATTAGGGCCTTTCACCACTCATCCGCAGAAACTCATCTTTAACTGCACAACGACAGAATGTTTTTTTCCGCACTTTCTCTCTCTTCCTGGGCTGGGGTTAATAGTTTACTGTGAGCTGTCAAACCCACTGTCAGCCACACATGCTCTGCCATTGAGGGAGAGTGATTTGTGGGCTGCCTGGTGGGACTCTGTATTGATTAGCCTGAAATTACAGGTTTTAAAAGGTTGGCAAAAAAAAGAGAAGGTGTAAGCGGCCCGCTCGCAGCAGTGTCTGCGCGCGCTCTGACCGTAATCAGCATCTTCAGCATATTGTGCAAGCACTGCACAGGAAAATGTGAATTTCACTGGTAGACAGCTGAGTGCTGGGTAATTTAATTCAGGACTCTCTCTCTATCTTTTGGCCAGCAGTGTAAAACGAGCCATATAACCTTCAAAACTACACCGCATCCGATCACAAAAGATGCCGGACACATGAATAATGTGATATAAAGTATGGAAAAGCAGCACTTGTACAAGGACCAAGGTTTAAAGGTTTGTAGAAAAAGTACGACCCAGGTTTAAAGTATAAAGTTAAAAGTCGTAAACTAAAGTAGTTATTTGTTATATTACTTTTGTTATATTATAAAACATAAGGCTATATGTTACACTAAAAAATAAACTTAATCATATACAATTACAGAGAAACTAAAATCAGAATTAGAATCAGAAATTCTTCAATCATCCCCTTGGGGGGAAATTCTTTTTAATTTCAAGCTCTCAAATACAACCCTTGATTTACAAACATGAATTAGAAATAAAAGTTGGAAAAAAGATAGAAAGTATAAATATACAAAGATATACACATACATATACACTCACTGTATATGCTTTTTATGTACACAAGGACAATCTAAAAATATACTCTTTACACCAAGATGTAGCAGAATGGTCAATAAAACAGGTTATTTTAGTTTGGCTTTAAATAGTTTGATGGCAGCAGGCAGGAATGATTTCCTGTGCCTCTCAGTGGTGCAGCGTGGGAGTCTGAATCTCTAACTGAACAAGCTTCTCCAGTTGGTCATCACGCTGTGAAGAGGGTGAGAGGGAAGGTCCAGAATGGTCTCTATTTTGGACAGCATCTTATTGTAGTTCAACTCCGTCTAGCGTTCAACTCTGTCTAGTGTTCAACTCTGTGTAGCGTTCAACTCTGTGTAGCATTCAACTCTGTGTACTGTAGCAATAAACTCTGTCTAGTGTTCAACTTCGTCTAGAGTTCAGCTCTATCTTGCATTCAACTCCGTTTATTGTTCAACTCCATCAAGAGTTCAGCTCTTGCATTTAACTCTGTCTAGCGTTCAACAGCTGTTTATGTACGTGCATATTTGAAATATGCGATTATAAGCACCCCCCAAGTTTCTGAGCTATTTTCACCACCTACCACTTACCACTCACTCACCTGGACAATAATAAGGATGCCTATGTTTGTATTCTGTTCATAGACATCAGTTCCGCATTCAACACAATAATTTCTCGGCAGCTAATCGAGAAGGGGAGCATGCTGAGGCTCAACACCTGTCTCAGTCAGGGAACAGCACCTCCAACACCACTACACTAAACACTGGAGCTGCACAGGGTCCTTAATCCACTGCAGTTCACAGCGATACACGGTTCCCATCATCATGCTGGGTCTAATCAGCAAGAATAATGAGTTAGCGGCATAGAGGAGGTGGAACATCTGGCTAGGTGCAAAGCCACCACGTGTCTTCTCTCAATGTTGCAAAGATGAAAGAGATGGTTGTAGACTTCCGGAGACTAAAGACAGCGCCTAAGTGGAGATCTTCAGGAGCACCAAATTCCTTGTCGTTCAAGGTGAGAATGTGAGGAAGACATGGACTCCTTCAGATTCAGGACCTGCAGGCAACACATATATCCACATATAGTACATTGTCTGGTTATTTCACTTGTTTCTGCTCATGTTTTTCCACAGTGTGACTGTGAAGAGCATGAAACTCCTTGTCATCGAGTGAAGTTGAGTAGTTGACATGGACTCTTATCTAGATGGACTCCACTTCACACACCATGTTCATTAGTCAGTGTGTGTCTTGTCTTTGTGCCCTGTCGTGCACTTGCTTTTTACTACCCTTTCTTTCATTTGTACCACCTGCAATGTAGCATAAATAACAATAAATCTTCTTTGACATTTTGCATAGCCAAAATAATCCAGTTGTGAGATGTCCTGATTAAATGGAATCAACTGTATATGTTTCTGGTCTCTGGTCTAGACTTTGGAAAATTGAGATTTGAGAACACTTTTTTGGTTTGTGATGTTGTAGTAATCATCACCAACACTAGATGTCACAAAAGAAATCGACTTTTTATCCACTTTTATTTTAAAAGTACAGAAAATTGACACAAAACAACATTTTTAGGAACAACAGTTCCTAAAAATAGAATTAAACGTGTGGTAAAGGCACTTATGAGAATACAAAGCTGAGGTGTGAATATAAAGCCCTGAAGTGTATATCTTGGAAGGGTTAAAAACAAAATACATCTTGTATGAAGACTTTTACAATTTACTGTATAATACTGGCTGTGTGCCAGTCCATTTCAGTGACCACATGACATAAAACACAACCGTGAGTGAATGTGTCAGTGTTGTGTGATGGTGGAATTAGCTCACAGTCAGTTTCCTTAGGACATGCTGCTCATGCAGCCCCCAGCTGACCCAGCTCCAGTTCCTGAAAAGAATAAGCTGCTTGTGCAGAGAATAAACGCAGTAAATGCAGCAGGTCACTATACTCAAGCATATGCTTGTTGTGCGGAAAAAGCAACCCGATCACGAGAAACAAACACGTGATGATACATTCATGTATGTCCTTGGTGAGACACAAATCACAAAACCACAGATCACAAGAGACACAAATCAGTTTACTCAAAAAAATCAGTTGGATGCTGAAGTTTTTTTGATGGTGAATGTACAATCACTCTTAACCGTTTAAGCATACATATTTGCTCATTTAAACATCAACGGGTTTGTTTTTAAAAAGATAATCTTTCCACAAAACTAAAAAAAAGTGTGTTTATGTCAGATTATGCGTAGTTATCAATGTTTTTAGATTAGTTTAAAACAAGAGAACAATTAAAGATTTTTGATTCTTAAAAAAAAAAAAAATTATTATCTGAATTAATAGCGTCCAAAAATGTTCTTTACAGAGGATGTTACATTTTATAATAATCTAGCTTTCAACGCCAAGGAGAATTAAATGCTCAAGATTGTGAAACAAGATTATTTAATAAAACAAAAGGCTTTTTCTGATTTGAGGATTTGTTCTTAAAACATGTTGTTTTGTCCAGTGTTGTTTTTGTCATTTCTAAGCAGCTTTGGATTTGCCATTGTTGCTGACTGACCACAAGAGGTCAGTACAGGTGTTCAACGTCAAAGTACAGCGCTGTGTACGCATTGTAAAAAATAATATACTCTCAAAAGTCCCATTAGTTGAGAAATGTACAGTTCTCTGCATTTGATATCAACCAGTGCAGTATATATACAGTATATACACACCCACAGTGAATACACACACGCACACAAGCCCGTGAAATTAACCCATGGCACCCAGGGAGCAGATCGAGTTTGTTGTGTTGCTCAAGAACACTTCAACTATGGTACCTGCTGGTCAAGCTTTCGAACATGTTGGTTGCAAGTCCAACTCCTAACACTAGGCCAAAACTCTCCAAAATGTACACGAAAAACGTATTCTTAGAATGACGTCAAGTTTATAAGAAATCTGCTTAGCTCACTTCTTTACTGAGGTCTGAGACAAAAATAAAATCATCCACTCCACCCTATAAAAGAGTGACATTTCAGACCACAAAGATGGACTGAGAAGAAGTGGTACATTGTGTAAGGTCTACAGAGGAGTTATTACTGTATCTCCAGACAGTTTGGGTTGCCAAGATGCAGTGTTGTCTGTTGAGTCATATAGAGAGCAGCCACACAAATCAGTGACTTCAAGCATGAAAATGCAGTCATCGCCGTAAAGGTTGGAAAAGCATCAGATAGATACGAATGTGAAACTATTAAAACAATAGAATAGAATCTATTATGAAACCTACCAACATTTCTTTCAATTTACGTAGATTATTCTATCTCATTCCTACATTATATTTAATGTAGAAATTGTGATTTTACTAATATTTTAATTCAATAATTAATCCGACAGACACATTTATCCAAAGTCACTTACAAAATAAAGAGTATTGGAAGTAAATCAGTACAAGAAACAGTAAATGTAAGTTTGTTTGTGTGTGTGTGTGTGTGTGTGTGTGTGTGTGTGTGCGTGCGTGCGTGCGTGCGTGCGTGCGTGCGTGCGTGCGTGCGTGTCTGTGTGTGTGTGTAGAAAGAACATTTTGTTTAACCTAGGAAGGTAGAGAACCTTCATCTGTTTTTGCAAGAAAAAATTAACAATTGTTGCCTGAGCATTTTATTGCTTCACGTTAATATCGTTCACATACAAACAATCAAAGGACTCCTGGAAACTACAAAACGTCAACACTGGTAGGTTCTAGAAGTAGTGCAGTAATGTACATGTATATACATAAACTGCACGGAAAGCACAAACAGAAACAATCGTCCATGACAATCGAAGTACAAACGTATATAATTCCTCCAAAAAATAAAATGTAAATCGTTATCCCCAGCCCACAATAACTGAACACACCACGACATAAAAAGCACTTAGTGGGCTTATAATGTTAACCGCTAAGATCCCTGAAAAGAGAGGGACGTCGTTACCAACACGCACAGTACTCCTCACATACTCACGCAGATGCCTACAAGCCCATTATGTTGTCCACAATTAGCAGCGTTTATCGGGGGAAATGAGCGACACAACAACAGCTCAGCTCAATTGGGAGGGACGTCGAGCAGCAGCTGGGAGCTATTTGACCACGTGACTGAAGAGAGATGTTTCTGTCGCGGTAGCAGCCATCGCTCCACTCCATACAAGCCCATCGTGAAAAAAAAGACCTCGGAGACGAAACACACATGGATTTGCGCTGGTTCAGCGATTAAAGCAGCCGAGATTAAACCACCTTCGCCTATGGTTTATTTACCGGCGCGCGAGGTGCAGGTACGATATGACAACGTAGCCGTCTAAGTCTGTTTTGTGTCTTTGTAACATGTTTGTTTCTTTGTAACGCGCTTCATTCGCGTTTTAAATCGCGTTTCACGCGCCAAACAACCAATTATTGCTCGGCATCCAAAAAGCACGTATTTAAAACCGTACCTGGCGTTTAAACGAGCCGGTTTCTCAAAGCGTTTCGATGTAAATAATGAATTAGCACGCACTTCCTGTTTGAGTATGAATATTAAAAAAGGGAAAAAAAAGTATCGTGGAGGTAGAATTAAGTTTCCAGGCTTGGTTAAATGGGACGGCATTAAGAGATTAGCCTGTCTGATTGTGTCGCTCCCTGGTTACTATAAACCTCGCCACCGAAACCAGGTTATTCTCGACTACTAGTCAAACTCCGCGCCCTCGGTAGTTTGGCGCACTCAGGTGAGAATGTTCTTGTTCAACCGGACAGTTGCCTGTGCGTCTGTTTGGTACAGACTGTGTTACTTTTAGATTAGTGCTTAATGTTAGCCTTCGGTTCTGGCTAATTGAAGATTAATGCTTTCCGTGTGGTAATAACTGGTGTATTTCAATATATTAACTTACAAACGCGAAGCTATTTGTGGCTCAGTATTTCGTTTTATTTTTCATATTTGTTTAATATAGTGAATTTATCGGTGGCTTACATCTATGGAACGAGTCTAGAAAGCCACAGCGATTCTCCCTCTCTGGTTTAGAATTTCTCTATTTCCCTCTCCAGGTAAAAGTCTGTATGAAAGCCCGTAGTGGAATAGGATCGGAGTTGTTATAATCGGCTCATGCGTGTGGTCCAATTATGGGTTCCATTCAGTGGTTTAGTTTCAGTTTTACGTGATTTTACGTAGGGCCTTATGTTTTGGCCTCTGGAAAGCATGGTAGTGAAATAAGCTTATTTGAAACGAGATCTTTGTTTATGTTGTATGTACCTTAGCTAATTACATATGGCCTCATGTAGATATTTTACATGCAAAATGTAAATTATTGCACTTCCATACACTAATGTAGTTTTGTTTTGGGAACTGACATCCCTTAGCTGCAGTACTTTTATTTTGTTGTAAAGGGACTGAAGGATCATGACATTTATCAGTGTCTTTATGATAGCGAGATGTGGAGTGATATCAGTCAGATTAGTCAGTTTTAGGTGAATTAGTCTATGGTCGGTGTAGCTCTTTTAATCTGATTAATCTTTTGTTTTCTAGATCAGTGGGACATAAACTGCTGCGGTAATTTTTTTCTGTGCCTTGACAGCTCAGATAATGGAATTGTATTTTGGTAGTTGACAAGATCTGAGGTCATCTGAGTGTTTGCTCAGGTTTATGTTAGTGTTTGTAAAATTAGGATAACTGGAAATTGTTTTGTGTTTACTGGCTTGGTCACATCAAGTGGGTAATATGCTTATGTAATTTCTCTAGTTTGGTAGCTCGACTCATTAGTATGATGGCTCAGCTTGGATTTTTAACACCAGACATTTGGCAGTAAACCAAATTGAGAAATGTATTTACAGTTCATCTACCAGAAGACCTTAGTTTTGTGACAAATGCCCTGATTGTGAATGTTTTTGTCAACTGTCAATATCTGATGTTTTGAGTACAAAGTATTTTTATTGGACAGTATATTCTCCAATTCATTTACCAAAATAAACATCTTTATTGGTTCAAAATGCATAATGCATTTTTATCATTGAGGTCAAAGTACTGGTATTAGACTGCATGCAACCAAAGCAAATTTGAAATGACTTCATATTTACAATCAAGACAGATATACAGTACACTTTAAGTTTGAAGAACTTTTGGCAATTGCAGTGATCTCAACTCTTGTGTCGAATGCTTTGAGCTTGATTACTTTATTTTTTTTTTATATTGATTTGGAATAAAAAATGTTAACGGGTAAAAGTTTTTGATTAGTGGTACATACGTTTATGAATATGTGTGTAGAATGAGTAAAAAAAAATATCAGCACCTGTTCTTTAAACATTGATGATTTCAGATGCTTTCGCTAATATTTAATTGTGTCGTTGGTGTCAAGTTTTTTTTCAAAGGCGTATTTCTATTTATATCTTAAATGTTGGCTTGCAGTGTCAATAACACGAAGAATTCCATTGTTGAGCGAAACCTGTTTCCTTATTGTGCGTCATGTAAAGTTGAAGCTGGACACTCCAGTTTTTTTTTACAATTTTTCAATAAACAATTTGAGAACATCAAATTGAGATATCAACCTTCTCTTTTGCTAAATTATTTGTGTAAAATGGTCCAGCTTTCAGGTGTCGTAGTTTTCCAGGCGTAACGTATGAATTCCAATAGCAGTTGTGGGAAGAACACATCTGACGGAAGATTGTCCGTCAAAACGGTTTTGATGTTGGAGCATAAAGGTGTAAAAGCTGTTGCTGTTTGGTTCTTCATTATCATGACGGCTGTGATGGAACAGCGCTGTTGTCTAGGGGATGAGCAATAGATCAGAGTGTTCCTGTTTCTCAAATCTGCTGTCTCAACATTTGTCAGCCATCGAGGCCCGTCAGACAACTGAAAAGTACTATTGCTTTAATCTAGGGTGAGGTCAGGTTTCTCCTCTGCAAAAACACCTCAACTTTGAACTTCTACTCTGTGTCATAAAAACCTGTTTTAAAAATGGACTGTTGATGATAATTAAATATTTACAGTGGCAACACTGTTATGAGCAGTGACAGGCGGTGGTCATTTTTATAAACATTGTTATAAATGTCAATTAGTTTACTGGACTTGCTATCAAACCCTCAGCATTTAACATGAAATAAAAATGTCAAAAATGTAGAACTTTTCATGTAAATAACAGTAAAAAAATTTGTTGACAATGTTGTCCAAATTGTAGCCGTATTTTGTAGCCGAGTGGAAGAACTGTATGTATTCGCACTCAATTTGCCAAATAATTGCCCTCTTTCTGTTCAAGATTTAGTTTTTATTTAATATTCTTTGATCAAAGAGTATTAAAGTGCCGTTGTCTGCTATTTTTTTATTACTCTGTCTGCCCACTGTCTGAATAGAGCATCTGTGTGACATTTGGGTCGACACCATGATTTGTCGTCATCCTTCGTCAACTTTTTCAGTTCTGCTTTGCCCTTCACTCACAGCTGCCTGCCAGATGCCTCAGTTTCATGATTAAAACCTGTTGAAGACGATATACCCGTTTCAGTATGTCGTTCATCAACTAGATAGTACACATCGCTTATTTGGAAAGGAGGAAAAAGGTTTTTTTTTTTTATCTTAAGACCGAGCGCATGTTTGAAATCTTTATATGTGAAACCTATTTTTATGTTTTGCTGATCTATTTTAGGTCTATAACTTACTTTCGCCTATAAAGGGAGGGGGTGTTGTCAATATAGCCATTAGGGACCATTGCTCTGTATTTTATCCATCCAGTGAATGTACACACACAAACTCGAAACAGTGGGCTTCTTGAGCCATGGAGCCTGGGGGGCATGTGGGGGTGATCTTTCCTCAAGGACATTCTGGTGTGGAACCCACTATACGAGATTCGTGTTCAAACCAAAGTGTGGCTCTCAACCATGGGGGCCCGAGCCTTTAGCCACGCTGCACCCCAGTTATGGAACTCCCTTCATCCGGACCTCAGAAACTGTACTTGTCTTGCTACATTCAAATCGAGGCTCAAAACCCATCTCTGTCAAATTGCATTTGCTCCCCACTAGGTTTTCCTCCCTCTATTTGCTATATGTACATGTATCTGCTAACATCGGATGTTCTGTATTTTCTCGTTTGATCTTCCGCTGATTGTCAACTTGAGAATTGTTTTTGTTGTTTTGTTTTTTACCGTGTTTGTAAGGTGTCCTTGAGTGCTTGAAAGGCGGCGTTAAATAAAATTTATTATTATTATTCAAACCTGCAACACTTGGGTAGCCGGTCCTACTCTTTACCGCTGGACCACAACAGCCTCTCATGTTGTGTAGTTCTGCACAGATGGGCTAAAAACTAAATCAGACTGAGACTTCATGTTCTCTGGAGCACGAAGGCCTGAAGAAAACGTAGTTTTGTTTAAGTATTAAATGTAGACTTGTTGTTCTGGACAAAAGGTACCACTGTTCCTCAGGCCAAACAAATCCCCAGTGCCTACTTTGCATTTCAATCAGCTCTACATAGAAAGAAAAGGCTACCGGAAAAGTCTCGTTCACAAACAGCAAAACACAAATATTACGGGGAGTTTTATGGCTTGCGATCCCAAGTCATGCCACAGACCATCACGTGAAGCGCAAAGCACGTAGAACATCTCGCACGAGGACGTCACCTCACGCCAATGGGTTGTGCAATATCACATCTCGTTTAAAACACTCAGAGAGTTCTGGAAGATCCGCGTAAGGGAGTTATCTGTGCGTTGGTCCTTTGCCATGGAGTTTAATAGCTCTCTGCATAAATGGTGTTCAGATTAACATGTTTCCTACTTTCTAAAGGTTGGACAACCATTGAAGGCCGTATTGTCTTGCATTCACAAACATGCCACCCACTTCTTGGAGTTTCTCTGCCTCGGGTAGGCCAGCGATGGAGAGGCGTGACCTTTTAAAAGGTTGTTTACTTGTATCAGAGAAAGGACGAAGATGCTTCTCAATGAACTCTTGTCTACAATTCAATTACCCTCGGGGCCTTCCACCAGCTCATTATAAAACGCCTTCGATTAGCAGCACCACATTTACAGGACAGAAGACTTTTGGCATGTTTCTTTTGTGCATAAAATCCTGAATTTTTTTTTTTGTCAAATGTGTTCTAGAATGGCCCAATTGTTGGAAATCAGATTTAATAGTGATGTAATTTTTTTAGGACAGAGGTTTCATTGGAAATCAGGACATCGGCTGGGGATTGTCTAGTCTCATAGTATGTTTAATACCCCCGCATCCCACCCCAATCATTTCTTTTTGCCTCTGACCCTGTCTGGCATAATATCGCCGGCCTACATTTGACGTTATCACTGAAGACATTGCGGCACCTTGTTTCAAACTCCTAAGGCCAGACGTTTTATTGCTTTTCCTGTTATCTTCAGACTAGACAAGCCTTGAATAGGAAATGGCTCGTCTTTTCCCCTTCCTTATTTCCTTTAGTTAGCTGGGCTTTCAGTTGAGCAGTCAAGGGTCGCTTCTGGCCGAGCTCGGTTTCATTTCTTCCATTGTGGTGTGCTGTACTGTATCCAAAAAGAGTTTTTGATCAAAACACTGTTCACTTATGTTGCACTGAGCATCTTTCTAGAATTTAATTTTATTTTACTAAGCTGAAGTTTATTGTCAGGTGGGGAAAGTCCTTGGGACAACATGACATTTTTATTGGATGACGCTTAACATTGTCGTGACGTCAGGAAGGGAACTTCCCCTTTAAAAATAAATAATAAAATAAATATATAGTTAACTAGCTAAATGCAGAAGTTCATTTATCGCAGACGATGGCTAAAAGGAAAGAAAAGACGAGTACTTTTCAACCGGTATGGACGGAGGAATTCGCCTTTGAGAAGAGAGATGGGCAGTTTCTGTGTGGAATCTCCACATTTTTGTTTGTCTTTCCGATTTTAGCGTTTTGACTCTCGAGTGACGTTGGCTATATTTCTATTGGAGGATGAGTTCATTGATTGAATTAGTTCTTATAACGCTGTTAATAAGCAGAACATTTGAACATATGGTGTATCTATGGTCGTTTTTTTTTTTTTTTTTTTTTTTTTTTTTTTTTTTTTTTTTTTTTTTTTAAATCTGTGGTGTTTATGGCTCTCAGACATCGTCGGGCCTGATGTTTAAGTTTATTTATATAGCACTTTTCTTAGTTTGAGACCAACGCAAAGTCGCTAGATGTAGTGCAACTATTAAAACAAATTAAAACTAACAGCTTTCAATATTAAAACAAATGAAGCCAATAAAAAGTGTGGCATGTGAACAAACGTGAAGATGTTTTGCCTGCCCTCTTGATGTCTGTTAAAGTCATACAAACTCGATAAATAAAACTAATTGATAAAAAATTTAATTGGCCACTGCCAGAATACCAGTCTCTTCTCTCACCATAGAAGATGGTGACTGGGATGCTGCCTTTTACACAATAAATTCTTTTACACAACATTTAAAAAAAAAAACGTTTTTACCCACCTATTGGAGATGTTGTGTTTTTTTTTTTTTTTTTTTTCTCTCTCACCAACTCATTCCGCTTTTTTTTTTTTTTTTTTTTTTTTTTTTTTTTTTTTTGTTGTCTTTGTGATTTCCCCAGGTGAATTTCTCCAACAGCAGACTTGATCTGGCATTCCAGCAACTCCTGACATTTGAAGCATCGGCCTGGACCACCTCCTCCGGATGGGCATAGGTGAAGGCGTGTATCCTGACTGACCTTGATTTTATATATAAATATTTATTTTACCGAAGAATTGAAATCGCTGCGAGTAAACCCACCCAGAGCATGGGGCAGAAGGTTCCGGGAGGCATAAAGACAGTGGATATGCGGGACCCGGCTTTTCGGCCTCTGAAGTTAGAGCTGCAGGCCCTGGATTACACCAAGCCCTCCCGTTTGGATCTGTTGTTGGACATGCCAGCAGCCCTGCGGGACATTCAAATGCAGCATTCGTGGAACAATGATGACAGATCACTCAATATTTTTGTTAAAGAGGACAACAAACTCATTTTTCACCGGCACCCCGTAGCACAAAGCACAGATGCAATTCGGGGCCGCGTAGGCTACACACGGGGACTACACGTGTGGGAGATCAGTTGGGCCATGCGCCAGCGAGGAACGCACGCAGTCGTCGGCGTGGCCACGGGTGATGCCCCTTTGCATTCTGTCGGATACACTGCACTCGTAGGAAACAATAATGATTCCTGGGGCTGGGACCTGGGACGCAATAAACTTTATCACGATGGCAAGAACCAGCCTAGTCGGACCTACCCGGCATTTCTTGAACCTGATGAAACCTTTATTGTCCCAGACTCGTTTTTAGTGGTCCTGGACATGGATGAGGGGACTCTTAGCTTTATTGTAGATGGACAGTATTTGGGAGTTGCGTTCAGAGGACTCAAAGGACGGAAGCTGTACCCGGTGGTGAGCGCTGTGTGGGGACACTGTGAAATTAGAATCCGGTACATCAATGGGCTTGATCGTAAGTATAAACCCTTCTTTTGTGTGTTTTTATTTTCTAATCTGGAGTTTGTTGTGGCTAAGTGCTGTTTGTCTGACGTCTTTTCAGTGCTGTGGAATTAGTGTTCTTGCTGTTGTCTGTGCCTTTTGAATAACAAGATTGACTTGTTGGTTTAAACATTGAAAAGTGGCCGAGGCTCATGTGTCTGCGCTAGGTTCTGTTTCACGTCTGTTAATTATATGAAGTCGGCTCCATTTACCTGATTAGAAAACGTGACGTCTTTCATTATCTCCAATGCATCCAGGAAGCGTTGGAGAATCATTAACCGGACCTCTTTGTTTTTCTGTTAAAATGCAGGTTGGTTCCTTTTTGCGAAACTTGGAGAATTAAGAGTTTAGATGGAATCCTTTTTTATTTCTGTCTCTTCTGGATGCATAAAATTTAATCAAGTCTTCTCCGTGTTGTATGTGTTTACGTTGCCTCTTTATTGGATGACGCCATGAACATTGACGGTGATTTATTGTGCTGTGTTGAAATTTGAACTACAGCACTTAAAAGCCATATTTAATATTCTGCACAAACAAATCAACCTCAAAGACTTCTTGCTTTATTTAAAAATGGCTCTTTAAGGGGGATGATGAAACTTTTCACTTAATTCATAACAATGTAAGGACCAGACTGTCCTCATGAAGATATTAGTAATTATCTTGTTGCTGTGGAAACTGTCTCCAACCCACAAATGATGCCCTGTCCAGAGGATGTATGATTAGTCCAGAGGATGTATGATTAATCACTATGAGGTTTGACATGCTGTCTGAAGATGGCATGACTTTAAAATGCTTTTCTGAGTGAACCACGAGTCAGAAGCTTAATTGACATCACAAAATGTATTTATGGAAATAAAACTGGTAATTAAATCAAACCATTTTTGGAGAAGCCGTCTGGTTCAAAATGTTTGAGAAGGATAAGAATGAATGAATTCAACGATTTATTGTACTGCATTTTATGTTGGTAAGATGTAAAATGCATACATTTACTTGTATCCAGTTTTGAACGTACGGTACGTCTCTCAAGGATTTGTTGAATTTATTTATTTTTTATAAATTCTGTGGATGTTTATGGCTCTCAGACAAAAAGCTTCCCGACGCCTGATGTAGTGCAACTATTAAAACAAATTAAAACGAACAGCTTGACATATTAAAACAAATTAAGCCAATAAGAAGCGTGGCATGTGAACAAACGTGAGGATGTTCTACCTGCCCTGTTGATGTGCGTTAAAAGCATACAAACTCAACAAATAAAAATAAAACATTTGAATTGGGCACTGCCAGAATACCAATCTCATCTCTTACCAAGGAAGATAGTGACTGGGATGCTGCCTTTTACACTTATATTTTAACACGACTTTTTTTTTTATATATATCTTTTCTCTCAAGACATTCTGTCAAGCCTGTGGCCAGTAGAACTAAAGTTGTATTCATTTTCCTTGAATTTTTGAATGTTTCACTGTTGTCTCGTTCCTAAAGTTGAAGTAATCCCGATATCTCGAGCAGGTGGAGTGTTAAAAAACGTCCTGAAACATGAAGGGGTTTTGGGTTGTTTTTTTTTTTACCCTGCTGAACAACAACACATGTGCGGAAACTTGTAAAAGTCTAAGCCGGTTGAATGCTGTTCTGAATTTGGCCATTTAGTCATGAAAGTCGTCTGGCCTTTCAAGTTCCTTCTTTAGGATTTAGATCTATGAAATGTTACACTGTCCTGCAGGTCAGTCGACAGCAAAGCTTCAAATGTAGAAATCTTGTACTTCGTTCACAAACTCTCCTGGTTTATGGCCGAGTTTAAGCAGTGTAGTTCTTGCCAAAAGTTGTTCACCAATTTCACTTTGTCTTCTCTCGCAAACTCGACTTTGTTGAAATTTTATAGCCTGGGAAAGTGACTCAAATAGTTAATAATTTGTGGTTGTAGCCGTTTAAAACTTACTATATACCAACTACTGTTGCATTTTTTTTTTTGTCATCAAATTCACAGTTTAATGGAAATCTGTTTGTCTCTTTCTGTTCACTCAGCCGAGCCTCTGCCGTTAATGGACCTCTGTAGACGCTCGGTACGAGTCGCTTTGGGGAGAGAACGACTGTGTGATATCCATGGACTGCCTCTACCTGCCACGCTTAAGGACTACTTGCTCTACCAATGACGACAGTAGTGCCTTCACAGGTCATGGCGTAGTGTTTGCCTCTCTCTGGGATTACTCTTTCCGACAAGCCTTTTTCATTGCAATGTTTTGGCTCCACGGCCATACTTGCTCACTTGGTATGGTACTTACAGTCATGGATTTTTATTCTCGGACAATCAAGGGTGAAGTCCTCATTCTTCACCACTGGATAATCAATCTGAAGACCTCCACTGGCATCCCTACGCAAGAACTTTCTACTGACTAAGGCTTCGAAGAACCTCAAATCATTGTCAAGGCCTTGTTTTACACATTACTGTACTATTAATTAATTGGGTTGACTCTTTTTGGGCTTTGATCTCCTTGACACCTTTAAGCTTGACCGGTAACAAAAAGAGCTTTTTTTTTAAAAGGTTTTCAATTTACATTTTGTGCTTGCTCTTGAGGCTGGTGTGGATCATCTTTCCGTGGCTCATTGGCTGGGAGGTGACGGCTTCCCCTCTCCCTCCCGACAGGGTATAAATAGCTTGGGTTTTAACTGTAAGTCTAACTGTCTGGCCTGGATAAACACTTGTCAACAGAGGCGCTCATGCTAACTACCAAAACGATCAAGCCGGTCCACAAGCTCCTCTACTTTGTTCATGTTGCAGTGGTTTTCAAGTGCCTGATATTGGTAAATAAGAAGCAAGCCATGATTTTTTTTTAAAAGTAATTTTTTTTAAAAAGAGCGTTTCACTGTGATGCCATGTAGCACACATAAATCAACACCACATGGAGTTTGCTTTCGATAACGATACCTTAATCATAAAAACCCACACTTCACCATTCTCTGCTTTGGAATATTTTTTTTTCCAGAGTACGACTGACTTGAGCATCTGGTTTTGTCACGTAAAGCAGGGATTTGCGGCTGGTGTGTGGTGCCTTGTCTATTGACCACGTCGAAACAATGTAACACACGGGCAAATGTGGATGTTTTTTTATGTCTTGGTGCAAAGAAGGTTATAATTAGCATGGATTGCCATTCTCACCCCCTCTCCATTTAGTTCTCCATGGTTGTCTTTTTAGATGTTTAAATGTGGTTCATGTTCATTGTGCTAAGCCTGAAACGGATGGTCTGGTTGCTTTTAAACCCCTTCTGCCTGCAGTCCACCAATCTTTGTATCAAGTGATGTAGATAATATTGGTAACTATCTAATAAAGTTTATTATAATTCACTTTTCAGCTTTTCTTGTTTACTCTTGTTCTTATTGCTTTTGAGATGCTTCATTAGGACGATCTTCGTCCTCTAAAGAAACTCAAACCTGACCTTTTGAGACATTTCATATCTGTTCAAAATGTACTCAAAATGTACACAAAATGTACATTTCCTAGAATCTGCACACTATCATCATTTAATTGCACAATGCAAGTGTTTAATAATTCTTATTATTTTTCATACAATCTCATACATTTCACATGGAGACCGTTTTTGTGAAGTTGAAGTCTTAATTTAAAAAGTGGAAAGTGAATAACTGAAATTGTTTGATTAATTAATAAACCTTTTAAATGTGGTTTTTAATTGTTCATTGTTGTACTCTGTACTGAATTTTCACTGAGTATTTTCATTTTTGAAGTCTAAACTGGAAACCTTTCAGCAAACTTTACTGTGAGAGATCAAGAAGTCAAAACCACAATTTCCTTGTTGTTAAAGATGCATCTGGGTTCTCAGCAGTGACATCTTGCTCTGACTGCGCATTACTAAATTCATCGTGGCATATTAGTAAATTGCAGTATGTGTTTAAGTGGATCCAGTAATGTTCTCACTGCCATCTGGACCGCTTGGTTGCCACAGTGACGTGTTTGCACACACGGCATGCTGGAACTTCAGCATGAGGTCACTCGTTTCAAGTATGCTGTTGGCAGGAACAGCGTGATGTTTGGGTGTCTGGAACTGCACATTCCTCACTGTAATATTTTTAAAAGTGTTGAAAGTTGGGAGATTCTCTGTAGACTTTTTTTTTTTTTTTTTTTTACAAAAAACGGGCCTCTGTTGGCCTACAATAGCAGAAATGTGTTATCCGTCCATTTGTGTCAGGATTAGAAGTTGCTGTATGTTGCTGTCAGGTTTTGAAACTTATCTTTTTATTTTTAACCACCAGGTGGAATTTTTTTTTCTTGTAGTTACGTATTATACAAATTTTTAGCAGTTTTGCTAGATAGCTTTTTAGGCCTCATTCCAGATGGATGATGCGTTTGGAGATCTGATGTGGGATGTCCTCTTTGCAGATGCCTCGGGAATGTCTCATGGGGGCACAAACAATCATCTTTTGTGAGCTCACACTTGTTCATTGTGAAATATGGCAAGGAAACTGAAAATGCTCTCGGACTAGCCGTTCAACAGTGTACTAGACGCAATACTGTTCTAGATAAGGAGAAAACTAGAACAAGTTCAAGGTCCATTTGTTTGTAAATCGCAAAGTCTCAATTCCCAGTCAAGACTATAAAGAGCATGTCTGTACCGTATTTTTTGGATCATAGGGCGCACTCTCAATATCTACTATGTATTTGCACAAAGATAAACGCCCCTTTTTTCAATTTTAGGTGCTCAAAAACTTGTGGGGGTGCTTATATTGACATATTTGAAAAGTATAAGCGCTCATTTTCCCAATATCTTTGAGAAAAATTGTGGAACAGCCACAAATTATTTGAAATACACCATATTACCAAAAGTATTCACCTGCCTTGACTCACATATGAACTTAAGTGCCATCCCATTCCAATATGATGTCGGTCCACCTTTTGCAGCTATTACAGCTTCAACTCTTCTGGGAAGGCTGTCCACAAGGTTGAGGAGTGTGTTAGGCGAGGTCACACGCTGATGTTGGTCGAGAAGGCCTGGCTCCCAGTCTCTGCTCTAATTCATCCCAATGGTGTTCTATGGGGTTGAGGTCAGGACTCTGTGCAGGCCAGTCAAGTTCATCCACACCAGACTCTGTCACCCATGTCTTTATGGACTTGGCTTTGTGCACTGGTGCAGTCATGTTGGAAGAGAAAGAGGCTCCTCCTCCAAACTGTTCCCACAAGGTTGGGAGTATGAAATTGTCCAAAATGTTTTGGTATCCTGAAGCATTCAAAGTTCCTTTCACTCGAACTAAGGGGCCAAGCCCAACTCCTGAAAATCCTCTTCTTTTGGCTGGTTGATCAAATACTTTTGGTAATATGGTATGTGTTGTCTTTATGCAGCTTTATTTGTTTCTTGTTTTTTGTTAAGCTTTTATTGGCTAAATAACAGAAATAAACAAACATCAGCGATACAACGACACCTGACTGTAGCTAAATTAAGTGTTAGAAATAAAAATAAACGAAACCATAATTATTATTGGAACAAAGACAATAAACTGAATAGCCGGGTTGATCAGCACTAACAGCTGGGATCGAAACTGGCCACGAACCTCAAAACTTTTCAAAACCTTGTTTTATTTTAAGAGAAGTATTTAGCAAGTAATGTAAGTTTTTGTTTTGTTTATTTTTATTATTTAAAAATTTCTGAATTCAGGCGCACAATAAATTCTGGTGGTTTTATGTGATGAATGAGCTATTTAGGAAGCAGTAGCTTGGGAAAAAACCTGAAAAAGTTCAAGATGCAAATTGAATCTACAACCTTGAACGCCACACAACATTGATTAAGCTCCAAGAAAACCGCAATTAATAAAGTAAACTACAAGAGCTGTAATTGTACAATCTTCAGATCACATTAAACAGACGAACGTACGATCGGTTTGCTTGAGAATGTTCCAGTGATCCGTCTTGTGGTCAGGCAAATTAATATTTTGGGTGTCTTCAGACATATAAATGAGGAACCTTAATGCATGGATCACGAGGAAGGAATCAAAGAGCAAAAATCCCTGTTCCAGATGTACCAGATCAAACCAGACACGGAAAATCATTACCATCTGAACGTTTTAAGAGGTAAGTGGAGAGACGGTGAAAAAGAAAACATCCATTAACCACTCGCACTGCTAAGAAAGCGTCATTTTATTCTCCTCAGGTTGTTTCCAACCGATGATATACGTGCTGATGAAATTTGGAAAAAATGGGAGTGAGTGCGAGAACGTCTCCAGGTCTGTGTGAACAAGCCGTTCCAGCTGCAGAAACAATGCCGTCGCTGACCTGCAAATGTCGGCAAGTAGTTGAGTTCATGGAAGATTTGTAATAAATTACCCAGGAATCAGATGTGTCTGTCTCTTCCTGTGTGTAAAGGAGCAAGGAGGCCTTTCCAGAGCTCTAAGGGACAGAAAAAGTCTATTAAAATCACATACAGAACATATCAGACCTCACAGTTGTCTTTCTGGAGGAATTAGATTTGTTGGAAAGCAATAGAGGTAAAACCAAAATTTAAATCTAACACCTAATTTTGGTTGAACAGTCTTAAGCGAGGGACTTTCTCCTCTGTAAGATGGAAACTGCAAGCATAATTAGAAGACCGTTTTACTGCAGAAGGCAATGTTGAAATAATGCTGCAGCTTGGAAAAATGCAAGAAAATGCCTTCCTACATCCATCCAGCGTATTTATCGGGAATCAAACTGCAGCTGGATTGTGAGAGTTGAAACCCATAATCTTGGTGTTTGCAGAATTTGTTCTGTGGTTGTCCCCACTTTAGATCTTCTGTTTTAAGCTTCAAACACCCAATTAGTTCCTCAAACAGCAAAGTTGTATCAACGACACCACTGTAGATTTGATTCTCACTTGTTCATGTTTGTAATGCAGTCAATTTCTTTTAGGCTCAGCAAAACAGAAAGGCATTTGGGAAATATCCTAACGTGACGTTTTTTTTTTTCGGGTGTTTGGAATATCAGCCATCTTCTCAACGCCTGCCAAGCGCTGATGCTGACGCATCCTGGAGGCTGGGAAGGTTTTGGATTCAAGCTTCGTTCTTGGCATGCCTGAATTGAGCTTCATGCCAGTGAAGGCCTTTACCTCCTGAACAGAGAGCCTGGGATTTCATGGAGACTCTTTGAGACCCTGGGCCCCAAGAGCAACCCCATATGTGTTTTAAACAACAATCTTGAAATGAAAAAAAAGCCAAGTGAATGAATATGCAGCTAATTTTAGATATATTTAAAAGTCTGTTGATGTTCAGTCTCAGCGTTGCTGTATTTTCCGGATTAATAACCTTCAGCATCATCAGAATCCAACACGACTAAGATAATCAAGTGTTGCGCTTTCATAATGTTTCTGATGTTTTAGGCAATCGACATGACAATAATTTTAGTTTTACAGGAATCCGTGGATGAGGCTGACCAGATGTGGGTCACACACGACAATGATCCGCCGGTTCAAATTTTGGAGTGGTTTTGTCCATCACCCCGGCGCCATCTGCTTCTGTACGAGTCACGTAAAGGTATTTAAGCAGAACGAGGTATCCTGAACCTGCGCCTGTCTGACCCTCTTTAGGTCCTTTGATATGATAAAAAAAAATAGGTCAGTAGTGTAATTCTGTTATTTCTGTAATGTGTGTTCAGCCTTGAATGGATTTATGACAATTTCTGTTTATGGCTTTAAAACGTCAGTAACTGTTTATCATGTTTTATATAAAAATATTTGTCACTTGCTGTATTTTTATTAGATTGTAAATTGTTTTTCTTACATTTATTAGGAAGTAAAAGTTTTTTTGTCGCACATTCAATCAAACTATTATGCACTCAATTAAACAATAAAACAATTAAGAGGAGAAACCTTGTGTGTGTGTGTATACGGTATATATTTAATTTTTTTTATTTTGAAAAATATCATTTCTGGATGAATTTTTGTTAAAAAATCGATCTTTCATGTTTATAATATTAGCAACAATTCTTTATGTTAGAGCTAGGCTTTTGGCTCTATCCTGGACTTATTATTACTCATTACTCGAGTAAATACGATATATATATACATATATATATATATATATATATATATATATATATATATTTATATATATATTTATATATATATATATATATATTTAGTAAATAACTAAATAAAAGTTCTTTGTTCGTTGTAGGTCTAAAATATTCTCTCTTCACAACTTAGCTCCTTAATACCACACTGTGAGACCGTTTGCCCGGATGTTTTGTCTAGTTCAGGGGCAACACTGCACGAGTACCACCCAGTAGAAAAAAAGACAAATAAACTCATGCCTGATGCACTTCTATGCGTTAAGTGGGCAAATCCTGGTCTTGGTAAGAGTGTAATTACCACAAATGGCTGCCAGAGACCACTTGAAAGTGGAAAAAGGCGAACGAGTCTGATTAATGAAGAGCCTGTTTGTTGAAGTGTCTCATCTAATTAAGCAGTTAATTTATCATAGTTAGCAGCAGCAATTACCTTACTTCTCGTGTGTGTGTGTGTGTGTGTGTGTGAGTGTGTGTACGGATGCTGGAGTGACGGGTCAAATTCTGTGATGCTGAGGTGAGGGTTAGGTCATTTGAAAGATAGCTAAGCCGGAATGGGCATTTGAGAACGAGACACTTGCTGCTGCTCTATTGTGAAGTTACTCGTACAGTAGTTCTCAAAACTAACTGTACATGCTGTTTTATCAAGTTGAACAAAGAAGGGGTGTTTATAATGGCTTGAATACGATATGCTGTATTTAAATATTGCATACAGTGAATAAACACACATGGTGGTCTAGTGGTAGGGACTTGGACTTGTGTTCCAAAGATTGCCAAAGAGTGTCTTTGGGCAAGACATTGAACTCCACATGCCACCACTGGTGCCACGACTCATTGCTCAGGGTTTGTGTGTGTTCACTTCACTTGGTGTAAGTGATTTGTATAATACAGAGCACAAATTCAGTGTGGTCCCTAGTGGCCATATTGCCATAATCTCTTCACTTTTGGCTTTTATGCTACACACAAAAAAGTTAAAAGAACTGTAAAATATGGAGAGAAAAAAAAATCTATGTGTGCGTATTTCAACTTTTAAAATTAACAAATTAGCTTGAATTGGAACACGCATGTTTAAAAATAGATTTTATTGTTGATGATTTGAACAGGTTTAAATGTATTTTATTATTTAGTGTAAGAAGTCATTGAGCAGAATTGCGTCTGAGATCACATGGGAAGAAGAGTTGCTGATGTGACCAGATCTGCTTCCTATGTTGAAATTATTCGCGGAGCTCTGTGGTTCACAGTTCTACCCCTCGGCTAGACATCACAATGCCTAGCCAGACACCACAACATGCTGTTTTTCTGCTATTTTCACTGCGTTTGACCGCAAACTGTAGTTTAGCTGCATAATTCCGTGTGCCCGAGTGTGACAGAGAGGATGGCGTGGGCAGGACCTTGTGAAGTGATGCTGAGACACTAACTCTCAGGGTTTCTGGGTTCTGGTCGTTATATCATGTTTCTCTGAAAATAAAATGCTGTCTTATTCCAAAAAAACAGTGAGCATTATATTTACTGTGACATTCAAATTATTTTTATGTACAGCATACGGTAAATGTTTTGGTAGTGGGAAAGTAAAGGAATCGTTCGTTGGCAATGCTCGCTGTCTTGACAAATTTTTGCTAAATCATTTAAATTCTGAAATGTTGATCTGTTGCTTACATTTTGTGTCTGTAAACACGGTACCATTGGGCATATTTTACTACCAAATGAACTCACCGTCACCATTCCGTCTGAAAAGATAATAAGAATAAATTATTTCTAATGATTGCTGGGCCGTTTGTAAATGTTTAATAAATGTTGGGGCTACTATTACAAGATCTACAATATATATATAAACATGTAAATATATATGTTCTAATGTTCATATGTATCACATAAACCTCTAATAGAAGGTCTTTAAAAATAGGTCTCTATTTTTCAACTCTTTCGTTATAATTGCCTTCTATTATAAAAGGTTTTGTATATCATATAAATGTTTTTTTTTCTGTCATTGTCTAACCAGAGGCAGTGCTGAAATTAATTCTTCTTATCATCTCGGTCGAGGAATTTGTAGTTAACGGTTTGAAATACTGATCTTCCTCCTTGATGTAATCTTGCCTCAGTCTCTGCTCACAGGTGTTTGATTTTGAGAACCGTGAGTGTGTTTTACTGCGAGGCAATGAAGAGAGACGGGAACTGTAGACAGAAGGACTGTGTTTGCAGTGAGACGTGTGGACAGACACGACTGTAATGTGAGACGTCTGCAGGTGGGCGCCTACAAGCCCTTTAATAGCAGCAATGATTCAAAAATGTCTGAGATAGTAAAGATTAGGAAAGATTTGTTTCATCTTCAAGGTGCCTGGAAACTAATTTATGTGTCTATATAGTAATATATTCAATTAAATATTTATCATTTTAGTCATATATATTGGGTTATTCTCATACACATTTTACAAATGTCCCGTGATCCAATAAGAAATACGCGGTAGAAAATGAATGAATATTGACACACACACACACACACACACACTCTCTCTCTCTCTCTCTCTCTCTCTCTCTCTCTCTCTCTCTCTCTTTCTCACATTCAAAACAGTCACATCACTGACTTTGAAATCATCATTAAAAAAAAACCATTACTCAATGCCCTTACTCCAATCTTAACCAATACTAAGTTGTAACTTCAGCTCTAAAGTCCTTTCTTGACCCTCAAACAGGCTTCAAAGTTGTGCCCACAGGGCCTCCCTTTGTACTAAAACCCTAGCATTTGGGGCCACACTTTGTGCTAAATGCCTGCACACACAGACACGCGCTATATACACAAACACATATTATGTAAGTATCTTGTCCATAGGTAACTTTTTGAGTAAAGTTTGTACATAAAGAGTGAAAAAATGGCCAGTGACACTGGTGTGATGACACTTAGAATGTTTATTTATATAATGCAGAAGCTCTAAATGTTTATTTGGGACAAAGGTCAAACAACAGTTTTTTCACAAGCCTACTATTAATGAGTCTTAGTTAAACATAATATTATTGTAGTTATTTATTTATATATTTTGTTTGTATTTATTTCTATTTTAGTATATTGACTTTACATTGACAATTTCATTTTAGATACATGCATTTCTGAAATTGTAATTTTTTTATTAGCTTTTTTCTGGATTGATATATACGATAATATAATAATAATTCGAATGATGATGATTATTATTTTATAATAATAATAATAATTATTAATAATAATAACAACAAGAAAACTTATAAACAGTATTTGATCGAATTGTTTTTGACTACAGTTCCACAAAAGACATCAGTTTTAGTTGATAAAACATTTATATAAATATCATATGTGTGTGTGTGTGTGTGTGTGTGTGTGTGTGTGTGTGTGTGTGTATAATACATAAAATATATATAAATATCAAAAACATCACATAGATAACGGAAGTATCTAAATAATGGTTTATGCTACTTGTTCACGAGTACGCTCCTAAAGCTTTCGAAAATGCAAGTGAATTGAATTAAAATAAAGTCCAGTGGGATTAAAATAGATCACCTAGTAAACAGAAATGTGTTGTTGAGCAAAACACAAGTTGAAAGCCAGTTCAGTTTAATTTAATCACCATGACATGCAGAACCAAGGACAAAGCACATTCTCAGAAAAGTCCGATTTTCCACATTTCTGTTACATATTCCCGCAGTGGAAACACTTTAATCCAGTTTACAAAACTCAACACATGTGTGTTGTGTGTGTGTGTGTGTGTGTGTGTGTGTGTGTGTGTGTGTGTGTGTGTGTGTGTATAGGCTTCACATTTCTTTAAATTATTCAATTCAATTCAAGTTAGTTTTTTTTGCTTGCTATTAAGTTTTACTAAAAATTCCCCTTTTGAATGTATGTGGGTGTATTGGATTATCTAAATTATATTGTATTATTACACAAGTGATCTTAATAGTTTGTTATACAAACCACAGGACAAATTAAATTGGAAAGATGTATTCTATGTTTAGATTTATTATTGGGACGGTCTCTTATGAAACCTTTTAGATGGCCATTGTGTCTAATTGCCTGATTGAGGGTGTGTAGAGATACAGTTTTAACAGACACAACATAGAAACGGTATCACAATCTCATAAGCCTAGCCATAGAAACCGGTCATTAGACAAAGAAAAAATGGTGCTTAATCATATTAAACAGACCAAGACTTGTACAAACAAATATTTAAAGCTAGGTCTCTTAAACATTAGATGGTTAGCACAAAAATCTCTTATCATAAACGAAATGATTTTGGATAATAAGCTTGATGTTTTAGCGCTCACAGAGACATGGCTAAAGCCAGACACCTACACTAGCCTAAATGAATCAACTCCACCTAATTTCTCTTACGAACATGAGGCACGATTAACCTCCAGAGGTGGAGGCGTCGCACCATCTATAATAATAATTTCAAGATGAATAGGAAATCAAACTTTAAATTCTGCTCTTTTGAACTGTTAGTACTACATATGGAGCCAGATATAAATCGGGAATCAATACTTATTGTGACAGTGTACAGACCGCCAAAGCACAATACTGACTTTTTAAATGAATTTGGGCAACTACTAGCAGAACTCATCATTAGAGCAGATAAAGTGATTATACTCGGCGACTTTAACATTCACCTAGATAATGTTAGTGACTCTCTAACTCGCTCTTTTTATGATATTCTAAATTCCACCGGCTTTAAGCAAAACGTTATTGGCTCCACTCATAAGTTTAACCATACATTAGATTTGATTCTTTCATACGGTATCGTAGTTCATGATGTAGATATTGTTTCGGTGAGTGACTGCATTTCTGATCACTCTCTAGTTTCCTGCTTAATAAATATAGACATCCCAGCTGTGATCTCACCGCAATATCGCTCTTGTAGACTCATTAATTCCAGCACAAAAGATAATTTTATTAAACGTCTTCCTGATCTTACCATTTATACCCCTGAAAGAACAGAAGAGCTTGAGAATTTGACTGCAGCCTTAAATCTAACTTTGTCAAGTACCCTTGACTCTATTGCCCCTCTTAGGGAAAAGAGACTAAACACAAAAAACAAAGTGTTATGGTACACTAATGACCTAAAAGCCTTAAAATTATCAAGTAGAAAGTTAGAAAGGAAATGGAGAAAAACTAAACTCGACGTTTTTCGCAGTGCCTGGAATGACAGTATAATCGCATATAAACAGGCCCTAATATCCACACGATCTACATATTTTAGTAAACTTATCTCTGCAAATCAAAATAATCCTCGTTATCTGTTTAAAACCGTAGCTCAGTTAACAAAGAAAAAGGGCACAGTAGACTCCGCAATCCCCCCACAGCTCACTAGTGTCGACTTATCAACTTCTTAATGACAAAATTACTAATATCAGAATGAAAATTGTATCCACAAATACTAGCCCACAACTGGTTATACCGGAAATAAACCCACCCGCTGTCAAGCTTAGCACTTTCAAACAGGTCAGCCCTGATGAGCTCACTGAGATTATAGCTAAGACCAAGACGACCTCCTGCTTACTTGACCCTATACCAACTTTTTTACTTAAAGAAGTCCTACCATTAGTTAACGAACCAATCTTGAATATTATAAATTCGTCACTAGTTCTTGGTCACGTGCCACAAGCGTTTAAACAGGCCGTCATAAAACCGCTTATTAAGAAGCCACATCTTGATGCCGACGTGATTGCTAATTATAGACCAATTTCAAACCTTCCATTTATATCTAAAATTCTTGAAAAAGTTATTTCGGGACAACTCTGTAAATTTCTGGAACAGAACGACAGATTTGAAAAATTTCAATCCGGCTTTAGATCGCACCACAGCACAGAAACGGCACTAATCCGAGTCACCAACGATCTTCTAATGGCATCAGATAAAGGGAACGTCTCACTCTTAGTTCTGTTAGATCTTAGTGCTGCTTTCGACACTGTTGACCATGATATTTTAATACATAGACTTGATCATTACGTTGGTATTTCTGGACACGCGTTAGAATGGTTTAGGTCCTATCTGTCTGATCGCTCTCATTTCGTCCATGTAAATGGAGTCATCACCCAGATTTAGTGTTAAATATGGAGTTCCACAAGGCTCAGTGCTCGGCCCAATCCTATTTGCACTTTATATGCTTCCACTAGGGGACATAATCAGAAAGCATGGTCATAGCTTCCACTGTTACGCAGATGACACACAAATTTATATCTCGGCACGGCCTAATGAAATCTCAAAATTTGCAAATATATTAGATTGCTTCAGCGACATTAGTGATTGGATGACAAGTAATTTTCTCATGCTGAACTCAGACAAAACCGAATTATTACTTGTTGACTCAAACTTAAAGTCTGATGCACCCGAATACAGTATGAATCTTAACGGGCTTGAAATCTCATCCTCACCTAAAGTGAAAAGCTTAGGTGTCATTTTAGATAGCAAACTCTCTTTTGAAAGTCACGTGCACAACGTCTGTAAAACTGCCTTTTTTCACCTCAGGAATATCTCAAAGCTGCGTCACATGCTCTCCCGACCGGATGCAGTAAAACTGATACATGCGTTTATGACATCACGGTTAGATTACTGTAATGGTCTTCTGGGAGGTTCTCCTGCTAAACTAATAGATAAACTTCAGTTGGTTCAGAATGCAGCTGCTAGATTACTAACCAGAACAAAAAAATTTAGCCATATTAGTCCAGTGTTAATGTCGCTACACTGGTTACCTGTTAAATATCGCATCCAGTTTAAAATTCTCTTAATCACTTATAAAGCACTAAACGGTTTAGCTCCTCTATATCTCAGTGAGCTCATCACTTACTACGAGCCTACACGACTGCTGCGCTCTCAAAACTCCGGCCAGCTTATAATACCGCGAATCTCTAAAATCTACCAGGGAGGAAGATCCTTTTCATACTTAGCACCCAAACTATGGAATGCTCTGCCTAGTCCAATTCGAGACTCAGAATCAGTGAGTCAATTTAAGTCTAGACTGAAGACGCATCTCTTCAACGAAGCATATATTGACCTGTTATAATAACTTACAGAAAATATTAATATATCGTATAGAAAGGCTGCCTAGTTAGTGCTCGGAACCGAATTACACCTGCACCTTCAGAAAATTGTCAAAATCTATAGTACTTGAATTTTTCTAATTGCCTTGTTTTTTTTTTTTTTTTTTTCCCTCCTCTCCTGAGCGCCAAGTGTCGTACGACCGGAATCTCCTAGAGCTTCGGAATCATCGGTGGTGCTTCCTCGACCTCTGTGGACCTGATGACGCTGTTGGCTTGGAGCAGTGGAGCCGCCTCTTTCCCCATTGAGGAGGGGCAAACATCATTAAAAATGACGCGGAACAACCAACGCACTGATTGTGTAGTGTTAGAATGCCGGAGGAGACTGGCACCAGTGGGCTCCCAGGGTTTTTCCTCGTTAAAGAGGTTTTTTTACCTGGCCACTGTTGCGTATGTGCTTGCTCGCTGGTCTTTGTCTTTGTCTTGTCATAACCGCAGCCACTTAGTCAACACCAACAATCCAGACGACAAATTGAATAAAAAGCATCATTTCCCTTACATATTTACATGTGCGCTTTGAGACAGTTAAAACTGTGAAAAGCGCCTTACAAATACTCATTATTATTATTATTATTATTATTAAATATGCTTTCAATTTTTGAATAGTTTCAGTCGTTGTTTTAAAAAAATCTGATGGCTTATCAAGTGGGTTATTTTTGAAAAATCTTTTTATTTGTCATTAATTATTTGTCCAGCCATCCATACAAAACCATTACTTTCAGCTCTGTGTTCATTTTTCTTCAATTCTGTTTAATTTATAGTTTTTTGCACAAACTGTTCCAAAGCTTTGACAAACAAATAGGTCTATTTAAACCAACTTGCTGAAAGGAGACAGAATTGGCTATGACGGTGACGGATTTGAAATCCATTTTGACTCGCAAACAACTTTCTGACTCCAATCAAAGAGTTGAATTTCATTGAGATCAATTGGACATCCAAATCAAATCAAATCAAAGACAATTAAACCTAAACTCTTCCAATAGAGAAATCCATATTTGCTTCCACACACGCAATGACCGAGCAAGCCAATGGCGCGGCAATGAGCAGAAAACAAAACTTTAATCACGTTTACTATTTCAAGTCAGCAAATATTATTCTTCAATCCAGTTTTTGAGGTCTTGGTGTTTGGACATACGGGTTGAATTGAACATGTAGTTTAAGTGAAGTTAGTTTCCTACTCTTTCAAAGCCCTGACGGGAAATTCTCCAGCTGATTTGTTGTGTGACCAAGGACGGTAAACAAATAATGACCTCAGGGTAAAATAACTACGTATAAGAAGTCCTCTGTTACATTTAATAGGCATTAGTGTAAACGGCCTAATTCAATTCCACTTAATCAGCAATTATCGTCTGCATTGAGGAAAACAGATTTGCAAACCATCAGCCAAACAAGTGGTTAAACAGTCGAAGCCATGGTGCAAGAATAATTCACAGAAACTTCAAAGAGAACTTCTGTGAATAATATAGCAGGGATGGCTCCGGGAAACACCGCAGGATGCAGTTGTTGGATGAAGATGCGTCATACAACAACTTTTTTTGTTGGGAATAGAGCCACGTGGGACTGTGTAGTGCAACGGGTTCAGTCCATAAAAGGGACAGAGGTAAAAAAAAAAAAAAGGAAAGGAAAAATAAATCTGGATCAGCACTTTATGTACAGCGACAATAAATGTTTGTGGACAAAAGCCATTGTGGTTATTGTTCATTCAGGAGTCACTGTGGCCAAGGTGAGATCATGTTTCTGAGGGGGAACCAAGGACGTGCCACCACAAATAGGATCACACTCAACTACAGAGGATTATTGTGAGTTTAAGAAAGGAGAAACGCAGTCTGGGGCCAAAGCGAAAAAAATGCTTGATCTGTATTTAAGGCCATTTTACCCAGTAAACAACATCAATGTGACTAAACCAGGATAAAGAATGATTTAAAAATAGCTGACATGCCATATTAAAGTAAATAAAAAACCCTTTTTTTTTTTTTACATTTTTGATTTCAAAAACTTGGGAGGTGCTTGTAATTTCATATTTCAAATAAGAAAATACCGTTTTTTACGCGAATATAAGCTTAGCAGTGGCTAAATAACACTGGAAAAAATAAAAACAAGTTAAATACAATAACATGCTGGTATTGAGATTTTGCTATTTCTGCTGGTCATGTGCAACTGAGGACATGGCAAATCCCACAACACCTAAAAACCAGAATACACCCACATATGGACAAAGCAGGTGGAATCATAATACCCGCTATTCTATAGAGTTAGAATTAACATCCAAATGTTACAATTTTTTTTCTATCATTTGAGTAAAACGAAGTTTAACCACAAAAAAAATCCAAGTATAATATGAGGACGAGTAGTTAAAATAAGTTTTTAAGTATTTTCTGGTGGGTTGTTTAAATTCGCATAAATACGGTAATGAGTGTATCTGTTTATAAAACATTAAACACTTTGATTATAATTCTCAATTACTGTTAAATAAGATTTGAAACATTTTATGCTGAATTTAAATTGTGTTCAGTTTTAAAAGGGGAGCACCAACTCTGTGGAAAAAAAAAAGAATGTTCAAGAAAACGGTGGCAAAATGTTTTGGATCCGTTTTCTGTGAAACTCTGCAGGGATTGTAATAGAAGTGGAAATCAAAGAGATAGGACTAATTTGTTCTAACACGCAGTGAAAGGAACTGGATATATTTACAGAAACAAGAGGTTTAACAGCAGGGCCGGTTTCCAGAAAGCCTGCTGTGGTTTGGAGAAAAGCTACAAATAAAATGGACTTATTCAGCACATGCAGTCCTTCTCCAGAGATAAGTCCATATAACCCCGATTGTGTCACAAATGTGAAACATTTAGCAAGCAATTGTTGGCATTTTAAATGCAACATTAAAACTAAAAGCAATTTAATGTCGACCTTCTGAAGAGTTTAACAACTCCTGGCCCTGACACTTAAAAAAACTTTGGTCTCAACTCACTTGTGAAAGTTTGACATTTATGGAAAGATTTGGCTTTATGAATTTTTATGACTCCTAATTGTTCGAGCTACATTGTAAAAAAAAATCCGGCTTTTTGAGTTTGAGTTTCAATCAGAGTTTATTTTCCAAAGGAAAAAATTGCTACACTATATGTTTATAAATTTTCCCACTATACTTTTTCCACCAACAGTTATGGCAAAAGTAGAAAGAAAATGTTACCTTTATCAATAACTGACTAATTTCTGAAGATAATCAAAGCAAGATATGAAGTACATTTTTAGCTTAGCAGTGCATTTCAACGTGTGTGCGTGTGTGTGTGTGTGTGTGTGTGTGTGAATTTCATTCACTAAACAGTAGTTAGTAAAGCATTAAATATCTCCGATTCACTTGTTATTAAAACATGAATGAAGTATTTATTTTACAGTCTTATGACGGATTCCTCTTGCTGTTGAACTAAAGATGACAGTCGTTTCTTTGGCATTTATCGCAAGCGTCTTGCCTGGAATAATATTCACTGTGTATTTTGCTTACATAGCAGCCCTGTTATCAAACTGACAGCATCACCTCATCACAGTTTGACATTGAAGGCCAACATTATTCCTGGCACGACGGAATAAACAGGTCACTTAATGCCGGTTATCCAGCTCGATCTTGGTCCAGAGAGCCTGTGTTCATCAAGCCGCTATTATGGCATGATGCATTGCTGACTGGAAACAGGCCGTTATAGAAGCAACCTCCAGAGTCTTGTCAAACTGGTTGTGTTTAACAAGCAGGTGGTGAGGTCCTGCTCTCCAAAACTCTTTATTCTGCTACAGTCTCCCAGCAACCCAACACTGCAGCCACCAAACACGGCCTGCACATTTGAAAAATAAAAAACAGCTCAAAAGAGACCGCTCCTAATTTATGACAAAGGATTACGACAACTGGAAAATGATTTACAACACTCAAAGTCTGTGATTACGTGTTCCCTTTTTGCCCAGAAAATAAGGCAAAAAAAGTCAGTCGGCGAACATTAAAGTTTATCACAAGCAAAGTTTGAGTCAACAAAGGCCTGCCGTGTCCTGAAGAGGCAGAATATATATTTACGGTGTATGTAAAAATAATCAATTATAGATGTTTTTTTTTTTTACAACATTTCTAAATCTCGATTAATCTGTCTGTAATCTTGGAATACGAGATGCTTTGCATGTAAATGGCATTTCAGACTGAGAGAACTCAACAGTGCACAATGTTGCAAATAACTCGGGTTTCCATCGGAAAACGTATTGAAAATATATTGTATTTGTATGGACGTTTTGAATACGTATTTGTATTTAGCACAATTGTATAGAAATCAGTTACTACCACTAAAAATAAAAGTATTGCGACTTTCTTTTTTTTTTTTAATCGTGAGTTAAGACAGAATCACGAGTTATAAAGAGTTCTGATTTTATTTCTCAAAAATAGTAGTTATACAGTAAAAATAAAAAGTTATAAAGTTACAATTCTGACTTTATGATTTGCATATCAGATTTTATAACTTGCAATTCTTGCTGACTTCCGACAAGAGAATTTTATAGTCCTTTCCACAGTTGCGTCCAAACAAAATGTTTCTATAATGCCAAAATATACACGTTTTAGAAAGCTTTTTTTGGCAAATAAAGGACAAATGCGACATATTTCACTTTTATCTGCTTAGTCCACTCAGAATATATTTTTTCTGCTTAAATACACATGCAGAGGAATGAAGGGAAAGTGCAAAAAATGCAGTAGCAACGGCGAGGAGTGAACGTTTACTTTGAAAACTCTGGAAAAGCGCTGCAATGGAAATAGAAGTTTGTAAATGGAGTGTGTTCTTGGTTCCGTCTGTGTCTCGGTGTGAGTCCGGCCCGCAGCTGTAATGAGGCCGTGTCGTGTGGCAAGTTCTCATGATCTAATAGTTGGAGCGTTCAGACGGAGTTCACTCTGCTGTTTTTGAGGGGAGACCACAGACATTTCCGCTTCCATGTCTGCTTTTCCCCTCATTGCACTTGGGTTGAAGTTGTGAAGGGGTCGTGAGAATTTAAACAAGCAATTGGATTAAAAAGAAATAAATGGGAGACATTCTAATGAAAACATCCAAATCAAATTAAATGACCGACCAAGTAATTTAAAGTGCACAGTCAAAAAAGTTCTCATTGGAACAGTTTAAACCAGGGGTGTCCAACCCGTGGCTCTTGAGCCTCATGCGGCTCTTTAACTAGTTTCATGCGGCTCTTCAGGAGCTTTCACATGACATGAGTCAAATATGCACACAATGTTAACTGTTGAAAAATAACTAATATTATCATGTTGGTGTGGTTGTCATTAAATCTAGCTGAGTAGAGGTCTCTCTGTGTGTGTGTGTGTGTGTGTGTGTGTGTGTGTGCATACAAGATTAAGGAATGGGATGATCTTATTGTGTGCCCATGAGTATGGTGTGGCTCTTTGCGGCTCTTTGTGGCTCTAACACAGAAAAAAGTGGCTCTTAGATTCTGACTGGATGGCCAGCCCTGGTTTAAACAAACACAAAGAGACAGTTTAGTGTACAGTATTTATATTACGTACAATGTGATATCCTGTGGAGCTTCTAGTCAAACACACACGCACACACACACACACACACACACACACACACACACTCTTGCATTTATTTCATAGTGGGGACCTATAAAAATCAATACGTCCCCTGCTCACCTTAACCCCAACTACCAAAATATCTCCCTTCCATTCCATCTTTACTCTAATTATAACCGAAAATCAGTTGTAACATAAATCCAGAGGTGCGAAGAGTACCTGAAAACCATACTTGAGTAAAAGTACAGATACACTACTGTAAAAATTACTCCATTACAAGTTACAAGTCACCAATTCCACAAAGACTGGAGTAAAAGTAAAGTGTCCGGCTTTTATAAGAACAGAAGTATTTTACTCGTACTGAATTTAGGTTAACAAAACACCATGAAATGTGGAAAAATAAGACACTCTATTTATGAGAGTTTATTTCCTAGTATAGAAATGAAATGTAAATCTTCCAAATGGCAGAATAAAATGGATAAAAAAACTCAGTCTCAGTCAAACTCACATGTGCAATAATAGCTACATAATAGCATCCAGTACCTTCAGCACCCTGCAGATGGTGATGTCGCCTCGTCCGCTCAAGAAATTAACCACAGTAGAAAAAAATGGAAAAGTAATGGTAAATGTGTCACAAAGGAACCTGAATTCTTCCAGGCAAGTGATGCTTTTCATAAATACTGTTTTCTGTGTTGTTAGCATTGCTATATCTTAGCTCAAATTATATTTTTATATTAATACATATAAAAAATATACCAAATCTATTCATATACCATTTACTGTATATAACCTGTAATTACACAAATATAAACATCCCTTTCTTTGAATTTTCTTTGAACACTCAAAAACATGGGGGGTGCTTATAATTGGCAATTTAAAAAATACCCATATTTCAAGTCAGGAGCAATAACAAATAAACAGAATCTCGCCGCCTTTATGCAGCGGTGCACGTTGTGTGTGTGAAAACAATCAAATCACTCTGTTTGTTGCACACAGCAAACCAATGCTGTTCTGATATTTATGACTGACAAAGCTTCAGTCTAGTGAGCAAAGGCTCACATGAGTGAGCCACTAATAGTAGTGAATGATTGGGTCAGTATGACACAGAATGAACAAGTCTCCTTAGTGAGCGATTCGTTTATCACGTGACAGCCAAGCAGCGCAGGCTCTTTATCAAGAAGAATTATTCACAATTTGTTCAAATCAATGTTTTTGTATCATTTGTTTGTTCGTTCGCTTATCATTCGCATTCTGTAAAAAATGAGTGACTCAAAATTAATCATTCACTTTACTGTTCAGGGAGTTAAAGATTCGAGTCAGTTAAAAGAATTGAACTTTCCAACTAAGAATTCTGGAAGTTGGAGTTTTTATGACTAGATTTTTTCAACTAGTATTATTTAAGCAAAAGGGCATTGAAGTGAATCACAAGATAGGTTTCACAATTTAATTGTGACAAAAAACTCTTTTTTTTATTAATTTTTATTTTGTGCCTTTTGTACTTTTTTACTGATTTGTAAAAAAATCAGTGGAGTGCTTATACTTGCAGGGTGCTTATATTTGCGTTAATACGGTAGTTTTAGGAAACATTTAGAAAGTTTTTCTTTTGCAAAAACAAAAAGAACAGTGTTCTTTCAAATGTCACTTCAAAATGTAATCTAGACACCCAGTGGAGAAGGAAGTCCTGACACACACGAAGCTGGCAGGAAAAGCGTCCTTGAGTTGGGGATCTGAAGTGAATGTGGACAGAGCTGTGAAATCCCAGACACTCCCTGTGTCTAAACTAGTGCAGAAACCACAACAGACCTCACTGACGACAACACGCCGCTCTCCCTCCCATAAAGGCCAGAAGCTTTTCCTGTCGCTCATGCAAACAGCCTGGATGCCGTCTAGACGCTCTCTAGTTAGAAGCTCGGCTTAACTGATTAAAAAACGCAGCTGAGTGGAAGAAGCAAGGCCTATTAAGTAGGCAGATGTTAGAAAGAAGTATTTTAAGATAGATAAGGCTTGAGGTCCATAGCAACCGGGTTAAATGCTAGTCAGTTTGCCTCTCCCAAAGTTCTTGTCAGAACGAGACCACCAAGCCAGCTTACAACCAACATGCAATTTACATCCACTCAACACTTGAATGAAAATAATGTGCTTTGGAACTTTCAACATGCGTGCTTGTTTCAGCTAATGCTAAAAGCTACTTTGCACTATTTTGAATTTCTTTACTTTACTTGAGTATTTAGTATCAAAATATAAGGAACTTTTACTCTCTTTTTGACTAGATTATTGATTGAGTGTACTATCTGTACTCTTTACTCTACTACATTTGAATGGATACTTACCGTTACTCGTTACATTGCGAATGTGCGTGACAAGTCGGCATCTTTTTTCTACTGCATTTTATTTCTTAGGCGGAGGATCATCCATCTGGATGCTGAAGGTACTGGATGTGTCACGTGAACTTGAATTAGCTTTTGACCTTTAACATTGTATACTTTAAGACTTTTACTCAAATCTTTTTGGAATTACTGACTTGTAATGGAGTAATTTCTACAGTAAAGTAATATGCACTTTTACTCAAGTTTGTGTTCAGGTACTCTTTACACCTTTGTCATCTGGTCATGAAATATAACATGTAGATTTATTGGATTTCAAACTCATTCACAGCACACAATCTGCAGATCTCACAGTTGTCTGCTTGCTATTTATAAGTGCGTTTTGACCACAGGAATACAGCAGTCCATCAGCGCAGCGTTCCGCTGTGTAAGGCCCAATGTCGAGGCTTTATTCCTCTGTGGATTCAACAATCTCCTTGTTCAGATCTGGTCTCAGCGCAGACATAAGAACTCAGTGGCCAAAACCCAGAGTACATATATACAGTATATATAAATATAAACTAATATATGGATATAAACTAATATATACATATATTATGAATATAAACATACTTTATAATAATAATATTAAACCAGAACATATACACATTAAAATTCAAATAGCTTAAAATATATTGTCCACTTTGGACAACAATAATGTTTACAAAATGTAAACAATAACACAGGATAGAAGTGCAAAAATGCGGAAAAAAGGTGACAAATAAATGTACTTTTAAGGAAATGGCACTCTACTCCATTGAACTACTTTACTTTTTACATTTAGTTTGTACCATTTGTACTTATATCTTATGGAACAATTGTAAAAATAAATTTCACTAGATTTCAATTTGTGTATGATTAATTGTGACAAAGACTATGTTTTGTTGCCAGGTGTTGAGAGCCAATGAGCAACCAGATTGTAGCATGTTAAAATGCCCAGTACGGCATTACGGTTCTCTTTCCTGTCGTGCGACAACTCATTTCTCCGCAGGCCGAAAGAGGAAGTCGAGAGGAACAGCAGTGGCTTCATTGATTCCATGTGTGCTGAGGGTCCGTCATGGCGTATTAGACAGAGGGTCAACAAGTATTTCAACATGTACAGCAGACGCTGTCCGACCTTTCTGTGACAGGGCGGTGGAGCGTTATGTAATGGAGGAATGTACATAACTCCTGCACTATATCACGTGACGATTCTCCAGCATGTGTCCTTTACTGGTGGTGGGCCTGGACACTTTCTGAAATTCTTCAGCTCTATGGTGTCTTTTTTTGTTTTGTTTACTGGAACATTAATCTGACTGATCATCCAACAATGACTGATTTCAGTTTCCCAACTTTTGACCTTTAGTATCACTTTTGATACTTTTTTGTTCCCCTTTTTTTTCAACAGCCACAATTACTTGGTAAAGACTTGTTGTAAAATTAATGAAGAGATACCCGTACGGTATAAGACTAACTTTAAACTTTAGTTTGTTTATAATCAAAAAGTGTAATTTACAATTAATTTTATAAATACAATAACATTTCATTAAAAGTAAATAAAAATCTATAACTTGATTGTAAATAGCTTTGGATGCAAGTGTAAGTTTTACCCGTAACAACACTTCTCAGTGTATGTTTTGTTTATGACGCCCTCTGGTGACAGTGATATGTTACGCACATTGAATAACGTGAAACTCGACAAAAAATGTGCTCCATGAAATATCGCACAAGTTTATTCTTCTGAGACTTTCTGACCGTTATGTACAAAAATCAGTATTTACAATAATGATTGCACAGGAAAAAAGTTGCCAAAGCAGTTCTAAAAAAGAATTTAGGGAAAGCAGAAAAAGCAACCAAATGTTCTTATACCCTGTTTCCAGTGGGAATTTTGTGCCACACACGTTAACAGAATCATAAAACAATGAAACGTGGACGTGACAAATAAGTGTAATTGTCCCAAAACTTCGAAATGTCTGTGTCCGGAATCTAAGGCATAAAAAATTCCCAAAGAAGTTGACAGTTGGCACAGCTGCCATGTGTAAAATATAAAAAAAGAAAATTCAAAAACGGATGCAATTATTACTTTAAATATTTAATTTTAATACAAGTTGCACAAAAAAAAATGAGAAATAATTTTAGACATTTTACAAGTTGAAAACAAAAGACATTTTAGTTATTTCTTTAATAAACTCTGTTCTATTTTTCGTAAGTGTGTGGTGGCTCTGTGTGTGTGTGTGTGTGATTCCGGACACAGACGACCCCTGAACATACTGTCAGGATGCATCAGTTCTGGGAACTGCATGAAATAATAAACACGGTTCGATCTCGGACATAAAACATTTGAACGCCGCAGGACGTGGGGCAGAAAGAAAGGCAGTTGAATGGAAGTAAGGCCAATCAGAAGTCATCGATTATAACTAATTTACACTTCTTGTATTTTGACACTTCGGCTAAGGCATCTGGAACCACTCTGCCAAAGTGAATCCCTTTCGGTGTCTTAGGCTTTCAAGCAACACTAACATCAACTGATTTTTTGGCAATGATTGGGTTACACACCCAACAATACATTTAATGTTAAGGATTCACATCGAAAGATCGGGGCCAGAACATTCGTGCATTCGAGAAGAGCAAAGAAGTAAGAATTAAGACGAATTTAAACTAAAAATGTCAATTTCCAGGGAACTTCCACCGCAATCTGCTTACATGGCGAAACAGATCAACAATCAGCATTTAGAAATCTCCACAGCCAAGCAAAAACAGGACAAGTTACGGGCCGGCGCAGCTTCTTGGCTGGAAATGCAGCCTAATGCGGTTTGTGAGACCGATTTTATGATTTGTTGAGGAGTGAAATAGTAAGGCATCGGCAGTGTCTCGTCTGGGAAACGCTGAGGGCGACAGTCACATTTCACAAAACTGACACGTTCTGACACGAATCAACTGGCATGATTCATATTGGTGGCATTAAAAATGTCCATGCAGAGTGAAACCTGCCAGTTGTTTAAGAGAAACGGACAATCTCATCATCTTTAATATTTTAAAACCATGAGTGGGACACTTTACACCCTAAAAACGAAAGCGAATAATTTAAGAGATTGATTTCTCTACTTAATATATTAGACCTCGGAAGATAAGTGAACAAAAATTATTTTCACAATTATTGAAATATTTGATAGTACATTTACAGATGAGGCAAATACAGTCGGGACAAAACCCCAAACACGGACAGTGTGTGATTACTTTAACATAGGGAGACCTGTCACTCTTAAATATCTATTGCACGGCTGAGAACAACTGACCTGAAACTCAGATGACAGGTAAAATCTGTACGAACATCAATATTAAAAAGAATATTTAAAAAAAAAGAAACGGTTTGGTCATAATGCCTCTGCCTAAAATAGTTCCTCTGTTTCGTATCTGCAGACTGTCCATGCAGCAGAAGATTTTAGGCCTTCTCCAAGCCAGACGCCAAAGCAGAACCCGACCACCGATGAGCGCAAGTTCTAAAAGCAACACCAGGGGTCGCCATTGCTAAATCCAAACGCTTTAGTCATGCATGAAGGTGAGAAGTCCTTTACGCGACTAGATTCTAGCACAGTGGAAAGACTCACCGTCACAGAGACACTGTGAAGACGCTGTTACAGAGAAAGTATTTTACTCAATGTATTTTCAATGAAGACGTCGCTGAGCAGACCAATGAGGAGGCTAAAGCGACGTGAAGAGGAGGCCTGAAGGATGAAAGTGCGATGGCCAGCACAGTCTCTGAATGTCTCTGTGTTCCTGGTCGAGATGACAGGTGAATCGAGGCACATCCATTCTGCATTTGTCTGGTCTCTTCCTCTTCTTTATCGTCACAAGAACCAGACGAAACTCCGAACCATCTCAGATGTTACAGATGGAAATGCTGTTGAGACATAAGTGTAGTCTTAATCACACAAGCCGACTGGTTTTAAATGTCTCCCCGCTGCTTGTCTTCTTACACTGGTTACCAGTTGCTGCTGGGATCAAGTTCAATGCTTTTACTGTTTGACTTCTACTCACAGTTTCCTTTTGTGATTACTTTTTTAATGCTCCTTATTTTGTAAGAGACTTTGCCTTAAAGCATTTTCCAAAAGTAAAGTAAACACACATTTTCTTAAGTGACTGATCACCCTTCTCCATGTGGCATTTGGATGGACAAGTTGGTGTTTGGAGTAGCAATGAGAACTTGCTGAGTATGTTGGAGATTTAATATAGGGTTGTGTACAGAACCGTGGCTTCTTCTCCAGCAAAAGGACTGAATAGCTTCAGCATTCTGAGACATTTTGGACAATTTTAAGCCTCTGTGGGAAGATTTTTCTTTAAAAAATTACCGTGCACTGGCCTCCAATACAACAGCTAGAACATATTGGGATGAATTATAGTGGTGCCCTCAAAAACACACTACCGGAAGATTTCCAAAATATTGTAGTCTTCCTTAAAGAATTAAAGCTGTTATAACCAAAAAGGATATCATAGTGAACACTAAAATACGGAGATGTCACTTCAGGTGGCATATCGGAGTCAGACTAGATGAGTCAATATTTTTACCATTTTGTAATATTTAAGCTATGTTAGAACTTTTCCACAGATATCTTGCAATAATTCTTGCATTATTACCTGCTGATGAACTTCCATGAGGGGATCCATGAGAGAGCGCTAGCAGTTCTACAAAGCATAAAGAAGCATTTGATGTTTAAATATCTCACGCAATACACAAATACAACTGACTATAATATGCAGGACCGGACTGGACTTACAGATGAGGATTTGTGATCATGTGGTCGCTCAAGTTTGATTCTAATATCTGCACGGTTCTGCTCCTGGTTCTTCACCACATCCATTTGCTGAGTTTTACCAGAACCTGGACAAAAATGGAAAATTCTTGGTGGAAATCTCTTACATTTAATAATATTTTAATTTATAATGGGTAATGCTTAGTGGGCTTACCAGGAGAGCTCCCCCTACTGGTCGTACTGCCAATGATCATGTTGTCCTCGAGCCACGTGCTGTATGTCAGAGAGTCTCGTTTCTGCGGAGTGTCCGCTGATGACAGACTCTCCTGTGTTGGTACAGAGAAGACAAGATGCTCTAGAAGTCAGGCTGAGATTATTTTTAAGTCAGCCATGAATTAATTACTAGGCAAGATTAGCAGGAAGAATGTCGTTGAGATCTGAGATGTATTGTATTGAGTATTGAGCATTGAGTAGATGTGAGAGTAGGGCTGCTCTCACCATGCCAGTGTCATAGTCTTCTGTGACCTCAGCTTCATTCTCTTCTACCACACTTGCAAAACTACTGGCATTGGAGGAGGAGCGGGACAGATCATGAGCCTCAGGGATGGAGGCAGCCCGGCAATAAATGCTTGAGCTACAACAAACAGGAACAAAACACATTCAACATCAATTATTCGGTGCGTGTGTAAAGTACTTGAGTAAATGGACTTGTGTTGACACAGTACACAGTACTTTACTCAGTACAGGCTATTTTGTACTTGTACCGAGTAAAATCTCGTTAGAGGTTTTTTTACTTGGCCACTGTCGCATATGTGCTTGCTCACTGGTCTTTGTCTTTGTCTTGTCATAGTCATAGTGATAATCATAGCCATTTACTTAAACACCAACAACCAGACGATCAAATTAATAAAAAGCAACAATTCCCTTACATATTCACACGTGCGCTTTGAGACAGTTAAAACTGTGAAAAGCGCCTTACAAATACTCATATTATTATTATTATTATTATTATTATTATTATTATTATTATTATTACCGAGTATCAAAAATATAAACAACTTTTACTATCTACTTGACTACATTTTTTATTTTGATACTTCACCACATTTGAATGGACACGTTAATTTAACATTGTGATTGTGCGCGACAAGTCTCTATCCCGGCTCAAGTCTTAATTCATTCTTAATCGCAGATGAGGCAATATCGCCATCTGCAGTAAGTGTAAGATACTATTTATGAGCTAAATCACGTGAACATGAATTAGCGGTTGCCCCTTTTTTGTTCATGTGAGTTTGACAGAGTCTGACTTTTTGTTTTTTTCAAACAAATCTAATTTTTTCTGCCAATTTGAATCTTTCAAAAAGATTGAACGTACTTTCAAAATGAGATACGATTTTTACAACTCAAGTCTTTGGTGACTTGTAATATAGTAATAATAATAACTTGTAATAATTTTTTATGGTTTGGTTGGAAAACTATGGTTTTCAGGTACTTTTTATACCTCTGCAATTATTATAACTTTAAATTAATTATGCTTTGTAAAGGAAATGCTTTTTCTGGTCACCTGTTTTTAGTGATGAGAGCCTCAGGTGAACTCTGATTGGAGGACGTCTCGGACCTAGGGTCCTGGGAGGCGTGGCCACTATCAGGGGTTTTCTGGGTGCAAGGTGACGTCTCTCTGCTGCTGCAAAGACACGCACAGACCATTAGAGGGCGACAAAGATTTGAGATTTTACCCTTGAGTTAAAGACTGGTGACCGGATTCAAGCTCAGCAACAGATCACTCATTCGAATAAGAGAGGTTAGACACATCAGTGCATGCTAGTTTGAAATAACACTCAAAAACGTGCGTTGACTTTAGATTACACACTAAGGCCTTGCGATTTATCCCATGCAAATCCACCAAACTCTACAGATTTTGCTGTTGTCGCAATTGCATGTGTATCTATGCTGTAAAAATTCTATTAGTAAGTTTCTCTTGCCAGAAAAGCAGCTATTCTATAGTCAAAGCCAAGGTGATATTTTATACTTTGAGGGGTCCAGGATGAGCCTGCCGTTCTTGAGAGTGATGCTGGGCAGAGCGAGACAGAGCACTGTCCTGTCCTCTGACAACAGAGCGGCAATTCTTCATCCAGCAAACACAAATGAAGGGAGAAATAAAATATAATTTATGCTGAACTAAACACACGCATCATGGACTTTCTGCGTCAATCGTTTTCACATAATAGCGGTACATAAATAAATCGGACAGAATTACAAAACAGAAACCCTATTTTAGAGCTCAAGGAATTGGCTTCATCTCCATCACCTCTTCTCCTGCACCTCCTGGATGTTCTCGATGCCGATGGCACTGCTCCGCCGAGAGCTGAAGGGTCCTGATTTTTTCCTTGTTGGGCTTTTTCCAGGAATAATGAGAGACTACAAGAAAAAAAAAACACAGGTGGATTAAAACAGCACCTTCCAATTTTCCTTAATAGATATTGAAATGGGCCTTCAAGAATTGGGTGACGCTTCATCATAATCATAAATATGAGGGTTCTTAAAGGAGGTTTTCAGGATGACCAGATTTCCAACTGCGTTTTGTCTGTTATCTCCTACATCTGTATTGCTTTTTCCAGTGTTTCTGAGAACAAAAGCTGCTGTTTCATAGCTTCGCTGAGAGGCTGGATATGAAGTGGGCGCTTGAGGCTTTGGGCCTGAACTAGGAGATGAAAGATGGGAGCGGATCACCTGAGCTTCATTGGGACATGCTCTCACTGGGGACACTTTGTTCTCTCCCAGCCTGAGCATGTGGGATTTCGCAGCTACTGCTTTATGACTTCAAATGAAAGGCCTTCAGAAAATGCTTTTATCTAAAATTGCTTCAAAGGATTTGAGAAGACTCTCTGTTGCCTTTTTCTTTGTGTTTCTCTGCTTTTAGCTTGCAATGAGTGTTCAATTATCAGACGAGGGGATAGAAATATACTGAACACATACTGCAGTGAACAATAAGGGATGCTGGATGTTAAAAGCGTAACAGTGCTGAAGTTAGAAGAGTGTGGATTAGATGCGGTGTCAAAATGCGTCATGATGCAATCAGGAAGTGCAGACAAAACATCTGTAACAATGTGGCTGAATTTGGACAAAAATGGATACAAAAATGCATTAATGAAATTAATTGTGTACTATTAATTACATTAGATTACACTTTGAATTTACCAAAGTGGGTGATACTTTTACTTAAAAAAAATAATGCAGAAATAATGGCTGCATAAAATAAAATGCTTTTTAAAATAAAACATTTTTATTTTCATATTATTTTTGTTGAAAAATTGCAATGTATATAATTACATTTAAATTGAATTTACCAATTAGCAAAATTGCTATTATGCATTTTTTAAATTACCGTACATTTTATGCCCGACTGTAAAAGCACTAGCAATGCATATTAGGAAATACAAATAAAAGAAGAGTGAGTTAAATATGAACCTCTTCAATTGTTCCTATTCCTATGGCACTGCCACGTCGTCCATATTTACTGGGACTTTTGCCTGGGACAAGCAATGACTACAGAGTCAAGAGAGAGAGACAGACATTATGAGTTCATGCTGCAGGTTATGTGTTAAAACAGTGTAAGCTAAGACAACTGTAAAAGAGACAAAAAGACATGATTGGGAATATTAAGCAGTCATGAACACAACAAAGTCGGTACACAATGTAGACAAGTGGCTAAAGGACAAGAGTTAGACCTGTGAAGGACAAGAAAACCACTGAAAGACATTAACAGTTAGCATAACGCTACTGGAAACAGTTTAGTCACACTGTTTTTAATAATAAGCATTTTTGACATTTAAAAAATCTGTGGTATAACATTTTAAGGGCAATAGAGTCGCTGCTCTTAATTGGCTGCTTAAAATGTCATGAAATAATTGTAGGCATAAATGGTTTACAAAGTCATTTTCACTTTTATTATATACTGTTTTGTAAAAACAGTTTCATTCGTTAATATTAAACATAAGGGTAAACAGTCAATCAAATCAATCAATCAATCAAACTTCCCTGATATGTCGAAATCTAAAAACCCTAAAAATCATTCTTTCCAAGCATTTTACGCTTGTTTGAAATTGAAAACACAAAAATACAGTATTCTGGATAATAATCAGCCAAATTATTAAACCTTGTGGAGTGAAAAACCTGCATATGCAAAATAATTTGTTTTATAGTGAATTAAATTAGTAAAAAAATCGCAAATGTACAAAATTTCAGGTCCAGAAACATATATGTGTATACTTTAATACTGTGTATGAGACGGTGTGTATGTGTGTTTAATAAAAAAGATAATTTTATTTTATTTACAGTATGAATCTTAACGGGCTTGAAATCTCATCCTCACCTAAAGTGAAAAGCTTAGGTGTCGTTTTAGATAGCAAACTCTCTTTTGAAAGTCACGTGCACAACGTCTGTAAAACTGCCTTTTTTCACCTCAGGAATATCTCAAAGCTGCGTCACATGCTCTCCCGACCGGATGCAGAAAAATGATACATGCGTTTATGACATCACGGTTAGATTACTGTAATGGTCTTCTGGGAGGTTCTCCTGCTAAACTAATAGATAAACTTCAGTTGGTTCAGAATGCAGCTGCTAGATTACTAACCAGAACAAAAACATTTAGCCATATTAGTCCAGTGTTAATGTCGCTACACTGGTTACCTGTTAAATATCGCATCCAGTTTAAAATTCTCTTAATCACTTATAAAGCACTAAACGGTTTAGCTCCTCTATATCTCAGTGAGCTCATCACTTACTACGAGCCTACACGACTGCTGCGCTCTCAAAACTCCGGCCAGCTTATAATACCGCGAATCTCTAAAATCTACCAGGGAGGAAGATCCTTTTCATACTTAGCACCCAAACTATGGAATGCTCTGCCAGTCCAATTGAGACTCAGAATCAGTGAGTCAATTTAAGTCTAGCTGAAGACGCGTCTCTTCAAGAAGCATATATTGACCTGTTATAATAACTTACAGAAAATATTAATATATCGTATAGAAAGGCTGCCTAGTTAGTGCTCGGAACCGAATTACACCTGCACCTTCAGAAAATTGTCAAAATCTATAGTACTTGAATTTTTCTAATTGCCTTGTATATTTTTTTTTTTTTTCTCCCCTCCTCTCCTGAGCGCAAGTGTCGTACGACCGGAATCTCCTAGGAGCTTCGGAATCATCGGTGGTGCTTCCTCGACCTCTGTGGACCTGATGACGCTGTTGGCTGGAGAAGTGGAGCCGCCTCTTTCCCCATGAGGAGGGAAACATCGTTCCAGAATCATCATTAAAAATGACGCGGAACAACCAACGCACTGATTGTGTAGTGTTAGAATGCCGGAGGAGACTGGCACCAGTGAGCCGGGTTCTCCCCAGGGTTTTTCCTCGTTAAAGAGGTTTTTTTACCTGGCCACTGTGCGTATGTGCTTGCTCCTGGTCTTTGTCTTGTCATAACCGCAGCCACTTAGTCAACACCAACAATCCAGAGACAAATTGAATAAAAAGCAACATTTCCCTTACATATTTACATGTGCGCTTTGAGACAGTTAAAACTGTGAAAAGCGCCTTACAAATACTCATTATTATTATTATTATTATTCTGTCCGCAGCTTCTGATACAATTTTGATTGCGTTGAACCTAAGATATAGATTTTTAAGCCGTTTTCTGAGCGGTCACATCATGGTCCAAAGCTGGGTCCTGGCTTAAAGGTCTCCGTCATAATGGATGTCAAGATCATGATAAAACAATCACCAGTAATTCTCACTTCTAACTTTTGGAACGAGGTGAGAATTACCAATAGCTCAGAGCATTTTCACTCTTTGAGGTATCATTTTGGCTTTGTACTGCATGACCTGTATGAAGGTCACAATGTTCATTTTACTGAAATGGCACATGATACTGCTATAAATAACAGAGGCATTGACTGTGACAGAGGCATGGCTCAGTAACTCCAGCGCTAGTCCCTGTGGGCATTGTGGGATTTCTCTGGGCTCGTTTGAGCTCGGCTCACGAGGGCCACTGGAATGATTTTGCGTGGAATTCTTTCCGGAACACTCCCCCGGGCAAGTATCAGGATTGTAAGGACTGCTCAATGGAGCGAGTGGTGACTGGCCAGAAGAGACGGTCGAGCCATTTGAGCACGACACTTACCGGCAACATTGCCATAAGCTCACACCTGCGCTACTAAACATTAGCACAAGTCAGGTTCAATCAGTGCAGTTGGAGGTGTGCCAAAGGAACAACCACTGAGCCTGAAGAAATTCAGAACGCATGAGCCAAACTATTGTGTGTGTGGGTGTGTGTATGTACTGTATATATACTGTATATACTGTATATACACACACTGTGTATATATATATATTTTGTTAATACAGAAAAATCTCATTGTAATCTTGGAACTAATATACTTTTATCTATTTTAGCTAAGAGATGCTTCGCGTTAAAGTGGTACTTGAGGCTGAAAGAACTCGACATTGCACAAGGAGCAAATAACATTGGTCTTGTTGAGGTTTCCAAAGGAAGACTTCTTTAAAAAGAAATTCCCCAAAGCAACCCCGACAGCTTCCTAGCTTCATCCAAGTTAGCACGTCACGTTGGATGTGGTCATTTCACAGCAGGCATACAGATATTGAGTGTTTTTCTGGACAACTCTTTCAAATTAAGTGCAGAATAAACACTTCTTATATTGTTGTTCAAACATACTATTGTTCTAAACTTCAACTAATGTTGACTTATATACTTATTATACATTCACCTCTACAGTGCAATTCGGCTAGTGTACTGCCAGGATTCTAGTGACAGTCAAAAGGCTGAGTGTCCGACTAGACATTTGTAGTTTGATGAATTATTAGTTTGGATTCTGTTCACATGCTCCCCTTGTTAACTGTTCCTTTGCTCTTGGATTTAAAACATGTGTTGCTAGTTTTTGGATTTAAAACTTGTTGCTAGTTTTTTTGTTAGTATGTTAGTTATGTTTAGTTATCAGGTGGTCTAGCGATTTCTTTGACACAAATAACGTTTATTACTTTGTTTGCGTTTGCCGCCCGCAGTGTGTTTGCTCGTAGCGAGTGTTGCTATGTTAAGTTGTTGTGTCTTTTAGTTGCAATGTTTTGTCCCTTGTGCGGCCCTTTTTGTTTCTGTTTCATGTACGTATGTCTGTGCTAAAATATTATTGTGAAAATCATTGTACCTTGCGTGGAATTTTCCAGCTCCTAACCCTTTTAAATGCGCAATAATGTAAGTTAACGCCACTAATAATTATATACAGTATATGCTATGTTTAAACTTTAATACATGTAGCAAAAATGTGTCTGCAATGTAAAGTTAACAAACCTTGACCTATGTAATATTTAATCTAATTTAAGCTGAGGAAAGTGTTGAATGCTTCAACCGCTGAAGATGTATTTTCTTTGCAACATATCGTGTGTGTGTCCATTGTACTGTAATTTGATGCATTAGTTAGGCCATGTAGTCGGCGACGGTTTTGTTCACTCAGCAACTTTCAGCATTTGTAAATCATGCTTTCTCTTTTTTCTCCAAGTAATCAGCTGTTCCTCGAAAAATGCAAGCTTTACATGTATTGGTGCAACGTGTTGTGCATGCAATCAAAAACCGGAGCACTGGCAGCAGAAACTATTCAGAATTCGAGTTGATGTTTGGGCTGAGTCATGTAAAATATTCTTTGGTTCAGACTTCAGAGCTCAGACCTCTGAAACGAATACGGTTAGAACATTTAAAAACATAAAAAAATTACATTTAAAAACCAGATACTGGTATTTCCACAGATCAACCTAAAAGAAAAACATACTCCTTTAGGCCATTTGCAACATCTCCGTATAGATCAACATGCAACACGCTCCAGACTCCGTCATGCAACATAAGCTCTGAAACACCTCGGTGACACCATAGCACACACAGCAATCTCAAAAGAATCAGACGCTGAGCAACACATGCTGTTAACACGTCGCTGCCTGCTGGAGGAAACGTCATCATTTGTGCATACAAAGCAGGAACCTCAGTGGCAGACAAAAAGCATGATGCAAATGTAAAAAATCAAAGTAAAATGTGCACGATGGCAGCTCATTGGTTAATATTCAGCCTACCCTGGTTTGCTTTCTGGACAGAGGTTGGTCAGAAATTAGTGAGGTTTGTGCAACCAGAACTGCGGTTTGTCTCGGAGTGGAGGGGTGATGTAGTGAGAGGGTCATTTGACAGCTAGCAGAAGTCGGCTCATCGGAAGCCAAACGGAGTTGGGAGTTACTTACTATCCCAGGGAATTTGGGGGTCTCTGGTGAGTGCTGATGGCTGTTGTTGTGGGTGAAACTGCCGCTGTGACTATTGGAGACTGTGTGCTTCCTGATATTCAGGCCCAAGGCGTCCAGAGACTGGCTCCTGCTGCGGATCACCCGCTACAGCACAGAGAAAAACGGGGGAGGAGACAAGGAGAGCAGCGGCAGGTCAGGCTACGGGAGCCGATAAATCAATGGACCCGAGCTAAAACTCTTTTGATCGGCAGAGCCTTCGATCGAATGCAAGGGCTGGTTTGTCCAGAAAAAAAGCAGTGGATGAATAAAGCGAGATGATTCGAACAAAAAAATTAAGATAAAAAGATGAAGAAGCTTGCTGAGAGCAGTGATGGAACCACCACAGAAGAGGGAAATCACACCACAGAAGAGACTCTACACACACTCAAGAGGATCTGTCTGCAACTCGTGATGGCAATTGGTGTATTCGTGATTGAGGGAACCAATTGAACAGAACAGAATGGAGATAATGAAAGCGATTTATAAAGAGTTCGATCGATTTATGCCTGGACGATCGCATCCAATGCACGAGGACAATGAACTCCTTCAATAATGAGCTCTGCTGATGAAGAAACGCTCTACAAATGGATTGTAGATTGCAGACATCGACATGCCATTACTTAATCTTGGTATTTCAACTGCGCATAAAAAAGATATGCAAAGTACTGAGCGAAGAGCGCATCACATTTTCAAAATGATTCCCGTGGGATTAAGTGGTAATAGAGCCAGTTAGGGTTAATTACAGTAATGAGTGATTTAATTTAGACGTCGTCTATTACATATCTCGGCAAATGGATTCATAAAGATGCATCTAGATCCCAAAGAGAATCCATCAAAAACCACAAGAACCCGCCACACACGCAAAAAAAAAAAACAACGACGATCAAACACAGCAACAGCCAAAGCCACAGAAAGCTTCCTATGCTTTACCGTCTGTGAGCAGCTGATACACCAGGACGTAGCATGAGCCCCGCGTCCTCCTGAATTACCTTAAAGGACTCGAAGAAGCCCCCTCCTCCTCCGCCTCCACCATTCTCCAGCTTATCCTCCTCGCATCCGAGTCCCATCATGGCCTGACTGTTGATGTGCAGCTCCTCGTACAGAGTCTCCAGCAGAGCAGAGCGGGTGCGCTCCTGGGGACAAAATCAGTCCTTTAGCATGTCAAATCTACACACTTTGCAGTAAAAAGCTTAAATCAAATGACATAAAAGCAAATGAATAACTGTCTTGGTGCTTTTTTTCAATCTGTTTTTGCCTATGAAGTACAGTACGGTATCCAGACTTATGAAAGGCACGGCTAACAAAAGTTTCGATTACAAAAAATGTCTTTTGTCCCTGGTTACAAATTTTTTTTGAGATTGACAAACGACAATGGTTATGATGTGGAAAGTGCACGAGTGGTGTGGCGAGAAGAATAAAGCTTCTTCGTGTCTGTCTTTCCTTTCTCGTCTGCCTTGTGACCATTGCATGTAAATTGTATCTCTACTTAATAAATTTTCACCTTAAGAAACGGCTCTCGGTACAAATTAAATTTGTAAGTTGAGGTACCACTCTAATTTTTGGTGATTGTTAATAACTCACCTCCAATTTGGCAAATTTTTCGGCTTTGTAACAGGCGTACTCCGCATTAATAAGCTTGGTCAGCAAAAATTCATGAAACTCTGGTCCCTGCAAGCAAAATGTAACAAAAAAAAGGAACTTAGTAATCATCTATATTGTGTATTAGCATATTTTGATTAATGAGAATAAGATTATATCAATTAGTTGCGACTATTAAAAAATGTATCGCATTTATTAGTTGCATTATAATATTCAAGCACATTTTTCTATCAACTTACCTTTCTAAATACAGCTGGATTAGGGAGTGGTGGGCCGAAGAATGGAACATCATCACGTGCAGTCACGGAAACCTGGACCAGGACAAGATGAAGCATCGCTTGAGAAGCCCACAGCTGAAGAGCACGTAAGATCCTGCGATCATCTACCTTGTAGAGAACGTTGTCGGAACAGGCATTCTCCACCTGCACCACCACATAGGCGTGCAGGAAGTTGGAAGCAATCATGTCGGGCACAAATGGGGTGCTATCTTCTTGAAAAACGATGGCCACGATGTCATTTCCTATATGTCTCTTCCTCTGTAGCTGGAGAACAAAAGGGATTTTAAGAGAATCTATAGATTAATATGTTTAGCTGGAACAAAAGTACGTACAAGCTATAATGGAAAATAACGTGTAAAAAAAAGAAAAATTCATATATTCTTTTAATTTAAATACATTTTTAAATCTTAACCGTTATGGCATTATTTTGATCGCACTTCTGGTTATATGCTAACAGAATTATATTGTGCTCTCTGCTTAAGGATAAAAAAGTGCAATCTAATCTAATACATAGTCTAAAGTTTTACAGTCTGAATACTATTAATAATATATTTTGTATATATATTTTTTTTATATTTTTGTAAATAACATTTTGTATATGTCGTACAGCACAACTTAGTCGATTAGGGCAAAGCTTAAATTTAATGACTTATAATATTAAGTACATAAAATCAAACATAATATTAACTGCAAACACAGCAGTTAGAGATGCATCCCTTTATTAGTTTGAATTTCTACCGTCTTGAGGCACATTTTACTTGACATTGATTTTGCTATCATGCAGTTTGTCTGTGTGCGGAAGTTGTTTTTTTTAAGCATCTCTCAACAGATGGCAGCAAGAGTGACAACAGAATTTGATAGGGAAAAAGAAGCTTTTTCAGCAACACACACACACACACACACACACAAACGGACATCAGTTCAATAACCCTATCTGCTGTCAACCTCCATTCACGTCAGTATGAGCAAGGGAGGCTTTGTGTGTTCTAAATGCAGATGATTCCCTAGGGATCGAGCTCTGAAAACACATTTCCTCTGAGGGGGCTTCTCTGACAGAGAAGGTGCAGAATAAAGGTCACTTTGCGAGTCTCCGATCATCTGCCTGCATTTCAGTGCAGTGCGGCTGCAGGAAGCTGCATCTGACCCAGCGTTAATGAACCTCCTGTTATTCCAGAAGGCTTTAACTCTACACATGTGTCTTATTTGTCATACCACATGGCAATAATCTTCAGAAAATTGCCACTCTAAGCCATCACCCAAGCCTCTTCATCCATTTCTTGGTCACGGTGAGCCAATATCATTGTCTACGGGCATGAAGGAAAGACACGCCTCCTACGTTTATGACCAACCAATGGCACGGCGACATCACTTGCAGATTAGGCGACATCTAATCTAAAGAATTACAGTCTGCTTAAAATATTATTAAATAGATTAATAATATTGTGTACATGTCATACAGTAATTCTTAGTCTATTAGGACAAAGTTCAAATTTAATAATACATTTACAATATATATCGTAAATGATACATATGATCAAACATTTACTGCAAACACAGCAGTTAGAGTAGTTTGTATCTATGGCTAGTATAGAGCAATTTTTCTGTGGGACGAAGCCCACCAAAAATGGAGAGAACACGCAAACTCTCCCGTTCAGAAAGGTGAACAGTAAAATCATTTAAACAGAACAGCACTGGCACTGAAGGGAAAGTACAGTTAGGTTTTAAGTACTTGCTGTGTGTCACCCTCAGTGTAAGGCAGTTTTGTTGACACGTGGAACATGATCTCTTTGCTGTGGAAGTTGTGGTAGACTGACTCAGAACCTGTCTGTCCATGTGAGACGTCCAAACCACCACGAAACCTGAAACAAAAAAAACAACTGATTAACTGACAGCTTTCATTCTGTTTGTTTCAGAATTTAAATTTTAATGCTAAAAGGACAGAGGAGACTTTTTGGTGGTTTATTTTATACTAATTTCTAAATAAATACAATACAAATGTATCATTTTATTTATTCCTGATTAATAAAGAAATAATTATTAGTAATTTCCCGCACCCTTAAAAAATATTTTATTTAATTATTTAGCTTTCCTGGCCACCGCAGTCATATGTCATCGAACAGTCATCGAACAACAATAAAACTCGGCAATGATTTTCTCTCTACAACAATCTGAGTTTATAAGTGTGTGCATGTGTGTGTGTGTGTGTGTGTGTGCAATCAACTATCAATATGAATAGGAGACCACAAATCTTCAAATTGATATTCCACTTTAGAGGAAATTGTTTTCACAAGTTTACATTTATGAAAATTACTCTTTTTTTAACAAGTTTTACAAGTAATCTCTCGGTGCCACAAAAACTAATGAAGCATTAATGTAGGTGTGAAATTATGAGACTATAGTAATTTGGTAAATTTGTCTCATTTGAATTGATTCCCTAGACACACATATTAATCTTAGGGTGAATTCACACCAGGAAAGTCTCTTGCTTTGGTGTACAGTATAACAAGCTTATAAACTTCCCTAAATTTTTGTCAATGTTCCACAAGTTTATGGAATCAGATTAGTGCCAAAATTGTAAAATGTAAATTTCAAAGAAAAGTCTGAAACTGAAAAAAAAGGTTAAGAACGAAAATGTGAACATTGCACGCGAAAAATAAAAAAATCTAACAAAAATGTGAAACGTTCATTTCTTTAATATGCATTGCTATAAATTGAGCCTCGAAATATTTGAAAAGGAAATGTAGCAAAAGCCAAACTCTTCCCTTAAAGACCTCAAATCAACCTCAAATCAACCGTACCAGGTTTAGATGGGGACCAGACTGAGAAAAGACCCCAACATCAGATGGGTCTCAGTATGGTCCCTTCATACACTGGGGTTTGATAGCTGTATTCACACCTACACACAAGATACAGGCCATAGTGGATGAACATCCTGATCAAGGCTGGTGTAAATACATCCATAAACACCACCATAGATCTTCAAATCTTGCGCTTGGTTCCATGTTGTAAAACATTTCCAGGATTCTACCTAGAACTGTAAAAGCGTGATGCACAAACACAGATCTGTTTGTAGGTTTTACCCTTTGAAGTCGTGAAGCTCGATTTTTTGTCCCAGAAACTCCAGAAACTCCACAAAAGCAGCACTCTCATCATTATTCCCAAACAGCTCCTCCTCTGAGGTCTGCACACAGAAAGATAAAAACAGAATAAAACGCTGCACTTCTCACACACACACACACACACAAATGCCATTGGCAGGAAAAATTGTAGCCCACTGTTGCGCAGATGGTTCAGCACAACAAAGAACCTTCATTCATTATCAGAATGTATCATTACTAGGATTATTATTACATTATTATTACTAGGATTATTATTATTACGAACAATAAAAAAAAGTTCAAGCTCCTCGTCCCTATGGCAGGAACACATAATGACGTCTGTGAGAACAAAGCTCCAGAAACACGACAGTAAAACAAAACTCTAAAATTAGCAAACGTAAACAGCCTTTCATTGTGAGTCAATATGTTTGATGGAAATGCTAATCGTTCTTCTGAATAAAAATATCTGCCCACTTAAAGTCAAGGACGCCAATATAAGAACCGAGGACTGGGCCATAAGGTGAGCGCATCTCCATCTATATTAGCTGCAAGATTAAGTGTGTAAACCAGTGGTGTAAAGTACTTGAGACAATTTGACTTTGTAACATTACTTGAGTATTTCTGGCTACTTTGTACTTGTTCTGAGTATCAAAAATAAAATAACTTACTTAAATACATTTGAATGGACACTTACTGTTACTCGTTACATTGTGATTATGTGCAACAAGTCAGCTTTTTTTCTACTGTAGGACGAGGTGATATCGCCATTTGCAGGAATGCAGGTATGAATGCACTGGGTGCTATTTATGAGCTAAATAATGTGAACGTGAATTAGTGCTTGGACCTTTGCGTTTGACTGAGACTGAGAGTTTTCTTTTCATCCATTTTGGTCTGCCATTTTGAATCATTGAGAATTTCTCAAAAATAAATAAAAAATTAAGTTTCTTGTTTTTCACTTGTTTTTTCGAGCCTAAATTCAATGCAAATTCATGCAATTCAATGCAATTGGATACATTACAATTTCTATATCTTCTTGGAATCGGTGACTTGTAATGGAGTAAAAATGTTTACTTTTACTGAATTGTTTTCAAGTACTCTTTACACACTTGGTATTAAAACACTAATTGGTGAGATGAAGAACCTTCTAGGAAAACACTTAAAGATGCAGGTCAAATTGTTCCTATTAGGTCAAGGAGATGCCATAATCCCACCTGAACAATAGTCTAGCGACAAAGCAAACAGTTTAGTTGTTGTCCCAGGGAAGAACTTGTGTGGTAGCCAACTTTGTGAGTGGTGTAAATAGTGAGTAAAGGCAGCAATTTATCATCATGCCAAATGAGAAGTAAATGAAATAAAGGTAAACATGGCTTCTAGAAGGCCTCACCTGTCCAAACCTCTGATAAATGATGCCAAACTTGAAGTTGTTGCTAATGACGTGCTCGTCAAAAGTGACGATGAGTCGCGAGGCCTGAGAAAGAGGAAGAGTTTGATAAAGAAACTGCTTCAACAATATCTCTCACAGAAGCAGAGAGAGATAAAGCCTCTTCTGTTTAACTTCCTGGTGTCACGCTTCAATTAAATACAACAAATGATCCGGCATTGTGCATTTCACGGTTTGTTTTAGCGCAGATGGGGCATTGAAAGTGAGAATGATGATTGGCATTGTGGTGTGTACGTAGGTGACTTGCCTTTGGGTAAAGCACGGGGAAAAAACGGTCCACGTTCACTTCTTCACAAACAAGCTATGGAAAAACAGAAAGAGCACATATTGATCCAGTCCTTAGTCTTTTCTGGCCATGCCAAAGCTTTTCTCTCCATTTTTATCCATAAGGACGACACAGGATTCTCAGGAGCTGTGACCATCAGTCATGTCGCCCACAGAGAAGTGAGACAAATGGCGAGGTTTGAAAAACAATAGTGTCGACCCCTTCACCCCTCCCCGTGCCATCCGCTCTCACCTTGGCCATCTGGACAATGTTAGGGAATTCAGTCAGACAAGATATTGGAATCACGTCGTGATGTGTTTTCATCTTGGTCCTGTTTAAAAATAAAGACGAGGAAAAAGTAAGAGTAACTTGAGTAAACAAGTACCTTGAACTTCAAATCATAATTTCAGTGTGTTGGGCTGGCATTTTTAGAGTACAATAGAACTTTATTTGTCTTTTTAACATAGTATAATATATATGTGGAGGAATACAGTGTTACAGAAGAAGCAACAAGTTAACAGTTACCATAAATTATAATTAGTTTTTAAATAATAATAATACATAATAGTAAATACTTTTCCAGACATTGATTCCTTGACCCAGAAAAAGGGAGAAGCAGTTTAGAAGATGACAGAATCAAACACACTTTCATCTACTTATGGATCTGTTTCAGGTAAAAGATAATTATCAATTTCAATAAAACATAAAATCCTGTTGAATTTGTGTCACTGTTGTTAGGCAGAAACAAGATAATTTGTCTTTTCATTTTTATTAATTTACTCAGTTTAACAATGTTTTAAGTTTAATGTACAGTATCTATTTTTTTGGAGTTAATATTAGTCTTTTAAATAAAAATGTGAAAATGCCTCTCATAAAACATTGTTGCAAGTTGCTCCTCAGTGAAGGCAGTTTAACAGCTCAGAAGTTGTGTGGCGGTCACAGTCATTGTGGCATTAAATGTGTCAGATGGATTTGATGGCAGGAACACCCTGTCATCTTCCCTCCACCCACACACACTGGCCTATATCGTCCATCTGCTGCTTATTGCGGAAATGAGGGTGCCGTGTACATTTGGCCTCTTTAATCCGTGAGAAAACGGTTTTTATTGTGGATCTCAGGAAGCATTTACAGTTGTTGTCTGGAAACAGATCCGTCTGCTCTGCTTAACATCTACAATAAAACCCAATGCAATGTGGGTGGATCTGAGCTGAATGCAATGACCCCTAGAAAGTGGTGGGTTAGGACAGAAGGCAAGGTGAGCAATCTAGAAGTCAATACGGTGGAATTTCAATGGAGCAAACCGAGATCCGCAAATTGAGAGGGAAACAAAGGCAAGGTCACACCTGAGCATGAGGCGGAGATGTTCTTGGTCCCCGATCACATCATATTTCATGGAGAAGACCAGGTGACCTAAGGCGCTGTCCACTGTATAATAATTAAAGTGTTCCTGATGAAGAACCACAAGGCAGAGCTGTGAGCACTCATTCATCTCCACACGTACATTTTCATTAGGTTTTTTTTGGGTCCAAACACTCTTCCATAAATCAAAAGCAAAGTCGTCTTCTTATGCGTGCGCATTACTAACATTTCCCAGGGTTTTTAGGTAATCACTACATTAAGTGCACAGAAGCTTAAATACATTTTACTAAATCTCTGCCTCGCTGTTACAGTCTGGAGCAATTAGATAATTTTGTTAATCCCATCATCAACACTTACAAAAAGATACACTTAATTTAGAGGGTATATGGGGTTTTAAATCGAGCAGAGTATTTTACACACTTTAAATCTATCAAATCCTTTTAGGCGTAAAGTTGAAAATAGAACACATAGAATAAATTATATTTTATGAATATATAACATTTATGAAAAGCTGGCTTGCCGAATCAGTAAGAAAGTGTGAAAAAACACACACTTTCCAGTATTTTAAAATCACCTGAATATATATAAAAATGTTTGCTCCTTTAAAAAGTCATTTTAATTTTAAAAAGTTAAGGTAAATGATATATTGTTGTTTAATTGTTGAAAAAGACACACTTACTTTGCCCAGAAAGTGTTTCCGGAAGATCTTTGCCGTGGTGTTACACTCCAGTTTGTAGCGTGGAGTGGGGGACAGAAACTGATCTGGGTCGGTTCCGTCGTTCAGTTCATGATTGGTCCCTTCAATCCAATAGCCACCAAACTGGGGCAGCAAAATTAGGGGAAATGGACTCTTCTTGGCCAGTACCTTTCATATGATGTAAAGAACAATTTTAACTTGTTCTTTCACTAACTTCCACTACACTACCCGTCAACATCATGTTATGTTTTACCTCGTGTACGCTGGGGTACGGGATATAGTCTTCCTCTGTCTGTAAAGAAACAGTGAGTATGAAATGCAGAGAATATTTAGCAACACAAATCTATACTGCAGACACGTTTTTCTGAAAAACTCCAGTTTTCATTTACACTGTATCTTAAAACCACCAGCAAAATGTGTTTATTTTTATTATAAAAGGTTTAAATCGTCCTCTCACTCGACAGTGAGTGTGAGTTATAGATGGAAAAGAAACTTGCAAACAGTTAAGTTAAGCTAAGCAGCCAAAATCCGGCAGCAGCTGCTCAGTATGTGAGAGAAGATGTTACAGAGAAACATGATTCCATAATGAACTGGTTGAATTTGTGGAATAAATCTGTTCTGTTTCATTCACTATAATATGAAACCGTAAAACCTAACTGGTTGTAAAACGGATGATCTACTGTACATCAATTTCCTCCCAAAATCCTGGTACAATAGTCTCCCAGTCATAGTGGTTGTTGAGTTCCAAAATGTCCAGGAAAAATAACAGTTACACAATACGCACATGAAAATTAGCGTTAAAAATGTAACCTTCAAACGTTTTTTAAAATCAGAAATTCTATTTAAGTTTTAAAAATTGTGGCATATTGACACCGTCATAAAATTTACACAAAACGTGTTTTCAGAACGTAATTGTAACAAAAATGGAAAGAAAGCTAAAGTGACAGTCTGCCAAAATTTAACGGAATTGGATTTCTGCAAAGATCCACGACTGCAGTTTTTTTTCGATAAGTGAATTAAACTTGCTCATCAGCAGGATTATTCAGGGGAACTAACTCAACTAAGTGAACTCGGTGTGGTCAGTTTGATTATTTAAAGGCATCATGGCCTCCAGCCAGAGACGACTGCTCAGCACCAGCTAATCTTATGCGATTGCGGTTCCATTAGGGCGAGAGAAAGTGGGCTTGGGATGTCTTTGAGAAACTAGATGCATCATCTTGACTGATAACCAGCTTGTCTATTTGAAGCCGTCCGCCTGCAGATAAAAACAGCAGTCCACGGCCTCCGACAATACGTGTTTTTGTGCGTGAAAGGACAAAAGGGAATCGTTGAGGTGGACCTACTTTAAGAGGCGGCGGAAGAGTGCATCGCTGTTCATCCATTCTGTTGCTCTGAAAGATTAAAAGACAGAATCTATCAGGCCTATAGCAGCCGTGTCAGCTGATGCCTGACAGCTAAAAAGACGTGGAACAGCTGGAGAAGAGATCAGCTTTACCATCGTACTTTTCACTTTGAAACAAGATTATTTTTGATACAAGAACTTGATAAAGAATGAAAAGTCTAAATGAGAAGGTTCAGAAATGAGCTGTTGAATGTAGAGACACCAACATGAACACAGTAATAGCTGGTTAGTTTAAATTGGTTTAGCTGGTTAATAGATTAAAAAGGGATTGAATGAAATCCAAGGTCAAACTATTGTTAGTGCAGAAATCAGTGTGTTGAGAAAAGCACTTTAGATACTAACAGAGATACAGTATGTCACACACACACACACACACACACACACACACACACACACACACACACACACACACCCACGCACGCTTGCACGCACGCACACACACACACACACACACACACACATTAGTCACAGAAATCAATAACAGCCCAAATTCCGTCAGTCAGTGAGAAAATGAAATTAAAGTTGATATTTGACTAGACTATTTACAGTCATTATACTGTACAAAGTTTATACTAACGGCCTAAAGTTCAAGCTGTCAGATTTCACTATATTTCTGTGACAGTGATGAAAGACCACATTCGCATCCAACAGGTCTGACCAATTGAGTGAAGATTTTCCAACACATTTGTCATTTCAGTCTTCCATACAGCTCGATTAACGTCTCATTTTCAGATGAAACAGACATTTGTTCTGGTTGTTTATCGCTGCAGCCGTTATTTAACAACATCCAGATTAAATATTCGGTTGCTTCCTGATCCATTTGGTACATTTACGTAGTTCGCTTAAGACATCTGTTTGCCTCAAGTCAGAAATAACAAAAGTACTGTACATGTTTGCATCAAATGACGACCGTCCATTCCTTCGTTTCTACATTCTATATCCGTCCATTCCTACATCCAGATCTTCCTGTAGGATTAATTTACTCTGCTACTCAGATTGTGTATATTGTGTCTGAGACGTGCAAATGCGAGAAACAAGTCTGGTACAGAAAGAGAAAAAAGGAAGAAAACAAGCAAAGAAATGTAAATAAAAGCAGAAAATAAATTAGGAAAAAACACATTACCTGCATTTTCTCAATCATTTCAAATAACTCAGTAGTCTGGAAGAAAGGAGATGAGATGAAATGGGATGAGTTCAGAAATGACTGAGAGATTACATTCTCAAGACGTGAATGGCTGAAAACTCATAATCGGTGTGTGTGAAACTCCAAACGGCTGCTGTCTGTGAATGTGCGGTGTGTGTTTCTCAGGCTTTGTGCTGGAATCTGCCTTTTAGAGTGTCGCGTTGCATTCTGGATTTTAGTTGTGCTTTTGACGAACTATCTCAGTATCTATTAAAATCCATCACATTGTCTGTTTCTTCTCTCAAAGGAGGAGAACAGATCCTCCACCAATCCACACAACTTCAATAAGGCGACTATTGTTGGGCTTTAAAGCTCTATTCACAATGGAGATTTAATAAAGAACACTTCAATACACATTCAATATTGTCTTGGGACAATGTTAACGTTCACTGAACACCTAATAAACACTGAATCTGATACTTATGCAGAACTTCAAACTTGCTGAAAAGTTTTGTATACTTTACAACTGGGGTTGAGAGTAGATTTCGGTTTAGTTGTTGGGACAATCCTCAAAAACAACATGAAACGGTAAAACAATCATCTTTAGTTCATTGAGATTGAGTGCGGAATATCTCCCAAGGCTTGAACAAACACACGCTGTACGAGGCGGAATTGTTTGAAAACACTGCGAGTTCTCCGCCATGGACAAACAAACCCGACAGCTGAGATCAGAAAGAAGTCTAGTGAAATGTAACAGCATTCAATGGGAAAAAACCACACACAAAAATCACAAAAAAAAAGTGAAGGACGGGCCTAAACAAACTTGCTGTGCTGACAAAACACAACTAAACAACTTCATAAACACAATTTGAATTTACAAATCAACATACACTAACAGCAATACTTATTACAAAACATCTATTACATGTAACTTCACATTGTAACAATGAGGGAATCGTAAAACTAAGGCTCGCAATAAACTATATCTTTAGGAATGTATTTACAGTAAATCATACAATTTGTTTGTAATTATGCATTACGCGCAAAAATCTCAAAAAAAAAAACCCTCCAGTTTTGTATGTGCTAACAGATAAAGTCGGTAATATTTATGCTAAATGTTGATTATTCACACTATACAAACAAGTAAAGTACATTTTTTGCGTGTAAATGTGAACTACTTACAGCGTCACGAATTGTCCAGTGAGCTGACGTCACCTGCAATACGCTGAACCGAGTTGAATTACTTTTTGCCATTTTAAACGTGACATGCAGCAATCAAAAACATTCTACTCCAAAAGCGTCATTGACTCCGTTCTCGAAAATGACATCCAGTGAAAAAAAGCCATGGCAGAATCCAGGTCAATATCCCTGTCAATATACTCTGGGAGGTGTGTACATCTTTCTAACCTGAAGTCTAAGTGTGTGTTTTAGCATAATGATTCCTTTGGAACCGGCCTTGTCCTCTCTCGGGCAACACTGTGCCGGGGATGTTGCATTCCAACAGATTTAACTTTCTCGGCTTCTTGCACTTTTTCCTGCTCTCTCTGGCAGGAGTTCAAGATAAAACTGTGCCTGGATCTGTTCTACTTAACTATGTGGTGAGTCTCTCCCACTCCAAAATCCAATCCAAAACCTGCAGTAGAAATAAAATATACCAGCACTCAACCTTATGTGAAATCAATTATGTTCAGAGTAAGTAACGGCACATAAATTGTCGAATCAGTAAGAAACACTTACTTATATAAGCAATTTTTAAGAAACATTATGTGTATCATCATGGAGTCATCCGACATATAGAAGAGCGATGAGTGAGGTGACTTGGAAATTTATTTTGTATTTATTTACTTGGGCCAGAAGATACAACATTCAGTGAATGGACAAAATTGAGAAAGCTGTGGTTTTCAATCTTTTAAAATGAACAGATGGATGTGGATCTTATACATTTTAAGTAACTTATTTATTATTGTATAGTGAGAAAGAGAGAGAGAGAGAGAGAGAGAGAGAGAGAGAGAGAGAGAGAGAGAGAGAGAGAGAGAGAGAGAGAGAGAGAGAGAGATTAAGAAGAGATTCAGTAAGTGGATACGGAGATCTTAGTTCATTTTAGAGAGATATGAGACAGAGGGAGAGCAAGAGAGAAAAATAAAGGAAGAGAGAAGGGGAGTGAGAGAGATATGAGACAGCTGGAGCACAAAAGAGAAAAATAAAGGAAGAGAGAGGGGAAGAGAGAAAGATATGAGACGTGGAGTGAGAGAGAGAGAAAGAGAGAGAGAGAGAGAGAGAGAGAGAGAGAGAGAGAGAGATATGATTGAAGACTGACTTTTGTATAATGGCAGTTTAATAGATTTGTCATTAGACTGACAGGCGTCATTATTAGAGCAACCAGTTCAAAGGAAGCATGTCTGATCGGCTTTAACATTTTGACTCTTCAAAGAGCTTTAATTACAGCACTTACTTTTGAAAAGCCACTCATTTTTCTTATCAAAATCTTTTATTAATGAGAAAAATTACAATATAACAAAAACGTTTGATAAAGTCAAACAGGATAAAGCCGGACTTTTAACACTAACATTAGCCCTAACAATGATAAAACAAAGGGTTTTAATTTTAAGTAATACAACAGTTTAAAAGAATATTACATGCCAAATATTGATGTCGGAATGTTGGAACGTAATATAATGTATCTCCTAATGAACAAGTGTTACAGTGTTACATAAACGATAAATAAGGCCAGTAAATAAATTACCAGAAGAGCTGAGATAGATCCGTCTTGACTACACGCGGATGCAGACCACAAATCAGTCTATTTTAAATGGACAAAAACCGCCTAAAGAATGTTTTTCCTTGTTAAAATTCATGCCAAACTGGCAGATGGAACTGGCAGACTTTTCAAAATGGTGCTTAAAGTCAGGGAGTGGATTTAGAAATGCAAAGTCTCCAGGGCTCTGTGAAGTGAGTGAATCTATTTAATGACCTAAAAACACACTACGGTTTTAGCACAATAATAACCACTTGTTTCATTTTGGTTGTGGATAATAAAAAAGGAACAAACGAACACATGCTCTTTATTTGTATGTAAAGATGCTAATTTGAACTAATTATAACACTGTTAACTTTGTTTTGCAACTGTTTATATTTTCTATATTATTATTTATAGTTTATAAGAGCAAATTTTCAGGAGAAGTAAACTAAAAGGTAACAAAAAATAGATTTTCGGATTTAAAATTATATTTAAATTACATATTTATATTATATATTTAAAGTGTTAGAAATATATATGATTTATGAAAGTGTAACATTTTACATATATACAATTTTTATCTGTACATTTTTCATTTATATGAATTACATTTATTTTTGGTTAATAAAACATGTTTAAAACAGCTTACTGTAAATAAGAAGCTTGACTTCTGAAATAAAGAGCTAAAATACGCAATCGGTTCAAACTAAGTGAATAACAATCGACTTAATGGTGTGAAGATAATTAATCTGTTGTCTTTTACCAGTGCCTGGGTGAAGTGTGTGTGTGTGTGTGCGTGCGTGCGTGTGTGTGTGTGTGCATGCGTGCGTGCGTGTGTGTGTGTGTGTGTGTGTGTGTGCGCATTTGAGAGAGAAAAATGAAGGTGAGAATGCTGATGGGCTTTGCTGCAGTGATGCACATGGATGTTACGGGCCTAATCTCCGCTGTGAAATCAGGCCAATCCTTAATTAATGATCCCCTTCATGTGATTCTCTCTCTGCCTGTCCACCACCATCCTCGGTTCAAAACTAATTAAATCATATCTAACTTTAGAAGACGCAGCCATCGGACTGGCAGAAGGCGGTGGATCAGCAGTCTTCTCTGCTGCTAATTCCGTAGGTTCAACCTCTGTTTACTTTCCTAGTTTTACACAGAGAGACCCAGAGTTCTTCCTACTGATGTCACTGGTTTGTAAGAGTCATACATTTATCTGATAAACAAACAAGTAGGAGCAATTGTAGGAACAGCGAAAAAGCCCGACAGCAATCTGTTACCATATGTCTCTCTGTCTGTATGTCTATATATCCATCTGCATGTCTGTTTGTCTATCTATCTATCTATCTATCTATCTATCTATCTATCTATCTATCTATCTATCTATCTATCTATCTATCTATCTATCTATCTATCTATCTACCTATCTGTCTGTCTGTCTGTCTGTCTGTCTATCCATATATCTGTCTTTCTCTCTGTTAGTCTGTCAGTCTATTAATCTAACTGTCTATCTGTTTGTTTGCTTGTCTGCTTGCTTATTTGTCTTTCTATATTTCACACTTTAGACACACAGGGACTGATTGTCTAGAAAGAGACACCCAATTTGCAAACAACCAAAAATAGCAACACAGCAGTCACATTTCTCAGAGATTACTGGATGTTTGTTGAAGGTAAATTCTTCAAATAAAGCACTTTGTTCCGCACTAAAAATCCGTGATGAAACGAAATTTCACTATATACGACTCCAGTTCCAGGTGTGAAAACTGTTTAGTTTGCTTAAGCGGTTTCACGAGACAATCCCATCTGCGTGTTCCACCTCACGGCCTATATGAATGTACGTTTTCTCAAAGTCAAACCGTGGAAGTTTTTTGTGTTTTTAAACCCAATCAAAGCAGAATGGCGAGACATCCTTTAATGTCAGCTCACAGAAGGGCATCTCTGGCCTGCAGCTACTAAATAAGAGATGAAAACACTCTCGTCTCACGTAAGTGATCAGAAATAGACAGTGCGTCAACTGAAATCCTCTTTGACCCGGCACTGTTTAGACTGAACAGCTCAAGGCACAATCCAGGACACAACTGTTCCTGAACTCCAAGAGGCTGGGGCAAACAGGTCTCATTTAATCTAAAATATCACACATGGCATTTAACTCCTGTTATGGGTGCAAAGGACTTCTGAGTTGGTATGGCATACCGGGACTGGGTTTTAAAAAATGTGCCAATTAGAATTTGAGTTGCCTTTCACATTTTAAAATGCTAACTGTAATTTTCATGAACTGAACTTTCAAAATGACTTTTTGGGGTTTTTGAACTACTGAAAAAGTTGTATTATTGTCATCATTTCTTTTGAGGTGTAGGATGGTGGACCTTGTTATTGGTGTGACATGGCACGTGATTCTTCTCACAAGCTCAATTCTATTCCAGCTCACAGAGTTTACAAACGCTACAACCTCTTTCATATAAAACTACAACCACACACCAAACTTCATCACTCAAACAGCAGATTCATTGTAGTCAAACAATTACCAACAAAAATTTTCAATAATGATTTTAATTTTTCTTAAAAAAAAAATGTATAAATACAAAACAATCCCAACTATTATTTTGCATATATAATTTAACATACCGTATTTGAGAATGATTTAAAACATTTTTCTTGTGTTATTATTTATGTGTCAATTATTCTTGTGTCAGTTATTCCAATGTACATTTTTGTTCTTATTTATGGAAAATAAGATAATTTTAGAATGTTGGCAAATCTATCTGTCTGTCTATCCATCCATATCTAACTGTCTATCTGTCTGTTCGTCTGTCACAAGTCTGTCTGTCTGTCTGTCTATTTGTCTATACAGTACATCTATCAAAAAACAACTGACCCAAAGATCCACCAAAAGTATTTGGAAAGTAGCTAAAATGCACAATTGCAATAATGTAATAAAACATTTTAAAAACCTATTTAATTTTGCTGCCTAAACACATTTTATGAAATACGTGAATACATTTGACTTCTTCCTCTAAAACAACACAAGGATGATTAAACACACACTGGAAAAATAGCACGCCCAGTTGTTGCTTCAAGGGTCATCAAAAGACATTTCACTCACACAGTCAAATCATTTCAGCTATTAATACCAGTCAGGAGACTAGTGACCTTTACCGATACAGCTTGTCTCACAGACTGAGAAATGTGAGAAATTATGCCATTCTGAATGGTGTGTCAATCATGTTTAACAATGACAAACACACTAAAAAAACTAAAATAAATTCTGCACATCTTACTGATGAATTGCGTTCAAGCAGTTTAAACAAACTCGAGACCTGGTGGTACCTTGAGGAACAGAGAAGCGGTGTGAATTGGGGATGGCTGGAACAACGAAGGATCTAGAGGGCTGGAGACACAGGGCTCTCCTCCATCCTGTTTCCTAGGGAGAGAAAAAAAAACACACCTCTGTCAAGCAAACCACATGAGCTCATTTACAAAAGTGAACTTTCAACCAATTAAGTGAACCAATCAAAAATATAAAAAAAGTGATTCACTTTAAATTTAGGAGAATCATTTAAGAAAATGTCTTACATATTTACTAATACAAAAACAGATTCAACAAACCGATTAAAACATATTGTCAGTGCATTTATTACACTAATGCACAGTTATACATTTTTATACACTTTGTGTAAAATGTAAACTTTATGCAACAAAACCTGTTGAGAACAGATTGTCAAAGGTCACATCTAGGCAAAGGTCAAAGGTCACAGCAGGGGACACAATGGCATTGAGATACGCAGCTAAAGTAATTACAACAGTCAACAAATTACCCGCACATCAGACTTAGCATTTTCTCGGGTAGGTTTCCTCCATCTGTCCATTTGATCTAGTACAATAAGCAAGACTGGTCTTTCATTCTTAACTGGTGACCATGGTTGCTCATTGTGCTTTAGCGAAAAGGAATCTAAGAGAATACAATTAGCTAAATAAGAGATTTGGTTAGTGTAAGTAAGCTAGAGACCCTGGAAACCCAATCACCAGACAACTGGTGGACAAATGCTCGCTAGATATATTCCTAAGCAAAAAATGTGACAGAACAGCGTCCAGTTATAGTATCTCAAGGTGTCCTGCGTTTGGCTTGACATGTCAGTACTGGAAAAGTTTTAAAACTCCATTTTAACAGCAAAGAGATTCTTGATGTGAGATTCTCAAGTCTTTTTCCGTTATCCGTCACAGCTTAGATCAATCTTAAACTGTTGTGGGGTGTAAAGCCCAGAGCTGAGGTCAAAAACACTCCCAACAGTGCCATCCATCACAACCAGACAGCTACTTTATAAGCAAATGAGATTTTTAGGACATTGCCATTACGGTTGTACGCTGTGCGACTAAAGCTTTGTCGTGCTTCAAATGGCTTCGCTAAACTCCAAAATCTTACGGTGTAATATTCCGCCGTGGATAATGGAAGTGATGTAATGTGGGAGTGAAAGAGCATCAGCACGGCCTTAAATGAACCGCACTCTGTGCCAAAGCAAACCATAAAACAAAAAGCTCAACGGCCTGCGCTCTCAGCAGGCTCTGCTCCGTCGTACTGCTTTGCCCACAAGTGCTGATGTCCTTAATTACATTTTCCTCCATTACCAGATCATCCTATAGATGAGTTTCAATTAAAGGACTTTGAATAGGTAAATCTCTTTAGCCATACAATGGATTGTTTATGGCTCAGCATGTGGCGGGGGATTACAGCAGCTCTACCACAAACTGCACGGTTACATACAGACTGTACAGTTGCAGCTGCTCCGCTACAGTACAGAGCGATTACGATTCCTGGGTACCGATTCTCTTCCCACACAGGCAAGAGATTCCCAGCGGATTGCTGCAAAAATCTCTGCATTCACATCCAGGATCATTATTTCGCTCCGTACAGCCAAGCAGCAAAAATCTCCTGCACCAAATAAATGAAGTCCTCGCCTTCATTTCTTGAACGGAAATCTTGTGTGCAGTTTATTATATAGATTTTAAACATTCAATTTCATTAAAATTGTAGTAAACACACATTAACCCCGCCTTCTGCTGAGGATCAACTTTTGCGGTTACATCTTCCTTCCTGCTGCGTGGTTTTGATGGCTTCACAAAGTGTCTTGGTTTCTTGCCAATTGCTTCTCCTTCAAACCTCTCAGTCTCGCTGTGTGTTTTACATAACATGTATATAATTAAAACATATTTATATATCGAAATATATATATGTGTGTGTGTGTGTGTGTGTGTGTGTGTGTGTGTGTGTGTGTGTGTGTAAGTGCATATAATATGTATTTATATGTACAGTATATATTTTAGTGAGATTATATATACTGTATATGTACCAGTATATATTTTCTTCATTTTTACTGTTATTGTTTTTTTTTATTTTACGTATATTTATTTTTTTTAAAGATTGTATGTTTTAATGTCTATTGTCTCTTTTCTGCCTCTCTCTCTCTCTCTCTCTCTCTCTGTAAAAACACACATACACACACACACACACACACACACACACACACACAGATATATACATATATATAAAAAAACAGTTGATGTAGGCAGCCTTTAATAGACTTTTTTCAATGCGGATTTGAGAGTAAATCAAGCCTGAGAGAGAATTACATAAACCAGTCGCTCCTGCAACGCTGGCGTTTTTTTATTCACTGAACCAAATGCAGAATGAAATGCAAATCTCACTCGGGTGGCGGAGGAGAAAGTGGCTTTACATATGAACCACGACATACCTCTTTAAAGATGCTGGGCAGAAGTATAAAGAAGTAAAATCTCACAGGTCAGTAACTTTATCCACCAGCACTGGGGCTTGTAGCTTGACCAAGGAGGTTGCTGGGTCATTCCATTAAGAAGTTAATTGTAAACGATGAGCCGTGAACAGACGCTGGTTACTATAAGCTTCTCATCCCAGTCTCTCCGCCACGAAAAAAAGCACTCGACTCTGCCATCATCCTTCTATAAGTAGAAGGTTACATCTCTGCCAGTCTCAGCTTTAGAAGCACAGTCTGCGTTCACCGCTGTCCTGTCGCCTTCATAACCCAGACATAATACTACAACCTGCCAATCCCTACGGTCACACTACATATTCCTGCATACACAAACAGAGTGGGATTACTCACTGTGAGCAGACGAACGTACGATCTAGTCTCCTGCTGCTGCTTCTCTCCACAATACGTTTCTCAAATCAGTCGCACACCTGCTAGAAACATTGATCCTGCCACGATTACTTCTAGTTTGTGTCTCTCTCTTGGCAAATCCACTTCTCTCTCTCTCTCTCTTTTACTCTACCACTCTCTCTTGCGCGTGCTCCTACTATAATACTCTATTATACTCTCTCTCGTCTACTCTCTTGTGCTTCTGCTGCTCTCTCTCTCTCTCTCTCTCGTGCTCCTACTCTACCTCCTTCTGTCTCTCTCCCTCCCTTTCTCTCCTGCTGCGACTCTACTGCTGCCTATCTCTTGTCTTCTACTCTGCCCCTCTTGCTCTCTCTTCCCATCCACTCTCTCTCTTTCTCTCTCTCTTATATTTCTCAACTGTAACCCTCTCTCTCTATCTCTCTCTCTCTCTTTCTCTCTCTCTCTCTCTCTCTCTCTCTCTCTCTCTCTCTCTCTCTCTCTCTCTTTTGCTCCTACTCTGTCTCTCTCTCTGTCATATATTCTTCAACTCTTTCTCTAAGTCTCTCTTGCGCTCCTATTCTGTATCTCTCCCTTGTGCTACTACACTACTGTTCTCTCACTCTTACTCTCATACTTCATCTCTCTCGTTCTCAAATGCTCTTTCTCTTTCTCATGCTATTTCTCTACCTCCCTCTCTCTCTGTGGTGCTCTTACAGTACTCCCATCCCATTTTCCCCTCGTCCCCTCCCCCGCTTGCTTAAACAGTGAGGGCTGTCCATCCGAGCTGTCTGATGGGGCTGTAATTTGCATTCATCGCGCTCTGCCTTAATTAAACACACACCTCCCCATCACAGGCTGTTTCTTGGGAAACCGATTCACCAGTAAATGAAAATGATGCCCCAAATCTCAACTTGGAACATTGAAAGTAGCATGATTTTACACAAGCGTTTTCTTTTTAAACATTCGGTGGCTTTTCGCACTAATGTAAAGAATTACCGTCACCACTAAAAGCTTTTGATGTAAAGGAAGTAGATAAGGTGAAGGAGTGGGAAACCATGAAGATGGTCATTTACTAATAAAATACAGTAGTCAACTCAACAGAGAAGAGTTGTCATGATATAGTCTATAAAGATATTAAATATACAGAATGTCCCTTTGTTTCTGACGGAAAAGTGATTTCTCTTTCGATGGAAAGATGAAAAGGTCAGTAAATTATGAACAATTTAATATAAACAATATGAAAAAAACGTAAGTGCGTTCTTATCAAATAGAGTCTTGGGAAATGTATTTGATATTTAGCTAAAATACTTTGCCATTTCTCTAAGGTGACATCACAAACACAGCCTTCCGGTAAAAAATGTCCAATAATCCATCATTTGAATTTGTGATAAATGTTTTGATAAAATTACAACTCTAACTACTTCACATTACTTGAGATGGACAACATGATAGAGTGAATAGGCAAAATTGTGTTAACACTTTCAAAACCTGTTTAACTAGCGACACACTGTCTGTGTCTGACGCTGCATTATGTCTTTCCGTACCGATGAAGCGAGAAGGCTCAGGTGAGCTCAGTCATCTAACCACCACAGACGTCTACAAGCACAACAAACGTGCACAGCAAAATACTGCTGTCCACCGCATAACTCAAAGAGATGAAACAGGATTAAAGGAAAATCCAACCCATCCCACTGAGAGCCGTGTATTGTAGTAATCAGTGAGCGTAATCTGCTGGCTTTTGAAAGCTGAAAAACACATGGCTCATGAGCGACTTCCTTCTCGTTCAGAGGATAAAGACGATCAGGCAAAACTGGATAGGATGTCATTAAAGTTTATGCAATCGGCTGAATGGGATGATAAAGATGGCAGAAAAAAAGACAATGAATGAATTCCACAGTATGGCCCAGAAACCCAACAATCACATTCTTAATGTAAGGCCTTTTTAACAGAAATGCAAATTTGCTTTTAAATATTACATTACGTTACATTAAATAAACATAACAGCTTGTTTATTTTTGCTGAAATACATGTTTACTACTTTTAGATCTGTGCAATTTTCAAACCATTCAGAGGTTTCACACAACTAAACTGATTTACTCTCAAAAACAGAATTTTTCCTAAAAATCTTAAAGCCTCTTCATCTGTCCTTTGAGATGACACACACACACACGCACACACACACACACACACACACACACACAAAGATCTCCAAGCCCAGAGCAGTTAGTAGATCTAGTCAACAGCCTCAGAGGAAAAATGGTTTTAATGTCAATAAATAGAACCAGACCTTGCGTCACTCTCAAAAATAACAAAGACGAAACTGCTAGAAGGCCTGAACTAACTATACCAAGCAGGACTAGTAGTAACATTCACTTATTAAACAAGCTAAACAACTAATGCTAGTGATGTTAAGATCATTCTTTAGAAGGATCTAAAGAAATGTGCTTTCATTTACGAGTAGATAATATTTTAACAAAGTTCCAACGTAGAAAAGCTCATTAAAAAGCTTAATTTAAAGTACAAGTCTGTACTGTATGTGCTGGAAAAATTAAACTATTCAAATCATAATCCGCTCTGAATATCTGAATACTAATGTGACAAACTTGAACAGGAGAAATAAAAGTTCTCTTTCTCACTGTACGAACCAAAAGTCTTTAAACCAAGAGTTATTCAAGTTTCAAAAATATTGATCTACTATAAATATATTTGGGTTTCTGACAAATTCTGAGCATTTAAAACAAACAATAAAATGCGTCAAATAAAAAATAGTGAAGAAAGACCAAGAGCTTAGCTGACTCCATCTTTACTTCATTACGTTCTCATATAATTTTGAGAAAATGAAAACATTCCAGGTACGTATTACCATGGGACCCACCGATGGCAAACAAAGTCATGTTCAAAACATGTACACAACTCATCTCCGGTGTGGGCAGCGGATTTACCAACAACAGGGGTCTGCGCATTTTACCACTATACAAGATGCATGATCTAGTTTTTGTTAGGTGAGTATGATGATGGGTTGGGTATAAATGTTTTGTTGCTGAAGAGAAGCAGAATGAGTCACATGGCGCAATGACATGTTTTTCTTCCTCTCCGGGCAGAGTGATGTAACTTCAGCAGTCAGACGTCGTGTGACCGAGAAACGACCTCTGGGATTGCACAAGTTCTCATCGTCATGGGAATGACCATAGGGAGGACGCCGCCCACTTATGCCAGACTCCACCCACCAAACCAGCAGGTGCAGCCGCTCCACTTCATTATCTGCAAACATTGATTTTCCTTCAGAGATGCAGCGATTGGTATCAGCATACGGTGTTAATAGTCCTCAAAGCAACATGGAGATATCAATCACACCTATTTAACTTAATTCAGCAGGGAACATCTTCAGCTAATCAATCAAAAAAAACAAAGGAGTCTGTCTTTTAGTGCCTACATTTGAACCAATCGATTTTCTGTGAATTACAATTCACACTAATCTGTCTAGATTTACCAGTGACAGTAGAAGTGATTGAAGACAGCCTTCTATTGAGCGAAATACTGTATAATAAAATGAAAAGGAGAACTATTTTTATTATACAAATGTCGTCTCAGCAACTTTTTTATTTTTGCTCCAAATAATTCAATACTGTATTTCATAGCTTGGATCGAGATTAATTTGTTGTTTCTTTTTGTTAACTGTTACTCGGAGGCAGTTGGTCAGAATCTATGCTTTCACAAACAGACAATGACTCAGCACTTCTGGAAGCCTAAATCATTGTTTTTTTATTAAACCCTCTCTTCTCATTGCTAATGTGAACAAATATCACAAACGGATACCACCTCTAAAAAAATCCTGTTAAAACACAAAAGTTAAACAGCAAGACAACAGAAAAACAGTCCAGACATTTTGGCAAGCGGCCAAAAATCATGCAACTGAAGGCGTTTGCTGAACACTTTGCTGCTACAAAAGGCGAAGGACATTTTATGATAATTAAAAAAAAAACAATGTTCGCGTTTTGCTAAAAATAATTAAGCAATACACAGGGAGAATTTGAACTTAGAAAAAAATACGTTTACATTTAGGCTTAAATATAGGCAACAAAATCAAACTATGTGGGCATGTGGGGGGGGTTCAGTGTCTTGCCCAAGGACACTTAGTTGTAGAATCAGTCGTAGGGACAACCTTTAGGACAACCTTTTGCACAACCTTTAGGACACCAGTCCAAGTCCCCTACCACTGGACCACAACTCCAACACTTGTGTGTGTGTGTGTGTGTGTGTGTGTGTCTAATGTACAGTGTTGTGTAACTCCAGCAGCTACATTTCACCACTTCTAAAAGGCAAGTGAGTCGAGTCTTTGATGCACAGCACATTCATCTGACATTCCTCTCATCTCCCCATGTCCCCGCCATCAGAAAGCCCCATGGTGCTACTGGCCCTGAAAGTGTTTTGCTGGAAAATACTCAAATAAATGACTAGTTTGAGAAGAGAAGTGCATACACTGATAAACTAGCTGCGTCCCTTCAGGCCGTCATCATTTCACATGACCATTCCGCACCTAAAGAGATATCGGAGTCAGCTGAATCCCGGGCACGTCAGGAAACCCACGCCTCTGGCATACACACAAGCACATGGACGAACACACACCACCTCAACTTTTCAAAATAACTGCACAATGCACGACTATAAATCTACGGCAACAGCAGGCTGTTTTAATATTAATGACCACTGGAATTGTAATGAAGCATTCTGGAACAGTCTTTCCCTTGACGACGTCCGCCACACACAGCTTCAACACCTTGTTACGAGTGAAACACAAACTGTACAAATAATAATGTATGATGTTAAATAAAAGATTCTATAATGTCGGGGAAAAAAAAACAACGTTCTTAAGAAACATGAGTTTTGAAATGCTTCTATATGTTTCGGCTTGCAAACGTCTTGCGGCTTGTCAAATTGTAGCTATATTTAGTCAGTTGAACGTAAGAGACGGTCTGAGCAGATTAGGTTTGACAGCTTCCTCATCCTTTCTCCTTAAAACTACCTAATAATTCTCCATAAACACATCGTATTATTGCATGACTTTAAAATCCTATGGAATCTTTCGAATTTGTTATCGATCTTGTAATGTATTTATGCATCGAATATTTCCGTTCACTGTCCAAAAGTTGGGTTCTTCCGTCATATTTATGTTGTTGTTTTTTTCGTTACAATTCACTACATGTTTTTATTGTATTTTCTTGCATTTGTGTAGTCTTCAAAATGTTTTAATCCATTATATCTATTGCATGTATATGTATCTTTGTTGTATTTATGTGTGTTTTTATTGTATGTACGTATAATCTTTATTATTTTTATATGTATATATGCATCTATTTTAAGTATGTATGAGTATCTTTATAATATGTGTATACTTATAGTATTTATGTGCCTTTATTGTATTTATGTGTGTCGTTATTGTCCGTATATGTATCTTTATTGTGTGTATATGTATCTTTATTGTATGTATGTGTATTTTATTGCATGTTTATGTATCGTTATGTATCTTTATTGTATCTATGTGTACCTATGTGTATCTTTATTGTATTTATATGCATAATTATTGTATTTATTTACATGTGTCTTTATTGTGTTTATATGTACCTTAATTGTATTTAACAAAACAACGTGAACCCCACAGAAGAACACACATTCTCTTGTCTTTATGTGTTTTTTTTTCTCAATGTGGTCAAATTTCAAGATTTTTCCACCTTTGGTGTTTATTATTATATGAATGCTGTAACTGATACAGAGTTTCAACAAGCAACACACAAAGCTTTAGTATTATTTTTCCTCATTGTTATGGATGAAACACACTTGCTGGTGAATTCCACCAGGGTCTAAAAACGCTCTCCTTCCTGTGACACCCGAGCTTTTCGAGGAAAGAAGAATGAGATGAACAAGTGCGTCAGTTGTTCCTGACATATTTCCACACTGATAGAGTGCCTCTTTGAAGACAGGAATGTACAAAAGGGCAAGAGGAAGACTCTTGATTGCTTTCAAACATCTCCAAAATGTCAGCAGCCTCTTCACAGCAACAGGTCAGTCAGATTAACGCAAGTGCACGGAGTTAATGAGAAAAATATACAGTGTGAAGAAAATTTCCTCTAAAAGAAGACAGGTGGGTCTCTCTGGTCCTTGAATGGGTTGAGATGACCGGAGATAGATCTGGATGGAAGACCAGCGGCCTGCAATCCGAGAGTTGTGTTTTTGTTGCTGCTAAGTGCTTCCGGATTTAGCAATGCTCTGATATTAAGATAAGAAGCTGCTGTTTGGAAAAGTCGATATGGCTCAGAGACAGAAAACAATTTCAAATGATTTAGAGACAACAAAAAGCAAGAGATTTGGCCGTAGAATTCACATTATCTGGAGCTAGCATATATGCTAGTGCTAACTAGGCATTTTATATAAAGCATGTCCTTCTGAAAATTAGGTCTTGATCCGTCATCCATGATGAAAAATTTTTAATGAAACATCACTGGTGCATCCAAGCACAAGCCATCAAGCTTCAAACCAGTCGGAATGCTTTCATGAAAACCTAGGACATGTCCAAAACGCATGCAATGAATACAATCTCACCAGAACGTTCTCCTCCGGACTCAGAAGGACGAGCAAGGCATTGTGGGTATTTGTATTGTACTTATTGAAGTCTCCTCACTGGAGGTCTCAAATCACCAGGCCTACAGACAAGATTATGGTCCAAATCTGGATCACACCGTGACAACTGAATGATCTTCTTCCCTGACTCATTCAAAAACACCAAGACTGACTCATAATCTCTTTTTGAAGTGTTTTTTTTTTCTATAAATGCCAGTCACGTTGAGACTGATGTCACCTGATGATGCTTTCCGTTGGCGTGCTCTAATTTTAGCCGCAATTCAGCCGACGTCAAAACTCTCATATCAACTCAACAATAACCCACTTCAGAACTTACCGACGCTTAAACTCTTTACGAGAATAAGAAGTGCAGGAAAACACAATCCCATTATGTCTGTCAAGTGGAAAAAATAGCTCAGAAAACTCACTCCACCACAGTTAGAAGCCAGTTTTTACGCAAGTGTATCTTCAGCTATGTGCGCGGGAGGCAGAGACAGATGCATCTCGGTCCTGAGGTTAAACAGAGGTTCATGTGGAGTCACGAATGCTGTCAGAACCGGAATCTTGTTTATTTTATGGTAGGGGACGTCAGGACTGACCTTCAGGCTGCTGTCCATCTGGGCCTGGCTTCACGCCCGGCCTGTCGCCGCACACAAGCTTTCACTCAAACAGACATGGGTGTCAGTGTCGTATTGGTCACTCCGTCATGTCGACCTGCAGAGCTGTTCCGACATGAGACTGCAGGACGTCTTCTCTGCGCAGTTCTTCCCAAACACTCAAATCAGACCCAGTTGTGGTTCAGTAGGAATTTGCACTTGTGTCTAAGAGGTTGCAAGTTCAAATTCCACTCCAGCCGAGTTTAAAACTGAGGGTCCTTCAGCAAGACACTGCCCACCAAAATTCACGGCTTAAGACTGCCAACTGCTCCGTATTTTGTGTGTATTTTCGATTAATGGTTAAACACAGAAAAATGATTGATACGGCCCCTAGTGGCCATATTGACAATCTCGCTATTTTTACTCCTACACTTTACACTCCCTGAGCGCACACACATATACACACACACACACATACAACACACCGAGATACACAATTCATGCCTCACGTGATGAACAATCATTGACTTTTGTAGATTAATCTTAAATTAACCGAGTGAGATTTTGTGTGAGATTGTCAGTGAGATTCTTTCTGTGTGTTTGTGGCCAAGATGATGTGAAAAATGCCAAACCGCATGAAGGCTGATGGTTGTCAGATGGGATGTTTAGAGCAAACAGCGAAATTAAATGATAAAGACAGTACTTACCACAAGCTTCTGGCTCTGGTAAAAGTCTTATCAACCCTGAAAGGACAAAGCAATTCACTTAAACACAATCCTTGCTTTGGCTTTGCATAAAACAGCATTCGGCTTTGAAAAGTGTTCAATCTTGGTCTTAAGTGATTAAAAAATAACATTCTTACTTCTTTAAAAAAAAATAGATAGAAAATCGATAACGCTACAGTCACTAATACACACAAATCACGCAGCTACTTAAAATTAAATGTCACTCTCGCAGCCATTAGTGACATTTTCGCAAAAGTTTAATACAGTAGATGAAAAAAGTTGGTTGATGCTAAATTATGACTCAGAAAAATAATTTTCAACAATTAATGATTTTTTTTTTACCATTTTTTATTTTCCTTAATGATTTTGTTTTTCTAGTTAATAAACAAACAAGTAAAATGGCAATCAATTTGTAAATCAATTATGGCTGTTAGAGGTGAAAAAAATATGGTGTTTTTCATTTGAACAAACTGACAAATCACATGGAAATCACTGTAAAACTGCAAATAGCAATTAAAATGTTTAATGAATGTGATTATTTCTAAGAAAGAGAAATGAAGATTCGAACATTATTTTGACCACCAGCAGATGGTGTTGTGATACACTCTCCATCCAAAGCAAAATAAATTTTTTAAAGTTCATTTTAGATCATAAATCTTAAAATGTTAATCAAAACATTCAAGCTTGAGTTTACAACAAAACAAGACGACAACAAAAACATTTCATTTTCCCCGACAACTCAGCAGTGCTTAGTTTCCCCTGCTGCTGTTTACATATTCTCATATTTCCAGTCTGTTTAACTAAGTGTTTGAAAAATGGATTGATGGGAATCCATCTTTACCGGAGCCCGTCTGTCCTGGATCAGGCTTCATCTTTACCAGCAGACTTCTGTGGTATCCCTGACCCAGAGCCAGAAATAGAGGCAGGGTTGCTTCTGTTTGAGTGGAAAGAGCTAGAATGCGACGACACTGAAAGCATCCGTGGTGCTGACAGCTGATGCCCACTTTACAACCCGCTTTCCTGCTTCACCTCTAAATACAGACAAAAGGCCAATAAATACTTTTATTTGACAGCTCTCACTTCAGGAGAGACGGCGCCGCTAAAAAAAAACACAGGACAGTTGATCCACTTGCTGCTTTCAGATGTGTCAAATGAGACTTCACAGACTAATGTAGACTACAGTCTAATTCACGTACCAAACACGTAGAAAACAATAATTTTTTTCTATAAAGTATACCGTATATTTAGGATTTAAGATCTTTATTGAATAACTGGCCCGAACAAATCATGCTGTTAAAATAAAAATACAGCACCGCCTTAGTCTCATTCAGATATTTTCATTCATGATTTCATCATTTACTCAAGTTAAATTAATATTGGCCTTTTTGCACATTATGCAATGTGTCTCTGTTGACAACAGGTGACTGGCCGCAAAAATATGATAATATGTTTCATTTAAGCTGATTTATTCACCCTATTGGACAGATTCATTTTGTATATTCCATTTATCATTGTCTTAAATTGTATGGAAAGAGAATGCATTATTCAAAAGAAGGTATTCTGAGTGAACTGAATTGTTGAATGAATTAAACAACTATTTTAAAATCACCTATCTTTTGTCTGTCTGCATATATTGTGATTTATTATAATATATTTTCATTTTACTCTTATGCTGATTCACTTCTTATACTGCGCTTTTTGCGAGAAAAACTTTAGATAAAAACGTCTGAGAAACCAATAGATATGTATTACAGAACATATTTAAACATCTAAGTGTTTTCACAACCAGCATAACTTGATACAGCCACATTTTTACACAACAAAAAATGACTGACAACCTGTGTGTAAGATGCAAAACAAACTGATTTAAGCCCTGGCGCCCGTTTAATAAGCTCCATCTCCAATCTGCGAATAAACAGCAAAATCCCCGGGTTGCTCAGAAACGCAAGCAGTACGTCACTCAAAGGCCTCGGGAGGCACGAACGAGTGAATCCGGCAGGGAACCCTGAGAGTGCCATCCGACTGGATGTAAATAAAGCCTCGACTGAGTCACACATATCATTTTTGATTTATTCGCAAGTTCAAAGACGCACGAGGCATTGAGGAATTTGTCCACAAATCTCCTTGAATGAAGAACGTGTCAGTCATATGACGCTTTTTGTTAGCAGTCTGGTGACGAACCAAACGTGATATATTTTTCCATCCTTGGACTCGGATTCACCTTGTCTCCAGTTACACAGAGTTCTCATGAAGAAAAGAAAAGAAAAAAAGCCTTGACTGAGGCAATGTGTCAGCCATGTGTTTTCTAGTGTCTGGTTATTATCCAACTAAAATTACAGGAAGGATTGCTTGTGCACCGAACCAGATATTTGAATATTGAAAGATCCTTTGACATTGCAAACGAAGCGCCCAGAAAATGAGCAGCAATAATTAAAAATGTGACTCAAGCGTGCAGACGGAAATGATGGGCGCCCTCGGGCTCATGTTGACGGCACAGAGCTGCGTCCTTACAAACGCAAATAAATAGAGGATTGATTGTTTTGTTAATCTGATGTGTGCTCTGTCATTTCTGCATGTTTCTGAACATTGCTAAATAGATTATATTGTGATGTACATCAGAGGAAATTACGCAATGCGATACATTCGACACTTTGGTTGACTTTTGTAGTGGTTTAAGTACTTGAGTAAATGGACTTTTTTACATTACGTAATAAAGTTGCTCTTTCGCTCTCGTAGTTGCTCTTTCTTGCATATTTGAGTTTGACTAAGACGGACCTTGTTCTTTTTTTCCATTTTGTTCTGCCATTTTGTTACATTTCATTTTTATATCAGGAAATGAAACCTCATTAATAAGGAGTTGCTTAAGAGTCAGAAACTGTTGTTCTGATGAAACCGAGCGTGGTGAGCATGCTCACCACCATGTTCAAAGACTTTACTGCGGTACATGAAAGGCATGTTCTTCTTTTCTTATTCTCTCTTTTCTTTGCTCCAATTAAGCAGAAAAAGCAAAAAAAAAAAACTTTGTCACGAATAAGCAAACAGTATTGGGCTTATGTAATGGGATTTGTTTCGGGACTTTAGGACTTAGCCTGAGTCACGTATTCGGTATTGACAGTATTTACATATCTCTTGTAGCCCCACTAAATAAATAAATGCCCACCCTTGCATTATGGCCCATAAAGACTTTTGCCCAAGAGATGGAATATTGCAAGCATTTTGCTATACTATAATTCCTTCATTTTTTGTGCAATTCAAATAATAACTGTACCATTGTTGCAGTAATACTGTAATTACTCATTAGTATTTGTAATACTGCAATAATAGGACATTACAATATAAAAATAAGCAGTTTTTTTGCCACACATTTATATTATCTGAACAATACTGGCAAATCCAAACATAATCATGCTATACTGCATCCCTCAAATCTTCCAGCACACACGTAATATTAAGGAAAAGGCCGTATTGACTGAGATTTATAACCTTGCAATAAAAGAACAAAAAATAGATGGTCAATATTTGAGGACATGTATTTGTCGAGCCTCAAGATAGAGACAGACGTGACGAGTGATTTAACAACCAAATGTGTCACAAGCTGGTTTTGCCGTCCAAGATAAATGATTATCTCTCTGGTGAAGAAAGGAAAGATGGTGCGGACACCTCATAAATCACGTCTGCAACACTTCACGACTACTAGAGCGGAAGCACAGTGACCGGATTGAATCTAATGCATAATTAAATAACGGCTTTCAGAAGAATCACCCTAACGCCGTTCGACTCCATTGTATTCGTACAGCTTTTCAATACAAACATAGTTGGATGTTTACCTGAATTAAAATGAAAATACATGTAAGTGTATTTGAGCACCACTTTTTAATTTGACTCTTATCTTATTTGTCGGTTTGCCTTGTGTGAGTTATATCTCACCAAGAACTTCCATCAAGGTCACTGATGCGATGGCCTTGTACAGAACAACATTCAACGTGGACAGAAAGGTCCAAACTAGTTAAGAAATGAATCTCGGAGAATGTTTCTGTTATAATGGTAATTTTCATTTTGTGGCTATATTATTTTAATTGAATTGTCAAGCACATTGCTGCTGTTTAAAGTGCTTACTAAAGCTGACTTGACTTACTGAGATTTGAATATGTTGATAATACAGATAATCTTTAATATGCAGGTAGTTAAATTGGATTTTAACAACATGCTGCTTATTTACGTAGAAAATGAGAGAAATTAAAGTAAAATAATCTCTGCAATGTGGTGAAAAATGGATATGTTATTCAGATTAGAACAAACTGTAGGGAGTCGTGAGAATTTGCCTATAGCTAATTTAAGTGTTACATAAACATGCATTCGTTTTTCAAAAAAGCATGCGCACACACACAAGCCAACACAGGACAAACAGACTCGGTCACACACCACACACACACAATTACACAGATGCAAACGCACAAAATGCAAACACAACCACACACACAAATATGTAAACAAACATGATGTAAACAAACTTGCACACACAGACAAAAACGTTAACACAAACGCATACACTCAATTCTCATGATTGTCAGTGAAACCGTATATAACCGAATAACGTAGTGGTGACACACAAAGCAGTTCCAGCCACGAGTCTGTAATCAGACCCTGAGAGCCACAAACAAACCCACTGCATTTCTTCAAGTTTCAGCAGAACTTTGTCTCCAACCCGTGTCTGCATTTACACAACAGCACAGGTGCAGATGTCCATTAAAGCCCAGTAGCACCTGTCGGGCGACACAGAAGGCTAGAATCTCTCTTACATGTGACATTTAGGACCAGTGCGGTGGAAAATTTGACTTGGGGTCTCGAGAGTCTTAACTTCTGTGATCCACTAACCAACCCTTAGAGAACCAGAAGTCAACGACTTCCACGAACTGATGCTTTAAATATTGTGTACATATAAATAAATACTCATTAACATAAGACATTTAGATATTCAAAGATATGTATTATACAAAGTGGAAATTCACTTTTTAGTACCGTATTTATCCCATAATACTGACTTATGTGCACCTTATTTTTTCTGTTTTTATTTCACACACAGTTCACACATTTTATCCTAGATTGTAGGATGCACAACCAATTATTAAACATTTTATTTAGAAGTTTAACTGCACATTTTTGTCAAAAATATATGGTAATCTTTTGCAGGGTCTGCGTGAAACCCAGACAAGTAGCTCTGACGTGCGATTACAGGAAGTGTATGAAATCTGTCCTTCAGAGCCAATAAATGGATGCCATCTCCTTCAATAACATTGAAATGAACCCAGTTATCTTCAATTCCATCTATGATAACACCCAAAGGCTGGAAACGTGACAGAAAAGTTCAATCAGGCGAAGGACGCAGTGGTTTGCCTTGGTTTGAGACCTTCCTATTGGAGGTGAATAAGGGTCTAAACCCTTGATGTTTTAGAGGTCACTACATCTTTGTAATGTAAAGTGGAAAGCTAATGAAAAGCCCTCAGCAGCCTCTTCATAATGCAATTCATCCGTGCAGAAAAGCAAACAAGAGCGGATTACAGAAAAGCTAACGCATCATTGTTATTTGACAATGACAAACACTAGACACATGAAGGGAAACACAAAATCCCCAAACTTCCATAACTACATGGCGATTTTCAACCTACTACCGTACTTTTATGACTAAAAGGTGCACCGGATTATAAGGCTCATCAATAATAAGCATCCATTCCCTGATCATTGTCACTTTTTCCCATAAGGCGTGGATTTTTTATAAGGTGCAGTCGTTTTTTCTAACTTTTTTTTAAATTGTATTTTATATATACTTTATAGAAGCATACGGGTACATCATGCATTACTCTTTCACATTTAGTGTCCCACTTTTTCTTGGTGTAAAGAATCTGCGACCTCCAAAAACGATCAAGCGATCGGCACCGATGGTTCCAAAACAACACGGCGCTTTTCCACATGGCTGTTCCTAAACAAGCTACACTCAGTTCTGCACTTTTTTTTCAGCTGCCATTAAGGAGGCTACTGTGAATGTCCATGTGACCGTCTCTCTTCACTGTCATGTGGGAATATTCTACAGTGAGCGCACGAATAGAAGAGATTTCACAATCCAGGACAATGTACCGGCCTGTTGTTTATTTCATTACGGTCCATTAAGAGTTCATGAGGCCAGAAAGACGAGCTAACAAAGCATCATCAGCCTCCATTTACAAAATGACTGAATTCATATTGCAAAAAAGAACACTGGGGCTTGTACTTCCAGTCGTTTCCGATAAAAGCTTCACAACAAAAAAAGAATAATATTTTTCCTGAGGAGTCTTGAGTTCATCAGACCTAACAAACAGAACTTTATGAAATCTAGCTTTTGCAGAAAAGGTGCATGCTTATGAAATCATATAAATAAATCTTCTGCTAAGCAAATCGGCTTGTTTTGTTAGATGAACCAGGAGCAATTTCTGGAAATGACTTTTGGATGTCACAATCATCGGGACCGAGCAAATGCCATAAGTAAATGCCGGAGACAATTTACAGAGAAAATAATGAGAAAATAAATCAAAGGATGATTTTTTTTTTCAATCACCAATGACGCAGAAAATTACATAATCAGCTAGGGAAAAACAACAAGGTTGGATTGAAATGCTGTTTCCTATATACCATAAGTCGTGAATTTGTAACTTTTTGTTTTTAAAAGAACTAAAAATTCTAATTAACAAGGAAAACGTATGCATGTACCTGAGTTAAAGACTGGATGGATGGATGGATGGATGGATG
>CM051495.1:13252177-13307184 GCA_028031935.1 Paedocypris micromegethes
GATAGATAGATAGATAGATAGATAGATAGATAGATAGATAGATAGATAGATAGATAGATAGATAGATAGATAGATAGATAGATATGGATGATAGATGGATGGAAGGATGTGACATCAATAGATATATAGATAGATATAGATACAGGTGACAAACTGATTATTTTCAGGCAGACAGACGGGAGGCCAGACAGACAGATTGATAGATAGCAGGCAGGTGGTTATAAAGACAGAAAGACAGACAGACAGATGGACAAAGAGATTGATAGCTGTCAGACAGTTACACAGAGATACATATGGATGAAACAGATAGACAGACAGACATACCGATAGATAGATAGACAGACAGACAGACAGACAGACAGACAGACAGACAGACAGACAGACAGACAGACAGACAGATAGATAGATAGATAGATAGATAGATAGATAGATAGATAGATAGATAATTTAATTATTATTAATTATTAAATTTTTCACAAGTGATAAAAAAGTTCGGCCACTTCTGATAAGAGACGCATGAGTGGGACACGCTCCTGATTTCAGCTACACACGGACAAGCCTCAAAGTAAAATACAGCCGTCTCGCACCTGTTGAGTGACAGAATGAGAGTCTGACATGAGTCTGTGGGCTTCAATAAAGTATAACCCAAGTTTGAATTCCTCCTTATAGTTAAACAAAAGGCCACTTAAAGGAGTCATAATCGAATCCTCCGGGCCGGTTGTTAGAGTAAACAGCTTGTGATTGTGTTAAAATCCCAGGCTGCTTCACACACAGAGGGTTTCTGTCTGTGAGTTAACCACTAATTCTGTCTGAACAAAACCGCCTTCTCCGCTAAAATGGCCTTTAATGATGGATCTTTCTTTAGAGTGTCCATGGCTGTCCTGTCATTTGGCTGGAAACCGAACAAGATGAGTCGAACAATACCTGAAGTGTCGAACTACAATTCTAGCTTTTTGCACGGCACCAGCGTTTAAACCTACAACATCCTTAGCAAGCACTTGAAGCACAAGCCACTTCTTTACTAATCTCGCAATGAGAAAATGCTCAGTAAATGTAAACGGGTTTTGCTCTTACCCTCCATATGCTCCAAAAGTGAAACTCCTCTTTCTCTGTGGCATCTTGGCTAATGGACACAGGCTCAAAACACAAGACAGACTGAACTCAAGAAAGACACACAAGTCCTGCCTCGAGCTCTCTGGACTCACTGTGTGTTTTCATGTGTAACTGTACACATGCAGCACAGTGTCCTTCATTTCCACTCCCCTGACACTCTCTCTCTCTCTCTCTCTCTCTCTCCCTCTCACGGTCCCTATTGTTTGTTTCTCGATGGCTCTATAATTCTCTCTCCACGTCTCCTCTTTTCACTGTCATTATGGCTCTCTCTTTCTCTCTCTCTTATTTCTTACTTCGTCCCCCCCTTCGTCCCTAACCACTCTCTCTCTCTCTCTCTCTCTCTCTCTCTCTCTCTCTCTCTCTCTCTCTCTCTAAGTCTCTGTCTGTCACTCTCTCCCACACTTTGTTCCTATGACTCTATCAGACTCTCTATACCTCTCTTTGCCTTTCTCACCCTCACGCCTCCTCAATAAAAAGTGTTTATACATTTCTACTTTCTCAAACCAGCATGTCACCCCAATCAAATGTTCAATTCAGTATTTAAAGATTGAAAGGCGAGACATTTCATCGCAATTTCATCATAAATACTTGAGTTTCATCATGAATGTTTAATTCACTCTGAATGAGTCTTGAAAGGAATGTTAAACAAAAAAGTCAAAAACTCTATTTTCAATAATAATCCTTTCAATTTTTATTTGGACGGCACTTTACAAGACCACCTTCTCAAAGTGCCTTTTACAATGCAAGAGCACATACACACCATCCTTTTGCCCGGTAAAATAGTGGCAGCCAAACGTGCCAGCGTCCACTTCATCCGGGCATACACCATACAGGCACACACACACACACACACACACACACACACACACACACACAGATTCACCTGAAATGCACGATTTTTGGATTGTGGGGGAAACCGGAGCACCCGGAGAACATGCAAACTCTGCACAGAAAGGCCCCGATCGACCTCAAATTCACACCTCTAGTCACAACTAAACTTTCTTGTGGTGAGGATAGAGCACTTGCCACTGCACCACCGTGCCTTTAATAAACTACACAGTTCAGTGTTTTGCAATTTAGTGAAAGACTAAATTCTATTGTGAGTTGATTAGCAAAAATGCAATACAATGTTTTTAAATGTTGATTAATTAAATTTATTCCATGACTCCAATTGTACAAATTGGTTCTTGTATAAGATGAGGCAAGAGTGATTTTGAATGATTTGATTATTAGTCATAATTTACAATACAAAAATGTAACCTTATTTGTCGTTTTGCAATTCTGTGAGTTTTGCCAGTATAACCATTAGGTAAAATCTGATTGAAATATACTTTTGAGCATTTTCCTTTCCATTTGTACTTCTCCAAAAATGAATAACTTATAATGATTCAATAGCTGATAGAGCTCCAAGTCACTTAATGTACTGTGAGACTTAAGGAATAATAAATCCAAACCTTCACAGAAGTGCAAGTGTAGGTCAGTCATTGACAATAGCTGGATTGTGACTCTTGCTGAGCGAGACACGCTTGTCTGGTGTTTTGCTTCTGTAAGCAGAAAAGACTCTTCTTTGACTCTTGGGTATGTTTTGGTTCTTTATCAGGAGTGGATGGCACCCAGACAGCTAGAAGAACGCTAAAGCTGAGATCTCCTCGCAGATAGTTGAGCCTTATCAGCCCAAACGGGTTGTGTTCAAACCCAGACGGCCAGTATATCAAGCCAAGGCATTAAACCATGGACAAGAGTTCAAAATAGCTGACTGTGTGTGTGTGTGTGTGTGTGTGTGTGTGTGTGTGCGTACCTAAATATTTCAGTTTATCCTTTCCAATAAATTCAAGCAAAAAAGTAGATATTATTTATTTAAAATTAAATCATTAAATATGGTGCATAAAACTTTAATAATATGATTTCCCAACACCAAAATTTGGCGTATTGGTTATGGGGAATTGAAAAAAAAACAAAAATTTTATAAAAATAAATATATAGAAATAATTACATAGGAATACTGTACTGATGCGAATGTACGCATCCTGTGAATATAAGCAAACATTTATACAGTAGATTTTATATTCGGTAGAAAGTATGGTAGAGGAATTTGTTGTTTAGCCACTGCTGTGACATGGCGTTGCTAAGGTTTCTTTTTTTCTGTTATTACAATAAAAAACATATATACCGTATTTTTCGCCATATAAGACGCACTTTTTCTTCCCCAAAACTGAGGGTGAAAAGTTGGTGCGTCTTATACGGCAAATGCAGAGATCCGCGGAGCGCGGTCACCACCATCTTAGTATGGAATACCGCGGTATTACATACGTTGTCTCGCTTTCTTTCTCGCGCAGAATCTTGTGAAACAATGAAACTATGATTTCCAAATGAAAACGAACTTTGATCAAAATAAAACAAGCAGATTTTCTCGCGCGCGTCTTTAAAACGAAAACAGCCGCTGTGTTCGATTAGCAATGTCCGTGCCGTCATCGATAGTTGTAAGTTACAACTTGTAACGAAACTAATGTGTAATACTGTATTAAGGTGTTTATATACTTATATAAAAATCTAATTCATGAATTATCACGGTATCCACGATATTGCAAAAATGGCACATCTCAATATCTGTATACCGCCCACCCCTACTTTCACTGTTTACTGACTTTACTGACTGTTCATGATACATGTTTGGCATACAATTGTTTTTAAACTGCTGTTAACTTTTATACAATTGATATAAAATATTTTACTACAGTATTTGGTTCAGAATCTTTTTTTCTAGATTTTCCTCCTTTAGAATTGGGTGCGTCTTACTATATATGGCGAAAAATACGGTACATATCTTGCTCGGCGACCATTATTTAAAAGACATTTTCCTTTATTTTGTTTATTCCTGACTTGAAACAATATTTACGCTATATTTTGCGCTCATCCTTGCAATATTTACACTCATATTTGAAATATGCGCATATAAGCACTCCCCAGGTGTTTGAGCTTCTGAAAGTTGAAAAAAAAAGGGTCCTTACATTTGCGTAATCCTGATAATACATCATTTCAATCATTAATAATTCCAAATTAAACTGTTTAAAATGATCCTGATAAACATCTGATCTATGCTTTATGTATAAGTTAAAGCGTTTTCAGTTCAATCCAAAGAAATTTACATTGAATAACAGTAAAATCAAGACCAGCCTCATGCTTTTCCTGAGAGACAAATCCACGAAGAACTCTGTACTTATTGAATAGATTTATTAATGCGTGTTGCACTGGATAGGAAGTTGCTATTCTATTCTATATAGGCTAGTGTTAGGTGCACAATGTATCATTATTAATTAAAACACAGCCAGTTGAAAAGATGCTGATATAAACATCTAGAGGACACTACTGCTCCCACTCGACGTCAGCCCGAGGGATGCTAACAAGCTTGCTAATGCTAACCATTTGAAATTGGATCAACACAGTAATTAAATTCATTCAGAATGGACTGACTTCCACAATTGACTTCAAGGGCTGTAGATCACCTTCTTTCTGAGAATAAAGCAGCAGGAAGACATCGATCTTCCAAGAAGAATCGTTTTTGTAGCTTCTGCTGTGTTGGGATTTAAACCACCGCTAATCGTTTAGGCCCTAGAGACAACACTCATTGTAGTGGTGAGAAACAAAGGTCGTATCAGGTCATCTCAAGCAAACCAAAGAGCACAAACTTCCCCAAACGTTCATGCTGGCTCATATAAATGGCTTGGGACAACTTATTTGTTTTAAGGTCAATTTATGGGGAATTTTGAGAACAATATTATGCAGAAAAGGGGGATAACAAGCACAAAGAAGACAAAATACAGGTAAACAATTGTAACAGGAAACAAGTAAAGTAATAACATGCTACATATTAAAAGATCATGTATAATAAAATCTGAAAAGAATCAAGCACATATTCTAAATATACGTACTATAGTAATATCTTGGAAATATTCTCTGAATGGTTCACAAATTTCTTAGCAAATCTCAAAAAGTGTCAAAAAGACCTACCTATTTTATTCTGCCATTTTGTAACATTTGGTGTGAAATATAATTTCTATATTAGGAAATAACATATATAACTTCATAAATAAATATTTTCTTGTTTTTCACATTTGGTCAGATTTTTTTAGCTTAAATTCTGTAGAAAAGAAATACTTGAGTTCTTATAAAATCTCCATCCTCCTCGCGATCTTAATCCAGCATTTATACGATTCAGGTAAAATTGTCTGTTTTCGAGATAATACGCAAACCAGGGTTTCTATGAACTAAATCGATTGAAAGTTTTTGTAGATATAAAAAAGGGTTATAAAAGATTTTTAATATTTTTTCTTTACATCATTACGTTTACATTACATTATTGTTTCTTACATTTATTTAAATTTAAAGCATTGTGTCTGACAACCTGATATCCAGGATTACATTTTTGAAATAAAAAAAAAATTCCAGTATCATGAAAGAATTGTGATCTTTATTCTAAGATTTAAATTTTTTTCCAGAAATGTGCAGTTCTACTCTTAATGGAGTTATTTTTACAGTAAGGTAATTTATACTTTTACTCAAGTAGAGCTTTCAGGTACTCTTTTCACCTCTGCTCAAAATCAATAAGCCAAAAGCCACGCTATGCGAACACAATTTTCTGAAACAACACGAGTTGATGTGGTGAAAAGATATGGTGAATGAGAAATGAAAGTTGCAATAACAGAAAAACTCTGTCAATGCTTCGTGCATGCACAAACCAATATGGACAGTGGGGTAGTTGTTTATGGGTTGAGAAGGCTCGACTCATTTCCCTCGGACGGGCTGGGAAAAGCATGCCATAACATTTACTCTATCCATGGTAAACACTGTGTAAATGGCCACTCATATGCAAAAATCAAGAGAGGAAATGTGAAAGCAAGCAGATTTTTAATAGGTTCTGCTGACGTGATGGAAACACACTGAAGCTTATCGGTGTCATTTTATCTGACTTCCACGCCTGCAATGCAAGAGAAAAAAAATTGAAAATTTGTTTTGCATATGGGCTTTTCCGAGAGGGAAAAACACCAACATGTCTTTTCACAGATCCACACAAACTGGCGATGTTTGAAGAAGCTGTAAATGGTGTTTGACTGGAAGGTGTTCAGAAGTGTCCACATGACTGCTGAAAGCACACACTGCTCTTTCACTGGAGCTCAACTCATTCATGTACGGACAGAAAGAGTCAGTTGTTCAAGCGAACCAAAGGTATATATAGAAATCCTGAACATATACACAGCCGGTACGTATAATGTGTTCAAAGTGAATTTGGGAGGGGATGGTTTGGTGCAATAGCGGCACCTACTGGTAGAAGTCGACACTGCAACAAGTAAAAAAAGCTTGACGTATAAAGTAAATTTGTAAATGTGGCCACTAGGGGCCATATCGTAAATGTGCTTTGCAATTAACCATCTAGTGAAGTTGGAACCAGTGAGGTCAACAATAAAAAAACAAGTTGCAGAGAAATGTTTAACTTATGCATGTGACTGAAGTGCTGGGAATTCCAATTCAGAATCTAGAATTTTGTTCAGATTACCGTACTTAATTTGCTAAACGTGTCACCATACATTGTATTAGATTTGATTAGATTAGGATATCTGAGGACTGGTATCAGAACAACAAGCCCTGGCGGCAACACAACACAAATCTCCACATTCATGCATAAAACTGGATGCCATCACACTGCAGAGCGAAACGGTTTCTAACATTTAAAATAATAAAGCTATTTCCACCCCCGAGGCCGACTAAAGTCAGATTATAGATTAAACTAACAGAATGGGATTTAGGTGAATGGCTTTAGCCACAGTCTGAGAAAAACAGCACCGTGATGATAAAATGAACGTCGGCTTTGAGTGAAATGTAAATCCATTAAACTGATGAATTAATTGGTTGGCTAAAACAGCGTGATTTGTTGACCTATAAATAAATATGTTCCAAAAAGTCTTACATAAAAACGATTTTATTAATCTTATGCTTTGGGTCAAAAGCCAAATGCAAATTTAAATAAAAAAGTGGAATGCATCTGTTGCATGATAAAATAAAATCATGAACCATTGTGTAGTTTTTTTTTTTTTTGGTAATGCATAGATTACTTAAAACGTTTTACACTTCTTACGCAAACATGCGGAAAGCAAATTTATTTTCAGTTCATTTTAAAGTCTTCCGGGAAACTGCTGTCCATCCCTCATGTCAGTCAGGACGTTTTGGCAGGGATTGGCGAAATGCCTCAATCAACGGTTGGGCGATTCGTGCCCAGCATGAAGACGGGGCCTTATAGGAAGCTATCAGTGGTCTGCAGACACAGTTGCGCGTTCTATTTTCAGTCAGACCGTCACTCTCCAAAGCCTGTGCTTCAGCCGGCTCTTCCCTTACCTACTCTGACTATTCTGTCTGGGAAATGTTCCAAACCGAATGCACTAGATTTTTCACAGAAGAATCTGAGCTAAAGACTTAGCTGTTTTTTTTATAATTTCACGTCTCAGCCGCATCAGACGCTTGTCTTCAGCATTTCCTTTGAATTCATTGAGCAACCAAATAAATGAATTCTACCCCAAAAAAAATAAGTAAAACATTAACATATTTTAAGAGAATAATAATTTTCAAAAAGAATTATAACAAACTGAACAAATGATACCTTTCTGAACCATACATTATGTCAGTTTACAATTAAACCTTAACATTTTGTGAAAAGCTAGAATGGAAAAATTGCACAATGATTAAAACTATTTTCAAACAACTAATTTAAGTATTTATTTACTACATTTATATACATATATATAGCAATTCTATAATTCCTTCAATAATTCCAAAAGTATATTTTTTCCCAAATTGACCGTAACACAATTTTAGAATTTCAAAGATTTTTGCCAGATCAACCAAGCACAAGAAAGATGAAAGACAAACAAAAAACAACATAGAGAGAGATAGAGAAATAGAGAGCAGGAGATAGATAGTACGAAAATACAGAAAACTAAACGATAGAGAAAGAAAATTGACAGAAACTGAGGGAGAAAGATAGACAAGAAAAAAGAGAGACAGATATCCAATATGAGGCAAACAGGATGAGAATCAGTCAGACAGACGGAAAAGAATAATATTTGAGAGAAAAAGAAACATACACAGAAGAGGCAGACAGAGAGACTGACAGTCAGAAAGACATGCATACGTAAAATAAAGAGTAAAATATCAGTCGTGCATAGAATAGCTGTTAAAAAATATAATTTTATAAAGCACTGGTAAAAAAGCATGTTGCAACTACGTTTTGCTTAGTAAAGCTCCAACAATGTCATTTTGTAGCCAAAAAGCCCATTTAATTAGCAAAGCCACTGGCATTTCTATTCTAGCAACTATTCTACTAACAACTAAAAGTGCTTCACCGGCAACCAGACGAGCCAATTCATCTCTTAAAATTGCTCATGCAGTCGTCTCATTCAGTCACTTCTTCAGTCGTTTGTTTCCTGTCTGATTGCAAAGTAAAAATGTCAAACAAAAATTTCCACCAAATTCCATTCCAATTCTCTGACTGAGAACGAGGGAATAGTTTAGTTGGCTCACAATTACATTAATCCGTGAAATCAGCAGCTGAAAACACGGCCACCGATGCCAATAACCCTCGCAATAATAATCACACGCAATCACGTTGGCTCACTCGTCTAATGCAGCAGAGACGCCACATGAATTTCAACTTGGTTTTTCATCAAAAAGAAGAAAGCAGCAACACTTATACTAATGGTATTACAGTGGGGAGCAGCGACGAGGGAAGCTGCTAACGGAGAGCCTCAGCACGCCATGAATACAGATGATACACACACTTCAGAATCACCAACCATACACTCAAGCGCTTCTAATCAAAATGCATATGAGTGTGAAGAGTTTTTAAGATATAGAACTGAAAAATTCCCCACAGAGTTTGAGCTGGATTGCCAGAAGTGAACGACTAACATTGATCAAACTGACAGCCGGCACTACGGCCGGTGTGGTTTATTCTCAGCGTGAACGGCCCAATGTGCTTTAAAACATCTATTACAAACACTCGCACAAAATCAATTCTCCATCAGAAAACGGCAAGTAAATCTTGCAGTTCAGCAATCTTCTGCTCACTCTGGAGACTGGCTTCTGCGGAGAAGCAGCGGTTGCTGCTTTCGCTTTTATCTTTCTATTCAATATGGGGTTGTTTTGCCCAAAATCTTTGACTTTTTGAAATAAAATTTTGTGGTACAGGAGAATTTCTGTTGGCCTGGTCAATTTGAATCCCCAATTTGATTCCATTAGGGAAGTGTGCTTAGATTAGCTTCCATGTTCATTATTACTTCTACATCCTCTTATTATGTATAAAAAAAATTCTACAACTTTACAAATAATCTCTTTTTTATTGTGCATATTTATGAAGGTTTCTGGCTATATGCTAACAGCATTTTGTTGCCAATAAGATAAAATCAACTTAATTTATTTCACAGGGGGAACAATTCAATGGGATTTTAGAAGTATTGAATATAAGATTGCAATAATCCTTGATTCAGTCAAATATACAAAATATTTGGCTGTTTCTAACTGAACAGCATCTGGAGTGGGTTTATTATCAGAAACTGGTTCCAGATGTTAAGCTCTTTATCCCGTTGGGACCTGAAATGTTAGAAAAAAAACACCATTTATCAGACAATGAGCAAACGTTCAAGACAGAAGCGTTCATCACTGTGATCCAGGGCCGAGATCATCAGAACCATCAGTCTGTCTGACACGTCCGTTTCCACAACGAAAGAGTCCAAGAATCGGGCTTCATTTCTGTGAAATGGATTCGCCCACAAGAGCTACATTCTGAATGAAGTGCGATCTGTTGAATAATAAATAAAAGCCGGTTGAGGCAATGTGTGCGCTTGTCTTACATTTAAAAGCAGACTTCTAGGTCCTTGACTACCACTTCGGGTCTCTCTGGGGAGATCCAGCAGCCAATTAGTTGAAGCCTTGAGGCAGTCTGATGCGTCTCATCCGGGATCCAGGATGACAGATCCGCTTCCGTTTAAAGCTCGACTCTGAGCAACTTTGCTGCTCCGCATTCATACCTCACAGAAAGCATGACTATTCATCCCGCTGTCGCATGAACTAGAGGTGAGTCTCGTCACCGTAGACAGGCACGAGTTCACCGAGCGGCAGACAGAACCTTTATCTGATGACATACTCTCAGTCTGTCATAGAGAACAACGCAATGACATGCAGTCCAAGACCAGTTGACAATCTTCTTCTCGTGAGTTTGGGATCAGCAAGTAAACAACCAATTAATACACTATAAGTTAAATAGCTCTCTCTCTCCCTGTCTATCTCTTTCTCACTCTCTCGTGGGGCGTAAGAAAAGTTTGTTTCTACCAGGAGGCTTTGGAAAGTCACTAGGAACCAACTTGTGAATCTCAAGTGCACTGCCAGACATAGGGGACGAAGAGAGGGAAAGAGAGAAAGACAGAGAGAGAGAAAGAGAGAGACAGATACAAGGAGAGAGACAGGGAAAGAATGTTAGAGAATGTGAGAGAGAGAGTCAGAGGGAGAGAGAGAGACAGACAGACAGGCATAGAGAGAGACAGACAGACAAACATACAGAGAGAATGAGAGAGAGAAAGAGAGAGAAAGAGAGAGAGAGAGAGAGAGAGAGAGCAAGATAGATAGAGAGAGAGAGAGAGAGAGAGAGAGAGAGAGAGAGAGTGAGTGAGAGAGAGAGAGAGAGAGAACAGACAAACACTCCAGATTGTTTTGCTTTGTATTATAAAAGACAAAACGTAAAAGCCTAAATGATTCTTTTGATATGGAAGTGATGACAGAACTAAAAAACAAGAAAAATCACTTCCTATCACGCTCTATCACATAAGGTGTCAGATAACCTTGTTCCCCATAATAATAAGTCTTAGCTCGAAATAAAATGAGTTTTGCAACAAATCCCTCTTCAAGACACCAGGGCAATATCTACTTTCTCTATTCTGGCTCAGCAGGATAATTACATTTTTCTTTTTTTTTTTTTTTGATTCACAGTCCATAATGCCTTTACTTGAAAGCTGAGAAGGAAAACATGACAGTCTATGAGAGAGGAACATTTTAAACATTAAATTAACCCGATTGCCGATTGTTTTTAAGCTCTTAATCCATACTGGCAACTGAATTTCTAGTAAAAATTACAGTTTGGTGACGATTTGCCGATTACTTAATTCTAAACTCGATCTATCACAATTTCATTAATCTCTATTATCAAATCATTTAAATACTATTAAATCAACTAAAATGAAGAATCTCTTTAGAATATTTTATTCATTATTCACTACCATGAAAAAAAATGCCACGAATCAAAAAAAGAAGCCGCATTGGTGACTTTTTTCTGTTCTAAAATATTGACAGTTACATTTAATTATTTTAACAAACGATGATTCAAGCTCATCCTGAGCGATCTAATCTGGAGCTGCAGCATCAGATCATGTTGTCAACATTATGTGCTCTCATCTTTAAAGTGCGAGCTTTATTGATTCTGCTCGACATTTTGCTGCCTTATGAATGTCTGAAGCTCATCTGTGTGTGCTGAACCATGACATATGAACGAGTGAACATAAACATCATGAGGGTTTCTGAAGAGCTGGAGGACGACATCTACACTGACCCACTGGAACACATGAGGGGCTTTTGCCTGGTCAGAGTGAAAAGCTTTATTGTAGATGATCCAACTACTTTCGTCTATGCACAACTGCTGACAGTAAAGGCAAGAGGCAGCTGTGTGTCTAGTGACCGAGAAGAGCAAAATACTATACAGTATCTGTGAATACTGATCTGTAAAATAAAATACTGCGCTACTATAACAAAGCTAAAGCTCCATTGCTTAAGTGGTGCATGAAAAATAAATAAATAATTAATTAAAACACACACAAACAATCGCTGAACTGTATATAAAGCTGTGTGTGTTTATATGCAATCACTACATTTGTGTGTGTCTATATATATATATATATATATATATATATATATATATATATGTATATATGTGTGTGTGTGTGTGTGTGCATACGTAATGCACGTATACCACTGTTAATGCATGCTTGAACACGTATACAATTATATAAATACATAAATTCGTACTGTTCAAGAGAAAACAAACGAAAAGTCCTACCTTGTGTGTATAATTGATGCTGCACGCATCAAAACTCCAGCGTTGTTGCAGCTTTATCTACACTAACTCATTCCGTCAAGAAATTAAACTACGAACCAGAAAAACCGTTATACTGTTCCGGACTAATGCGCGGACAGCGTGGAAGCATCGCGCGTTCCGTCTCCATTCATCACGGTTAAATAACACCTTGAAACTACCGCCATTACCTCATTCACGTGCACGCGCCAACTACATGAGAACAAATACGTGTTACTTTAATTTAAATAGAAAACGCACGGACTACTCCTGAGCAGCGGAAACCCTTCAAACTCACCGCGCAATATTAATAAAGAGGAGCGCAACACCAATAAAGATGTCGTCTTACCTTAACAGCTAGATTTGATTGTTTTACTGTACGGTGTGACGTCCAGTGATGGTCAAGGGAAGGGAAGATGAAGTGATGAAACGCGTGCCGCTTGTGTCGCTTTTCTCTTCCCCACCTTTCACTCCTCCTCGATTCGACGCAGAGGTCTAGACACCGACATGTGACACAGTCCTGAGGTGGGATTCGTGTACTACTTGCACGACACTATCTTGAGTTTGATTATGGCGATAATGGCAACGACAAGTCGTTTTTTTTTACAAGAGTTCTTAAATCTAAAATAGCCAGGGTAGAAACTTTGAGGTTGTCTTTCTATAAAAAAAAAACAGCAAACCATTACTAATTTAGTCCCGGCAGCCTTTCGACTTAGGATTTTGCATTATAAATGCCAGTTTCTATTTTTAAAAACCGAGCATCATGAAGCGAACAAGGTCAGAAACTCGTTCGAAACGCATTATACTCACTAAAGTCTCATCTGTTGTGATGTCCAACTGAGGGAAAACAAAGCTTTTGGATCTGCCGAGGGCTTTTACGTTTATATTTCCACACGCATTTTAGAAGCCTTTATGTATGGTCAGAACCAATTCAAGGTATAGGCCGAATTCTGCTCTGTATTTGACCCATGCAGTGAAGTGAACACTCACAAGCCCGGAGCAGTGGGCAGCCTTGCGTGACAAGTACAGTAGTTGGGAATGGTCCATGGAGCTGCGGTTCGAATCCTACTCTGGTTGTATGGGATCAATTTAGTGCCAAAAAGACTCGCGAGGAAAAAAATAGCTCGAACTGAGCGTGCGCAACCTCTGAACTGAGCACGCTCGAATCTACATTCGCTCTTGCTCAGTTCTAGTCTGGGCGCCTACAAATCTTTATGGCACGATTTTGACTCATTGTTCTGATTGGTCAAAGCGAACCAATCGTGCAGCAGCCCACCACTATTGTCCCGCCCACCATGACAGGTCCTGAAAGATTAAAGCCACAAATACAAATTACTTTTGCTCAGCAATAGTCAGGGTGTGTTATCTTTTTTAAACAGTATTCTAAGATATCTTAAAATGTATTTCTCCTAGTAAGAATACCAATTGCATATATCTGTAATTGAGGTCTGATTAGTCACAACTGTTGTGTGTTGCACGAATCAAGACAATGATTCCCAGCTATATGAAATAAGATGCAGGTTTTATTTACTCCAGCCAAAACGCACAAGGTAACTTTTCCGGATGCCGTACCTAGATCATGAATAACGATGATCTACAACAACTACATTTGCAGATATCTAAATTTGGAAATAATGAACAGCATTCACAGATACAACTATATCATTTGAAGATATCTTTAAATATAAATTGACTATAGTTATAAATCAAACTAAAGATATCTTAAAATGTTATTGACTTGTCAAAATATGTTTTACATATTTTTAGATATCTTTATTTAAATGCATTCAGATCTTAAATGACACAGTCCGTAAGCGTTGGACCCACATGCACAAAGTGGAGTAGACGGAGGGTAAAGTTCACAAGGCGTTTAATCGTGGTCGGGCAGGCAGAGGAGTTCAGCAACGGCAAACAGCAATGGCAGAGGCAAGGCAAACAGCGTAATCCAGAGAGACAGGCAAGAGTTGGCAACGAGATCAGCAAGACAAATCCAAATCGGCAGGCAATATCAATAATCCAAGACGGGAAACAGGGGTCGAGACGAGACGAGGCAAAACACAAGAAACACTGGAGAGTAGGCATGAGCACTAACAATCTGGCAAATGACAGGAGAATTCACTCTGGCTTAAATACACAGGATAATGACCGATAATCATGAATCACACACACCTGAGTTACAAATGGTCGTACAAACATAAGGATTTCCCAAAATGGCGGCAGACCGGTACACTTCAACATAAGAGTCCCAAGTGAAGTTTCAAAATTAAAGTTAGTTGTCACGTGACTCGTGATCCATGACAGGACCCTCCCCCCTAGCCCGGATTCCAGACGGGCCAGGAGTCTCGGAACGTTCGCGGAGATAGTCCTCAATAAGTGAAGGGTCCAGAATGTCTCTTCCGGGAACCCAGGAACGTTCGTCAGGTCCGTACCCCTCCCAGTCCACGAGGTACTGGAACCCTCGGCCCACTCTGCGGCTGTCCAGGATTTTCTGAACCCTGTAGACCGGCTCGCCCTCGATGACCACAGGAGGAGGAGGAGGAAGCGGAGCAGGAGGTACCAGCGGGCTGGTCGTGACTGGCTTGATGCGGCTGACGTGGAACGTCGGGTGGATCTTCATGGTTCTAGGCAAGGTAAGTCTCACAGCGGAGGAATTAATAATCTGGTCAATCACAAATGGCCCAATAAAACGTTGAGACAACTTACGTGCCTTTGTTCTAATCGGGAGATCTCTTGTAGACAGCCACACCCGTTGACCTCTGGAATACTCGGGAGCTGAAGTTCGATGACGGTCTGCTGCTCGTTTATAACGTTCTTGGGTCTGTAACATGGTTCTTCGTGCTTTGGACCAAGTGGTGCGACAACGGCGGACTAGGGCGTGAGCAGACGGGATGACAATCTCTCTTTCAAGAGAAGGGAACAACGGAGGTTGGTACCCGTAGGCACATTGGAACGGGGAGAGTCCAGTCGATGAGCATGGTAGGGTATTGTGGGCATATTCCACCCACAGCAGTTTCTGACTCCAAGTTGCCGGATTGGAAGAAGATAGCAGCCGGAGCCCCGCCTCTAGTTCTTGATTGGCTCTCTCCGTGATGCCGTTGCTCTGTGGGTGATAGCCCGATGACAGGCTGACCTCGGCCCCTAAGAGGGAACAGAATTCTTTCCAGAACCGTGAGATGAATTGTGGGCCACGATCTGATACAATGTCACGGGGAAAACCATGTAAACAGAAAACATGTTGTAACATAGCTTGAGCAGTTTGCTTGGCGGATGGGAGTTTAGGCATGGGGATAAAGTGTGCTAGGCGGGAGAATCGGTCGATGACCGTCAGGACCACTGTGTTGCCATTAGACTTGGGTAGGCCGGAGACAAAATCTAGGGCAATATGGGACCAGGGGCGATGAGGCACAGGGAGAGGTTGGAGAAAACCTGGCGGAGGACGATGAGAGGGTTTGTGAGTGGCGCAGGTGGGGCAGGCCGATATATATTCCCTTACGTCTCGATTCACTGAGGACCACCAGAAATGACGGCCGATAACGAAGATCGTCCTCTGAACCCCTGGATGGACGCTGAAATTTGATGTATGAGCCCAGTGTATGACCTCACCTCGTAAATCGGCTGGTACAAATAGACGATTAGGGGGACAAGCAGGGTTAGCAGGTAAGTTGCGAGTGGCCGCCTTGACTCTATTTTCTATTGACCAGGTTACTGCTCCAACAATACAGGAAGCTGGAAGGACGGTTGTGGGTTCTTCTGGGTCCTCTTCAGTGCCATGGAGTCGAGATAATGCGTCGGGTTTGAGATTGCGGGAGCCTGGACGATATGACAGATGAAAATTGAAGCGAGAAAAGAACAATGACCATCGTGCTTGTCTAGAATTCAGTCTTTTGGCGGTTTTCAAATACTCCAGATTCTTGTGATCCGTAAAAATAAGAAAAGGCTGCTCTGCTCCCTCGAGCCAGTGACGCCACTCCTCGAGTGCAACTTTAACGGCCAGCAGCTCCCGGTTGCCAATGTCGTAGTTCTTCTCAGCTGGGGAGAGTTTACGAGACAGGAACGCACATGGGTGTAACTTCCCTTTCTGTGGATCCCGCTGAGACAGAACAGCCCCCAGTCCAGTATTGGAGGCGTCCACTTCCACTACAAACTGAAGCGCTGGATCGGGCACTCGGAGTACTGGAGCGGTAGTGAAACTCTTCTTGAGCTGCTGGAACGCTCCTTCTGCCTCTGGAGACCATTGAAATCTGGAACGAGCGGAGGTAAGTGCATGGAGGGGTGAAGCAATGGAACTGATGTTTCTTATGAACCGGCGATAAAAATTTGCGAAACCCAGGAATCGCTGGACATCTTTTCGTGACTGGGGTGTGGGCCATTCTTGCACCGCCTGGGTCTTTCCTGGGTCCATCAGGATTCCTTCGGGGGAAATCACAAATCCCAGAAACGAGACAGTGGACACGTGAAACTCACATTTCTCGGCCTTGACGTATAACTTATGTTCCAACAGCCTCTTTAGGATCTGTCGCACGTGTTGGCGATGCTCCTCCTCTGTCTTAGAAAACACAAGGATATCATCAAGATACACAAAAGCAAAAACGTTGATCATGGGACCAAGAATGTCATTAACAAAAGCTTGAAAAACAGCTGGGGCATTAGTTAATCCGAATGGCATGACGAGATACTCAAAATGTCCTATTGGAGTGTTGAATGCCGTTTTCCACTCATCTCCTTCGCGTATCCTGACCAGGTGATAAGCATTACGTAGATCGAGCTTGGTGAAATGTCTGGCTTCAGACAGTAACTCAAACGCTGATGACAGGAGTGGCAAGGGGTAGCAGTCTCTGACCATCACGGCATTCAATCCTCGATAATCAATGCAGGGGCGTAAAGATCCATCTTTTTTCTTTACAAAGAAGAACCCTGCTCCTGCTGGTGACGAGGAAGGTCGAACAAGGCCCGTCTTCAATGACTCCGTGATATAATCCTTCATAGCCTGCTGTTCGGGAGGATTAAGGGAGTAGAGACTACCTTTAGGAGGTGTGGTCCCAGGTCGCAGATTGATGGCGCAATCATGTCCTCGGTGTGGGGGTAGAGCCGTGGCCTTTTGTTTACTGAACACAGGTCCAAGGTCGTGATAACAAGATGGAACTCCCGTTAAATCCATTGGTGCACAAGGTTCAGGAATCTGCTCATCAGGGGTAAAACAGGAATGATTACAATCGGGACCCCATTCTGTGACCTCACCCGTTCTCCAATTTAAACGTGGGTTGTGCCGCCTTAACCAGGTGTGACCCAGGACAACAAGATGATGGGAGTGATCTACAATGTGGAAGTGAATAGTTTCTGAGTGAGTGTCGGAGAAATTCATGACGACCGGCCCACTACTGTGGGTAACACTCCATAATGGCCGTCCATCCAGTCCGGTGGCTTCTAATGGTTCGGGTAGGGTGTGAAGTGGCACCTTAAGTCTCTTCGCCAACTGAGCATCCATAAGACTGACGTCAGCACCTGAGTCTATCAACACCCCCTGCTGGATGGACCTGTCGCCAAACGATAACGTGACAGTGGGTAATATACGTGCGGAGGCATTAGGAACATTGGAACGACTCACCACTATCCTCCGCTTTAATGATGAGTATCCTCTTTTACCGGACACGATCGTGCAAAATGACCTTCTCGCCCACAATATCTGCACAAGCCAAGACTCTGGCGGCGGAGTTTCTCCGTCTCGGAAAGTCTGAATCTTCCCAACTCCATGGGTTCACTGGTGTCGGGAGTTTTACTCTTGCTCTCTGAAGTGCTGGATCGGTGAGAGCTGGGTAGTGCCACCTGGTGGTGAGGGTGTCGTGGGCGAAACTGATCCGTGGTTAAACCCCTGGACGGTGACTCTCTGCGGGGAATCCATGAATGGCGGAACTGGTGGCCGTTCTCTCGACTCTCCTGAGCATTATTCGCCAACCGCCGATCTACTCTGATAACCTGGGACATAAGCAGTTCAAGATCTGGTGATAGCTCCATGGATGCTAAGCAGTCTTTGATTCGTCGGTTTAAGCCTTTCACGAACACATCACACAGTGCCGTAGCATCCCATCCTGCTTCAGCCGCGAGGGTGTGGAATTCAGCCGCGTATGCTGAAACGGTGCGCGGTCCTTGGTGTAAACTGATCAGTCGCTGGGCAGCCTCACGCCCCGGGGAAACTTCCTGAAAAATCCGCTTGAGTGCACTTGCAAAATCAATAAAAGTATTCATACATGGAGTCTTGTTTTGCCATTCCGCCGTAGCCCAAGTCTCTGCTCCTCCCGCTAGGTGAGAAATAGCGTACGCAACTTTCGCACGCTCCGTTGGGAACGTAGCCGCATGCAACTCAAAGTGAATCTCACATTGCGTTAAGAAGGCTCGGCAGTCGCCTGACTCACCGGAAAACTTTGTGGGTGCACTCAGTTGAACCGCTGGCGCGGCCGTAGCTTGCACTGGTGGAGGTTCGGGAATCACAACAGGAGCGGGAGCGGTTTCACCTCTATCCAGTGTTTGGATCGCATCAAGCCGGTTATTTAGTTGCTTGATTGTAACATCCTGGCGCGCGACCAGCGCCGCGAGTTGCTCAATGGACGAGTTCGTGGTAGTGGCTTGATTCAGCGATATCTCCGTGAGTCTACGCATCTCTGCATGCAGTACCTCCATATTGGCTGGATCCTGTTGTTGGCCAGATTGTGCTGACACAGTCCGTAAGCGTTGGACCCACATGCACAAAGTGGAGTAGATGGAGGGTAAAGTTCACAAGGCGTTTAATCGTGGTCGGGCAGGCAGAGGAGTTCAGCAACGGCAAACAGCAATGGCAGAGGCAAGGCAAACAGCGTAATCCAGAGAGACAGGCAAGAGTTGGCAACGAGATCAGCAAGACAAATCCAAATCGGCAGGCAATATCAATAATCCAAGACGGGAAACAGGGGTCGAGACGAGACGAGGCAAAACACAAGAAACGCTGGAGAGTAGGCATGAGCACTAACAATCTGGCAAATGACAGGAGAATTCACTCTGGCTTAAATACACAGGATAATGACCAGTAATCATGAATCACACACACCTGAGTTACAAATGGTCGTACAAATATAAGGATTTCCCAAAATGGCGGCAGACCGGTACACTTCAACATAAGAGTCCCAAGTGAAGTTTCAAAATTAAAGTTAGTTGTCACGTGACTCGTGATCCATGACATTAAACTCCATTATGATGAATCATAAATATTTAGAGATATTTTTGATTATTTTACTACTAGTACACATGTATTAGCACTAGTAACAATATATTTGAAGATTAAAATGAGTAGGCATACATTTACGCTAATATAAGCACCCACAATTAAGCTGCTTGTGCGAGTTTGCAACAAGCTTTTCACTCTCCACGGCTCACAAGGTGATGTCATAATAAAGTGATTTGATTTGAGATCTCTATATGTAATCGTAGATATCTCTAAAGTAATTCAAGATGTCTTCAATTCAAATGTGACTAGGAGAAACTCCTTTAGAGATATTTTCAAATACTTTTCAATGTGAGTCTATCGAGCAATGTGACTAGTCGAAGTAGATTTGTTGTGACTCGTCAGAAATGTTTTATGACTAGTCGCCACGAAGGAATAAATGTTAATTCTTTAGTCGATTTGAATTTTAAGACCTGTCATGGTGAGCGGGACAATGGTGGTGGTCTGCGCCACGATTGGTGCGCTTTGACCAATCAGAACAATGAGTCAAAATCATGCCATAAAGATTTGTAGGCGTGCAGACTAGAACTGAGCAAGAGTGAATGTAGATTCGAGCATGCGCGCTCTCAGTTCACAGGTTGCAGTTCAAGCTAAATCGAGTTGCGCTCGCATCTTTTTGGCACTAAATTGATCCCATATGGTTGTACATGAGTGGTCTTGAGAAACACACTGAAACCCACATGCCCCCAATGTGACAGATTAAGACTGCCCACTACTCCGGGTTTGTGTGTTGACTTAACTGTTTGGGTAATTTACTGGATGATTAGATGCAGAGCACTACGCATTTCGGTACAGCTCCTAGTGGCCATATTGACAAACGCTCACTTTACTTCGGCTTGGTCACTCCAGGTTTTGAGCCTGTGAGCTTTTAGTTATATGCCCAACTCCTTACCGTTTGGCCATAATGAACATGTGACTTTTCAGCTGCGACCAAAGTCTTTCATAGTTTTGTATTTTTAAAACCAGATATTTTCAGTGCGAGAACAGTGGTTATGCTTTACGTGCAATGCAACAACATGCAATTCAGATCGACCCGCTGCCAGTGAAATGGCATTAACAGCTGGAAAGCGTGTTCCTGAGCACACGCCGTTTTTGATTAAATGGGCGTGTTCCTCTAATTAAAGTAAACAACAAACTAAAATACTCCTGCTGGTTTAAATTATTTCTGTTTTTGTAACTCTTCTCAAGTTTTATAATGGCACTTTGAAAGGATGAATAACGTGTATTCAAATGTATCCCTGAAATCTTAAAACATACTTCTGAGTGATTTGTTATTTTATGATACATTATACATTATAGTGGCACTTAAACTACGTATAATATCCAGTGTTTTCTTGTCAACTGTTGTCTCATAACCATACTTGTGCTTTTTTTACCCAATTTTCTGCATTTCCAGCCCAAATGGCAGCCGTGTGACGTTAACCCCGCAGATGACGTTTGTAATGTCAAAGGGTGGCTTTTCTTGCCATTTTGAAATAAAGGGTGAGCTAGAGCTTGGACCTCTGATCCCAAAGTGACTCTGGCATTTTGTGGAAGGTACATAAAAAGCAACACAAAAGCGAACTAATTTCCGAAGCTTCAGACGTCAGGCTTGAAATAGCAACAGAAACACGCAGTTCTGACACTGGGCAAAAATAATGATTTGTCATATCAAGTGTGTCTCTTTCTGAATCAGTGAAGATAAACATCTAATATTTCTTCCCAACACAAATAAAAATAATAATTTTTATGCAGCTGCGGTTAAACTACACACATAAAGCAGTCACACTTTCTTCCTGCCAGCAAAATCAGGAATGGGGCAAGATTGCTAAAGAATGAAAGGAATGTTGTAAAGTTACATATGCACACATAGTTAAACTTACAGTGACAATATAAATGTGTTTTTTAAATATGTACCTGTATAATAAGAGTCGTCACACACACACACACACACACACACACACACACACACACACACACATGCACGTTTGCATTATAGCATAGTGGTGTTCCGCCACCAAGTTGCAATGCATTTAGCAATATATTTTGCGAGAAATCAAAATGTATCCCCTTCCTCACCCCCTTTACTCGAACCCTAACCAAAACTCAATTGTAACCTTTCTGCTGAGACAGTTATATTTAAATTTAGTTTAATAATAAAGCGAGTCTTTATAACTCATTTTATTCATCTCTTGCCTGTACGTACACACATTTTCACAGTGTTTGCTGAAAAGAAAGTTAATCACACCTCTCCCGCCCTGAACCGCCGTTATACATAGTCATTATCTTTCCTTTAATGAAATCAGGGGCTTGCTTCCCCTTCAAAGCTGCACAGAAAGCGGAGGAGTTTCGGAATAATGTCACGACTTAGTCGGATGGTGGTGACGGGAGACACAATCCCGATGGGTCTTGTGGTTCTGCCTCTCATTAAAGTCATCTTGTCACCTTTCTCCCTAGCACCCTGCTATTATCAAAAAATAATTTTAGGTTGGCGAGTATCAAGAGCAACTAATCTGATGTGTTTGAGATCCTCATGAGCTGAGGGTTGTTTCGTGTTTACTCAAGACTCTTCTAAAGACTCTCAACTTTCATCATCACTCCTATGTGCCCAGATCTTCCTTTGAGAGCGTGATCCAAGACAGGCCGCCCCATCCCAATGTATTTTTGATGGAGAATGCACTAGAATTATGAATAGTTGATGTTCGTCAGGGCCACAGCAGCTTCATTTGCACCAGAGCTGTGGCCACAAACCCAAAACATGCATATCAGACATTCAAATTTTCATCATTTATTCACTATCAGGTCATTCCAGCTTCAGCATCTCTCCTTGCTGTTTTCTGCACGTGTACACCACATGCTTCTGTACGTGTATTATCACAGGGAATAAATTCATACGGTAATGAACATGTCATGAACAGCTGGAGAGACAATGACTACAACAACAACTATTGACAAAGCATGTTTCTGTTTTCAGTTCTTTCATAATTATGGAAAGGATAATCAAATATTTATATGTACACACAAAAATAGAATTTCATAATATTCTATATATAAAGTGTTTATTTGTATACCTCTATGTGTGTGTGTGTGTGTGTGTGTGTGTGTGTGTGTGTGTGTGTGTGTGTGTGTGGGTGTGTGAGTGCGTGTGCGTGGTGTGTGTGTGTATATATATACTGTATATATTTTTTTTACACACTATGTATAGACAAACAGACAGACAGACAGACAGACAGACAGACAGACAGACAGACAGACAGACAGACAGACAGACAGACAGAACAGACAGAGAGATAGATAGATAGATAGATAGATAGATAGATAGATAGATAGATAGATAGATATATGTAGAATGCCACCTTGGATACATACAACTGAGCGAAATTCAGGCCCATCTTTACTGCTTTGTTAAATGACTTCATGATTCAGAGGGCTGATCCAGCGTGAGCTGCATGGAGAAAAGATCAGGCTCCTACTAAACTAGGACGCCTCTAGATGTCCGTCAGAGTAAAAACCAACCCCATTTAATTAGCAGATTGTGAGAAGTCATTCGGCGACTCTCTCGCTCCCTTCATTACACACAACAAAACAGATTCCCTGGCCCAGTTCTGCCTGCGAGCCGGAGCGTCACGTAAGGTACGTTTGAAGATTGCTTGCTCCTCTTTAAAATTCAAAGGCTGAATGAATTGTTCGACTTCAACTTTCGTGATTTTGAAAATGGAAGTGGGAATCAGAACATGTACGAGAGAGAGAGAGATAAGTGACAAAGAATGAGAGATAATGGAGGAGAGAAGTGACAAAAGAGAGATGGGAAGGTAGCAACAGAGATGGAGAAAAGAAAATGGGTGACATAAAAAGATTGCAACAAAGAGAACAAAAGAAAGATGGAGGAATAGTGAGATAAGAAAGAAATGAAGAGACAGTGAGAAAGACAATTTAGAGCAATAAGACAATAAAGAGCAATTTAACAAGAAAGAAATATGTAGATATAAAGACATGAAGTGATAGCTAAATGACAGATGAATAGAATTGAAGTGATAGACATTGAAAGAATGAGAAAATTGGAGCGAAAGTAACAGACAGATCAGAGATTCTGTAGCAAGAGATGGATGAAAGATGAAAAGTAGTTCAGACTGTAATAAAGAGAAAAAGTTACATAGAGAGAGAGAGAGATAGAGAGAGAGTAATAGATATAGATATAAATATAGTTATAGATAGATAGATAGATATATATAAAAAGATATCAAACTGAATGTTTTTTATATACGACTGCATGGTCCCACACAGCCCTCTAGTGGAAAACATTTGTAATCACCCTTCATTGTGCAGTAAATGTAACTGGTTATGACTATACACTCATATCCAACATATTTACACAAATGCATTCACACACAGGACTTTTATGTGCCAAAACAAAAAGTACACGTTTTGTGTAAAAAAAAAAAGTACATGCTTTTTGAATTTAGGTTTTTTATTTATTTCTAGAAATTCTTTGATAAAGTATAACTCTTGTTTACAATGGCATGTGTTGGCACATTTTGGATCATACTAAAATATCTGTCTCAAGTTTTTCTGGTGTAAAGTTACAAAACGGATGCTACTGAAATGATGCAGGAATCATGAACTGATTCACATATTTTTCTGTCAACAATTTCTCAAAGTCTCAATGTTCTGTTCCATGAAAACACAGAATAAATTAAGATCGCACATGACACACTTCTGTTAGAAAAAATACTATTCTTAATGCCTATAAATTTGTTGAATAAATAAAACATTCAATTAAAACAACTGCAGTATATTTGTATATGACTTGAAGAACTAAAGTTGATCTTTGAAACATGGATTTCTCAAAGTTACAGCTTCAAAAAATGTAATAATGAGTTTTTGAAAATTATAAAATTCAAACAAAACTATTTGGTACAAATAAAACCCTATTAATGGATATAAGATGTGAGGAAAAAATCTACTTGATTTGTGTGACATAACATGAGTTATGTGTGAAATAGTGAGTTAAATCGGGTGATTTAGTGATTAGTGGTTTTATTTATCAAAAATGGGAATAATTAAAAAAAAAAGTTTGGGATGATGAGTGTTTTATACATAAAGTTATGTTTAAAATTGTAGCCAAAAAGGTCAGAAATTGTATAATATAAAAATATATTTTGGAATGTTGAGTAACACGAGGTACAAGTGTACTCCAAAATTAGGTAAATATTTTTGTGAAAATTAATGATTCATATGTTGAGAAACTATGAGAATAAAATAAATGAATACGTTCCATCAACAAAAAACAAAACAAAACAGAAAAGGTCTGTTTCTGTCACGCGAAGTTCAAAGCTGAGAATCTGCACCGAGTGTGTTCAGATCATCACGACTATACTTGTCTCCGCCAGCACGGAAACTCGCTGCAATCTCATCGAATGTTCGGCCCTTGGTTTCTGGGACCTTGAAGTAAGTGAAGACAAAGAATATGAGCAAAAGAACAGTGAAAATGATGAAGACGTATGGGCCTGTGAGTTCCTATGGGGACAAGCAAAAGCACAATTGGTGAGAACGTAAACATGAATTGGTGAAAAAAGACAAGCTTGAAAAAGTTATGAAACCCCTGAAGGGAACTTTCAAAAGGACTTGAAAACAGTGTGCGAATTACAATATCACCTGAGTGTAGTGATAGTGGGTGTGGCCAAACGTAAAACACCACCTGAAAGTTAGTGTTTGCTCACACAAGTTTTCGTCACACAAACATAAATGAAAAAAAATCATTACCACAGTTAAAGAGAGAGCCAATCAGCAAGAGAGTCCGAAACACATGGTGGCCACTGATTAACGATTCGTGAAAATCGTGATTGGACTTTTAAGTGCCAAAAACGTTAATGACAATTAATTACCCTATACTCTCTATAGATTTATATTGACCATGGCAGCTTTATTACAATTCATCTGTCAAACTGTCTTGTTCGGGCCAAAAAGCAGTCGCACTTGAATGATGTCACAGCCCTACCACTCTCAAATTTCCCATGTTCGCAATAACGCAACTGTTCCTGTTGCCGTTGCCACGCCATTAACGCAATTGCAAAAACTTGAGTTTTAACAACTAAAGTTATACATAAAAGCTGATGTTGTTCCGGATTGGTGTAGGAAACTTGAGTAAACACAACTATTATTATTATTTCAAGATAAACATTATTATTATTATTTTTAGTCATCTATTTATTTTTCTAAGTTTCCCTTCAGGGGCTCAATAGAAAAGCAAGTTGAATTGTGTTTAAGTTGTTCCATACCTCCACATACTGAAAGCACATTCCTACCAGGAAGTTGGCAAACCAGTTGGAAAAACCAGCAACGGCAATGGCTGACGGACGGGGTCCTTGACTAAAGAGTTCAGCCACAATGAACCATGGGATAGGGCCCGGTCCAATTTCAAAAAAGGCCACAAAACTGAAGATGGCCACAATGCTGACATATGACATCCACGGCACTGGTTCCTGAGAAGATTTGAACGGCCATAAAGGGCCATAAAGTGATGAAGATGACAGTGTAAGTTCAGCTAAACAAAAGCAGACAGCGCAGGCATGTACGCACTATTAGAGCCATTGCTATTGTCATGAGAACGGAGGACACGGCCATTCCCATCAGCCCGATGAGGTGCAGCGATCTCCGGCCGGCCTTCTCCACAATAAACAGCTACAAAGAGAAGTAGGTGAAGAAGAGGAACAAAAACGACAATTAGCTTAAAAAAACAGCACTTTAATTATCTGCCTCTATTAACGTGCTCTTTTAAACTCACAGAGACCACTGTGAACGCTGTGTTCACAACTCCAGCGCCGATGGTGGCGTACACCGGTTCCGACACGCCAGCTTTCTCAAATATCCCAGTGGAGTAATAAAACACCTATGAAACAGTAAAAACACATTTATAAATGCAAAAACTGTAAGAATATGTATGTATGCATGTGTATATTTATGCTGTGTGTGTGTGTGTGTGTGTGTGTGTGTGTGTGTGTGTGTGTATATATATATATATATACATACCCGTACGTACTGTATGTTTCTATATACTGTATGTTTATACACTACCGTTCAAAAGTTTGGGGTCACTTTGAAAGGCCCTTATTTTTGAAAGAAAAGCACTGATTTTGTCATTGAAAATAAATGTACTGATCAGAAATACACTCTAAACATTGCTAATGTGTTAAATAACTATTCTAGCTGTAAATGTCTGGTATTTTGGAGCAATATCTACATACTGTAAGTGTAAAAAGGCCTATTTCCAGCAACTCTCACTCCAGTGTTTTAATAGTACAATGTGTTTGCTAATTGTGTCAGAAGGATAATGGATGATTGGAAAAAACCTATTTGATCATGTTAACATCGCTGGAAACTGTTCAACGCATCTCACTTCAAAGAATGTAATGCATGTCTACTGATTAATTTTATACGATATAATGACAAATGTTCTCACAGCATTGATACCAGACAGCTGCTGGGACAGCTGCAGCATGATGGCAATGAAGATGGGTTGGCGATAGAGTGGCGAGCGGAACAGCTCTAGAATGGTGACCGTCTTCTCTCTCATCATCTGCCGGCTCTCCTCCCTCATCTCCTGCATGTCAGCATCCACATCCATAGTCCCACGTAGCTTCTTCAGCACTGGGGAAATAATCACAGGTCATCTTGCTGATTTGATTGTGATTCGTGGTTCCTATCTGACCGCTCTTGGCTTTGGCCTCTTCGTTCTGGTTGATGAGAAGATAGCGTGGGCTCTCGGGGCAGAAGGGCAAGAGCGCACACTGCAGAAGAGCTGGGATGAATGTAAAGCCAAGCAGGAAGGGCCACATTGTTGAAGTGCCCATAATTTGATTAATTCCAAAGATCTAGACCCAACAAAAATTGTTTTTTTTAGATAAAACTAAGATGATGACAGAATAAAGATGTTCTTGAAGATCAAACCTGTGCTATGAGGATGCCAATAACAATGCCAAGCTGATGAAGCGTCCCCAATGCACCTCGTAATGAAGTTGGCGCGATTTCGCCAACATACATTGGCACAAAACCAGTGGACAGGCCCGAGTAAAGCCCCACAATGCAGCGGCCGATTATCAGCATTTCCCAGGATTTAGCCAGTTTGGAAAAGCCCATTAAAGCAGCAGCTATAAAGGCCAGAAGGTTAACAAAAAGCATCGAGTTTCTCCTGTAAAAACCAACAAGAGATTGTTAACAGTCACATGAATGCAGGATGAATTCCGAAAGCTCTGTTTGGATAGTCAACTTACCGGCCGAAACGGTTCACAAAAAGCCCGACGGAGAAAGAGCCAAAGATTCCTCCAACAGAGAAAATGGACACTGATATGGACCAGAGGGCTGTTAGAGTTCCTGATGACATCGGCTCGGAATATCTGTCTTTCCACGTCTCATTGTAGAACTCTTCAATGATCTATAGAAAGAAAATGTAAAATATCGTGTGTCTCACCCACACAATGGGTTCCATTCTAACACTATTTTTGGTTACTTTAAAGGCATATCCTTGTAGTAAAGCTACACAGAAAATAAACGTGTAATCTGAAAATTGGTGCTATAATTGTTTATACTGTATATGAATGTTTGTATGGCTTTATAGCATCATTTTCTTTTAAAATGTATAAGTGAAAGGGCAATCTGTGGCCTTGTAGTAGGAAGCTGGACTTATATGGCATAATGGCTGAAATTAAGTGGCATAAATGTTTTAGGGTTGAAGTATTGTAACTATCACGTTCAGAAGTCTTGCGTTTTAGCCAGCAGAGGTCGCCCTGGTGCCACAAATCTATTTTGTGGTTAGAATGGGTTAAAGTTTATAATAGGCAGAAGCTAGCACATGAAATCTGAAATATATACTGTATTGGTGAGTTTATTAAGCTTATAATGCATTTAAAGTTAGAATTAGCCTTGAACGGAGAAAGTTGGAAAAGGGAGGTTTCTGTGTAAGTAATGTAACTATTCTCATATCTGCCGTTGGCACTCTGTACCAAATTGACAAAATGCTCTGTGATTCCTTAACGTGTGACATGCTATTTTTAATGTATACATAAGAGAGAGTCTGGAATACGAAAATCAGTGCAGAATGAGCGACCAAATCACTAGGTGCGAAGGCTGAAAGCAAAGTTGTGAGAGCACTCCCCAGACTATTTGATTCAAGAATAGGTTTTGATTTTAGAATAGGTTTCGGAAGGCAAGATCCATCTTGCAGCGAATTGAGATATAGAGTGACAATATCTCCGACACGTATACATTTTTTTAAATATGGAAATTGTCGGGAAAACTGTATTTATTTTGTACTGTATATTTATATATTTTATATATAGATCTACTGTATTTATGTATTTATACGTGTATAAATAATGAGGCAATCACTGGGTCTTTGAGTTTTGACTTGTTCTAATTCATCTTGTTAGACCCACAAGACCTATGGATCATGGCTTCCTTTCTATAATTGGAGTTACAATAGATTTACTCAGTTACTACAGGGAAGGTCATTTGCAGCACTACATTTGCAGTATTTCTTTACATTCTTGTCATTATCACTAATATGCCAATGATACTAATCAACCATTAGCATAACTTTGACTTCATACACTTACTTTATCATTTTGTTTATTTTTAACGCAGGAAAAAATGGTTTAGGTTGTTTCTAAACTTTATTTCATCAATAAAATATCTAACCTAAATATTTTTGCACCATGAATGCTATATATTTAAATGTTTCAATATTTTATTGCACCATAAAAAAGGAATAGACATGCTTTCATAAGATTTTAACATTGTTTAGAATGTGATTTATTATTCAGTGTGTGTATTTATTAGAAAACATCTCCTAATTATGCAGTGTTGCATAAAAACAACAGGCCAAAAAATACATGCATATTTAAATTGACCATTATTAAGGTCAATTTAAAACTAGAACTGCTGAATAAAATTCTAAATGACCTTTTGAGGGGCATTAATGACCCCAGTGTTGTAGCCAAACTGTAAGGAGCCGATCACAGCCGTGCCCACCGCCATCATCAGCGGGAACGTCAGGTGCTGTAGGGCACAAGAGCAACACAGTTCAACACTCCATCCAAAATAATTCACAATCATTTATGTAAGAGTACATAACATAATACTAACACAATTATCAATTCATGGCCTTGCATTCCATTTAAAAGCTTGAGTGAAAGATTAAAAACATCAAATAGTTTGAATTACACACTAGTGTTTGAGTCCGTTTGAGAACAATGGCTTGTTTTTTTTAAATTTTTTCCACAAAATTGAAAGTTTTTCTGAGCCACTAATGCATCTGCACACAAGATGCTGATTGAGGGAAACCCTGGTGCCTATTAAGTTCTTGATCCTATTACACAGGCTCTGGAGAACCTGCACCAGCGCACGCACACAAAGTCCACAGCATCTTTTTACGTAACACTCTCAATGATCCAACGGAGATGCTTCATGGAAGATGCCACAAGAATAACACTAGTCATTCTCAAGCCTAAGCACATTACATCAGTAGCCTTTTTATAGTTATTTAATTAGGTTTCATTGAGCTAAAAGGTGAGTGATGGCAAACATTGCCTTTTACCCCCATATTGCCCTCCCATTCAACATGGATCTGTGTTGACGATGATGTTTTGGTCTATATTGGTCGATTCGTCTTTCGGGTTATCATCTTCTTCAGATATTTAAGTGTTTAGGCCTTTTTTACACTAACACTATCATATTACACAAGAATAATATTTAAATATTAAGTATAAATATATACATATTTACATAATCATCAGCATGTATAGGCATATATACATATATAGGCATCAGCATGGTTTTATCAACATCTACTAAAAATTTGAAACATTTGAAACTAAAATTTGAAGCTTTACTGAAATGCAGAGATATTTTTTTATTTTTTAACAAAGTCATATATTCATTTTCGTACATTCAAAGTCGTAAATTCATTTTCAGATATAAATGCCCCAAATTTTTTTTAATTTTCACAAATTTCATTTTTTACATACAAAAAATAATTGCACTCAAAAGCACAACATATTTGCAGTACAGCACTGTCTGTAAACAGATACATTTAACTGATTAATATTGTGGTTTTTCATGGCTGCTAAAAGCAATTGTGATTTTTTTTTATTTACTTTTTTCCTTAATATCTGCTATCATTTTGCATATTTTTATGACAGCTTTCAAGTGCTTTGTTCCGAATGATGCCCAACGAAAAAAGTTCCATATCGAACCTGAATCACTGATATTTCAAAGCATTTTTATACATTGGAATTAGACACAATTAAAACCGACAATACCTTTTTGGTGGACTCCATGGATATACAATATACTAGTTCAAGTATTCAAAGAATAGAAGGGTACAGTATTTTTTACCCCGTTACTATCCCGTTAGCACAAATAATGATTGCATTCAAGCATTTAGGACCCACGGTGTATGATCCAGTACAGCAAGTTGTCAGAAGCCGTCAAAGCGAGTCTCGGCTGCGTTCGCGCTGCGCTGACGTCGGTGAGTAACGCCCATAAATGACCAACGCTGCCGCTGATTGGCTGTCGCTACTGTTTTCTTCAGCACGCGCAGGTTAGAGAGGATTTTCTCATTCGCTTCGAGTCACTAATTGTTCAAACAGTACAATAATAAATTGTACTAATTAATTGGAAAAGTGTAGAGAGAAAGTCACACCTGTCTCCACACAATAATTTAATGAAAATAATCGCATTGAACTGTGTGCAATACTACATTAGTGACATCAAAAACATGTCTCACCGTTTTTTTTCTCCTGTTCAAATTCAACAGCAATTATATATATAAAAACAATATATATATATATATATATATATATATATATATATATATATATATATATATATGTATATATATAAGATACTGTTAGATTGCACAATACCTTTTTGCTGGACTCCATAGATCTTATACAAGTATACAGAATAGCGAATATAGGTTGTATCCTAAAAAATCAGTTCTTAAATCCTGTAAACAAGAATTAAAATTTGCAATCGCTTAAAATTCAAGCTCAAAGCAAATGGACAGCAGCCTTCTTATCTTCATTATCGATCCACTGTATTTGAGCGTCATCTGCGTTTGCGCTCGCTGTGAGTAAAAAGTTGACAACACAGCCGCTGGTTGGCTCTTCCTCGTTTACGTCGCCCCGCTTGTGCACGCGCACGCAATGATTGGCTGCGAGTTACTGAATTAAGGTCTCGCTACAAACTGTAGTCTGGAGGACACTGTTACTACATTTGTGAGCAGAAAACCGCACATAAACAAACTTTATTTTGCAAAAACAATATGCATGTTGATAGTTACATATGACATAAATAAAAAAAAAAAATCTCCAATGTTTTTGCTTATTTTTACATTTCTCCAACTAGAGAGATCACTAAACGGAAGAATATGAATCTATAATAATGTTATATAATTCTGAAACCCTGGATAAACTGGCAGTGACAAACGGTCGTTTCACGAGATCCCATGTTTGTACTTCACATCCTTCGTCTTTGTTCATCACAGTAGGGAAGAAACCTGCATAAATTATATACAAAAGAGACAGAAATAAAGCCCATTCATTGTCCTTAAATCACAAAAGACAGGACTATTTTGGTTCTCTGGGTTCCAGGGGTTTAAACAAATCTCCTTTGATAAATGTAAACAACAACAGCAACACTTGCGGGATAAAAGGCTGGGTGGGTTTACTGGGTCGGCTGGTATTGTTCAGTAAATCAAAGATATGGCAATGCCATGCCTTCCTTACTCCCATGACCATCCCATTTGTTCAGAATTTAGATGGAAAATTAACTTTATAGGAATTTTGAAAAATAAGCCAAACAGTCTCTGTTGTTTCTGAATATGAACAAGATTTTATACAAACAAACACACACACACACACACACACACACACACACACACACACACACACACACACAGATATATTATGTACTGTACATATATGTGTCTGTATAATGCTGCTGTATTTGTTTTTTATCTGCAGAAAATCCAAAGACTTTAACCAATGGCAAGTTGTAACCAATGGCAACGTTTCAGGCCAACTTACAATAATCCCCAGGTCATGTGACGTGAGCACAGCGCTTGCTCGGGTCGTGCCACTTTATCCTCTCCTGCCAGAAAGTTCAATCCTTCCCCAGGCTTGCAATCTTTCATTTTCTTACTTGAGCAAAATTACACTGCACAGGACCTGTCTTGCTTCACAGACTGTAGAATGATAGACGTCATTTCAACGAATCACAGCTCTTTAAAAGCACAATGGAGCATGTTGTTCCACTTTTGTTCTTCAGAACGCTGAAACTTTGCCAGAGGCCTCGTGATGTGGGAGAGAGAAACAGACAGTTCTCTGGTCTGGGGTCGTCCAGTTTACAAAATCCGCCTGGACAAAAGCCTCCGCCAATCTGATCAGGCCAGCCAGCAGCCACACCACCAGCTCTTTGTGTTGTCCTCACGGCCTTCTCTGTCCTCCAGGCTGACCGTCACTGAGGCTCATGGCACTGAATGAAAGAACACCTTCTTGAGGATCAAGGGAACACTTGAAAAGCAACAATAGCAGCGCATTCTGACAGAGACTGACGGAGAGACTCGCTCTTTGTGTTCCTCCATCATCAATACTGTAACCTTGCTTTCACAGGCTCCAATTAGAGGCTTGTCCTCACGACTCAGGAGAACGTGAAACGGATAATGAGGCCTTTATAATGAACTGTTAGACGCTCTGAGCAACAGGCACAAGTCCAGCAGCTACCAGAAATCTGCTCTCTCTCCCGGAGTTCTAGTAGATTTCTGCAGATAAATAAAAAACTGAAAGGTCTAGATGAACGTTTCTTCTGTGTTGGACTTTAAACTCAAAAAAAAATTCTGGATTATACGTAGTTACAAAGCAAAATCCGCTTAAGTCTTAAACGTATGGCGGATTTAAATAGTTTTTATGCATAGTTTCACAGCTTAATAAAATTATTAGTATTGACTATTATTATTATTGTTGTTGTTGTTGTTGTTATTATTAATCAAAGGCATTGTCATCACAGGTTATCAAATAAACACCTAGTGTCTATAAACTGAAAATAGTTTAGAAATAAACACTGGAATTTCGTATATATTACATTTCTTACATATTTGTAATGAATCCTTTAGTAAAATAAATTGAACATCTTTTTAATGAAATCATCACCTTCACAAAAATAATGTGTAAATAATTACACAAAATGGTTTTTTTTTTTCAAGAAATTACAAATGGCAAGATATCTCTAACACTAGAGTGAATTTATTAAACATTGTTCTGTGTATTATCCATCCATCCATTGATTTCTGAATCACTGTAATGAAATGTGAAGTTCCATTTCTGTTTATGCTCTAGGTGGGACGGGGTGAAATAGGAAGTCCGCACTCAGTACAATTTACGTCTGTCTATTGTTAAACAATGTGTCTGTCCGGTCTAGCCAGTACACATCAGTCTTTCATTTATTTAAAGGGAATAATATTTAGTTAAAGAACCCTGCTGGGCAAGGGAATGAAGAACAAAGTGATAAGAAACTGGACAGAGAGATGCAAGGACTCCCTGCCAATCTATGGAACAACAGAACTGTTTTCTTCCTCTTGGTCAGCACATGTTTAAAAATAAGCTCATTCATATTATATTTAAACAGCTTAGATGTCAAACAGGTAAGAGGAAAGAATAGCAGTGCGTTGCTGCTATCTAGTGGCCAAGTAGTTGTTTGCTGATATTTTTTTTGTTATAAATCCATATTGTATATGGATTAGGAATGCAAAATAAACTTTCAAGCGTTTAAGAAATACGTTGGTACGCATTCAAAAGTTGTCATTTGTATTGTTGAGACATGAAAATAATAATAAAACAACAATCAAACATTATGAATGTGTGTGTGTGTGTGTGTGCGTGCGTGCGTGTGCGTGCGTGCGTGCGTGTGTGTGTGTGTGTGTGTGTGCATGTGTGTGTGTGTGCGAGTGTGATACAAATCATGTATTCAATTTGGATTAGTCTTTATTCTTCGTTACATCACTATTCTTGTCTTCTCTTGACTATAAATAAACAACATGTGATCATAACTGACATCATTCACCAGTAATCTCAGAAAGACAAAAGAGCTCTTTAACAAATTCACTTATTAAAAACACTAGTACTAGTGGCTTTGTGAAGGACACTTATTATAATATCTAGTCACTTATCCTTCTGTGTCTGTAAAACACAATATCAAATATATCCAAGGCTTGTTCTGTATAATCTTATTAAATGTGTCTAAAAAGTTGTTCAGATACCATCAGCCCAACCAATCACAGGCAGAGACTTTGAGTCATGTGGCATGAAGTCATGTGATCTATAAACAATTCAATGTATGTATAGGGTAGAAATGTGTACCTTGTGTTATTGTGGCTTAGTGTGTCTGGGTCTTTGTTGAATTTGTTGGTTTACCAATCAAAATAAATTATTGTATTATTATTGTAATATCTTCTGCAATGTATAGATTTTTGCAGACTAGAACTGAAAACAAAACATTTGCATTTTCAATGTGAAATATTGCTGCAAAATGTCTCCTACCTCTCTGCTGCAGGTGTAACCTTTTCCTTTGACCAGACAGGTGGTTTCAGCAGGGTGGGATTTAGGAGATGTGGTTGCCATGTTGAAGAGAGAAAGAGAGACACGAGTTTCCTGTCCCTCTCCTGATGAGAAAAACACAACCCTCAATCTCTCTGTAAAAAAACACTCTAGTCATCTGATGACTTCAGCTTCACAGCCAATTTTCTATTCATCTCTCTCTCTCTCTCTCTCTCTCTCTCTCTCTCTCTCTCTCTCTCTCTCTCTCTCTCTCTCTCTCTCTCTCTCTCATTCACTCTCAAGTTACTCATTCAATTGTGTGTACCATCAGTGGCCAGTAGGTGACAGCAGGGACACATTCAACTCAGGTTTCTCAATGTCAGCGGTAAGACTGTAATAATTATTTTTAGATAACTATTTTAAAAATTGCATTCTAATTTTATATAAGCCAAAATCCAGGAGATTCGTGTACTTAACATTTGGAACAAGAAATGTAGGAGCTTGTAAATCATTTTTTAAACTGTAGAATTATGCTTCCGATTCCAAATGCAAATTCCAATTTAAGTGATATAGTGCAAATCACTTAAATATTTTTTTATTATTATTCCTTAAGTAATTTACATATCTCTCTTTGCATTATTTACATTTTTTGTAGGTGGACAGAGATACGTCCGCCCTTGTGTGAAGTTACAGCTCTCCACAAAAGACATTTATGGACAGGGGAGGGCTTGCCAAATATATGAGGGGCAATTACAGAGACACTGGGGTGTTTACAGCTGATAAGACACAACTCTTATAGGGCTGAGTGGCCTTTTTAAACACTTTCATGCAGATCAATTTTTCCAGTTTTTTCCATAGAAAGTTCCAGTGATGTGCAAATAAAACAATAACTCATGAACACAGACAAAATTCAATTATTGTGATGCTAAAAAGACTTTTCTGTACATGTACAGGCCTATTATGGGACAATAATCTCATGCGAACACACACACACACACACACACACACACACACACACACACACACACACACACACACACACACAATACATAAGGAATAAATTAGCGGCCTAGAGAACGAAAGAATTGCCCCTATACGTTCTCCTCGCTGTCCCCTGACCTGCTGAATTATGTCAACAGCGCGTATGCACCTGTGTGTCTGGGGCTATTACACATCCCATTACTTAACACTTTTAGCATCTCAGCATCCTGCACTTTATAGCCTCACTGAAGCTGATTGCTCAGGACTGTCGGACACGGATGCTGTTTTACACTCGTTGTTCAGGTGGGCTCATAAAACTCAGGATCTGCCAAGTCTGTATATGTAGGTGAGCTGTATTACTGTGTAATGAGACCCAGAAGCTTTAAGATCTAAAACTATTTACTTGTGTACTGTAGCTTTTGAGCAATTTACTTAAAGTTTTTTTGCTAAGTTTGGTAATGTTTAAATATTACCTACTTAATCCATAAATTGAATAATTAATCTATCTATCTATCTATCTATCTATCTATCTATCTATCTATCTATCTATCTATCTATCTATCTATCTATCTGTCTGTCTGTCTGTCTGTCTGTCTGTCTGTCTGTCTGTCTGTCTGTCTGTCTGTCTGTCTGTCTGTCTATCTATCTATAGTATCTATCTGTCTGTCTGTCTGTCTGTCTGTCTATCTTATTTCAGTACTTTAGTTTTCACTTCTTAATAAGGTCATTGTCAGTAAAACCTAACCTACCGTTTAAGCATCGAGTTTTACTTCTAGCTAAAGTTTGATTTGCGAACGATATTTTAGTTTAAATATATATCTATCAAGATGATTTAAAATAATTAGCCTAGTCAGCCTGTCAAAAGGATTCATGAGCGTAATAAGACGAACGCTTCAGGAACTGGGCGGGGCAAGGGGGCGTATCACATCAAATCCCAAAACTACAATTGGCCGGGCTAAGTCACGTGATCTCCCGTGGAATGTCAATTCATGCTGTATTTTTTCCTCCCATCAACTGGGCTTCTGTTTTTGACGTTGTCCTGTCGAGCAGAGAAGACACGAGACATGAAGCAGGATAACAGGGAATAATCAAAGGAATTCGGTTCCATGTCTGTGACAAAGGTATGGTAAACTTTTCCAAGACGTGTTTTGTGCTGCTTCACACGGGACTGATGAGAGTTTCAGTTTCCTGATAGTAATTTGCCGCAGTATGTGTGGTCTTAAAGTGTTAAAACAGCCTATAAATCAGTCACTGGGAAAGCTGTTTACTTTTAAAAAATGCCCTTCTTTACTGCTTTCAGAATGGGGGAGTCACTCCACTTATTAATTGTACTTGAAGAACGTTCCAATATATTGTTGTTTGAATTCCCCCTATTTTCTAGTTTGATTTCTAAGTCAGTGTTAGACTGCGAGACAATGACAGTGTCAGGAGAATTTCAGAGTGATTTATGTGGCCACATGCTGCATCATTTGTAGTTTTTTGAAGGATGAGTTTGCTCAGCGCACATGTACACAAGAAGCTTTTAGACCCTGCAAGGCCAAGAAGAAACAATGGATTCTGAGAGCACGACCTGTTGCGCAAGCAGACTGAGTGACAATGCATCGAACCTGTCTCCTCTAGAGTAACCGGACCATCTGCGCTCTGGATACACACAGGCTTGACCCTGTAAACAAAGCCTGGAGAAGTGATGCCCACCTTGCACTTGGGTGTTAGTCTTTTAGCTGCTCACTTTCGGATTTGGTGGTCTGTTGTAGAAGTTTCTAAGGTTTGTAGCTTCTCTGTCCCAAACCGCCAGTGGGCAGGTCACCACTGTATGCTAACTAAAGCAATACCTTCTTGTTTTACACTTGCCTTTCCTGTGTCGTGGGCCTCACAATGAGTTTAAGTGGTGCCCCCTCACCCTCGGGTCACCCTAATAATCAATCATAAAGGACACAACTCCAGACCTGCTCAAGCACCAGGAAATGAGGGGCGCGTTCTGAGTTCCTGTAGATTCTGGGATTTGGGAAAACAACACATTTTTTTTCTTTGTATTTTATCTTTTTTTTTTTTTTTTTGCATATGCGGAACACTTGTTTAATCATTTATTTAATTATATAAACTAAATGTTACGAAAACGTGTGTTTGAAATCTACAGTTAACATACACTGATGGTTAAAAATGAAATTTGATAGCGGTGGATTACATTACAACTCCCTAAATGTGTCTAAATTACATGTAATTTTGGATTTTTGCAGCATATGCTTGAATTCATTATAATAGAATGATATCAATATGAGTAATTAATCACTATTGTTTTTTAACTTAGAACTTGAACTTCGGTCCGTTCTGCTTTGAGGCATGACCATCTGACCACTGAAGGCTGATGATATCATGTGACATTCAAAATACAAAGTCTGTTACTTTACTGTACATTAATTTAGTACTTTACAATATTATTCATTAACTCAGTTTTACACACTTTAAGACAGACTGGATGGAAATTTCCATCTTGCACAACTTGAATTTTAAAACATTACACACTTAAATGTTTTACATTAAACTTAAAATGAACGACTTGAGGCCATATAACAAACGTCTCGGGCTGTGAAAGCCATGGTTATGGGCTCAGAGCTTTAAGATTTTGCAGACAAATTGTGATCACCATAGATCAGGTCGATGCATTTCATGCAATGTGGTTGCTAAAAGTGACATCTGTCTTCAGTCATAAACTGATAAATAATAAAGTCTAAGCTGAGCTGCTTTGATTCTACAGAAAGAGCCAGTGAATGAAGGCATTCACCGTCTGCTCACACTGACATTCTCCTGTCATGCCTGAAGATGCTCCCGTGTGACTCCTCCATTAACACACACTTCACACAGACTGTTGGTTTGGGCCTCCCTTTCATTTTTGACGGTTTCAGATACTTATCTTAAGTTTAGATGTATGCATATTTCTCTATCCTTTGACTTTGCTGACAAATGATGTGTTTTGTCCTCCGAGAAATATTTCTGCAGAACTTGTGAGTGGCTGCGATGTACAACAACTCAAAACTGGGATGCAAAACAAACGCAGAGTTTAAAAGGTCAAATTAGTTTTGAATGTTGAAAATTTGCTATGAATATTATTCACATTTTCAATCAATTTTTTTCCAAATGTATTTAATAGTCAAGAATATATAACTTGTGTTTTTTCAAAAAGAAAAAAAAAAGGGTAAAAAGAACATCCAGTGTTATCTGGTTCATAACAACATGTCAAGCTTAAGTTTTTGTTTAGCTTGTCCATTGTTACAACATCCATTTCTGGATGGATGGATGGATGGATGGATGAATGAATAGAAAGAAAGAAAGAAAGAAAGAAAGAAAGAAAGAAAGAAAGAAAGAAAGAGACAGACATCTGGTGGACAAACAGACAGACAGACAGACAGACAGACAGATAGATAGATAGATAGAATAATTAAATAGATAGAGTGGATGGATAGTTGGATGAATGGATGGATAAATATATAGGTGGACAGATGTATAGACGGACAGATAGATAGATTTGAGTTTGATTGCTATCTTTCTTTTTTTCTATTTCTTTCTTTCTTCTCTCTCTCTCTCTCTCTCTCTCTCTCTCTCTCTCTCTGTTTCAAGAGCCGACAGTAACACAGCTGCTTGTCATAAATCTTTTTTTAGGGGGAAGGAGAATTTGAGATTTAGGGGCTGATTTGGTTCTTCAGCAGCTCGGACACCACTGGTGGTTCATAATCCCACGTATAAGTGTGGAAGAGTCCAGAGGTGGCGTAATGTTAAGGAGAATACTTGTGAGCACAATGGCTCGTGCTGTTACACTGCTGGTGCTGTGGGTTCCAAATATAAAGAAGTGGTTTGTTTTTGAATGAGCACGAGTTTTTTTAGCTAAATATTTTTAGACTTTCCATGATTCTTGCAGTTTTGGTTGGTTTCTCTAAAGCTAATGAGCGTTAAACTAATGTTCCATCTTGATTTTTCCTTTCACAACGAATGTAAATCAATTTTCACAAAGGCAGCTCTTCAATCACCTTCATCGTCAGGCTCTCATTCTTTTTTGGCAAAGTAGCGTTTGACACTTTCACGCTTTTAGTCGCCTGACTGGCTGTTTTCTCGGCCGCCATAACTTGGTTGTCATAGCTGCAGAACTTGATCCTGAAAGACGATTGTTTTTTTTCCGAGTTACGCTGCAAAGTGATTTTCACTCTCTGGACTGTGCAGTGAAGCCGAGTGCTCTCTTGGGCATCTGTGTATCTGATTCTTTACTAGTGCTAATGCTTTGTGGTCATTTTATGGCTGTGGGAGTCGAGCAGGCCATGTGTGCTCTTGGTCAGAAAACAGCCTTAAATGCTCTCGCGCCGTTGGCAGAAAGGTGATAATTTATGATCCCTGTGTGTGTGTATCTTTGACCTGGACTGGTTTTTGACAAGCCATTTATTTTACCGTGCACATAAAGACCCGTAACGAAACATGCCTTTCTTCATAATACGAAACATGAGGAGATTTATTGCGTGTAATGCATAATGAAAGTGACCGATAGTGATGGAGTGCAGCGTAACACATCTTCTGCACGTTATTTGTCGAATGCTTTTATCTGAAGCGACTTGGATTGCATCACTAAAGCAACATGCTTTTTAATCAGACTCGAGCCCACAGGGTTGCTGTTGCAAACACCATAGCAACTGACTGGTAGGAGATAGGAAAGGAAAGCTAAGAAAGGTGGGTGAAATAGGTATTGCAAATAAATATGTGTTGGTGCTTATTTCATGCTTTAATTACCCCACGGAAATTAAAAAATAATGCTTGCAGACTTTTTTATTATTATAATTAGTACAACAAATAAGCCGAGGTGTAAAGAGTATTAAAAAAAAATGAATAAAAGTATGGATACCTTACTGTAAAATGTTTCTTTTAATTATGAAAATACTTGAGTAAAAGTCTTGAAGTATTTTACTTGTACTGCATATAGGCTCAAAATACGTAGCAATAAATGTGAAAAACAAGAAACTCTTTATTTAATTATTTATTATGAGGTTTTATTTCTTAATATTGTTAGCTTCAAAATGACAAAACAGGACGTGCAAATGTGTAACAAAAACTGCAAGGTTGATTTTTACCTCAGAAATAGCATCCAGCGTTCAGAAAAAACCTTCAGCATCCTGCCGATTGCCTTTTCCGCCCAAGAACAAGCGCGGTAGAAAAAGATGCAGACTTGTTGCACACAATGTAGCGAGTAACAGTATGTGTACATTCAAATGTAGTTCAAATGTAGTACTAAAGAGTACAAATACTCAATCAAAAACTGTAGAGAGTAAAAGTTGCTTTTATTTTTGATCAATACAAGTACAAAGTAACCAAAAAATTAGGTAAAGCACCAAAGTCTATTTACTCAAGTACTTTACACCCCGTGCAAAAAGCCCTATTAGTGAATTTGAAGGAATAAAACAATTGTGTTACAGTTTTAATACTGTTTCTGGTACGGGGAACCCTTAATTTATATGCTAATGCTTCATGCACAAACGATGTCTTTGAAAGCGCCGAATCCTCAAATGGATGTGAAATTACACGTCTTCTGCATTCTAAACCGAGATTACCGGCAAACATCCGGAATAGTGCGCTCGGGCGCATCAAAAGACTGCTAATGCAAATGCTAGCAATTGATGCTAAAAGAAGCTGTAACAGTCAAACCGGCCCCGGGCCCTTCACTGCTGTAACCAAGGCAACCACGGGGTCATATGTCATGCTTTCTCAGTTCAACAATGATGTGCCCCTTTGCAGACAAAACCGACAGGTTTATGGCAGATCTTAAGGAAATTAGGGCCACAAATCACCTCTCGCGGCTTACCACAGGGAATGTGCTAACATGAAGTATGATGGATGCCAGAGAAGAGAGTCTTCTGGCGAGCGCTCAACAATGACCTTCCAGGGTTAAGATATATTTCTCACTTTGAAGACCTCAGATGACAAATTTCTTTCAGACAGATGTGACTTATCAAGACCCAGCGAGGATAAATTTCAGTGTTAGCATTGATGGATTATTCTGCTGAGTCATCGCACGTGGTCGAGATCAAGTCGATTGTGAGCAATCTGCAGATTTACGACAATAGGTTGAATGTCTTTTCTAATTTACGAAAAACTTCATTTCATAGAGCAGCAGAATCTGGACATCACAGACAGAGTCTGTGCTGAGGCGTAAATAATTAGCATAGACTGACGGAAGGAAGCAGTTGGTCTGTGAGGTGATGCCACGTCTGATGTGGCCTTCAGTGCTGGAGCTTTTAATTGCTCTGCTGTTCCTTCACACTTGGTCAGAAGTGTGTGTCAACTCTGGCTGGAAGCATCCTGAACTAATAAAACTCAATTTCCTGACTTTTAGCTGTAGAGCGCTGAGAACGACTTAGAATTTCAGCTCTAATTTTAGGTTGAAAAGTCATTATCTACATAAATGCACACATATGCGCAACCAGTGACTTATGGTGAACGATATAAGTGGACAAATGAAGTATTTGTTTAGTGTATTTATTGATTAATTTAAGATTGACAAAATTAAGATAAAAATTAAGATTGACTCAATGCACTCAATGCAATGCCTTATCAGAATGGTGATTTACTTGTCTTCAGGGCCTTTATAGGTGAGCATGTTTAGGGCCCGTTTGGCCCCAAAAGCATTTGTCACAATCATTTTTTGTTTTTCCGATCACTTACAAGGTAATTCTACAAAATTGTAAAGTGAAGAAAGTTTGTTTTGTTTCTGTGTGTGTTGTGTCATTTAATGTGCAATACATGTCTCCGAACCAAGTTCAAGTGTGAAATACATGGACCATTATAATAATATTTACGATATATTTTTTGGTTGTAAATGTTGCTTTTGTATTGTACTTGTGTTGTGTTTTTTATTTCTGTGTTTCTGCTATTTTTATGTTGTCATTGTTGGCTTCTTCATTGTGTAATTTTTTTGTAATAGTTTTTTGTTTTCTTTTTTGCATTTTAGTTTTCTTTGTTTTTTTCACTCCCCCGTTCTTGCATTTATTTTTTATCCAAAGCAACTTTGCAGCTTTTATAATCCATTCAACTTCATGCCTTCCTGGGATTTGAACCCAAGGTTTGGTATTGCAAACACCAGCGCTCTACTGATTGGGCTACTTTCTGTAGCTCTGCTTGGCTCACTGAAGCATCCCTACTGTGGGACGAACAGTCATATTTGTAATGTAAGATGAGTGACAAGACACGCAACTGGTTTTGGTTACCCAACATCTTTTGACGCCTGTGCTCCTTCAGACTGGTTCGGCCTGACCAGACAGGCACGGGTGTCTTGTTCTCCCCGAGGCTGAGTCCTGGATGCTTGACGTGGCCTTTGTGTTGTGCTGATAACCCATCTCTGTCTGAACCCTTCTGCCGAGCTTCAGCTTTTACTACCCCAGCTCTCTCACGCTAATTCTGTTTGTATTGCCTTTCCCCGTCCAGACGTCTTATCTCGCCTGCTTTGCTGAAAAAGCACCTTTGTCTTCAATGAGCGTAACTCAATTTGCAGTCTGTGGAGGACTGCAGAGCTTTGCTGGATGCAGCTTTGGGTTGGATGCAGATGTGCGGTCAGGGGGTCTCTAATCCAGACGGGGGAGCAAATTGTGTGGAATAATGTGCACGGTTCAGCGTTAACCACTGAAATAATGAGCTGAGCGGAGACAGATTCAGGGGGACGAGGAGGAAGAAGACAAGTCTTCCTTTCAAGGTAATGGCCGAGACCAGTATATTACGCTTTCTGCTTCCGTGAAAGATTCCTCGTTTAATGGAAGGTTAAAAGGGATCAGACAAATTCCACAAAAGAGCATAATAGAAAGGGTCAAATGGGGGGCTTTATATTTATTATCACGCCGTCAGACAAACTCAAATTTCGGAGAAACAAAGGTGGAATTCTGAATGGAAATATGAGCAAAATCCCACGCATTATGGCAGGTGCACGACAGGGCAAGGACAAAAAGTTTCTCCCATTTGGAGAATTATCCGCCTTCAAGGGAAAATGGAAGAGGGCCTTGGTTCTTCTACGTAGTCCAGCCCCCAGGAAGAGAAGCCCACCTCATTTCCCCTGCGGCAGCCTTTGATGTGTGTTTGTTTAATGGCACTGTTGGATGATGTCATCGGCAACGGGCGGGGTTTTAAACCAAAAAAAAAACTGAGCGGCTGGATTTTCCCTGAAGCTTGTTTTAACTTGTGACACTAGAGCTGGAAGCTGTCATACAGGGAACAACTCATGCGATTCCAACATTATTCCCCGCCTGCTCTTCGGAATGGTTCGAAATTTCTCTTTCACGCCGTGTGGATTGTACCGGACACACATTTGACTGACTGCAGGTCAGTGCTTTAATGTGTATGGTTGGGGTCTTCAGTGAGTGAAGGTCTGTTGGCACATTTGCTTTAGAGATCCACAGATAGATCAAAGCTTGTGTCAGGACTGTGTGTTGTTGTTCCAGGCCTTCAGTCTTCACATTTGTTCAAGGCTACTGGAAGTGTGGACCATAAATGAACCAAGGCCTGTTGTTTCAGGCAGTTTGGGAAGACAAACACGTACAAAATCTCCAAATAAGATGATTGGGTGGTTAAAAGGGAGTTTGAATGCCTGTGGTCTGGCTCAACAGGAAGCGGTTGGATGTTTGTGATTGATGTGCTAATTTTCTCCTCAGGCGAATGATGAGTGGGTTTTCTGCTTAGCGAGTTGTGAAATACAGATTGGAGAATGTTTCAAAAGTGTGATGCAAATGCTCCTGTGTTTTAGCTCGACGGGAGTGTAAGGGATCAGCAGTAGCTGTGGATCGGTCACTGTCCGGCCGAGGTCTCCCATGGAGAAGGAGACGGAACAGGGCAGCGTGGAGGCCAGTGCTAACACCACCTCACCCTCCATTGGCAGCAGCTCTATATCAACCTGCATCAACAGACAGCACACCGTCCCTCAGATGACTGTCTATGGAGGAATTGCTGACAGACAAACTGTGCAGGTAAATACGTTTGAATTATGCACATACATTTTATTAACTTTTAAACAAAGAACGTAAAAAAAAAAAAACTTAATCGCTTCAAGCCTGTGAGAGTTTTAGGATGAGGCAAAAACTTTATTGTGTTTGAGCGCCATCTAATGGTTCTTTGCATAACGTCCATATTGAGTTTATTAATTTTAGTTTTATGAAAACGCATCAACTTCTTATACTTTGTCTGTTATTTTTTTAACGGGTTATTAATTAAGACCTGGGCATTGTGAGCTATAAAAGTAAAACGTTGGGATGGTAAGCATGAGCGCTGATTGGCTAGACACATGTGACATCATCAGAATTTGAACGGTATTGTGGGTAGTATTGAGGGAGTGAGTAGTTTTTTTTTTACATCCTCAACTGAGTCAGACAGAGGAGACACATCTGGATCTACTGAGAAGCCATTATGAGATCCTTCACAGGGTAAAATATTATTTATTTTAGCATTATTTTAGAAAAAATAATGTAAATTTGTGCATTTTCTAAACATTGTTTAGATATACTGTATATCCTTCATTATAAAAGTTCATTAAATAAGCATATTTGGTTATTTGATATGTTCTGTTATAAAAACACAACATATACAGTATATTAAAACATTTTTATTGCTTTTTAATAGTGAAAAAACTATTTGATATAACTTAACATGAAAAATATTTGCATGAAAGTTTTGTTGTTCCATTTAAGTCTGGATAAAGTCTTGTTTAGTTTGTTTGTGTCTTGTTTTGTTTAGTTTTTTTTTTTTTTTTAATTTTTAGTCTTTGTTTACATTCACAAATATAAGAAGGAATTTTGTATAAATTTGTAAGGAAACAAACCGAAGAAAGGCGTTATGTTCGGATCCCGTTGTGTGGAACGTTTAAACTGAGAAGGGAAGTGCCGTGATGCTGTCTAGCTGCTGTGATGGATGATGTTGACCCCACATGCCATTTCGTGACTGGGCCATACATCCGGGCAGCAGCGGACCCCCCTCTGACCCCTAGCGTTTACAGTGGGGGCTGGTTTTGCTCTATAAGCTGGTTTTGGTTTTTCCTGAGCAAATTGTTTAGCTGATTTCATGGATTGATCTGGACCTAGTGTGTTCTGGATCTTCAGGTCATCCAGCAGGCCCTGACCCGGCAGCCCAGCGCCGCAGCAGCTCAGTACCTGCAGCAGATGTATGCGGCCCAACAGCAGCACCTCATGCTCCAGACCGCAGCTCTCCAGCAGCAGCACCTGAGCCTGGCCGCGGTACAGCAGGTGAGCATCCTAGAAATCACATCGCATGGTCTTTAATGTGTTAGACATCAACCACAGCCTCAGAAATACAGTACAGCAGAATTGCTCTTTAATAAATATAATTATTATTTAGTAGATACTTATTGGCATTCATTGTCCATAAATACAGTAAAAGAAGGTAAAATTATTTTTTTTTTTACAACAAAGTATGTAACTAATTCCTGATTTTCCTTTGAGATCTTTTTTTTTTACAAAATCAATATAATGAAAGGCTTTTGAGTCACTTATACTGTACATTTTTATGTATTACTAAGAAAAATATTATTCACCAGAAAGACACAAAGACTCATTCCTGAGCACATCCACTCATCATTTATCTCCTATGACAAGTATTAATGATGGAGTCTCTGCAGCGTGCCAGAAACACGCTCTGCGGCCGGTCACATGTTTAAACACGATAGATGGATGGATGGATAGATAGATAGACAGACAGACAGACAGACAGACAGACAGACAGACAGACAGATAGATAGATAGATAGATAGATAAATTGATCTATCCATCTATCTCTATTTCTTTCTTCCTCTTCTCTCTCTCTCTCTCTCTCTCTCTCTCTCTCCTGGCTTTCAGTCTATATACCTGTTTTGTTCTGTATATCTTTTTCTTAACTAAAACTTAGTGTGTATTATTTACAGTTGTGTGTGCTGTGCTTTACACTGTTAATACAGATTCGTGCGTGGGATGGATCCCCCTGTGGTGTGTGATCCGCTTCCTGTCGTTTCTCTTTCCCTGCTCTCTTGGTGTTTGATTAATGAGCGCAGGGTTCGGGTTACTCTCTTTCTCCCTCCCCACAGGCCAGTATAGTGGCAGGAAGACAGAGCTGTAGCCCGAATGGCACTACATCCCAGCAGGCCGTGGCATCCCAAACCACTGTGAGTATGACGGTGATCTCTCACTTAATACTCATCTACCCTTGTTTAGTTTAGAGCTCAGTCTCTTGCTCTCGTTTTGGCAGATAAACCTAGCGACATCCCAAGCTGCAGCTCATTTGATCAGTCGAGCCCAAAGCCGGAGCTCCGTCCCGGTCTGTATTGGCCAGCAGGCCGTGCTGGTGGAAACCTCCTCCGCTCCCACTCTCACTGCCACTCAAGCGCAGATGTATTTACGAGCTCAGATGGTAAAAACAGCTCTTGAATGGCTCCGAATGTGCTTTTTATCTATACAGCAAGTTTGACATGATTATGATTTTTATGTCTAAATCTGGGCTGACAGATTATGAAATTTAGGCTTTGACCAATTCCAGGTTCTTCTGATATGCACAAAGTTTAATTATTATTATTATAGTTTTATATTTTCTACATTTTATGTTTACATTAATTGTGCAACTATTCCGTATTAAAATGTTTGTGTATTTTATGTCCTAAATGCATATTTTAAAGTACTGTATACTATCCTAATTTTTTCTGGTTCTTCACCAAGACATTGTGACACACACACACACACACACACACACACACACACACACACACACACACATACACGTCAAATAGGACAACATTTGAGTCCTGTATATGGGTAGATTATATTTAAATTTGCCTGTTAATTGTTTAAATTAAAAACATATATATGATGTTAGATATTTTTGCACAGTCGCACAATAACTTTATCTGGGTTAGATAATTTGCACAAATTACCTTTTTTCAACTTACCAGTTTATTATATATAAAATATGTCTATATAAATGTGCAAATACATAATTTAGCTATATATAACACAACTTTTTTTTCAGGCACAGCAAACTAATCTTGTACAAGTTGCTCGGAGCCTAGGACGGACTGTCCCTTTGTCATCTCAGTTTATCTTTACCCCTGCTGCCTCAGTCACTACAGTCCAGCCAGATTCTCCAGCCCTGCCAATCACCAGCCCACCTCCCACTGCACAGGTGACCCTGACCTACACACGGCCCACTTACGTATAGCTAAAAATTAAATTGGAAGATAAATGATAGATAAAATTAAAGCCAATGAATTCCATCCAGGTGCAGAATATTACTCTGTGCAGCCAGCAGGGGGCGCTGTCTCCCTCCATCACTCAGTCTCAGCTCCAGAGTCTGAGTGTGAAACATTCCCCTGTGGCATCAGTGCAGATTTCAGTGAACAGTCAACCTGTGGCCCAGCTGAAGAGTCCCGGTGCTGAGGTGATCATTCAGGGGACGTCTGCGGAGATCTCCTCAGAGACTGTGGGAAAGGACGTCAAAGCTGGTGACAGCTCTACACAAGAACTGAACACATGCCCCCTATCCATAACTGGTCATCCTCTCATCAGCACAGGTATGTATGAACTCAGATTGATGACCGGTTTGTTTCTATCTTTTTCTCTCTCATTTTATTCATTATTCTATACATTTTTTTTCTATAGCAATATTAGAAAAAACTTTTGACATGTGTTTCTAAAAATAAATATACATTATATATACACACACGTGTGTGTGTGTGTGTGTGTGTGTGTAAATATGTGTGTATATATTTATATACACACATATTTAAAATATATATATATTTTTACAACACAATTATTATATTTTAATATATAAATAAATGATTATATATATTTTATTCATGTGTGTGCGTGCGCGTGTGCGTACGTGTGTGTGTGTGTGTGTGTGTGTGTCAAGCCGGCCACTTTTAGAAATAACATATAAAAAATTAGTTCTGTGTTTTCTGTATTTAAAATATAACATATAAAAATTACTTCTGTGTTTTCATGACTGTGGATTTTTGTACATGTGTTGAAGTCCAGATCACTTCCTGTGAAGGAACGGCGCGGTCATCAGTACACTCACAAAACTACAAGCCCATGAAACCACAAATTGCCGTTTTATTAGTGAAGCCTCCTAAAGAAAACCTGCTATTAGACTAATGATACAGTAAAAGTGTTTGCTATATTTAGTGTAAAGACCTTTATTTAATGCCGAATATAGTTACACATAAACAGTTTGTGTTTGAATAGCTCACCATCTCATGTTTTCCTCATACGGAACTCATTAGACTTGTAAAGCTCATAGCCAGGAGCCGAGAAACACTAAGTAGGTTGGTGAGGACGTGGAAGAATTCTAAGTAAGTCCAGACATTTTTCTGAATGACTGCGTCGGGCTGGAGTTTTGATCATGTTGAGCCTGCAGACCCTCGGCTGTAATGAGGACGGAGGTTAGAGGAGCATTTCCTACAGCGATCCATCATGTCTGGTCCCGAGAATATCACTCACTTTAAATTCCAAATTCATTGACCGGAAGCAGAAAACCCAACTGAGATTTACAATCTTACAGAAACATCTAGTTATTCAAATTTGTGAAACAGCCAACAAGTCTGTTTGAAACTGTGCCTTTTAGACACTTTTATTATTGAAACAAGCACAGTGATAAAAATATGAAGCGTTTGGAATACAACTGCAAACAGCAAAGAATGATTCACAAATGTATGTTTGTGATGGTAAAGTGCACAATAAACAGTCCAAGATTTGATGATTGTTTTATTTTATTTAATATTTTGTTGTGGTAATTTCTAGAAATCTGTGGTATTTTTGCTATTTACAATCTACAAACACACATATGTATAAAAAATAAATAAATAAAAAGAAAGAACAGACATGCTTGAAAACAAGCAGACGCGTGGCGAGACAAAAAGGCAGCGTTTTCCCAGAAATAAATTGAAATTGGAAATGAAAACAAAAGATCTGGCGTCCTGCACGCCGCATTTGTCTGATTCCATCCTTTCGCACTCGCCAGGAAGTCCTGCAGACCGTTTTCTTTTTTAAGCATTATTTACTGGGCTGGGAGGCTGAAGAACAGCACTTAATTATTTATGAACATGGGTGGAACTTGAACCAGAATGCGCTCTTCAATGCGCCACGCGAGGTCTGCATCTGCTGTTGCTATTCTGTGAATGCTTTGAACTTAGCAGGCTGTCAGGGGGTGGGAAACATACGGCCCGCTATCTAGCATTGTGCTTGGATGCACACACAACAGCAGTGGATGGTGCAGACCACATTCCCACAATCTAACGAATTACTCGTTTTATCTTTACTAGGGCTGGGCAATTTATTGAACATTTAAACACGATTATGATTATTTGTTTATTAATTTTCATCATAGTTCACTGACAAGTTTTGAACAGTAAATATGCTCACTTATTACGAGTCACAGATTTTTCAACAAAGGGTCCAAGACTTGGTTTTAAAATAATTGAAGGAAACGCACACACAGATCTTCTATATGATTATTTAGTGAACAGTTACAACTGAAATTAAAGAACATATTGCCTAAATCGAGCAATCCCTTTGTTCTTTTAAGAAGTAAATTATTTGTACAACCGAAAACCAAATAAATTATTTTCAGCATTTTCTTAAAATATGATAAATAACTTCAAAAAGTCAAAAAACTCTTCCTGTGCATTTCTTGCATTTTGTAAACAAATATCAATGAAAAAAGAACTCTCTCGCTCTTGTCATGTTACTAAATGAACAGGATTTAAGTTCTTACTAAGAAACGCAAACGTGTATCTCCTTCAGGTTTCAGGCTTGTAACAACATGTAACAACAACTGAAACACGCTCTGATGAGGAGCTACAATTTTGTCGTGATATTTTTGAGCGTCAAAACAGTTTTTCTGCAATGTCTACACTTGACTTCAATTTGTGTTATTTGTTTTTTGTCTTCTTTCCTGAAGCTTTCCCCGTGTTGTTTTTTGAATAATCTGGTTTTGTTGCTCAGTGTCTAAGCTCTCCATGAGTGACTCCACATGCAGTAGTGTTCCTAACAGAAAAGTAAAAGTAATAATCAACCTGGAAAATTTTGATTGAAATTTTGATTGAACACTTTTTTAAAATCTTTTTTTTGTACACAGCATACACCCAGATCCAAACCCATCAGCTGCTCCAGCAGCCCGAGCCACAGTTTGTGATACAGCAGCAGCCCCAGATCTTGCAGCGGGGGCAAGCGCAGCTCCTGGAAGCCACTGCCATCCAGTCCAGTCTCCGGCCCCACGCGGTGCAGGCCGTGACCCTCCAGGCGGCCCTGCCAGCTCAGCCCCAGCAGTGCCCCGCCACAGTGCTGCCCAAAGAGCCCGTGGGTTGCCAACAAGCCACCATATTCCATTCGTCCACTGCTATTGCTCAGGATGGACAGTCCGCTGTGCCCAGCATGGACAATGCCAGCCAGCAAGTTATAACTCAAGTATGTAGTTTGAAAGCCCCACTGGATTTTTACTCTGTCTCCTCAAGCTAATCTGAAATGTACGTTACAGCTAAACGTCGCCACACAGGATGGAAGCGATAAGGCAGATGTTCCTGTGAAAAGCGGAGAGCTCAGTCCTTGGCAAAGCCAGCAGAAACTGTTGTGCCAACCAACTCCACTGCCAACCCTGGCAGATCCAGACCAGTCTCCCAAACAAACCCCAAGCCAAGAGACGGGAAGCACACAAGGTCTTGTTTATTTGACTTTTTTTATTTAAATTATTCACCCAAATACCCAACCATTCAGAAAAACTGTAATAATCCAAGGGGTACATTTCTTTTCAGGTTACATTTTCTCTTAAGGAATAAAAATAAAAGACATATGATTGCAACAGCAAAATAAATATACTGTATACCTCTACAGTACAGTACAGTAAAGTGAGTGAGATTGTCAATTTGGCGAACTTATTTATAAGTATATACAAATAAAGTAGGGCAAACAAGTGAATTAAAGATGAATAGGTAAGCAAAACTGAGTATGTAGTGACGGTGAATAAACTGGCAGTAATTACAATTTAGTTCATTATTGTAAATAAATAATACTGTAATAAACATGTTTTGCACATGATAGTCCTTGATTGCACATAATGAAATCAACATAAATGAGACAGACACATATTGCACATGAAAAGTATCAGCACTAACAGAGAAGAGGACAGCCAAGATTGACTTTTTGGATTTTGCAGGCCACAACATTAACAGAAATTAAATGTCTAGTTGCAACATTGTGGAACAAAATATCTTATAAATATAATTATACGAGTATAAATCAATAGCTTATTTTATTAGGGCAATTTTCCCCAAATTTGACCTTCAGAGATGTCTGAAACGTTTTCAGTCTGACGTTTTCGATTGAAAATGATTCTAATATTCGACTACAATCATAACCTCTTCTGTCCAATAAACTTAAATCAAAACTTAAATCGAGACGACATACTTCTCGTAACTCTTCACCAGCCTGATGTGGCCCGCAGGCCGTAGGTTGGGGATCACAGGTTTAAATGAAGGCTACACTGGTATCTCCATAGCTTTTGCATGAGCTCCAGTTTCGGATTGTTTAACAGATATGAATGAAACCACGCACTCTCTATCCATTTAGAAGTCAACGGTCAAACACACACAATCTTTAATCGATAACTGGTCATGTGTGTCAGCTAGAAAATATCCCCGTCACTTCTAAGCCAAACCTTGGATGCAGTGAAGCCAAACGCGGAGTGGTTACTAGGTCACCACCATCTGTAGGCTTGCCAGTCTCAAAAAGACAAAAGCCAACAGCGCCGTTTCTTTTCTGGAGCAGAAGAGCAGATCCGTCACCCCCCTTCCAGCCTCTATTGTTCGTTCCAGGCACTTGTGTGAGTACGAGAGCCTTCGTTATAATTAGGGGCAAAGGGTCTGAGCCGTGTTATTCTCTGTGAAAATGAAGGTGGACACACTCTGGCTGTCTGACAGGTGTAGAGAAGCCCCACCTCCTAATGAATAAATGATGAATAATGTTCAGTCCGTCTTTTATGTCTGAAAATGGCTCAAGGGATCCGAGCCGAGGAATCATAAATCATGTCATGTTTTAATTGAATCTTAAATTCGCAAGGCTTCTGATTATTGTTCTATACAAATGCTAGACAAGCACGTTTTGAGATAAAAAATACACATAACCATTCACTTATTTCATATTAATAATACAGTACAGTGATTTCAAGTGGTGAGTAGACTTGTGGCTGAATAAAAATAGTCAGATTGCAGTCGATAAACAGGCTCCGGTGTGAAGAGTCAGACTTTGCCTTACACGCTTAGACTCCATTGTGTTTTTGGCTCCCAGCTGCTGAGTGCGGCCCTCGAGTGGTGTTGTGTGTCTCGCAGGCGTCCGGCTCCATGTTTAAGGGAATTGTGTGGCCCTCAGACTCTGCGTGACCCTATTAATCCAAGCATCAGGCCATCAGAGATCATCTTGCAGCCATATTACAGGCTTATTGATTTACATTTTTGGGACTCAATCTCTGGAGATTTTTTTCATTTTGTATGGATCATGTTTTATAATTAATTGCAGGGTATTAATAATCATTTCAACGTTTCAGTTTGAAATAGTTTTATAAGTATTGTTTTTTCATACAAAAAAAAACATATTGTTTTATTAATCATGTCCAATACAAAAAAATGTGTTTAGCATTCTGTAACTGTAAAATGCTGTTTACAAATTGCCAACACACTGATCATACGCTATTATCTTTTGGACCGCCTATCGTTTTTAATTCGTAATTATGGTCATTAGCATTTTATTCATTCTGATATAACAAAGCAAATATTGTTCTAGCTCTTCGAATATGATTAATATATTATACAATTCAATCAAAAGAAGCAGTTGAGTTGAAATCAAGTTCTCCTGTTTTCATAATGGCACAATTCCATCAATTCAGAACATTTTCCAAAAATATCCGCGATTCATCTGCGTACGTGCGCCTCCTTCAGAGCTGGGCGATTTAACCAATCACAACGAGCCTCTGTGCCACAATCATGTGACATTGGTCAGAATTCCGAGCGCCTGACCAATCACAGGCGGTTATTGTTTCCTATTCAGTTCCTCCATACAAAGAGGATTAGAGACCCCGCAGCCCATACAGAGGGAATCCGTTTGAACAAACAAATGCACTCACAGAAAAAAGTTAGTATTTGATCGGTTTATTTCCTTGTGTGCAACGCCATTGGATTACGAGAAAAGCGCAGAGAGCTCTTTGGAATTCGATGCGCACACATGTTTCCCTTTTTTTGCGCTTGAAAGTGTAAGTATAGTGTGTGCGAGTGGAACAAAGGCGCGTGCTGTTGACAATCAGCATCACGTTTGTCCGCAGGAAGAAAGAAAGACAGTATAAAGTTACTGATCCGATCGGTGTTTGATTAGCTCGGAAGCTCCGGCAAGTTCGGACGCGTTTCGAAGAGTTTTACGCGGCCGCTCACGTGCACGAGGAGCTCGGCAGTCTTTCGGAACCAGGGCGCTGAGCGAACACTTGTCTTTAAACTGAGATGATTAATAACAACCAGACGCTTCGGATCTGTCGGATGTGTGTTGTTAAAACCACTTCATAATCGATATTTGAACATTTTGTTTCGAACTAGAGTCTATGATAGTGGTAGTTAACTAGTTGGTTAGTGAAAGTTCTTCGGTTTCGATGGATCAGAACGTTTATAAAGCTGGACCAGTTTGTTTAGGATTTATTATTATTTGATCAATAATTATTTTCTATTACTGCAATAATTATATGTATCTGTTTATTGTATATAATTTACATAGATACTTGTTCTCTTAGTTGTATGCTAAACCTGCGTGTCCTTTATTTAGTGAAGTGATTAAAACATGTTAATGTTAAAAGTCAATGTTTGTATATGGGTATGTGTACACACACACACACACACACACAC
>CM051495.1:13322343-13341606 GCA_028031935.1 Paedocypris micromegethes
AAAAAAAAAAAACAATATTTAGCTAAAAAACAAAATTGTATGATTGTGTATTAAAAAATATATATAATTGTATGATTGTGAGTGTATATTTTGAAGCCTAATGTTAACAAATAATTTTTAACCAAAAAATGCTAATTGATTTAGATTTTTTGATTCACTTAGTTTTAGATAATTCTTGTGTGCTCATTTAGCATATCTAATCAGTCACAAAACTATTCTGACAAAGCTCAGATGGAGAAACAGAAGAAACATAAATTTTGTTTATAGAAAAGTTTATTGTAGTGCGTAGTTTTGTCTGGTGCGTGTGTTGTGCCATGTCTGACCTGATGAATGTAGTATTGTGCCGTCTGCGGGGAAGTGAAGGTCATGGGGGTCATGGCCATCATGAATTGCTGATTGGGAGAGTAGACCGCCGCAGTGGGGGTCTGAGATGCAGGGCGGATGGAAGGGTTGTTGCTTGGAATGGTAGGTCGGGCAGGTTGCATTGGTGTCCTCTGAAAAAACTGAAATTAAGGGAAATAAAAAAAAAAATAATTAAAAAAAAAATACATTTGGTGAAAACAATTCGGCAGTGCTTTGGATTTTGAGACATCATGCTGATAACAAAATGCCATGTTTACGACAAACAGGGCACCAAGATAACATTAAAGCATGTAGCGACAAAAAAGAAATGACATGTAATTTGCTGTTTGATGATGAAGCCATTGTCAAAAGGTTTTCTTATAAAAATATGTATTTGGAACAGTGTTCACATTTTGCCTGGCTTCAGAAAACCACTTTTACACAGCTCAATGAGGACAACGTTCTATAATTAAATCCACAGATCTGCCGACATCTACATCTTATACAACTGACCCGGCATGCTCAACAGCAACAGTGAATCACCACTTCTCGCCCAAACAAACTTGGTTTCACATAAAATAACTTGATGCACCAGCTTAGTCATAAGTAAACAGCTCATGGGTGTTGAATCTCTTGAGAGCAACTATTGTTAAAAGCCAAAAACACTCGGTTGGAAAAAAGCGGAAATCATTCTGCTCTAGGAAACTACAGTGATTGTTGAAAATTCATTAAAAAATCAGCAGGTTGTGGAAATCAATTGTGGATGCTAGAAATTCCGGAGGTAAAACAACACCATGAAGCTATTTGACATTTGGGTGTGATCAGTTTCTTTAAGAAGAGTGGGGCTCATGCATTACAGCATGTCGCTGCTTGAACTCAGACCTCAACTTTAAATAAATCTGGATATGATACCAACAAGTAGAAACTTGTAGATTTAACACCACTATTCTGAAGACTTTAGACCTTTAAGTTTCACGGATTTGAGGTCAGTGGTCTAAACGCATTTAGCATTCCATTAAATGTCAAATTTAAACTTAAATCAATTCAGAATATATTAACCATACAGCGTTGTTCCAGGTCTTCATGTGCAGTTGAGCTAGAATCAGGACATCTTTTTCTCCCCATATGGGTTGGAGGGCAAACTCAGGGGTTTTCAGAACTCACCAAAGTTCAAGTTTAGAGCATTTGTAAGGCACTTTTCACAGTTTTAACGGTCTCAAAGCGCACAAAGGTGGCGTATTTCTAAGTTGACCAATTTTAGTAAATATAAGAAACCCATAGATCTCAACAATACAACACAATATTCTGTAATGTTCAAGGAATGCGTTGAGAAAAACTGAAAAAGACAATTTGATGCCACAAAAAAATATCTAATTTTAATTGTTTAACTTGTGGACTGGGATTCGTCTTGGTTACCATTAAAACAGTTTATCCATTTAATAGAACTTGCTGAGTTGGTTAATCAGCATTGTCATCAACACTGACTCAAGTGCTTCTAGGTTTTGTGTAGTGGATAGAATAACCATTATGGTCTTCTAGAATTGTCCAGAACTATAACACTGAAGAGGAAATCCACCATTCATGTAAAACAGGGAAAAAAATAAACGGGCAAAGCCAAAAAAAAAAAAAAAANNAAAAAAAAAAAAAAAAAAAAAAGAACACGTGAAGACAATCAGGCAAAAATGATTGGGATGTCTTTCTTCCACACTGGAGAAAGAAAGGAAGACATGCCATGCATTTTCCCAAGACCGCAAATTACCTGAATGGGTCTGAATCCTCCCTTGAAAGCCGTAGCAGGAAAGAGAGAGAGAAGCTAATAGGATAATGCACTAATTGATATGAAGAAACACAGAGACTAGCACGCAGGTACACGCACACAGGCACGCACGCACGCACGCACACACACACACACACACACACACACACACTCTTTCTCTTAATAGACGTAAAATCTTCTGATTTTGTTTTTGTCTGAAACTAATTCCATTCCATTTTTTTTTAATGTGGCTTGAGCTTTTTAAAAATAATTCATTATAATCCAAAGGCCTTAAGCAAAAGCACTACAGGAATAAAATGACAAATAAAAAAGTAAAACTAATAAAAAAGACAAAAAAGACATTCAAATCAGATTAGATGACGGGAAACACCTTCTACAGATTTGTTTCTGATAACATATCACTTACTAAAAAACAAAATCACTAAATTTAATTAACACAAATTATTTAACCTGGCACAAAAAAAATACAAAAAACAAAGATTTTGAATCTAGCAAGAAAATATAGAATCAACCTGAGTAAATTTTAGTGCTCCATTCCAAATGTTACAAATACAATTAAATCGTTCTAGAAAAGTGTGCACACAGCGTGTGATTAAAAATTGTGTCTATGTGTATAGGTACAACTAACATTGCGTCCTGAATGTTGAACGTTAGCTACACAAATATTTACCAAGGAAAAAAAAGTGTCTATAATGCAATAACCAATAAAAGGTACAGAAACGTTGATTTCCCTAAAATAGTCAGGGAAATTACTAAACAAAAGCCAAAAACTAAACAAAAGTAGATCTTCCAAAGCAAATGATTCACACAATAATCACTAAAATAAGACTAACGAGATTGATGCCTTCCAAGTTTGCTATTGCAGGACCCAAATCGTGGAATGCTCAGGCACATTACATTGTCCACTTTTAAATCATGTTTGAAGACCCATTTTTACTCTCAGGCTTTAAACTGTGCATAAGACTCTTGACCTCGTTCTACTGTTTTAAACTACTTATTGCTGTTTTCACTATTGTGTCTTATTGTTATTATATTACTGTGCATGTACAGGCCTTTGGTCAGCCAAAACTGTTAAAAGGGCTCTATAAATAAAGTTGAGTATTGAGTAGTGAATTCTACAAATTCAACAGAAATCGATACTCATCACAAAAAGCAATGTTTTCTCAAACTCTGACTGTTCAATTTGTGTGAACTCTAGCCCACATTTCCTGTTCTTAACGGACAGGAGAGGCACCAATTGTGGTCTTCTGCTGCCATAGCCCATTGGCATCAAGGTTCAACATGTCATGCGATTCCGATCGTTTAGGCTCTAACCAGTTTGTCCCCTGACCTCTGGCATCAACTTAGTATTTGTGCCCACAGAACTGCCGCTCACTGGATATTTTCTTTCTTTCTTACCATTCTCTGTAACCCAAGATGATCGTGTGTGATAATTCCACTAGATTCAGCAGTTTCTAAAATACTTGGACCAGCCCGTCTGGCTCAAATAACCACGCCACGTTCAAAGTCACTTAAATTACCTTTCGTCCTCCATTCTGATGATCGTCTTGACCATGTCTACATGCCGAAATATATTATGTTGCTGCCATGTGATTGGCTGATTAGAAATGCGACCTAACAAGCAGTTAGGCAGCTACATCTAATAAAGTGGTTGTGTACGCTTATACTGTATGTACATGTGTATAAATATTGTGCATGTGTGAGTTTTAAACCCCACATCAAACTCAACACTGGACGTTAATCCAATGAAAACATCATTTCACACAAGTCGTCAGTGTGTCCTCTTGTTGACACCACGTTATTGAAAGGTTAAAACGAGCGTAATGCCTCAGAACAATGATCACAGTGAACTCATCAGGGAACACAGGGGAGCAATTAGTACATTACATTAGCAAAGACATTTCAGCCTGGGATGCATGAGACAAGAAAGGCCGTGCGTTTGCGTACGTTACCTGGTGATGAGTAGGACGAGGCCCAGGGGTAAACTGTCTCAATGCAAAGCGAGGCATGGCGGAGGAAGAGATTACGAAAAAGAGAAAAGCGAGAGGTAAGAATGAACACCCACAGAAACGTGAAATAAGGCTGGACAACTAATTTAAAAGTAATAGAAATCGACATTCAGAACTTATAATTAATCAATTTTTTTCAGTTACGCTACTCTATCACAATATGTTATTTCGCCGAATATAATAATATCGAGCTTAGACACTGAGCAACAAGAGCAGCTTATACAAAAAAAACATTTTTTCGGTCTTGTAGTTTGGACACATTTTTAATAAGGATGACAGAACGAAGTGAAGTCAAGTGTAGGTACTGCAGAAAAACTGTTTTCATGCTCTAAAGTAACACGAAAAATGTGCTCCTCATCAGAGCGGAAACATTGTTACCTCTTTTATTTAGAACAGAATTGCTCATTTCACACTTTTAATATGAAAATATTGGAAATAATTCATTTGGTTTTCCAATTGTGCAAGTTATTTATTTAAACTTTTTTGATAAAAACAACCGAGGGCAGAAAAAGTAATAAAATAAATTTAAATAAAATAATTAATTCATAATATGTTTGTGACAGTGTTAAAATGTTCAACTAATTGAGCATCGCCAATATTGCCCAGCCCTCACGTGAAACCACAAGGTGAACATTATTCAAAATAAAGAGCAGTTTCTCGATGAACGCACGCTACAGAATTATGACCACAAACTAAACATCTAGAAGAAATAAAAAGAAGCAGACAAGTAAAAGTGTGCTGATGTCTGCACTCACCGGCCGGCTTTGAGGCTGAGCGTTCATTGGCTGGGTTGGTGGAGAGTAGACCAGTGGGCTGGAGCCGGCATTCTGCCCCGGTGTGTAAGGAGACTGAAGAGTCACGGGGTGACCGGGAGGACGAGGAGCCAGAAGCAAAAAAGAAAGAGAAATACTGGTCAGAAATGAAAGTCTGTCTGGATAAAATCCCAGCAGCTAGGAAAGTGTTTGCTGCATGAGTGTTGGTGACGGAATGAACGTGTCCACTCCCTGCTGCTGCAAACACTGCGGTCTGCTGACACTGACAAATCTGCCATCTCCTCAATGCTGCCTTCACGCCAGAGCACGGAGGAGAAAAACCAAGGCGTAGTCAGTGTCTCACGGTATTTCTTGTTACCAAGCTTGAGGTATAGTGTAGTATTAGTAACAGACTGGTAAGGTAAAATAAAAAGATTTATGGGGAAATTAAACATATCAGTCTAGAGGAATGTTTAATAAAAACATAAAAAAAAGAGTAACCTTTGTTAACCATTGAAGCTTTGTTAACTGATGAAAACGTAAAGAATTGTATACATACACAGTATTTCATACTAAACAAATGTTACAGATTGAATATCATGAAAATTGGGAAATTCTCAGGAAATTAACAAATTCTGTGCCATTATTAGCAGCGGCCAGGGTTTCACAGCCTTTCACTAGCTGTATTTTACAGTGTGAGAGAATGTTTTATGGCCTAAACATTTAAACCTAAAAAAAAAAACTTGGGATGCGCTTTCTATCTAGGTCTATGGCGTATATGCTTGCGCGCACGCACGCACACACACACACACACAAAGAGTAACAATATTCAAGACAAACAAAGAAAGAGTTTGCTTTTCGTATTTGCAAATGTGCTTGTGTCAACGCAAATTCAGATTTGGGCTGTGACTGGATGGGCAGTGACACACACAGTACCTGGTGGAGGTAATCTGTAAAATTGAACTTAAAATGCTTGCCAAACAATCTCTGTAGATTTTGCGTTACTCACAACTAATTTAACAAAATCTGTTGGGTAGACGGTGCAAAATTCCTTTGAGTGACATCCAAGCCCTTCGTGCAGTCGACACTGTCAGTTTCTGTGACCGGACAAGCTGAATTTGCATTAGCATTTGTGTTTTGTCTGTTCAGTGCGTCCGCTCAAACACAAATTTTAATTTGTGCGCCCACCATGTTGTAAATTTAATTTTGAAGAGGACTCTTTTTTTTATTTTTAGAATTATTTCACATTTTGTCCAGAATACTGTTTCATCACAGATCATTCACATTTTAATGAGAAATGTAAATGCTCCCCCCATTTTCTCATATTTCCCATATTGTCCAAATTACAACTACAAACAGTGAAATTTTTGCCATTGGGCAGCCTGCCAAAGTGACCTGGATGCTGGTTCCTTTCTAACAAAATCATTGTTAAACAGTTTCACTAAGCCCAAGCCATTACGACTAACTAGTATTTGTTGGCATTTCGGGGACTTTTAGCGACACAAGCTTTAACTGTGTTGACATTCATTGGTTAAGAAGAGGATTGATAGGTGATTGCCCTTTAACTTAACCCTGACACTAATAATAGGCGTTTGCACGGTCCACTGCGAGAGTGAGAAAGTGAGCAGATAATAGCTGAGTCACTATGACGGACCCTTCATTTCTAGCGTCCAGTGGAAGGAAGAACAGTGCATGAGTTTGCGAGACTGGGCGTGAGCTGGGCTTGGCAGACAGACTCGCACATGCCGGTAATGAGCAAGCCTACACAATGACACACCGGAGGAACCTTGCAGACAGGCTCATTATGCTGGAGAACATCCAGAAAAGGTGGATAGCACGGTAGAGAAAGCAGTTCACGGCAGAGAGAGGAGTCTCAGCCTATTAACTGGCATAAAGATGTCAAGAGTCTTCTTATTGAGATGAATAAACAAGAGCTGGTGTCTGTTTGACAGTCGCACAGCAGGAAGCCTGGCAAGCATCTGCAAAGCCATTTTCCTTTGGTGCAAAAAAGAATTCAAACCTTTACGTATTTAAAGAAACATAAACCTTTATGTCGCTGGCTGGAAAATCCATGAAGTCACAAAAGAGAAATCAATAATGCCAGAAATCAAACATTTATCTCTGACCCTCTAAAGATCTGTAATAAAAGACAGACCACAACTTCCTGTTACAAAAAAAAGACAGAGATGTGGCAATCCATGTACAATCTGCCCCAAACAAACAAAATATTGAATTAATTTTATTTTAGAGGACTGCGAGTAGAACATTACGGCTTCACGTCATCAAATAATTCAACGTTGAACACTGTTGATTTCCTGGTTAACCTTAGATTTTATCATCTGATTCCATGTTCTATCCGATTCACAGCTTAAACAATTTAACAAAGCATTGTTGTCGTAAATATTATGCAAACTACTTTTTCACAGACTCTGGGACTTCTGCGAGCAGACCCTGGATTATTTAAAATAGGGACATAAAAAACATAAAATCCCAGCTACTTTTATAACATAGATCACTAGTCTAAAACACTAGTTTAGATGGCAATCGGTGAAATAAATTTAACAGAAGAAAAACAGTTAAAAAAAATGTGTACCACTGATTACAGCTGCTCGATTCTGGATAAAATGAGAATCACAATTTTTTTCCACGATTCTTTCACTATTCTGAATATTTTTTACATTTTAAATATTTAACCCTGAATCAGGTTGTCAAACAGCAATATAATAATACATATTACTCTTTGCTTTAAATTTTAATCAATGGAATGAAAAACAATATAATGTAATGTAAAAGTAATGTTATAAAGAAAAAGAAAAATCACTATTAAACGTAATTAAAATAAAGATACCAAGGTACAGTATTATGTACGGTTGAAGACAAAATCATTAGCTTTGTATAAAAGCCCTTTTGAAAGACGGTACTTATCAAACAATTATTATTATTTTGTAGGGGGGCTAAGAATTTTCTCAACTGTATGTGTGCTGTATGTTTTACTGAATGTAACCTTCTGGTTGGAAATCGCAGTAAACACACACTTCAGAATAAAATTCTTTTTCAGGTAGTAAAATGTCGGAGTTGATAGCAGACTTACTTTACAGTTGTGTTTCCTCACTCATTCTCCCTGTTTATTTTCTGTTTTTTTAAACTCAACTGGTGCAGGTAATAAGCACACGTCCGATGTCATCATGCCCACTGGTACAATGCAGTGTTTCCCTTTAATTTAAATTAGGACGGTGCACAAAAATAAGTCACTATTAAGTAATGCAAGATCATCTTTCATGTATAATATTTATATGAAAACACATGGCAAAGTACCGACCGGATGCGCGCGTGAGCCAACAAGCGGTCTGACAGAAATCAGAGTTTGGCAGAATCGTATAAATGTTGGATTGAGATTGTGATCTTTTAACAATTAATTGTGCAGCTCTACCAATGACAAATGAGAGCAGACTCACCCCTCCTGCTGCCTCCCAGCCTTTCGGGTGACCGTACAGATGCGTGGTGGACACTGTGGATACCTGAGAGAGTCCAGGGGAAGAGGCATGACCCGGTGGTGTGGCTGCCAGGTTCACGTGCCCCTTGTTGATTTCGTGTGCTGGATATGGGGGACCAGGTCTCGGTACCTGACATAGCAGAAAAATGGAAACACTTGACACAGTTGAAAAAAACACTTTACACTTCAACATTAAACGGAAACTACATAATATTTGAAGATGTTTATCAAATATCATGTAATCAAATTGTAACAAAACAAATCATTAATAATAAGAGTAGAAAAACGTTACAAAAGAGAAACAGTTAATAAACTAATTTAAATTGTGTTTTTGCACACAATGTTTTAGCTTGCATAAAAGTTGGCTGATAATTTTATAAAGAAAATTGAATTTACCAAAATGAACCAGCCAATAATAATAATTAGCCTTGGATGTTTATTAAAAAGAGAACTTACTGTAAATAAATTTAGTACTTTTTTAATAATTAAAAACTTAATTAATACAACTTTAATTAATTTGGTATGAATAAGATTATAAAGTATGGATGTTCCTGATCAGAGTCGTTTAATATTAAACCTGATCCGATTGCTAAACCGATTCCATTATTAACAAATATTATTTGCATGTGTGTAAAGTCCAAAATTGTGCATACAGTGTTTGACGACTAAAATATAATCTAATGCCTTTTTAATCAAAATTTAAAATCATATTTCATGTGTTCAATGATTGTATTTTCCTTTTTCAGGTATGTTCTTACACAAAAATGATTAGGATACAAGTGAAATATTTTACAACTGAACAGCAGTGACTGTGATTGGTGTGACATCATTTTGCTTAATTTGTCATGGCTTATGAAGACCGATAGCGATATATCTAAAAAGCTCTTTATCGGGAATAGATCCGATTGCGACATTGGACTGGACACATTCCGAAAAAGAAAAGAGTTATATATATCAAACATATCCATTAAAACAATTGACTGAATAAACACAAGGAGAAAAAAATTCCATGTTCTATAAATGAAAGAGGAAAATGTAAAATATCAATAAAAATTAGTTTGAACAAAACTTTGAAAACTTTTTGAATCATAGTCAGCATCTGAATTGTCCAGTAAACAGCACGGCTTACATCTGTTGACTTGTGAGAGTCTAACTAGAAGATTCTACAGTTTTCAAAGAAGCTGCTGTGATTAGGAACAGTTAATGTTGGTCAGGAAATGTGATCTGCTTTTTGTGGATGCATCCAGAGAACCTTCATAACTCATTAATGGATCGTTTCCTTGGCAGATCATCAAAACGAAAAGAAGTACAGTTTTATTTACAGTTTCTGTATATAATTCTAAACCTATTTTAATTGTCAATTTCACTATATGAATCGCCAAGAAAAGCTGCCTGATGGTCACATCACAAAACCAAAATTCTGGCACAAGTGCTGCTCAATTAGCAACCGTAAGAAATGCTGAAGACCACATGATTTAGATCATTTGGTTGCTTCGTACGTCAATTCCAAGTTTTCTTTGGACATAAGCATGTTCCAGATGTCGTGAATGCAAACAACTTTTAGGTAAAGGAGCATAATATTTGTTTATTTGTCTGCGGGGATGATAATAAACAATACCTGCTAATTTACATATCATCTAGACAGTCTAGAAGTCTAAATTAATGTCCCTCAAATCCAGATATAGGATACGTATCCATAGCAAAACAGTGGTACTGCTCTTAACGAATTACTCTGTTAACAACAAAAAAATCTTGAAAATGTCTCGTGCAGTTGCCAACATGTGCCTTGCGTATTTAAAAAAATTAAGTTTAAGTTATTTTAAGTTAAATTGTTTGTGTAACAGTTATTTGCGAGTGAAAGTGCAGTGTGTCACGGTGTGCAAGGTACAGTGACTCCATAGTCAGTCACAGATGCTTGGACATCCAGCAATCACCATGTCAGACAGTATCAATGCTGTACAGTAATGTGTGGGATGTCATCCGCAGATTGCCTCGTCATTCACTCACCGTTTGCTGTCCGGAAAGATGCTTTAGTCACACAGAACTCATATTATCGAGAATCGCATGTTTTTTTAAATAACATTTATTACCAATAAGAAAGCTTAAACTCACACTGTAGACAGTGGTGATGGGTTGTGTAGAGTAGATCCTTTCGTCTAGAGGAGGTGGCACTCTGGGAATCCTGGGAGGGATGTTAAGGAAAACTCTGCGGCAGAAAAGACTTAAGGCCAAACACAGCAGAAAGTTGGGAAAACATGTAAGATCCTTAAAGAATAGAGAAAAGTGGAATTCAACATTCAAGCAGATCAAATTTACAGCATCTGATTAAGAAATATGAACCGTGATAAGTGAAAACATTCAATGCTTAAATTGTGAACTATATTGACATTTTATTTTGCAATGTGGCATTTTAAAACAGGACCACGTTTAACGTGTGCTATTAGAAATACTTTTGAAATATAATATATTTTATATACTTTTAATATAAAAAGTAACCTTCTCATGTATCATAATATCATAATAAAAACAGTGTTAATCTTCAAACTAATTTCAAGACTTGTTTTCGTCTGAACTTGAACTTTCATTAAGACATGCCGCATTAGTATTTATATCACAGAATCCTGCATCACACACATATATTGGAGTTTATGTTTGAAACGGCATCCTTTTTCTCACAGACTGTGAACATCCGCAACCTTTATAACAAATCATTTTACTGTACAGAAATACATAAAGGTGATGCCTCTAGTCCAGCAGTACCGTTTTCGTTCGGCCTTTACAATATTTCTGTACCACAGCCATATACAGCACAGGGTTTACTGCAACTAGAGTAAAGCAATCACTTGAAGTCACCTATTTTAACTTTCCCTTGGCCCTCTGCCATCAAAACTTCGGAGAAACCAGGTGCTCTGAAAGCACGTCATGCTTACTGGTATAGCTAGTTTTACCATACAGGTTATTTTCACCGTACATACGAACACTCTTTATTGAGAGTGGCAATGTTATTTAACTTACAGCATGTATAAAGCAAGAGATTCATCCAAGAAACATGAGATAAGAAATGGTGCGTGTTGGAATCCAAATATGAGATTAGATCATCTAGATTAGGGTTTATACTATGTTGATCCCTATTAATGTTATAACGTCTTACAAATAGCCATTTAGATTACAGACAAATGAGAAGTAGTGTAAATCACATTTCAAGTTATCTGTAAAGGCTTGAATTAATCTTAATGGTTTTGACTCTAGATTAGATAATCTATCATAGGGTAATAATAACATGTTCAAAGATATGAGATACGAGTCCACCACATAGCAACATCATAAAAATAGCCAATTAGATTCCAGAAAATTAGTACAAAAAACAAAAAACAAAACAAAAAGTAATATAAAATAAACTGTAAATTGTTTCAAAATATCTGTAAAGGCTTCAATTGACCTTAACGTTTATCACTTCTACATAATCCAACTTTTTATTGTCTAAAAGTTTCAGATTATCATAGCATTAAAACAAATCAGATAAAACGGTTCCATACCAAGTTCTGGTGTTCAATTGTTCCCATCAAGCAAACTCTTTACAGTAAAGACTACTTTCAATTTCATTTCACAAGGTTTTGCGTCAGCTGTCACCGGCACAGTAAAACCTCCTGTTTGCTCAGGAAATCCACAAGAAGTCATTAGTCTGAAGCAAACGAAGCCGACTACAGATCGAAAGGATTTTGGTAGCTTCTTAAGAAGTGTCACGTCGCACTGAGAAACCAGGAAAAGCGAAATCTTACCGTAAATCTAAAAGCATCAGCGACCAGCCCTGATGGACCAGACCAAACCGGACTAGAGTGTCAGCAGCTGGTCCTTTGACATTCAGATGAATTATTTCAATCCAAGCACAAGCAGCAGAACCAAAACAAACCCGGGCAGATTACCACACACTCCAACCCAGTGACCCACCTACGGCTGTAGTGTGTTTACTAACCGAAAACACTCCTATTGCTCAACACTACACACACCATCGCTTCACAGTTTGACAATTGCTTTTGAAATAAATAAACACGATGGAGGAAGATGACGCTGATGTGAAGGATACGGCGTCTGTGGCACCGGTGGAGGCTGCTGTGCCACCGGCGTGCCCGAAGAAAGAGGTACTTGGGTCAGGGCGGCCCGCAGTGAGCCGGTGGGTGACGGCCCAGTTCCAGGTCCACTAGCGACTGGTTTCGTCGGCAAACTCATCGCAACAAAACAAAACAATTTAAAAAACAAAAGCACTGCCTGCGGATTTTTACAAGTATAAATTGGCTAGCTACTAAACAAATTACGTAAAAAAATATTGCTGGCGATTAACGTCAAGACCGGGCCTTGTAAAAGCAGGTTGCCGGTATTTCAGCGGATAGAAGAGCTTGAGCTAACAAGCTAGCTAGCTTATTGATTGAGTAGCAGGCTAAAGTTAGCCGGCTAGCGCTTATTGTGGTTTGTCTTCATTGCTGAAGAATTGGGGGCTGCTCCCCCCTCCCCGGTCGGGGTTTCCAAGGATCTGGTTCGCCGCTTCTTGCCAGGGCGATTTTGATCAATGTGCCCTCTTTAAAAAATAAAAAATCACTTTGTTTACAACTGCTCTTTGACGAGAGTCTTTCCACGGAGTGTGATGATTCCGTTCAACATGGCGCTGTGGCCGCCTCTAGCAGTCCTACAGGACGAATCTTTCGTTTTACTTCGGCTCTTTCCGTAAAACTTCGACATGTGGATGTCGAAGCGCTAAAGTGAGACATTCACTTTATCGACTTTATATTCGAGTAGTTTTTTTTACCGGTGTGAATTTCAAAAATACTCTAAATGGTGGTGCTTAAAATTATAATAGTATTTGGGATACAAGAAAAGGCTGATTCTAATAATGATAATTTCAGTTGTGGATTCTTATTGACGTGATGGAACACTGATCTCTTGCGTCTATAGATAGTATTGCGAGTTCTTTTTTGATAAGCGCTGTACTATTTCTGACAAACACGTCATAATTTGACAGATGTAACAAGTTAGATTTTCTCTGATAGATTATAAAATCTGCAAATGAGAAGAATTGGCTTTAATTAAAACTTCCACCTTCTGATTTATTTATTAATTTTATTTATTTTTACCAAATACATGTTAATTAATTGAACAAGTCATCATAATTATTACAAAATGTCCTAGAATATGTGTGTAAAACACAAGTAGACAAGTAGAAAACAAAAAAGGAGGAAACACAAATAAAACACAAGCAGACACAGTTGATATAATATTTAGTGCATATTTAATGGTAAAGGGGAACATATTACTGTTTTCGGGGAAGGCACAAGCTTTCAAGTTTTTTTTGTACGTCAAAAAATTGATTGGTAAAAGGAAATTATTTTGTTATTAGGGCCTTCTAACATTTTTTTGTTATTTCACCATTTTGCATTTAGCTTAAGAAAATGTTCTATTTTATATTTGTACATATCCAAACCTTTCATCAGAGTTTATTGAAAGTATATTATATTCATTTAAGTATTATTATTATTCGTTAAATATTCTTAATACAAATTCATTTGTAAATACATGGCACCAATAATTTAATTAACACTGAATGTTGAAATTGAAGATGGGCAAAAAGTGACAACTAACACATTAAAAATCACAAATAGAAAACTCCAGATCAAATTCCAGATGTTCCTTTAGCAAAGTTGTAGTTCCACTTAGTTGTGTCTGTTTGAAGCTATCAGCTAGTAAAAATTGGTTTATGCTGTATTCGTGCAACTTTGTATGTGTTTAACCCTGGCACATCGAATCCTGGAGAAAGACCCTTCTTATTGAAGATATAAAAGTTAAAAAGCTGTCTGTCCTGAGATTCCAGAGACACAGAAGCATTATTAACTCTGAGCTGACAGGGATACTGCTCCTGAAACATCACCTGGAAAACTCTGTCCTGCAGAAAACTCAACTTAAAACTTCTGTACTTTAAAGGAACAACGGCATCTACTTGCGGTCCAAACTGCTCCATTGTAAGCACTCCATCCAAGTCTGCTTTGATTTCATAGAACGTAATGTTGCTGTAAGTGAAAAAGCCCACGTAAGGAAACGAATCAGGAGGAGGAATCACAACTCGAGGTGCGTCTCTAAAGGCACTTTCCATGGCAGGAACGAGATAACTGTAGGCCTTCCCCACAATATCCTCTACAGGTTTGGTTCCAGACATAAGAATGACCAATCCAAGCTTCAAACGTGGAATTATGGAAATTGAGGCCGAATAGCCATCTAGATCGCCATCTTTACGGATGACATCATAACCCCATCGTTCATTCACTTCCCATGGTGTGCCTGTTTTATCGGCAAAGTAACTGCTTTCGCATCTAAATAATGGAGTCAATATGGTTTTAATGGTCTCAGGCTGTAGAACCTTAGCATGAGAAACTCCCAGCAGCATCATAACCAACTTGGCCATGTCAGCAGACGTGGAGAACATTTGACCAGATGGTCTATACCAGCCCAGGTCATAGAGAGGTGCGGTCAGACCACTCGGGTAAACACCGATTGCCATCTGCTTCTCATTTTCTGGGGTGATTTCAAACATCGTGTCTTCCATTCCCAGTGGTTGCAGGAGATTTTCAGCTACCCATTGCTGATAACCCTTTCCTGCTACTTTCTCTGCCATCACGTGGGCCAGCAGGGAGAAGGCCAAGTTGCTGTAATGGCATCTGAGGACAGCAAAATCAAAAACTTGAATTACCCCCGCCAGGGTGAAGTGCATTTGCTTTCATCAAGTATTTAGTAGCTTCCCATTTTTTTAATCCCCTTAGTATAATTTTGTTGGGAAAAAATGCTATCTAAAACTAAAAATGGTAAACCTACTTTGTTCCAGGGTCCGCTACAAGAACATCATCTTGTAAAATATCGACAGCAGCCTGAGTTGTCCCTTTCCAGAGTAATGTAGTTGACCTGAGACGTCTTGGCAAACCTGTAATTCGCATTAAGAATATTGAGTTTAATTACGTAAATCAATATGCCAGTTTAGTTTCACATTTTCATTGTAATAAAAGCCTGATTTTCAGAATAGTAAATATTGTTGTCCGGTATAGTTCAAAAACATATTAGTACGTAATAATAAATAGTAGAATAGTAAATATTAATTATACAATCATTATCTGATTATCTGATAAATATATGATCATTTTTATTCACGTAAGAGTTTAATCGACTGCACTAGTCACTTCAGCATGTATTGATCATTTTGTGTACCTGACAGCTGACTGACAATTCGTCTCAGTGTAACTGATGAAGCTTGAGCCTCTTTTCTATTCATGAATGTTCTGCTTCCTAGTGGGTTTCTAATTGTGAAGTTCCTCCAGTATTTTCCCAGCGGGTCGTCCAGGGAATCCACTTGACCATCCTCCCAGAGTTTATATAGCATCAAGGTGGGAAAGATTTTGGAAACACTTGCAATTCTTAGCGACGTAAAGAAAAGTAACAAACAAATGTTATTATGTTACAATAGAATAACAGTAACATTTTATACATTAGTTAAGATGAGACATTAAATGTTTTTCATAGTGTGTAATGAAAAAGTAGCATTTGAAAAATTGCCCTGAGAACTGTCTTCTACTTTGAAATGTTTAGAAAAACGAGTTTGAAGTGTAGAGAAATACATGAAATATAAAAATTTTTTAGTATTGAAAAAAATGTTCAAATCAACTGAACTCACCTGTATACTGTGTTTTCATCTGGTCGAGGAGATGCAGTATCACTTCCATTCCTTCTTCCAAAGTTTCCATTCCACAACACTGAATCATTAAATATCACAACAGCAGACAAGGCTGGTAATCTAGAGACGTCAATGCTGGTCCTCAAGAGCAGATCCAGCTGAAATATAAAATGATAATCTAACAGCATAGTTGAACAAATAAGTGTAATTATACTACTTTGTCGACTGAAACTGAATTTGAGACAAAATGTTTTTTTTATGGTGCCTGACCTTTTCCAGAGCCTCCATGAGGACAGCAATTGGATGGTTCAGTGGAACCGGCTCAGGGAAACGTGGGCACATTTTTTCTTCAGTTGCTTTTCTTTTTATAGTTTCAATGACTGAGGAGAAAGTTACATCAGTAAATAGGAAAAAAAAAAAAAGATGGAAGGTTATGAGATAGATAGATAGATAGATAGATAGATAGATAGATAGATAGATAGATAGATAGATAGATAGATAGATAGATAGATAGATAGATAGATAGATAGATAGATAGATAGACATGCAGACAGACAGACAGATAGATAGATAGAGAGAGATACAGACAGACAGACAGACAGACAGACAGACAGACAGACAGACAGACAGACAGACAGACAGACAGACAGACAGACAGATAGATAGATAGATAGATAGATAGATAGATAGATAGACAGACAGACAGACAGACAGACAGACAGACTGACAAACAGACAGACAGACAGACAGATCCTCATAATCTTGTATTTTACACTTTTCCCTGTTCCCCGGAGTGATAATCAGGCTTAGGACACCGCGTGATTTAGCCACAGGCAGCTTGGGATAATCCATCGCCCACTCTGGCAAACCATTAATTAAGTATAAGCAGATCTAACGCCAAATGAAAGGATATTACTCAACACTTTAAGTGCTACCACAGCGCATTAAGCTTGACAGCCACTAGAGGACTTCCTATCACCGGATTCATTTGCTTTCCAATGATATTTACCTGGATCGGCTTTGGGAAGCCTGTACTGCCAAACAAAACAACCCGTCATTAGGAAGGACAGAAGCAGAAAAAAAACCATCCCTAACTTTGTCCATTTCACTTTCATGTTATGTGGTGATCTGGTGGGCTTGAAGAGAAAAGACACAATGATAGTTAGATGACAGGCTACAGGCAGACAATCATATAGATGGAGAGAAGTCAGACAGATGGACTGAAGACAAGCAGACAGATGACAACCACTCAGATGGGCAGACAATTAGAAGACAGACAATTTGACATGTGAACAGACAGAAGACAGGCAGACAGACAGAAGGCAGACAAAATAACAGACAAAGGGACAGACGAATAGACATAATGGTAGACTTTTATAGACTTTTATAATCAGACAGAGATAGTTCTGGATATAGACAGAATGGCAGAACGTCACAAACACATTTTTAATAAAATAACACGTAATAAAAAAGATGTTATATCTAATAGAAAAAGATTTAATATCTTACCACAGAAACTATTCTTTATGAACACACAGGATCCAAAAAAATTCAGGTAATTATATCCTTTAAGATATAAAGGACGTGTCTTTCAGAGACATGTTTCAGAGAAGGATGATTCAAAGTGGAAGTCCATTAAATCCTGAACTGCATACATAACCAGAGCTTATAGCCGTCACTCACCCGCCATGCCTTAATCTTAACAATCACCCTTTCATTGACTTCTCACTCGCCTCTCAGCCAACTGCAGGCCTGCACGTCATAATCTGAAGATCTGCGCTTTAAAACCTCACCACAGAATGCTCATTCTTGATCTTTACACATGTATTCCCCCGGTTTATTATAGCCTCTCCTGACTTCAGACCAGACATGCGACCCTTTGGTTGACTTTAACTAGTCCTGTTAATTGAGTTAACTGATAATTACAAAATTAACACAAGGGTAAATATTTTTATATATTTAACTTATGAGTGCACTAAAACAACACATTGGTTTATACAGTGCTACATGCCCTCATAATTGTCAGTTTCTGCTAAAATTAGGTGCCATTGATAATAAAGGTCATGTATGTATATATATATATATATATATATATATATATATATATATATATATATTTATATATATTTATATATACATTTATATATTTAAAAAGAAAAAAAATATATACATATATTTGTATATATATCATATATATTTTGTTTAGGCATATTTAACATAGGGATAATTTATTTAATATAAAATACATTTCATAATGTAAAAAACAACCCAATATTTTGAGTTTAGTCCTTTGATCTAGGCCCACAATATGTTTGCCTCTTGGAATAAAAAGAAATCCTTATTATAATATTTTAACAAATTGTAAAAATGTTTCAGAACAAAATGGGATGCAATCAGATGCAACACACTTTTAAAGATCAAAAGTCAAAGGTAACTAGTCTGCGATAACAAAATATTTATTAGACACAGAGCGCATCAACTCATCTTGGTTGTGGAGCAGTCACACAGAACTAACTATTAACTTTTATATTATTACATAGCCTATTGATAATAAATTATTATATTTAAAAAAATGAATATTAAACATATCAGAGATCAGAGATCTGTGACATAGCTAAAATTGTTTGTTGGATGATAGGGAGCAGTGATTTTGAATTAACTATGAAGTATATTTCAAGTAAAAGTAATTTTTGTGTAATATGTGTACCGGTAATCTGTCTTGTGAGAAATTAGACATATAGAATAATTTATGTTTTGTGTATTCAGTTGTACAAAAAAAAACCCCTAACTTCTTCTGCAATTTGAGCTTTGGTGTGACATATGTATTCGTTTTTAAATACATTTTTACTAAAATGGGTGTAACAGTCCTGTTCCGCTGCTTCACCTGGTGGACACTTGTGGGATTGGCATTGGACTGTGGGGGAACTACATTTCCCAGGAGCCTTTCTGTTTCATTTGTGTTGTCAGTTCCACCTGTGTTAAGTGTTTGAGTGTATTTAAGTCATCACCTGTCCCATTGTCTATTGTCTGTTATTGAAGTCACCTCCACATTTGTTTGAGTTCTGGTTATCGTGCCATGTTTTGTTTTATGCTAGTCTTTTTTTTTTTTCTTTATTAAACTTGTTCTTTTGTTAACTCCATGGTTCTTTTGGATATCACAGCCAAAGGATTATGACAATGGGTTT
>CM051495.1:13341628-13365272 GCA_028031935.1 Paedocypris micromegethes
AAAAAAAAAAAACGCCCAATACCCAAGAAAGAAAGAAATAGAAAGAAGTAATTATTTAAAAAAAAAAACATATTAGAAATGTATTAGAATAAGAAATGAATTAGAAAAATTAAATTAATTATAAAATAAATGAATTCGAATTAATTAGAAAGCTAATAAAAAGGCGAACATTTTGCACGGTATATGTTCTTGTCTTATTTGAAAAACAACATCTTTTAGTTTTGAACACGCGGTGGCGCCAAAATGCACAGCAATGTTTTATTCTTAACTAAACTTTTAATCAGAATGTGAATGATTGCTTTGAAATGTTTATGGACAGTCAAAAAGTCTGATGTATCTGTTACCATTGCAGTATTAGGTGCTTTTTTGCATTGTTTTAGTGCCTTGATGACGTTCATGAAGTGGATAAAAAAGTATAAAAAAAAAAAGTGTAAAAATAAGTATTCACTGGTGGACATTTGACTAGCGTGCATATTAATGCACAGACCAGGAAGAAAAACATGTATGAACAAAATGAATATATAGCAATATGTAGATAGAAAGATATGCAGTCATACAGTCAAACATTTTAAAAAAATGCCACAAATACACATTAAATGACTGAATGGGATGAACTTTTTTTGCAATTAAGAATTGCTTATTCTGTATCAGCAAAAAATAATACTTTTTTTTGATCAATAAAAACATCCCTTGCAGTTTTCACAGTGCTAAACTCACTCATGAATAATAAAGTAATAGTCAGTGATCTGGATCAGAATAAACCAGTTTCAAGGTTCAAATCATGACCCTCGAGTCAAGACGGATTAGACCTGATTGGTTTGTTGGTGCCATATGTGACCTACAATCTGCGCTCTGCTAGCATTAGTAGACACAAGGGTCGCCCGTCTCCCTGGGCAAAGGTTTCCATGGAAACGACCCCTGGATACTGTAGTCTGCCGTTTTGCAGCCCTCACTCTTCTTGAGGCTGAATTATCCTAGATTCCTTTTTGTCAGTTCCATATTCTTCTGCTCTATTTCCTCCCTCTCTCGTTCACTTGCTCTGGGTCTCTCTCTCACTGCGCTTGGCTTTCCTTCGGCCTTTCCTGCTTGTGCTAACAGCTTACCACATCATTTTGTGTGTATTCATGCTTGTTTTAAAGGAATCATTTAATGACTGAATTATTTGTGATATGTAAAAACTCATTTACATGCTAAAATATTGGGAACAAATTAATTAATCTTGACCACATTGGAATGTTTCTCTTTTTATCTTTTCACATTAAAAGTGAAAAGCGCTTTTTTTGGCATATAGCCAAACAGACAGACAAATTGGACCATGGTTTTTAAGGTTTCACTGAACAGGGGTTGGATTTAATTGAAAGGCGACAGTGGGAATGTGTGTAAGTGATTCGACTAATCCATGTTTAAAGGCGGTAGAACCACGTGGAGATTCTCACATGGGAGTCAAAGATCATGACTTGTGGAGAAACGTTGCCTTTTGTCTTCTTGACACCAGCCTCTTGTGCGATTTGTCAGATCTGTAGTAATCAAAAGCTATAAAAGTGCAACCAACGCAGAGGGATCAGTGAACAATTTGCACACATGCACCAGAGTTTCCTCGACCCCAATGCACCCGGGAAAATAGTTTCTCGTTTGAACTGCAGGGTGCACTGTTGCCGTAACGATGCATCTCTCTCTCTCTCTCTCTCTCTCTCTCTCTCTCTCTCTCTCTCTCTCTCTCTCTCTCTCTCTCTCTCTCTCTCTCTCCCTAAACACCCCAAATAATATTAGTTGTTGTATTGGATTTTTGAATCCACACCAACTCAGTTTCTGTCAAAGTGACATTTAGAGCATCAATATTTTACAACATATTTTTAAAATACATGTGGTTTTAAGGACGCTATTTTTGCAATTATTATTATTATTATTATTATTATTATTATTGAAAACGATTTTGTGGTCTTTGTCGGACTTGTTGTTACGGGTTTATTTCAAATTGACGATTTCAAATCATATCAAATGTCATCATCATCATCATCATCATCATCATCATCATCATCATCATCATCATCATCATCATCATCATCATCATCATCAGTCATCAGTCATCAGTCTCGCGGAGACCCCCGCATCCCTCAGCCTCACATTATCCGCCCCCTCGTCTGCGTTTCATTGGTTTCGTCCAAACTTGATTTAGTTCTTCCAGTCCGTTGAGGTCGGTTTGGCGCTCGAGCTCATAGTGTTCTCACAAATGGCCTGCCGGAGAAGTTTTCAATGAATATCCTGGGTATCTACAGTCAAGTGCCCAAGTTTACGGCAATTATGGATATAATTCGCCTGCTCTGGCTAATACGGGTCGTGTGGGCTGTTGAAGGTAAGCACATGTGTCTCGGTTGGTCGCGTGCGATAAGAGTGAATTATCTGTTGTTTTGGACTCTAAATGGTCCAACAAATCAAGATGATGCTGTTTAAAACCTCTCGGTGATGCTCGGCGTTATCGTGTCTCATGACGACCGCTCTCTATTTATTTCAAGAGAATAACAGGTGCAAGTCCAAAACTGATTTAAAATGGCTTTTCGACTAATAAACTGCCCAGTTTCAAATCCGAAATATAGTTAATGTGTCAAAATGCTAGACGCTAGCTGTTCATCCTAATTTTATGGACATTTTGAATTTCGATTTTATTCATCGAATGTGACTGAATTAAATAATTAGACATTTGGTGTTTTGCTTGTTTTATTCGGGTATCATTTCCGTTACACAGAAAAACTCCAAGGTTGAAATTCAAATGATCTAAATTTTTGTTTAAGCCACTAGAGTTAGCTCTCAGTTTAGTAACATCTCGGTTTTTAAACCTAAAACATTTGGGGGCCTTTACCTAATACTCTAATATTACCAGCTGGGTTTGCTGAGCCATTGATTATGACGTGTTGTTGTCCCGAATTATATATTTTTGTCATTCTCAAGTTTTTGTCCATGCATGGCAGTTACAAGTGTTCCCAAATTTCAGTAGAACTCATCACTTGAGAGAAAAAAAAGATTCCTCAAAAAAAAGTCATTTATCAAAAGAAAGCCATTAGTCTTCTTCTGACATGCACCATCCTCCTTTTAAAAAACCCAAATGTAGTGAAGTGGCGAAATTAGCGGAATGATTAAATATAAAGCAGCTTAGAAGTCACCAAGGTTCTTGTTAGAAATCACATGTTGAGTAGAAGCAACCCCACTGCTTCCACCAAGGTCCTGGTCTAGGTTCATGCGAGTGAACACGTACCTGTTGTAGCTTTCAATGGCATTATAACATTTTCCGTCGATTATTTACTGTTAGAAGTCACGATCTTCACAACTGTATAAAAGATCACAGCAGAACATGCCCAGCTTGTTTTTTTTAATCATCATCGGCTTTCCAGTGAATCACATTGTGCTCCAAGTCTAAACATAAAGTTTCATTAGAGTGATGAGTCTGGGTGGATTTGTGGGAGGCGTATTTATTTCCATATATAGTTCTCACAAAGCAAATAATGATTGTCTACAGCATCTTACTCATGCATGATTGGGGTTACGACTTATGATGTGTTTTTCTTTCCTCAAGTGAGTTAAAATGTCCTTGTGAATTATCCTCCGCTGTGGCTAATCCAATGTGTCTGCTCCGTTTCAATTTTGTTCACTGGGTTCTTCAATCGCTCAGGGCAATGCGTAAATGATTTACTGTAATGTGAGGAAAATACAGACGCTTCGGCTAATGGTTACTGTAGCTCTTGTTATGTGTTGTGATGTCTGTCATGTGGCAGGCGAACGATTGGGCTGGAAAAAGTGAAATGAATGTCCGCTAATTGCAGTGGTTTAGAGTTGACGCTTGTTGGTTTAGTTGGAAGCTAAAAGATCCTGCAATGCTTTTGTCAATTGAGGAGGCTTTTCAATAAATGGCAGCAGTGATTTACAGTGCACTGACCTCCGTTTTTGTCGAGCGAAAGAAAATTATCCGCCAGAGAGATTGGAAGGAAGAGCATCTTGCTAAGCAAAGACAATATAACGGATGCAAAAAAAAAAACACAACTGCAGTCGCGTTGGTGAGAGAAGACAAAGTGAAGCTAGAGATTAGTCATTATAGTCATATTCGAAAACAGAAGTTTAATAATTTCAAACGGAGTAACTGATTCCACCATGACTGTCCACTGCTCCGGGTTTGTGTGTGTAACTTCGCTTGTTGGTTAAATGCAAAGCACATATTCTATACGATTCCTAGTGGCTATATTTATTCACTTTGCTTTACTTCAAACTTAGGTGGTTATTATACTCGTGTTTTTGAGCATTGACTGAAGATTCCATGTTTTCTCAGTTCATTTTTATTTGGACCAAGACATGCCTCTGGCGTCTGTGACATCATCCACATGAACACAAACCTGGACAGCTTTGGTCATGCCAGATCACGTTAGTAGCAGCTTCAAAGCTGTGACAGACTGCCATTCAAACTGTTCAAGTTAATGACTATTTGGATGATGGTCAACTGGAAGTTTCCATATGGCGTCCTGTGACTGGGTTTTGTCTGCAGGCGTTTAGGGGACAAAGTGGTGAAACGATCAGGTGTCCTGGAGGGACTTGCCATCTGTTTGACATGTTATTTATCCATCTGTTTTGGGCGATTGTTTTGAATAAAATCATTTGAAGCAGATTGTTCACTTAGTAATGATTATCAGCCAGTTGTGAGACGGCGAAGAAGAAAAGCCTGTGTTTGCATACATGCTAAATCTCAATAATAAAGCCTCAGGTAACGTTTTTTTTGTTGCTGTCTATCAGATATAGCCGTTCAGTGTATAGTTAGTGTGAAGACCACAGTGATTTTCTTTAAAGCCAAGCCAAAATGTTTAAAGCCAAGCCAAATAAAATGTTTCTAAATATAAATTAGCTGGGTTAATAAAAAACATTGTTAATTATATTCAACTCTAACCTTGTGATTCATGACTCGTGTGTGTGTGTGTGTGTGTGTGTGTGTGTGTGTGTTTTATGAATATGTATAAATATGTGTGTATATTGATATTAAGACCTCTTGTTTTTATTTTCAAATATTAACATTTTCTTGTAAATAATTACTTAATTGAATAAAATAATTATTCATTTAAAACATGTTTCTTGCCTTATTTCTGAAAAATTATGTATGCTACATTATTAAAACTCTGGGACTAGATACAGTTTCTGTTTTATTTTTAAACCTATTTTTAAACAGGAATTAAATGAAAGTATAGTCATTAACCTAAAATCTACTTTCAGATGTGAAAGCAAAATCCCACGAGTGGAAGTGTCTATTGAAAGTGATTAAAAATCAAATGAAAAGTTAATTTGCTCTTACAGCCTAAAGCTGCTAATTTATCTTGGAATCCAGTCAGGAAACGTGTTGTGTTTGAGCGATTGTCAGTCAAACCTTCTCAAAAGGAACCAGTTTTGAACAAGTATTGTGCTGACTATATTTGTAAACTACGTATATATTCTGAAAATTATTTCAGTAAATGAAAGTACTTCAGTATTTTTTTTTCCAATAATTTAATTGCACATCTTCCAATTGCTCATCATATTGTCCCAGAACATAACAGAAAAGGTTATGAATCGACATTTCAGACCTGAAACAGGTGAAAACCCCTATTGCATAATAGTGATAATAGTAAACTCCTCAATATTAACAGACGTGAGACTGGTTTGCCGTCGATACTCTGTGGTTTTGAATGTTTCCGTGCAGAAACGTTTTTGATCCCACTGAGATCTGACATAAAATATTGAACTTCAAAAAGCTCATGACCTACTTCTTCGCTCTCCTCGATTTCATGATTATCTAAAACACAAGGGTATTTTTTTTTTTTTCGTTTCTTATCCATCCCTTCTTTGGTAAGGACCTAAATCCGAATGATAGATTGGACATTTGGTTATTGGGACTTGAGCAGGAAACCCACAGACGTGGTCAATGTCTTATAATAGCCCCCTCATGCATTACTCATGCAGACAATCTTTCCATTCAGTGTTTCTAAAATGGAGTATTATTTTCAGGTTAATGTGTTTTGCATTAGTAATTTATGAACGTCCCTTCTCTGGATCACCATTTGGTCTTTTGGTTTATTGATTGATAATTTGGTTTATTGATATATTTGCAAAAAAATCAGTCTTTTCAGCAAAATAAACTGATTTGTTATTTTGATATTTCTTAAGAACTGCATTATTTACATGTGTTTAGACAACTTAACTAATGTTAACCATAACTTAACTAATATTTTCTGTTTGTTTTAGTTAACGAGGACAAATAAATTTGTTAATTTAACAGAAGTCTTAGGGATTGAAGTGAACAGATATATGATGTAAACTACTCTTAGATGTGTTCATGTACCTCCACAATGCGGTTTTAATTATTTTTTGTAGTTACCTTTTTTTGCTTGACATACTATCGAAAACGAATAGTAAATTAGAAAAGAAATGAGGATTAATGTTTGGTCTGGAAACAGGCGGACTGATCCACTGACCCACTGCTATTTCCCACTTGACTTCTAATAGTCGGTCTCACAGCTGAGATAGACAGAGGTTTACGACCGAAACGTCCCCATTGAATCCTGACATAACAGAGTGAGACAAATCTCTTGTTGAGCCACTGCGATGCCGCTTTTGTACCACAGACATGTTGCATCTGTAGCTTTTGTAGGTCAGTAAATCCTCCTGGTTGTGTACCCAACAATGGATTTAGGGGGATTAAGCATTCACATGAAAATTTGAGATTTGCAGTCAATAATTCTTCATTCTATAGAGAATTACGTTTTTTATGTGGATTTTTGAAAGCACACACTCCATTGGTTCCTGTGGTCCAGTGCTCGTTTTAGCATCCCACCCACAAGATGAGTGACAGGTCCTGAGCAGAGAGGATCAATATTCCCGAGTCTGCTACTGGAATTATGTGCATTTTTTCGCTTTGGGTCATGTGACGTCATTGACGATGGAAGAAAATGGCCGCCATTGATCTTTTTTAGAATATCGGTTTCCATCAGCAATGTTTGTTTGCGTTATGCACTAAGTACAGGCTGTTTCTGTTGCTAAACATTGCTGGTTTGAATCACTCTAGGGTTCTAGAATGTTCTTTTGCTCTTTGTTGAACCTTGATTGGTTTTAGGTGCTTCTTTAATTGTTGATAGTGTCAGTTAAAACATTTGCTGTATTACTGTATTGTATTGATTGAACATCATTTTTAATTGCATACAGTTCAGCTGTTGGAAAAAATAAAATCCAAATAGGAAGCAAATATTGTTTAATTCTTTATGGTGAAATTAACATGTTTTATTGTTGCATTTTGTATGAAGTATAGGATTGGCATTATTGTATTTTAAATAAAATAACTTTTTGTTCTTATAACAATATAGCTGAAAATGTGTTATACTTTAGTAGTAGTTCTAGGAACAAGAGTAGTTATAGGAGTAGATCACACACATTTTTAAACGAATGATAATAGAAATATTATTATTTTAATATTACTTTTAGATTGTATTATTCAATTATTTTTCCCCAATTCTCTGTGATGTTGCGTTTTTTTTTAATCAACTTTTCACGTTTATGTGCCATTTAAAAAAAGACCAGACATTTCTGTGACTATTTTGAGGTCAGTGATGGCTGCGGATGCTCAGCCTCATGAGCTGAACACAGGATGCGTGGATGCGTGAGGTTGTGCGAGGATGAGAATGATCACGCTTTCACTGCCCTGTCGTCTCTCAGCTCGATCAAAGCGAGCGTTGAAGTAAATAACAAAAAAAATATGGGACTGAAAGTTGTGCCTTGGCACGCTGACCTAAAATCCAGCAAGACTCGCCATGTTTCCCGTGGGATTAATTCAGTGTGGCATACACAGTGTAGGGCAGCCTGTAAGGATTATATGTACTGGACTTGGGCTCCCGCTGCCCTAGTTTTCATTAAAATATAGAGAGATTGCATGAATGCTTGGACAGATGGAGTGGGGGTTTGATTAAACGGTGCACCAAGTATTAGAAAATGCTAGAAAACTTTCACTTTCCACGCACGGGCAGTGAAAAATAACAGTTTTTCATTTGAATGTTCGTCGTCTAAGCGGAGCACCGGGGCAGTTTTAATAATTGTTTTGCACTGTCTTGGTTTGACCCTTGAGCTTATAAAGGCTAAGAGGATTGTTTCTCTTTGTTTTTTTTTGTTTTGTTTTTTTTAAACATAGCCCCATCATATTCTCACATTCATAGCTCCGAAGGCACCGCAGTGGTGCTGTTCCTGAGTGAAATCGCTCTGGTCGCCTTGAGCTGCAGAAGCTGCTGAAATATAAATGAGACACTTAATGGCTGAGGCTGTATCGAGCCAGTGTTTACAGGGATCCCGGGATTGTGTGTCACCGGGATTCTGGCTTCCATCTCAGGAAGTCTCCCTAAACCTCGCCAAATTCCCATCCATGGGGAGACTGTTTGGGATCCTGGTGGAGATCCTCATTTTCCATCTTCCTCCTGGACCTGGAATGTGCTGGCCATTTTTCTGTTCACATACTTGAGCATAAAAAAAAACAGATGCATCATTCCTGGACAAAAAAACTGTACTTAATTTCTCTCAATATTTAGACACTGTGTATATAGTTTTGTAATATCACTTGAATAGTTTGAATTTTTGTCATTTGCAAGCTTGGGAAGTGTGAATGTTGACTGGCAGGGTATCTAAGAATAATATCCTGTTTTCAATAATATAAAAATACAATAATATAATATTCTGAATTCAAATTTCATGATTTGAACTTATTTTAGCTTTGTTTTATATCTTAAATATACAGAAAACATCATGGTTTCTTGGTAACCTCGGTTCTCTGACTGCCGTCTCGTTAAACTGACAGGAAAGGGAACTATTGATTGTATTCCTGAATTTAAGCGTGTGTGAATTCTAATTTTAGTAGGCAGAAATAGTTTTTTTTGTAGAGCTGATGCTTGCAACGCCAGAGTTGGTGGTTCCATTCCCAGGGAAAGCATGACATCTATTAATGGATTGCAGTGTAAAGGTGTAGTTCAGAAAACACGAAGTGGTAAATTAAACCCATAATTCAATCCTTGTCTGTTACTCATGAGGACGAATGAAGTCTTGTCGTCCTCCTTGTTGCAGTAGAAAACTGCACTGAAATATTGATGACACATCCTGCACTACATCAGCACTTCCAATGAAAAGCACACAAAATGACACTTGTTTGGATTATGAAGGTACCAAACACAGCAAGGGAACTCAAACCCTCGCTAGTACGGTAACATCATCATGAAGTTGAGAATGCACAGATTTACACAATTTGATTTCAATGCCAAATATTTATTTGCAATTTAGCTTCACTGAAATTTGCAAATACTTTTTGGGCAATGATCCATCATTTATTGATTAAATTGATTAGAATCTTGTCACTATTTAGAACCTGAAAATTTTGTTACTATTTAGAACGTCAAAGTGTTGTGTTAGAATGAAAGAGGGTACAATATTGTGTGAGAGTGAATGAGTGAAGAGGGTAAAATGTTTTGTGAGAGTGAAAGAGTTAAAATTTGTGTGTGAGAGTGAAAAAGTTAAGAGGGAAAAATATTGTGAGAGTGAAAGAGTTAGAAATATTGTTTGTAAGTGAAAAATTGAAGTGGGAAAATTGTTGTGTGAGTATGTTTATTAATTAATATAAAGTGATATGTGATAAAGAGGTGGTCATCATTTTGATAACGCTAAATAGAAGTTTTTCTTACATTAAGTATACAGTGAGTAACAATAGGTAACAATAACCTATATTATATAACAATAAAAAGTATTTTTTAACAAGTTACTTGGCAAACATTATGAAAATACTCAAGTTATTTTTGTACTTCAGGTGGCAAAATCATGTTCTTTCTGGATAAAAAGTGAAAAGACAGAGCTATTTCTGAAATATTTAGTCCTGCATATTGTAGTGAAGTGAAAGCCACCGTCTGTCGTCCAGGGCAATTACAGACGGAGTGTGAAGGGAAGCAGACGCTGTCCGTCTACTGTGATGGATAACATCTCAGATTTGAAATATCTGATTTACAATAGGAGTCAAAATAGCAGCGGGCTATTAGCCCTGTGAAACGAAAAAGTGTTATTCTCCATTACACAGTGTGAATCATCCTTCATTTAACATTCAGCTCAGTCATCCATTATGTATCATAATTACTGTTAAGAGACAAGAAGAACAAAGACCTCACAAATGCTTAAGATTGCAGTAAAAGGCTTTTGGCTGCAGTAATAAGTACGCATTTAAATCTCACAAGGTTTTTTTTTTCCCTTTACGCTTCTTTTCAGATGTGCTGATGGACTCCACAATGGCGACCGCAGAGCTTGGCTGGACAATATATCCATCATTAGGGGTGAATTTCATTCAAATATATTTCATAATTAGTGCCATGACGCAAACTGTGAGAAACTGAGTAATTTGAGTGTGTTATATGAAAATTGTTATTGTTAGAATGACATCATTAATCACAATTGCAGGAATAAAATGCGTATTTGTGCAGGTGCAATTTAAAAATTGTATTTTAACATTTATTTTAATATGTAAAGTATATTTTGGTTGTGATTAAGCATTTTTGAGAATAATCAGATTTTTGTGACATTTGATGCTCACGGAATGTTTTTTTTTTTTAAAGCAATTGTCAAAATTGCATATTTAAATAGCATATAAAAAATATTTTGCAATAAAATACAATTGAAATGAGATTTTCTTTGTACGGTATATTTGCACCATATCTTAGGGTTTAATGCAAGGGTCTGCCATTGTTCTAAATTGTGAAACTTTTATGTCAGGTCTCATAATGTGGCTTAATCCTGAGATACCGTAGAAAGTCAATCATTAATATTCTAATAGAAGGAAAACATGCTTTTACTGTTAGCGCTGACATTGTTTATTCAAACACTGTGCTTGGGTTCCAGTGGGAAGAGGTGAGTGGCTATGACGAGAACATGAACACCATCCGTACCTATCAGGTGTGCAACGTCTTCGAGGCCAGTCAGAACAACTGGGTCCGCACCAAGTACATCCGCAGACAGGGTGCGCAGCGAATCCACGTGGAAATAAAGTTCTCGGTGCGAGACTGCAGCAGCATCCCCAACGTCCCCGGCTCTTGCAAGGAGACTTTTAATTTGTACTACTTTGAGTCAGACACTGACATAGCCACCAAGGTGTTCCCTTCCTGGATGGAGAACCCGTGGGTCAAGGTGGACACCATCGCTGCCGATGAAAGTTTCTCCCAGGTGGACTTAGGAGGCCGCGTTATGAAGATCAACACTGAAATGCGCAGTTTTGGGCCCGTTTCTCGCAATGGTTTTTATTTGGCCTTTCAAGACTACGGAGGCTGCATGTCACTCATTGCCGTTAAGGTTTTCTATCGCAAATGTCCTCGGATTGTTCGGAACGGTGCCGTTTTTCAGGAGACCCTCTCAGGGGCCGAGAGCACCTCACTGGTGTCGGCCCGTGGCACTTGTATACCTAATGGAGAGGAAGTGGATGTACCCATTAAACTCTACTGCAACGGGGACGGGGAATGGTTGGTTCCGATTGGCCGCTGTATGTGCAAGGCTGGATACGAGTCGGTGGACAACGGGACCATGTGCAGAGGTTAGTTTTGAACTTTTTTTCTTGTCCTCTCTTAGGAAAGTGTGTGTTTTAGAATAGTGGATGGTGTAAAAACAACAGTCTATTTCCAAATATGTAGATTGTGTTATTTTTTTAATCGTTAAACACGTGACCGGCTTGCACATTCCATGGTATTTGTAATGATATTTAGTTGTTATAATGTTACAGTGGTATCTCTACTTACAAATGGCTACAAAACTTCTATCTACAAAGCACATTTTCGAGAATACATTTCTTCTAGTAGAGCTGCAAAATTAATCGTTAAAAGATTGCGATATCGATTCCATCCCGCTCGCGATCTAAATCCAGCATTTATATGATTCAGCCAGACTTGTTTGATCTCGAGATAACACGCACTCCATTGTTTCTATGGGATCAAATTGCTGCCAAAAAGAGTTTTGCGCGAGCAACTGGGTTTGTGCGAGCAACTCGTGTGTCTAACAGCGTGCGCACGTATTTTCACGTTTGGCTAGAATTCTCTTCTGCTTGAGTACAATTCGTTTTGGAACTTTTTGACGCCTTGCTCTGATTGGTCAAAGTGAGAAAATTGCCAAGCAGATCCCCGCAGTCGCCGTCCCCGCCCACCATGGCAGGTCCTAAAAATAAAATTTAAACTTTAATATTGCATTACATTATTTTTCCTTACTTTTATTTAAATTTAAAGCAAAGAGTAATACGTGCTTTTCTATTGCTGTTTGAAAATCTGATATTCAGGGTTTTCAAGAATTTGGAAGAAAAATTCCAGAATTGTGAAAGAATTGTGAGTAAAGTAAAAATAATTGTGATTCTCATTTTATCCACACTAATTCAGCTCTAGTTTCTAGATACTAAATTGTTTCAAGATACGAATGGCCAATTGTTGTAGCGACAAGATTAAGCAAGTCTTTTTCTCACCAGTTGCATGCAGGGAGATGAGTTTCGCCAGAGTCAAGGTGTGTAAAAAAGGTCCAAAAGCGGAGAAAACCTTTGTTTTGGTCTGTTTCCTGGGCTTTGACTCTTTTTGTTTATTTTTGATTAGAGCATTTACATCTTAATTGTAATTAGTAATTGCGTCTCTACTTTTGTAATTTTCTACATACAAAACAGAGCTCAAAACTGACCCTGAATTTATTTCGTAAGTAATGGTCCCACTGTATTTGCAATCTATGAATAATAACTTAAATTTCTCACAATATTTTGTAAAATTAAAGTTTGTCTACATAAGAGTGGAGTCAGAGATGAGTTGCGTCATGTCTTTTCATTTCCCCTGCTATTGTGGAGCATTTGAAGTGAAAAGCGTTTCTTTCTTCCCAGAAGTCATGTATGGTTTTTATGAAGTGCTTTTTCTTTCTTATGTCTCTTGTTCTATTGTTGTTTCTTTTCTTTCTTTAAGAGCCGCTACTAACATTCCAACTCTCAATGCAAAGAAAACTATATCTGATCTACCGTCATGTTAGTAGTTTTTATGTAAGATCAGAGGAAGTTCTTTGTGAATGCAGCTCTATAAATCCACACACGGAAATGTCATGGTTTCATCAGTGCGCTGCCCTGTAGGTATAAAACATTCAGCTTCCCTTCTGCTTGTTCTTATGAAAGCCAGTCGAAAGACATCAGGCCATTGTGTCTTTCTGCTCGTGTCTACCCATGTGCACAAGCTTTTTTTTTTTTTTCATTTAAAACCAAAAACGCCAAGAATGTGCAGTATCAATGATATGATCCAATTGCTTTTTTCATTTTATTTTTGTTGTGATTGCATTGTAATATGTGAATAAAGTTTTGCACATTGACAGTAATACCAGACATTGTATTGTAAATGTCACTGTCCTTATCCGAATTTAGCTCAGCCAATTACAGTCAATCCTGATTTATATAGCAGGGACCAATCAGCCGCACCCCTAATGTTTTCCCTGTTCAGTTTTTAAATTTCTGACCTGATTTACATGCGCACAAGAGTTACAGATCAAAGTCTAAATACAATATTAAACAAAACGCCAGGTTTGTGCATTTTAGAATAATTTTGCACAGCAAATTGCACAGCATTAGTCAGATTCCATTATGCAAAAATACAGCGGCATTCAAAAAATGAACAGACAGATCTGGGCAGGAAATAATGTGTTTTTCACCCTCGTTCGGCACACGGCACATGCGATTACATTCAGGGAAAGCTGGGAATGGTTTTGGCAGAGTTCTCTCGGGTACTGTTGACAGAATCAAAATTACCAATATCCCACCATCTGGTGCGGCTGATGGATGGAAAACGGCAATATCCTGGGTGAGCATGAGGGCCGGCCGTCTCTTTTATTTCCCCTGGTGTTAATCCTCCTCTCCGCCACCACTTTAATGACACTGGTAATTGACTAATGCGTGGTGCGTAGTGGGAGCTGGTGGACGCTGAGCTACGGCTCTCCCTGGCAAGTCCATTCAGAAATTCAGCACAACTAATGACTCCCTCTGTGGTTGTTAGGCAAGCACTGTATGTTGACAAATGGAAATAAGAGTTTCAGTTTCTCTGAAGGAAGGATGCAGAAGCAATGCTCATTACAGACAGAAGCATGGCAATGTAATTGACAGCGAGCTTAAGGTGGTAGAAGATTGGAAGCTGGAAGAGAAGCTTAAAACAACTAAGCATGTCATTTTATGGCTATACATGCTCTATATATATTTTATAGTCTACAGGGAACGATGAGCTGTTTGTATCTTGGCTGGAGAACCATTCACATCAAGAACGTCAGTAATGTCCTTCATTAATATTTTACACTTTGACAGGGAAATAGCAGAAGTGTTTGTGTGTGTAACATTTAAATAACCTTATCAAAGATGATTTCATAGAAATATGTTTTCGAATGAACTTGTATTAGTATGTACTGTACAATTGAGCGCAATAGCAGACATTATAATTTGCTGTGTCAGTGATCAAATTCAGGGTTTAAATCGCTCAAGGTCTCAGTTAGTTTTTTTTAAAAAGCAATTTTATTTTAATACGTTTTATTTTTTTTGTTTACACAGCATGTCGTATCACAGCTTATCACAGAATTTGATAAAAATGACCGTTTACACTTTGTAGCATTATTGTAGCATCAAAGTTTTATTTATTACTTTTGAATTTTTTGTTTACGTCAATTTGTATCCATTTAAACTATTTTACTTTGTAATGGTGGAAAATTGATTGTTTGTTAGTTTGTGTGTGTGTGTGTGTGTGTGCACAATAATTGGTGGAGTAATTACTTTAAACACCTATTTATATTGAAGTGACTGAAAAATTGGATTGAAAATTGTGTGTGTGTGTGTGTGTGTGTGTGTGTGTGTGTGTGTGTGTGCGTGTGTGTGCATGTGTGTGTTGTCTTTTGTAAGGCTACCTTGAGGGTCTTGAATGGCGCAAAATAAATTGAATGCATTATTATTGCATTTCTTATTTTTTCTTATTATTAAAATTAACCAAGAGATCTGTGTTTTTTTCATTTGCATTCAGTCACTATTACACTTAGCTGAACTCAATCTTTAACCTATTGAAACATGATTCCTTTGAAAGATGAAGTGCTGAACGCAGTCTGACCCTTCATTTCACGGACTCGCCTGCACCTCCAGTCATTATTCTGGCCAGACTAATTCACCTAATCCCTGTGACCTTCTCACCCTTCCACACTCTCAGATGTGGGTTTGAGCTGGAGCCGGTAACGCGGGATATTGACCGGCCTTCTGGATTGTGTTTAAAAAGTATTTACAGAGACTGGAATTAGATTGTAATAGATCATAAAGAGTGGAACTCAAACAAATGCTGATGGCTGCTAATGAATGACTTCTGCTGTATTTGCTTGACTGGACCAGATCGTGTCTGCGAGAAAGATAAATGTTGATATGTTATTTTACCGAAAACTGCTTTGGGTGTTTCTTCATATCATTCTCCTGGCGATTACTCCATGATTACAAATACCACAACTTGATACTTGTAATCTGCATTAGACGCTTGATATTTTGCGATAAATGTGAAGGTTTCTAGTGGATTGTGTTGAATAAGCTGTTCTGTTCTGAAGTGATTCCGTTGGTTCTTTAATCAAGGTTTCGGTTGAGGGCCACTTGGAGAACTCAAGGACTTTGTGTTGTTCTCTATACGTGCTTGGGTTTATGTGAATGTAATGGAGCACACGTGTTCTGAAACTTGATCCGGCTTGACCCAAACACTTTGGTAAAATTTCCAGCTCAAACCCTAAAAAAACTTCTCAAAAGGCTGACGGTTGCAAGTTTCGGTAATTTTTTTGCATCTTTCATAGCAGTTGGAAACTCTTTTATTAATTCAATTTTTAAATACGGGCCTCAACTTAAAGCTTGAATTTTATCCGAGACACATCTAGCCTAGGTTGGTAGCAGATATCGGGTCAGCTAGGGATGTCTACATGCTCCACCGAGATTAGTACATAATATATCAAGGGAGTGTATCCTGCCTTCAGGCCCAGAAATTGAAGAACACTGATCAATTAGCTGTACAAAATGCCATGTTTTAGGTGTTTGACAAATACATTGGGCTACTGTATGCCTGGAAGGTTTAGACTGGAGTGTAATCCTACAGTATGTCGCAGTTATATTGCAATGTGGACGTGGGGGCCGCAAAGTCCCAAGATGAAGGGTCTTTTCAGCGTGGCAGTAAAGCAGGGTGCTGGAGACTGACTTTATCAGCTACACAACTCTAATCCAATCTCAGCCAGCACATTGCTGCGGGGAGGTCGTCTGCTTCCTTATTTGATCCCTGGACGCAGCACTGCAGGGAAACCAATTGAAATCCATCCTGGGTACGGAGAGATATAGGACTTTCCTGTGCTAAAATTATGTGGAAAAACGTCGCAAATTTCCAATTTAATGGGATTTTATTTCCTGTCCTAAAAATAATTTTGTTTAGTTTATGCTGTCTGGGTAGGTGTGTGTGTGTGTGTGTGTGTGTGTGTGTGTGTGTGGTGTGGTAGTGTTTCAATGATAGAACACGACTCACGTCCAATAGTAAAAAGGCAAATGATAGCTAGATTAATCGATTATGAATAGAGTGACTGTTGTTTGTCCACTGTGGTGTATTTTTAGATAATGGCAGGTTTTCACTTGTTGTTGAATGTAGAGGTGATCTGTGTGTATTGTGCACTGAAGCGAATCGTTTTTGAGCTGACCTTTGAGTCTAAAGACGTTAAGCTTGCGATAAGGGCAAGACTGGATTTTAGCTCTTTGTGTATGTTCAGTCTGAAGTCAAAATGTTGTCATTGAAATGCCATTTGGCGCAGCGGACTCAATACGCACTGTGTTTGAGACAGGCCTTAATTTAAGACAATTCAACATTTTTCACTATTGTGTGAGAAGAGACTGAGTAATGGAAAGAAAGAGAACTTTCAGATGAGTTGGGTTTTAATCGATGCTGAGAACTGAATGGCGTAATCCATCGCTCTTTGCTGACAAGCATCTGTCTTGTTGTCATCAAGGAGGATTAGTTTGACCAAAAGCATTTTGGGGGTTCTAAACTGCCATTTGTTGTTCACAATACAATGTTTATCATGTTATTAACATTATTGTGTTCATGATACAATAGTAAGCATTCGCGATACAATATATGTCTTGATAACACATTTACAATAGTATATTTTAATATTTGTAAATAATGTACATATCTCAATGTATATAAATATTGATACATTGTTCAAAATACCATATAAATCTTGATACGATTTTACATGATACATGACACGACTATAATTTTTCTAATTTTAAAAGCTTGAAAACTTGGGGGGTGCTTATAATCACCTATTTCAAATATGCACGTAAATACAAGAATGCCATTTTAAAATGTCAAGTGAGAAGCAATCAAAATAAATGGAAACTCCTCTTTAAACTCTGACCTTAAAACATCACAGGAATTGTTGGAACCCACAGCACTGCTTTGTCTTCAAGACAAAGATCAAACAGCTTGATGGTTTATTTTGCTTCAGTTTACTGATGCAGGAACATTTAATCCTGCTTGTGAAGCAAGATTCAGCGCGTGGAAACATTTAACAACCCGGTTTCTCTGACTGTTGCCTCCATGCCAAGTGCATTGTTAGTAATGATAACAAAGCTTGCACATTAGAACTTGATCCAGTAAAAATTCCCATCACAAATGATGTGTGAAATATTGTACTATAAAATATTCTTACACCCTTGTTGCTCATGTTTGTTTTAGCCTAAGGTTCTGCTTGCTTGTGTTGTAGGAATAGTGATGATCCGTGTGGATAAGATCAGGAAGTGCGGTCACTGAAGTCATTTGAGAAAAAGTCAAAAGCCTACAGCATTTCAAACGGCTGTTAGATGACCTACATGCGATTGAAATTGCGCTTAAAGCATGCTTAAAACATGATTGTCATTTGCAGCTCACACACCTGCCTAAAAGGCCTGTGTACGGAGAGAAATGGGGCATGTAAGGTGTGTGTTGCGCAGCTGAAGCCTGAGTGAGGAACTTTGTTGTAATTGGATTTATGGATTTCAATCCAGATATGAAGCATCTAATACATAATAAAAGCAAATATAAATTTTCAAAAGCCTTTGTGGACAGGATGAATCTTTTCTGAAGGTAAATTGCATGCAAATACTCCTGAATAATTAGAGGTAGAAGTTTTATTGTCCACTTTCTGTAGATTTTTTAAAACTTTTTTTTTCTAAAAGTTGTTTACATCGCTGTTGCCATTAAGAGTTAATTTTAGGCTGCCCAATTAGAATTGCTTTTGGTCCAAATGCTTTCTTTGGTTTTAAGTCCTAGCAAAACGGAACCAGTTTCATATGATTTTATGGAAACTCTTTATCAGTTTTTTGAAAAGAATCCAAACTTCAAGTTTAGATAAAAATTAAAATATGGTAACCACAAATCCACCTTGTTTGCTCAATTTGAGCTGTACAGTATGTTTAATAACGATAAAACTTTAAAAATTGTACTACCAACCTGTTCAATCTCAGTCACCCAAAGTCAGATCAATTGGTCCAACAGAACCAAACCAATTAGCTTATGTAACCCCCAGGCAATTATTCCACCCGAACAAGTTGTTTTAATAGGCGCTGACATACGGAGATGACGCTGAAACACTACAACTAGTGTCAGAAATAAAACATTTCTGGAATTCACCTCTTCCAACCGGGCCACGGCCGGCCAAACGTGCCGCGGCCAGGCACGGATAGGAGCACTCACACTGTCAAACCAACCGTGCTTTGGTACCCGGGCACGGATCCGAGTACCTAGTGTGAGTAAGCCCTGAGCCCTGCTCCCCGCGACCCTGTAAAGGATGAAGCAGTAGAAGATGACTGACTTATAGAATCTTTTATTTTTTTAAATGAAATGTTTTTATTTATTAGGCAATTTTATTTAAATGAATTGAAATGTCCAATAAGAACATAATGCAGTATTACGTCCGCATTTAGCAGATGATTTTATATAATGTGTTACAATTCTACCTTGGAGCATCCTGAAGCTTTTCATGTGAGTGAAGACCTGTACTTACATGTTCTACTTTAAAACATAATAAAATTTAGATTCAAATAAATGGTATGTTTCAGTAGAGCTAATAAAGACTGGAAAAGTCCTTGTCTTCTAGTCCTTCAGAAGTGTTTTCTGTTCTTTCTGACTGAGCAAGGACTGTTTGCAGATAAAACACAGATGACTCTGTGTGGTGTATTTCGGATACTATGGTGTATTTTACATTGTCCATCTTACATACATGCGTGGAGTATTTTCTGATTTGACACAAGGTATCCATCAGTGCATTTCCATTTACCATAATTAGAGCTTACAGCTTTTCTATGAGCAATAAATTATTCTAGTCTTCAGGTGAATCATCGATGTAAAATGCTATCCGGTCTGACACTAGAGCATCAGCTAACGCTGGTATATATTAAAAATATATACTGGTAAATGTTTTTCACTAGATCAAAACTTTTCAAAATCGTTTTTTTCTCCATTATTTAGTCGACTTCTCTATCCAAACGACAGTCACAAGCACTTTTTACTAATTGTCATGCTGTGTATGTTTGTTTGTGACTAATTTAATTCGAATTTTATGATACTTTAAGCACCAGCTTTGAATTTATACTGATTAGGGATGTGACAATATTTTATTACATTTCCTATTCATTTATAACAATAAAACACACTAACACAATAAAGCTTGTTAACTTTTTTTTTTTTTTTCAAAAAAGTATGGATCAAAAAGCATTAATATTTAATCTAGGAATATCTAGAATTGCTACACTTCAACTTAAATATCTTAAAATATTGTGTATTCTAAATCACTAGTCAGAAATATGAGCATACTGCAAAGAACATAATAAATATACCATGAAACATAACAAAAACAAATATCTGCTAATGTACAAGTTCTGTAAATATAATTTATACAGGGCAAGGCTGCTAAAGCACTGCATTATGGGATCTGTAGTTTACGTGTCATAAGCGCATGTAAAACTTTAATTTATATTTAATTTTATAATTATAGTATAAAACACTATACAATAAGTATATACTATATAATGCTATAGTATAATAAAATACGAGAATGAATGTAAAATTTCATGAAAAGAAATACAAAAGCCCAATTTTGATGAAGCATAAGAAGTGTTAAGATCTTCTTGAGATTAATTTGACGTGTTATTTAAACAAAAAGAAGCATGTTTAATAGTGTTTCTTGATATTATCAAGATTAGCTCACCGCTAGATAGCTTTTCTGAACTAATCCGTTGCTCTTTGTCTCTAATCGTAGAATATATTTTTCCTACGGATACTTTTGTAAGCTTCTGCAAGCCAGAGTGAGATCCAGAGATTGATTTGGCTTGGTGAGAACTCATCACCGTGTGTTAATGATGGCTCTGCTTCTTTGTTCACCGCTGTCAAGCGTTTTCAGCCCAGGCCGTTTCCTGCAGTGTGTTGAGTGGCACATTTAGATTCGCTTGACAACCTTACAAAAGCAACACGGCAATAATAAATGTACAAGGCTGACACCACACAGTAAGATCTGGTCTGGGTGTCATCACGTCAGAAAAGAGCTTGTTCCGTGATCACGGGGGTCTTTGTCTCAGGTAGAGTTGAGCAGATGGAGCTGACACCATTAATATTTACAACTCCAAATGAAACGAATACATTTCAGCCGTCAGTCACGGCACAATGGAGGCATACGAGAAATATTAACACCAAATACACCTCGGCGTTTTTGCAGCTTCTTCTCTTCATGGCTGAAGGTTTCAGAGATTTAATAAATGCTTCATTTGTTTTCCTTTGTGTTTGTGATGAAATAAAAACATTGTGAAATGCTTTGGCAGTGAGTAGCTACGATTTAACAAATGGTGTGTTTTGAATTCTTTGTTTGAATTCTTTGTTTGGTCTCTGTGTGTGTGTGTGTGTGGGGGGGGGGGGCATTATCTTAACAATAACAAAAGATAGATGGACTGATAAATAGATAGATGGATACATTGACTGATTGATTGTTTAAATATTGATTGGTGATTGTGTGATTGGGGTAAAATTTTTGCATTAGATTTATATTTGCATTTTTTTATCTAGATCAATCGCATTCATTGTATTCTCTATTACTTCCATCTGATATTAATGTAATCTGCTTACTGTAATTACTCATTGTAATATTGTATTATTTATTATTCTCTGTTATCATACTATTATTGTTATTTTTCCATTCTATCATACTATTCTTATCTCTATACATTTATCTCTAATCTTACCAACTTGTTCCACATCACCTAAGGGAAGCTTTGCGTTTAAGTGGCACTTGAGACTGTAAGAACTCAACATTGCACAAGTAGAGCATAACTTTGGTCTTGTCAGGGTTTCCGTCGGAAGACTTCTTAAAAATAAATTGTCCATTTTAAGAATTGTCTTTAAAATAAATTGACTTGATGTTGTTATAGGTACCGTATTGCATGTCACGGTTGATATGATAATATCACACAGTAGCCATAAAGATACAGAGCATTTTTTGGCAATTCTTCCCAATTATGTACTAAAAAACGCTCCTTATACTGGTACGAAGACTCGTTCTAGTAGAATCCGTAGAATCTAGTAAACTCGTTCTAGAAGAAAAGTGCAATTTTGCTAGTTCCTGGCAGTTGTGGTCCAGTGGTAGGTAAACCGAGTGTCTTTAGGCGAGACACAGACTCCCACATGCCGGATGTGTGTGTCACTTTACATTGTGTGTGTGTGTGTGTGTGTGTGTGTGTGTGTGTGTGTGTGTGCGTCACTTCACTGGATGTTTGAATGCAGTGCACAATTTCGATAATGCCCCTAGTGGCCATATTGACAAGCTCGCTGTCAGGATTACAGTGTATTATTAGGGGCTTTAGTATTTGTGTTTTTGTTTATAGTTTGTGCACGTGTTATATCCTTGATCTTCCACCTCCTTGTTGTGTTTGTAACCCCACTGTTCTTTCTGTCTTGAATGTTTGGTTCACAAGTCTAAAGGTTTCCATGCAATGTAGTCTCGCAGTGTATAGGATGAAAGTATTATTTTCTGTTTCTGAATCCAGACGTATAGTACAGAGTCGTGCTGTTACAACTGACCAAACTCATCTGATGTAACGGAAATGTGAGCAGAAAAGCTATTGCTCGACTTTAAACTATGCAATAAGGCATTGTTCTTCCAGTCTTTTGTGTCTCAAGCATGTGTCCTGGCACGTTTCTTTCTGGATTAGACTTACTTTTGGCTTTGCACAGCCGTACTGACTATCTGAGCATGATGGGGCAGGATTCTGATCTTGGTTCCTCCCAGGCTCCGTTTTGTCCCTAAAGTTAATCCGGACCATTTCGTAAGAATTTTAAGATGAAGTAGTGTAGAGTTGCGCAGAGACGATAGTCTGGATTCCTTCACACTTTGTGGGAATTAATGGCTCCGTCTGACAGCGATAACAAGTTGTTTCTTTAGAGTCGAACATGACACGGCTGCTCTCGTTGTAAGGAATGTTCTCTGAGCTTTGTTTTCGGACATGGAATTTATTCATAGCATTCTTGTATCTAAGAAACTCAATACATTTCCTAAAAGTGTTTTTTTATTTTTTTTTTATTTTGGATTTAGGAAATGCATTGGTTTGTGTGTCTTCATTATTTGCAAATTTATTCATGCCGAAATTCCATGTTGAATAATTTGCTTTACGCAATCAGAAGACTTCCAGTCCAACTCATTAGTCAGGGAACATGGCCAGGTCTTATCAAAATAACACTAGGAAATTGTGTTTTGCCTCTGACCCATTAGAAATGTGAAATGTACACACACACACACACACACACACACACACACACACACACACACACACACACACACTGACCACTGTTTATGGTAATACTGTAGTCACAATTCAAAGCCTTGAATATCTATAATACAGTGAAGTCAGCCTAAAAATTGCTGTAATTGTTTAAGCTATAAAGCCTCACACACTTTTTAAGCTCTTTTAGCTTGAAAAGAAGGAGCAACATGCAAACTGCCAAGAAACTTTTAGCATTCGCAGAGAAAGACATGTGAATTAATTTTGTGAAGAACTTCAGGAATTCTTTATTCACAAAGCATTTACGCTGCCTGTTTAAAATGTCAGATTGAAAGAATGTATTTTGTCCCTTGATGTAGGTTTTTTTTTATTAAACACAGCATTGGTTCTGTTAATGCCTTTTTATCACTTATTGTTGAATATTGTGAATAAAAGAAAGACTTTAATTTTTTAGAAATAAAAGTAATATTCAAGTTTATTTATATAGTGCTTTTCTTAGTTCCAGACCAACACAAAGTTGCTAAAATATTTTAAACAATTAGATTTAGATAAAGTAATGGATTTTTTTTTAAATAAAAGAATGAAGTGTTGCCGGTTAATTCCACCATCTTTCCATATAGTATTGATAAATATCATCCTGGGTCCTGGGACCACACATCCCTGCAACCTACCATGACAAAAATGGCTTTTTTTCAATTATTACAGCAGTAAAAGAAAAAAAAAAGTTGTTCTTATCTTTAGTCCTCATTACAGTAGTCCACATGGTAATCATTTGTAATGTTTTTTTTTTTTTTT
>CM051495.1:13365292-13372792 GCA_028031935.1 Paedocypris micromegethes
TTTTTTTTTTTTTTTTTTTTTCAATAATTGGTGATGATCAGATCTCACATTTTCACAGATAATCGTAAATTATGATTACTGGAATCTCTGTATAATGTTGCAGTTGTGGTCCAGTGGTAGGGCACTTGGACTGGTGTCCGGTTCAATTCCCCCCTACCGCTAGTTCTGCAACTGAGTGTCAATTGGGCGAGACACTGACCCACATGCCCCCCCGGCACCGCTCCTTGTAGCCGACAGCCCACTGCTCCGAGTTTGCTTGGATGGGTTAAATGCAGAGAAAAGAATTTCCCCAAGGTGATGAATAAAAGTTTCTATTATTATTATTATTATTATTATTAAAATGTTGTAATAAAGCGTTCAGGTGAGATCGTCCACTGTTGTAACATGTTTTTTATTACATGTATTACCAATATTTGTTCATTTATCAAACATTTTTGTCTGAAGTTACGGAGGCTTGGAATGGATTAGCACATTTATATGTAAAATGCCAACTTGTGAAATTTTCGCTTTACGAAAATTCTCTCAGGACAAATTAATTGTGGTACCATGGTTGAATGAGCATTGAAAGGGTTAAATGATCTCGGTGTAAAAACGTGAAGCCAATAAAATAAAAAATACATTTTTATATAAAAACTGAATTTAACATTCAATTGGTTCAATTGGTGTATCTAATTGTTTAAGAAATGAAGTCTTCCAAGCAACAGCACCTAAAGTTCTCTGTTCACCTTCATGTAGCTGACAGGCGATATTGCACAGATGAGTTCAGTCCTTCACCCCTATTAAACCAGTGAACTCCCCAGTGTGAATCCTGAGATGAGTTCAGCAGGTTGACGCAGAACCTCTAATGGATATTAATGTTTCTGCGACCGCCTGCATTGTCAAGGAGGGTTACAAGCACATCTGTGGTGGCAAGATGGCCAAGAAAATTGTTGGAGACGGGTTACAGAAGCACATATCATGTCTTCCCTGCAGAAAATGACGTGTTCTGGACAGCTCTGTGATTCCACCTCTGCATGGTCTTAAAAAATAATAATTCAATATCCTCACATCAGAACACTAGTGATCTGGACGGATCATGTATGCAATGATGGCGTACAGAATAACCTTGACTTTTACATTCAGTGATGCTGAAAAGGCTTTTGCATCATTTGCAGCTATAAATCTGAGCCTTTTGAATTGTATAGTTAATTTAGAATACAAGAATTAGAATTGGAATTTGTTTTGGTTTTAATTCCAGTGTATAAAAGGTTTATTGAGGTGATGTTGTTGTATCTTTTAGGTTGGCGACTGTTTATGAGGCTAGGAAATGTTTCACAGAGGAATAAATGTTTTATAGATGCAGTCAAAAGTTTACTATGATCTTCATAAAAGCAGCACAACTGTTCATGATGCTCGAAATTATTAAAATGTCTGCCGTGTCTTTCAAGATCTCCCAAGTGCATCGACTTGAATTATTTTAGAACTGGCTTAAAATATTAAAGACATGACATAACATTGGTATTAAATCATACTTGCAGTTTGTGTATTATTATTCATATTTGTATTCTAGTTTATTCTTCATTATTACAAGTGCAAAGATATTTTGACTGTGAAATTATTATAATTTTGAATATTTTTACTTTGAACATTTGTTAATGAAGTAAATGTCTTTGATAGTAGAATGCATGTTTGTTTTACTTTTCCTCACGTAACCCTCATTTAATTGTAACCAAAGGCTTCTTCTGCTTTTCTTGAACTCAATGAGACGTTAGTATATTCTCTCTGGCAGAAACGGAACGTCCTGTCATCAGTCTTACGGAAAGCCAGCTGAGACTAGAGCTTCCTGTTTGAACCCAATGGTTGCTAGACTGAGGGTCACTGTTGTTTCTTTCATTTTACTAAGTCTTCATACATCACAATCTATCACCTGATCCTTCACACGATTTTAGTTATATGAGCTATTCCAGTGAACGCGGAAGAATAATCCCCAAAATCCTACCAGTCAGCTTTTTTTTAAAGTTTGCTCAACTCGTGGAACTCAGGTCAACATATACATTTTCAAGTTAAATGTTTTGGTGGTTCAATGTAAAAAAAGCAAAAATTGAATTGTGTTGTTGAATTTTTAAAAGCATTTTTTTAATTGGACTTTTGTTGGATGTTTAATTAAGGCATTATTAAGATGCACGCGAAATGCCGGAAAGACTTAAAAATTGTTACATTCTGTAAGTTGAAATCTTGTGGATTGAATCACAAATGTCTTTTTAGTAGGGGTGTGACGAGATCTCGTGGCACGAGTTCTCGCGAGAAGCGATTGGATCTCGTGATATCGCGAGAATTTGCCGCCATCTTTTTTTTTTCACATGTGGAATCAAACATTTTAAGGGATTCGTGCACGAGCGTCCCGATGTTCGCGCCGGCATGGTGCGGATCCTTGCGCTCGCGTTTCAATATACTGTGGCTCAAAAAACCGCGGACTGAGTAACTGAGTAACACCTCCCGCTGAGAGAGCGCGGATCTCCGCCATTGCCCCGCCCCCGCGACAGGTCAGACGCACTACTAGATCGTTTGTGAATGAACTTTAATAAAGTGTGTTTGTAAAATACACTTTATTAAATTTGCTGATTACTGCAGTAAAACTCATTCAGATGATGTGAGTCTCACCAGCGACATCGTGAAGGGAAAGAACGTCACGTCCTGTACAAGACCCGTTGTTTTAATCAATAATTGACTGGACACTTTCAATAAATAAGGTTTTTATTCTACATGTTATGTTATGCATTGCATAATATGCTGCATTTCAACATGTAATACAATATGTGGGGGTTTTCGAGCTAAAATGAACACAGTGAATTTAATCATAATAAAGTACATTGATGTTGAGTTGAACTTGATGCCAAAATGATTCTACCATTCTTTGCAAGTTACTGAAAGACTTGTATTTGTCTATAAATAGTGTGTTTAACGTCTGCGCTTAATGGGTTTTTTATACTATTGACAGTTAAACATTTTTTGTGAAATTACTTGACTGGCAATTTATGGCATCATATTTTGTATGATAAATATTATGTTGGTTATTTGGTTATCACTGCATGCAATTGATGAAAATAGAAAGTGAAATGCATCAACAGTTTGAACATTTTAGTTAAATAAAATACAGATAAAATCTTGCTCTCCTTATATTATTAGTCAAAGATTTTTTTTTATTTAAAAAAAAATCTAAATCTCGTCTCGTCTCGATCTCGTGAGCCTAGTGTCTCGTCTCGTGGGAAAAGTGTCTCGTCCCACCCCTACTTTTTAGTTTTTAAAAAGAATTTAATGCCAGTTTTAACAAACATCTTTTCAAAAAACCATTAACATATTTGGCATTAATATTCACAGTATCATCTATTGTAAAACTACCACTTTAAATGTGTTTGCACTTTAGTGCATACAGTGTTTTAATGTGGAGTTTTAATGGCTAGTTAAAAATGCATTTACAGTACTTGCAGTAATTAAATCTGTTTCTTGCAAGCCGATATTTTGTAGTGTTAATGGTTTAGGATGTCTTTGTTCAGAAAGCGTTATTTAGAAGAGTTTGTGGGTTTTTCTCTTTCTCTATTTAGCTTGAATTTCGAGGTGAATTATGCTCTGTTTTGGAGCTTTCAGCAAATGTTCGGGTTTTTTGTTGCTGTCATAACAATAACTTCACGCTCGAGCTGCTGCTTCCTGTCATTCTCTGTGTACATAAAGCCGGAGCATTGAAAAACCAGTGTGTAATTACATTTTCCGCGTCAGAATTCCAGTGAATATATGTGTGTGTGCGTAATATTGTATAATATACAGACTGTATATATACAGTATATATGTGTTTATTTGTGAAATGTATACTTTTTTATAGGACACCTTTTGTAAAATCTATCATCCTAACCGGTGCTTACACATTCAAAAGCGAATTTGCTTTTTGTTTCCAATACTGAGAGAAAGCTGCCGAGATTTACCAAGGTCTTTGTTAGTTTACTCCGCCGATATATCAGAGAGCTCTTTGTGAAGCAAACAAAAGATTATCAGTGCAAGACTGAGACACAAAACCACTGGAGGCCCATCAGAAGGCATTATGTGCCATTCAGTTTTTATATTTCTCTTCAGTATCTAGCAAATATACACCACAGATGCTTTTCTTTAGTATCCACAATGTCCTTGTGTTCACGTGAGTCACAATGTAAAATCACCAGACATCTCTGTGATTCATCTGCTGATGATTGTAAGTCCAAGTCATGATGAATGGCTTGTTTGGTGTTCACCCATCTCTCTCTTCACCTTTCTCAACACAGCATGTCCTTCCGGCTCCTTCAAAGCATCTCAAGGAGACCAGCAGTGTCTCCAGTGTCCGATCAACAGCCGCACCACCAACGAGGGAGCCACCAGCTGCGTGTGTCGCAACGGATACTTCCGGACCGACTCCGATCCTCTGCAGATGCCCTGTACAAGTATGTCGTAAACTTACATATTTATATTACCATGTACATTCAGTATTAGTTTACATTCAGCATCCGACCATCTTCAGAGGCCGGATTTGGCATCTTCATACTTGTGCCGTTTTTTACATTATAAATTACATTTTAATTATTTATTTTGATAATGCATGCTATATTTTTTATTAAGCTCACAATGAGGAACTTGTTTTGTTTAACTATCAATATTTCATAGGTTATGCATTTTTAATGCATTTTTGGAATCATGATTATTTTCTAACGCAACCTTGGTAAACAAAAGCTTAGGAAACCGATGAAGAGGATACGTTGTAATATTTGCATCAGTGGCAAATTAAGATCAATGTCCCACCCAAAGTTCGTATTTTTACTTTTCTGAAACATAAATAATTTCCACACAGATGATTAATATTTTACTAGCAGTACATGATTTTTATATGGCTCATTGCAATTTCTGAGATGTATTGGTGGGAGATTTCTTGGAAATGTACTAGATGAAATGGCCTTTCACTGTAAATCCCTTTTTGCAAAAGAATGTAATATTTCGCTGTGCAAAGCAATTTTAGGAATCATATTTTTCTCAATTTCTTTGTAAATCTTATCTTTAAATCACTGTTCATTTTTGAAGGAATCTTCTTTTGGTTTATTTTCAAAGGAATTGTTGTATATCTTTTGAAGAAACACTGTTTGTCTATAAACAAATCACTGTGAGCAATTCACACAATGAATCACTAAATCTGAACTCTGAAGGAATCTCTGTAAATCTTTGAAAGAATCACAGTACACCTATAAACAAAATCACTGTGCATCTCTGGAGGAAAACTGTTAATCTCTGAAGGGAGCACTGTACATCTCTGAAGGAATCACTGTACATTAGAGCTGTACAATTCTGGATAAAATGAGAATCACATTTTTTTTGCTTAGAATAAAGATCACGATTCTTTTCACAATTCTTTCTGGATATTTTATTATTTTAAATATTCAACCCTGAAAATCAGATTGTCAAACAGCAATATAATAACACATATTACCAATTGCTTTAATTATTAAATAAATGGGATGAAAAATATAATGTAATGTAATGTAAAAGTAATGTTACAGTACATCTATAAACAAATCACTGTACTGTAAGTCTCTGAAATAATTAACAATAATCTCCGAAGGTTCACTGTTAATTTCTGAAAAAATCACTGTGTATCTCTGAAGGAATCACTGTTCATTTCTGAAGGAATCACTGTACATCTCTCATGGAAAATGTGTACATCGATGTACAGTGAGTCCTTCAAATATTTACAATATTACTTCTGATGAAGATTCACAGTGATTACTTCGGATGAACAGCGATTCTTTCAGAGGTTCCCACTGATTCCACTAGAGATTGGAAGTGATTTCTTCATAGACTATAAACAAATCACTCTAAGCCTCAGAAGGAATCACTGTTCATTTCTGAAATAATTGTATTTTTTAATCTCTGAATGCCTCTGAATAACTTATTTGGCTTGACTAGATTTGCATTTGGATTTGAAGCAAACATTTTTTGTGTAATGGAATAGAAAGAGAGGAAATATTGCACTCATCTTTTACATTACCATCCAACATGTCTCTTTTGACTTTTGCATTAACATATTGCCACACTTTTTGATATAACACAATATGATTGCATTTATTAATTTTGCTCTCCAACGTATAATTATTTCTGAGAAAGTCAGCAATTTACAAAAATCTGAGTTTTTTAGAGCAAATAAATGCTATGGAATGCTTATTGTTATTACATGTTTTTGAATGTACTGTACATTTATAATGTTAAAATCATTATACACTCACACACATTCACATGGTTCATATTATAATGCATTTACTATTTTCCTACATACTTTAGTGTCTCCTATGCTCCTCAATCCATCATTTCCTTTGGATTAAAATGTCCATACAAAATGTGTGCAAATGTTTTGTCTATTTAAATGCGCCAAATTCATCTCTTTCCGCCTTTGCAAAGTAGAACAAGTAGCTTTACAAACCTCCTTAGGCTTGAGTTTAATTAAGGTTGGGCCCTACGTTGCTGATGAGACTGTGGTTTCACTTTCCACAGCTGTGCCTTCCGCACCCCAGAGAGTGATTTCTAGCGTGAACGAGACTTCCCTGCGGCTGGAGTGGGATCCACCGAAGGAGAGCGGAGGCCGCGAGGACGTGGTCTACAACATCATCTGCAAGAGCTGCGGCTCGGGTCGAGGGTCCTGCACGCGCTGTGGCGACAACGTGCAGTTCGTTCCTCGACAACTGGGCCTGACGGACACCCGGATCTATATCAGCGACTTGCTCGCCCACACACGCTACACGTTCGAGATCCAGGCTGTGAATGGAGTTTCCGACCAGAGTCCCTTCTCCCCTCAGTTCACCGCCGTCAACATCACCACCAATCAGGCGGGTAAGCAACGATTCGAGATGATTTCAGACGGCAGAGAATGTTCGTCAAATGTCAGAAACGTACCGGGGGTGCGAATCGACCTTGAGTTAAAAGAGCTTTTGTGTCATCGGGCAACTTTTGAGGAATTGGCTAGTGAATAGTTTCAGGCATCATTTATGGTGGATTTACATGAATGCTTTTGGCAGATGCCGTTAAGCAAAGCGATTTACATAAAATCTGACGAATATTATTAATGCTTGTCAGTTAAGATGGTTTTCAAAATTAATTTTAGTAAATGTAATACATTTTAATAAAAAATCTTTTTTTTTATTTCATTGCTTTTTTGTTATATTTTTTAATATATGTTTATGCCTCATTAATAGAAGAGTTGTGTAATTTTATTTAAAAATGTTTTATTAATGTAATATATTATTATGATTTATTAAAAAATGTGTGTGTGAAATTGCACGTTTTAAATTAATTCTATATTGCATTTTATTTTTCTTTAAACACGAAATAATGTATTGTTAAATGGTAAATGTATAATTGTTAAGTATGATGATTGCAACGTTAAACATTGAAAAACATGAAAACATTAGGAATAATATCATTTCAAAAACATGTTTACATTTTATTATGGATGCCTCA
>CM051495.1:13377792-13383961 GCA_028031935.1 Paedocypris micromegethes
CTAGTTTGAAAGAGAAGCTTCCTCTTATTATTGGCTCTGCGGCAGCCGGCGGTGTGTTTCTCATTGCTGTGGTCGTGCTGATCATCGTCTGTAATCGGTGAGTCTGCTGGTCACTAGCTGGAACTAGTTCAACCAGTGAGAATTTTTTAATCAGACATTGTGCGCTTTTTTTTCATCAGGAAAGGCAACGACAGGACAGACTCTGAATATAACGACAAGCTTCAGCATTACACCAGCGGCCATAGTGAGTGAACTGATTCTAGGGAAAAGCATGTTTCTGTGTGTGTGTGTGTGTGTGTGTGTGTGTGTGTGTGTGTGTGTGTGGTGTGTGTGTGTGTGTGTGTGTGTGTGTGTTTGTGTGTGTGTAATTTTTTTCACTCTATTGTGTTCTACAAATTATGCGTCTTAAAGTCTGAAATGGTTTTAATTCGCAACTGTATTAATGTTAGAAATGTTAAAAAATAATGTTAGATGTTCACCTTAGAAAAAGACTAGAATGCTCTGTGTTCAAGTTCTTTGCTTCTACTAAGTTCAATGAGTTTTCTTTACTCGTTGGATTTTCTGAACATTCAACGTAGCAATATGAGAGAGTTTTCGGAGAGTTTTGAATTGAATGAAGTTTTTTGATCCCATAGCGGGGAATTTCAATTTGCTGGAACAGCCACAAAAAAAAGTGAGAAATTGTGCAGCATGAAATGAAAAATTGTGCAGCTGCAAGCAAGAGTAGCGTAAAAAAATAATAGCAAGCTTTAAATTAATATACTGTATGTGTGTATTATACATTTATTCTATTATTAATTTATAATACACTATAATAGATCAATACATTATTTTGATTTTGATTATTTTGATAGTTTGCATAATAGCAAAACACATGTGTTTACGTACTAAAACATGTTGTATCTTTTATAACCTCATTTATAATCCTCGAATAACTATACATATACATTTCCCCCATAGACTTGATTGAAATTTGTATAAATAATAACAATAGAAAGAATAGAGAGAAAAACAACATATATACATATTTATTCGGATACTTCTATCTGGGTTTTGCTAGAAGTTATTGTTGGATAATTCTGAGATTCTCAGTCTAACATCCCAGAAATGTGAAGGGGATCACATGTGAGTAACAACGTGATGCTTTCTCATCAATTTGATTTAGGCTTGTACTAGTTTAAATTTGAAAAGAAATCTAAATCTGGTTCTAGTGCAGACACTTCCTGACTTGATTGGATCATTCCAAACATGTCAACATGAAAAACAATTGATCATTTTTATCATTGCATGCACTGCAGCTCAATTTTCTTTTTCCAAGTGTCTCCAGGAATGAAGATCTACATCGATCCTTTCACATATGAGGACCCCAATGAAGCTGTGCGCGAGTTCGCCAAAGAAATAGACGTCACCTGCGTGAAGATCGAGCAAGTCATTGGTGCAGGTGGGAATCAGGACATCTTGTCCAATCAGTAACCTGCTTTTTCAGATTTATATGGAGTCTTCCGCTCTGCTTTATGTTCAGGGGAGTTCGGTGAAGTTTGTAGTGGCAATCTCAGGCTTCCTGGCAAGAGAGAGGTTCTCGTGGCCATTAAGACGCTGAAGTCCGGCTACACGGAGAAGCAGCGACGGGACTTCCTGAGCGAGGCCAGCATCATGGGCCAATTTGACCACCCCAATATCATTCACCTGGAGGGAGTGGTGACCAAGAGCACCCCGGTCATGATCATCACCGAGTTCATGGAGAACGGATCTCTCGACTCGTTCCTAAGGGTACGCTGTGATAACATCTCAGCTCTTAGTGGTCCGGTGGTATGGAATTGGACTTGTGTCCAAGAGGTTGCAGGTTCGAATCCCACTCTGGCTGATTCGAATCCCACTTGCCGCCTGGGCACTACGGCTTAAGGCTGCCCACTGCTCCGGGTTTGTGTGCGTTCACTTTACTGTGTGTGTATAACATCACAGGACGTTTTAGGTTTTTTACTCTAGTGTTTTTTTTTTCCTAGCCACTGTAGCGATCTAGCTTGCTCTTCTGGTTATAGTCCATAGTCTGGACACTGATGAACAGTGGACATTTTCTTTTTCTTTAGCTGACTCTGGAACTTTATAAAAGGTCTATATAAATTAACTTGAACTTGAACTGGATAATAAATGCAGAGCACAATTACAATACTGCCCCTAGTGGACATACTAACAAACTCACGCACTTTTCACGTTCTTTTCTTGTTTGTTGCACATTTTTGAATCTGTAGGTTTTCTCAGAATGTTCAACATAAATGACTATCAAAAACTAAAAAAAAGACAATTAGTCTGGGCTTTTTGTTGTCCCAACGTGTGAGGGACTTTCTGTCCTTGTGCTTTTTTTTCTGACCCAAGATCCCTTTGGGCAGGGCACAGATGTGTCTGCTGAAAGGCACAGCTGGACTGAAATCCGATGTAATGGCACCAGATTGTGACACAAGCCCAGCGAACAAAGACATTCAGCCAGAAAAGCTAATTTGAAAGCGCTTTTGAATAAATGCATGAACAATTGAAAGACATTGACAGTCCTATCATTCCCGTTTCTGCACTCTTAGCAAAACGACGGCCAGTTCACTGTGATCCAGTTGGTGGGCATGTTGCGTGGCATTGCAGCGGGCATGAAGTACCTCTGTGACATGAACTACGTGCATCGAGATTTGGCCGCCCGCAACATTCTGGTAAACAGCAATCTAGTCTGCAAAGTGTCCGACTTCGGTCTGTCCCGTTTCCTGGAAGATGACACGTCAGACCCAACGTACACGAGCGCCCTGGTGAGTTGATCCTCGCGGGTTTAGTGGCCCCTGCCATATGGCCACCGTTCGACAGCTTAATTCTCGGTACGGATGCGTGATGTGTTCCATTTTCATCCTTTCTACTCAGGGAGGAAAGATTCCCATACGATGGACGGCGCCCGAAGCCATCCAGTACAGGAAGTTCACCTCCTCGAGCGATGTGTGGAGCTATGGGATTGTAATGTGGGAGGTTATGTCCTATGGAGAGCGGCCGTACTGGGACATGAGCAATCAAGACGTATGATTGTGTTTCTAAAAATATTTCACAGTGAATTAGGAAGAGAATGTGTATTTAATGTGCAGCTGTTGTATGTGTTCATTTGTTGCCCTCTAGTGGATTTATTGTGTTGTTGCAATTGTGCATTTTTTTGGCTGTTGTGCTTTAATATATATTTCAGTCTAGACGTTCTCTGTGCATTCCAGGTAATAAATGCGATCGAGCAGGACTATAGGTTGCCTCCTCCAATGGACTGTCCCAACACACTGCACCAGTTAATGCTTGACTGCTGGCAGAAAGACAGAAACAACCGTCCAAAATTCAGCCAGATAGTGAACACTCTGGATAAGATGATCCGTAACCCAGGCAGCCTGAAGGCCACCACTCCACTATCTTCAGGGTAATGTCTCCTTGGTCATCACAGATCAGGCCACCAGAAGAAGAGGAATCTATTTCCATCCATCAATCTATCTACGGCTATCTATCTAACCTGATGTCTGTCTGTCTATTAATCTATGTAACCATCTGTAAGTCTGTATATCTATCTGTCTGTCTGTCTATATAGCCAGCTGATGTCTATCATCTATTGATTTCTGTCCATTTAGCTATGGACGTTCTTTTATCAATCATTTTTTTTTTCTCTATCAATTTGTCCTGTTTATTTATGTTTATCTATATATAACTATGACCAAACCTGACCATCTATCCATTTACATTATGTTTTTAAAATAAGGTGTGTGTGTGTGTGTGTGTGTGTGTGTGTGTGTGTGTGTGTGTGCGTGTGTGCGTGCGTGCCTGCGTGCGTGTCTGTTCAAAATGCACAATTATAGTCAACACTGTTCTGAACACTCATATGCGCTGTGTGAGCAATCATAAAACATAATTTTTTTAATTATTTTAAATCATTTTTTACTATGGTATATCTAACGTCTTTGTTTTATTCAGTGTACATCTACCTCTGCTGGACCGCAGCACGCCGGACTTCTCCAGCTTCACCACAGTGGATGAATGGCTGGATGCCATCAAGATGGGCCAGTACAAGGAGAACTTTGCCAGTGGAGACCTCACAACCTTCGAAGCCGTGTCTCAAATGACCATGGAGTATGTTTTCTTCTCTCAACACGAGTCATGTGACTTGTTTTAACCCTGGCTTTCTGCCTTCACAGGGATATTTTAAAGGTGGGAGTCACGTTAGCTGGCCACCAGAAGAAGATTCTGAACAGTGTGCAGATGATGCGAGCTCAGATGAACCAGATCCAGTCAGTGGAGGTCTGATTGGCTGAACTGAAGGCCCTGCATGGAGCCAAAGACTCGCAGAGAGACCGTCCATTCAGCAGTCGTCACTTTTTCTGGGAGCGAGGAAGAACACACTCCCGGTAGAGAAGAGCTTTCCCGCATACTCTGATTATTCCGCAAACAGCACCAGCACATCGAAGGCAAGCTGAAGCTATTCCACGTGGCATCTACTTTTTTTTATATTTCACACCTTAATTTTTATGCCACGTCTATGACACTTGGGAAATTTGGTAAGCTCTTTCTTTGTCTAACCCTGAAGTCTGAATGAACAGATCAGATGTGAAATAATCTGCCCAGTGTTGAAAACCTTCTTTACACGATCTGTTTATTTAAATGAAATGTTATTTCAATTTTTTTTAACAGCACATTAGTAAATCTGAACATATCTAGTGGAAATGAAACTTGGAACACAACCTAGAACATCATCTAAGCCAGTTTGCTTTATCTTATGCACATTTCTGCCAGATTTTGCCTTGCATTGTGAAGCTCTATAACTTACATTTTAGTTCTATTACATTGTAATTACATTACAAGCCATTTTACAAGCAGCTCTAATAAATACTTGATTTTTTTTCCTGTCTAGAACGCCCGGGGGAAAAATGATCAAAAGCACCCAATGTAAAGTTGATTTAATAAATAGAAGAATGTAACAGAGTTATGCAAGTCAATACTAGAAAATCATTTTGCATCAAAAAACATGCAGGACAAACATGAGCTTTTTTTTTTATTATCAGTGACTTTTATCATCAACCCTTATATTTGAGAGCTAATGAATAAAAAACACATGTATCACTCTTCTAAGGTTTTTAATTTTAAATACTGTGTTTATAATATTGTTTTAGTGTTATTATTTAAAAGTATAAATAATTTTGAACTGATAGCGTTTTAACACATTAGAACCGAGCTGAGTTACAAAGTATATTAACAGATTACTAAATTTGTGTTGCACAAAACGACGATTGCCAACGAAAATATATGAGAAGCGATTCCTGCCCATCACAGAGACCAGGTTTGGTTATTGGTTTTTCAACAAATTCTGATGAATTTTATTGTCCGTTTATGTCCGTTTTCCCAACTGTACAATGAGTCACATGATATAAAACAAACCGTCAGTGACGTTCCTGGCCAACATGACCACAGTTGTTTCATTTACAAGCAAGTGATTGCACTTTTTGTGTGTATTATTTATTTGTGTGTGAAAGTTCTGCTGGTTGTATCAAGCAGCCTCTGCCTCACAGCGGCGAATCCGACCTCGGAAAACTTTACGTTCTGACACTGTGACACTGCCTTTCCTTTCGGCTCGTGTCTGGTCTTCCACATCCACACACTTTCCCCAAAGACAACTTCCAACCTATTGTACAGTTTTTTTTTTCTGTTGCTTTTTCCATCCATTTATTTTTTATTTATTTATATTTTATGGGGATGAACATGCCATATCCTTAACTTAAAAAGCGACGACAGACTCCAGTGTGGAGGTGAAGATTCCCTTCCGTGTGTGTTTATCTCAACCCGAGCTGCATCTTTCTGTCTGCGGGGATGTAAAAGTGCAATGTCTTGTAAGAAACATGATTATTATTATTCCCCTTTTATCAAAAAGGTCATATTTGAATGCACTGTATAGCACCGTCTACGTAAAGGGAATCGGAAAAAAATGACAGTTCAGTGTTAAAGGTTCCCGTGATGATTTCTAGGGGGTTTATTGTCATTTCTGTAAGGACATGTATATATGTTGATATATATTAGAAGCATACCTTCATGTAAATCTTTTTTTTTTTTCTTAGCTCATGGTTTGTTTGTTTGTTTGTTTTTCTTCCTTTTCCTGTTTGTTTCTGTGCTCTGAATACTG
>CM051495.1:13383966-13473500 GCA_028031935.1 Paedocypris micromegethes
GTGTCACACACACACACACACACACACACACACACACACACACTCATTCACAGATTTTACATCAACACAAGCATCACGCCGTCCGCCATGACCACTGTGAGAAAAGCAGAAGGCTTTGGGTTTTGTATAAATGAACATTTACTGTAACCCCGTGAATGCCGTTACAGTCAAGCCATTTGTAGTGCAGGTATTGCTATTGGTTTATTTTCTATGAAAGAAACTTTGTGGCCCGTTATGTTTTTCTTCAATAAAATATGGAGCAAGGGACTGTGTCATGGATCATGTTGCATGTTTTTTTACAGTCTAGTTTGTTTACGTGTACAGTTTTAAGGCTGGTTTTATTCCTGCGTATACAACGCTTTTATTGTAAATATGAGGTTTGGCCACCAGGTGGTGATGTTGGATTAAAAAAAAGATCAAATATAATGGCGTTCTGTGTGTTCACTAATGTGATTTTTTTTCTATTAAATCGATACGTAACAAATCTAGATCATCCTTGAATGCATGTTGTATTCCATGTAGATGAATTTCACTACCATTTTAATTTTGCGAGCATCCTTCACAGGTCAGTCAGTCCTTTCTCAACTCAATATTTTCTCGAGGCAATCTTTTACAATCTTCTATATATTAGTGATTTTTGTAGCTCCCTTGTCAAGAGCAGGCCGAGCTATTTGACCTCTGACTTGCTCTGCGTGTGGAAGTAAGGCCATGTTGTTTTTAATGTCGTCTTAAAGAGGAATTAATCCTGTGGCTGGATTAACAGATTCTGGGTTTTCAATCACAGCTCATTTGCTTTGTAAATAATGGCGAAACACGTTTTCTTGTAGGTTTCCAACTATGTGTGTTGTAAATAAAGCAGGTTCCTGAAACTGGAGGCCTAAACGGCCGTTTATTATACTGAAGGGAGTAATTTGAGGGTCAATATGGGGTTTTACAAATACTGTATACATGTCAACTTCTACCTTCTTTCTTACCATAACGCCATAATTCCCCTAGTGGTGGAACATGATAACGACATGCATCTAAAACGAGGACCAGAATGCACCTGGAGGGAAAGTGTCCTCAGAAGACAGGTGCTCTTCTAAAGGCGTCCAACGTGTCTTTTCACAAGATTATCTTGTGCTTCCTTGCTTCTTAGAGAGGTGATGGATGGAGCACCGGAGACCAGCGTCCTTGAGGATAAATAAACACCAGCTATTGTTAGTCGAGCCGTTGGGGTGCACGCACGCACGCACTCACGCAGTCACGGCACCACTATCACCTTTGTTACTCAGTCAGCGTGTCACTCGCGGTATTTATCATTTATTCACGCGCCAGACATCGATTGTCACTGGGAAATCGGCGGGACATTCCTGACACTGCCAGAATTCCCCACGGAGAAGATTTCCGCCACTATCTACTAATGAACGTGACATTTCCTCTTTTAGTGGAGCTGGATAGTTGAATAAATGATAACTTTCCGGTCAGAGTTTTTTTTATTGATGAGTTGCGTCATCAACGCTCAATCACTCACGTGGTTTGTTTGAAACATTTTAAAAGAAACTACTTCGAACGATTAAAACTGGTTTAAATAAAATGTCAGTGAAATAAACTGTTAAGAAATCAATAAACAGTAAGGGAATCATTAGGTTCTGCAATATCATTTGAAACAGAGAAGTGCAGTAGAAGCATTGAAAGATTCAGAAGCAGAATGAATCTTTGAAAGAAAAAATTTGAAAGAACTAATGCACAAATGCAGCTTATCAAATACGCGGTTTAACTACATATATGTATCAAATATGCATCCTGTTACATCAAAACTAGGACAATAAATGCCACACTATATGAAATAAATAACGTATTAAAATGAAATTACATGAGAATTACAGATTTACAGTATTTTTTATTATTACTGATGATCTGCCCCCCACTCTCATACTGCTTATTGACCTTTTTTCTGTTTGTTGCATTGTAAATCTTATATATTATGTTTATATTGTTGACAATTTTTGATGAACAGTAAATATTTTTTCAAAATTAGATGCAATTTGTATATACCACACGGATCTGCAATTGCCGCTACTGACGTATACACGTAGTTTTTTCCGTTTACATTAAAGTTGATAATTCAAACAAACTTAAAAATTGTGCAACTTTCGAATAAAGTGATTGATCATCATTAATTCAATATTCAATAAATGCCTGCGACCCTGTAAAGGACAAAGCGGTAGAATATGAATAAATGGAGTGAATTAATGAATGAATGAATTAAACATTACTATGAAGCAGACCTAATTAAAACATATTATTTTACATTTGAACTAAAAAAACTAATTTATATTCTTAAATTTCCATGATAAAAACTGTTAATTCAGTGTAATGCATAATTGCAGGTGACTGGTTATAATCGCAGGTCAGAAAGGTCAAGGTCAGGAGTTGACCTATAGGAGAGTGCTGTGCGTTTCGATTGGTCTGTGGCTTTCTCAGCCCGTGTGATGTAAGAGGAAAATTCTGTCTGTGGTCGCAGCATGTGCTCAGACAGCCAGGAGATTTACAGCGGCACAGGAGCAACCCGAAATTCAGAACACAGAGCGACGAAAATAACCAACAGATGCGAGCATCAAGTAACATGCAGGCTGGAGGTAAGTCTCCAAACCCATCTCCACGGTGGAGATGTTGACTTGTGAAAAGTGAGGATTGCATTGGTCGTCGCTGAGGGATCTCAGTCAGCATCTCTCACTTCCAGGCACACAGTCTGTTCATCATCATCACCATGGCAATGGAGCCGAAATATGCAATCACGGGCTGTTCTGAGTAAAAAGCAGGAGCAAAAAGAAGCCGGACTCCCAAAGGTTGCATGGTTTTCCAGGATGCGAGGAATTTCACGCGAGCATCACCATTCCGTCGGCGCTGGATGGAGAGCAGCGGAGCGAGGACGGAGATGGGCATGTGCTTGATTTTTCAATTCCTCCCGACCTCGGACTGATTGGGCTCGCTCCCACCCTCCCCTCTCCATCCCTCCAGCGCTCTGGTTCACTCGTCTCTGTTTACCTCTCCGCTAATCCCTCTCTCTCTCTCTCTCTCTCTCTCCCCCCTTCGATTTCTCCTCCCCTTTCATGCTCAGAGCCAGCGGGCTGCCACACGAGCCACACTGCCTGCTACATGATCTTGTGGAAACAGAGCTGTCTGTGGTGGAGCCACGCTCTCTGCTCTGAGCCTTTGTAGATCACAATCTAGGAGACGATGACTTCTCGACGACCCTGAGTCCCGTCGCCACCAGATGCGTCCCGATCCCCTTTTCTTGCGTCCGGTCCCTTGACCCCGTCCCCTCTCCTCCGTCCCTCTGTAAGCCTTTCCTTTTTTGATCCCCCCAAATCTCCCCTTCCCCTCTTCGCCTCTTGACCATGTCCTCATGTGTTCGCTGGCTTCAGCCTTTCCTTGCCTTGCTGTCCTCTGCCTTGTTGACTAGGGGTTACATCTGTCCATCCAGCTGCTTGTGTCCGGACCATCACACCGTGGACTGCACAGGTCAAGGACTAACCCATCTTCCGAATTCCATTCCTCTGGACGTGCGGAGGCTCCTTTTGTCCAACAACTGGATTCCCTGGATCCCTTCGGACTTCCTGGTTCTCTACAGTGATCTGGTCTACCTGGACTTGAGGAATAACTCCCTCACCAAACTGGAGCCCGGGATTCTGGGGGTGAACTCCAGGTTGGTGTATCTGGACTTGCGGAGCAACAATTTGACGGAGATTTCCTCGGGAACTTTTGGAGAGTCCCGCAGTTTGATCAAGCTGCGACTGGGTAGCAATCCGTACATGAACATGGTGAGCAAGGACGCCTTCACTGGCCTCTCCTCATTGAGGGAGCTGGAGCTGGAGAGGAACGCGCTCTCTAGTCTGGACGTGGAGGTGCTGGACCAGTTGCCTTCCTTGCGGCTAATTCGCTTGGAGGGAAATCCCTGGCTGTGCAACTGTAACTTTGCCAAACTCTTCCTGTGGCTGCTGGAGAATCAAAACAAGCTATCAACGGGTAAGCTGCTTTAAATCTAAACAACCGTTGTGTGTGTGTGTGTGGTGTGTGTGTGTGTGTGGTTTGTGTATGATTTTGTAGTTGTGTATTTTACACCATATATCATATGACAGTGTGTGTGTCCCCACATGTACGTGTATGCATTTTATTTTTTTATAATACATTATACACGTAAATATATATATATATATATATATATATGTGTGTGTGTGTGTGTGTGTGTGTGTGTGTGCGTGCGTGCGTGCGTGGTGTGTGTGTGTGTGTGTGTGTGTGTGTTGTAGGTAGTAAGATAGTATAAGTAAGATAAATTAGATGAAGATTAGATAGATAGATAGATAGATAGATAGATAGATAGATAGATAGATAGATAGATAGATAGATAGAGAGAGATAGAGATAGATAGATAGATAGATAAAGATAGATAGGATAGATAGATAGATAGATAGATAGATATAGATAGATAGATAGATAGATAGATAGATATTAGATAGATGGGAAAGAGAGAGAGAGAGAGAGAGAGAGAGAGAGAGAGAGAGAGACATAGACAGACAGACTGACAGACAGACAGACAAGAAAGATAGATAGATGGATACCAAAATGTGATCAGAATTAGTTTATTTGGGAATTTTGGGTTTACACATCTCAGATCAAACACAGACTCAATAATAATAATAATAATAATAATAATAATAATAATAATAATAATAATAATAATAATAATAATAATAATAATAATAATAACAATATCACAAAAAGTAATAATACAGATCACTTTGCACATCAACAGAATAAAATAATCCATGATTCCAATTCTTTATTAAAATCCGGTTTAACATTTGTGAAACTTTTATTTGCTCGCTACATTTTGGAGAGATCTTCATTAGAGTCAAGATGGATATGCACAAGAATGAGGTCGACTCTGCAGGTGATCACTAGATTTTGCATTCTTGCATAATTCATAAAACATATGCCAGAAAGCATGCTCCCTTCTCTGACTAGCATTTGTTTTTCTATGATACATATTTTCCAGTGGTCACGCATCTTTATGAATATACTTATATCTTATGGGGTCTTTAGAGGCAAAAGCATTATAACAATTCTCTAACAATTGACAACATTCTTCAGCTGTGATGAAAAATATCCTGCTGTGTATGATGGCGGCTGTAATACTTCTGGAACTCCCTTATGGGATCTTCAAACACAATCTTCAAACCAAGTTAATCTGATCTGAAATCAGATTTATTTCTCTTGGCTCTGTTATAAACGACCTATTTTAAAAGACTTGTTTATACGTGCGGAAAACTACATACGTATAAAAAAACAAAAGCAAAGCAGGGATCAGGAGCATGTCTGGAACATGACTAGACAGGAACAGTTGTAAATCAATCAAAACCTGACAATAATACAGGCATGAGCTCTGACGCACACACTTAACCATACACTTGCACTTAAATCAAATCCCTCATGATGACCCCAATCATTAATATACCCATTAACTCTAACCTTCCCCAAAACTCAATAGAAACCTCAGCCCAACTTGGCCATTACACAGGTCTTAAAAATCCTCGATTTTCGATTTTCAAAGGAATTCTATGTTTTTATTCAGAGGTCCTTACAAGTTCCAGTTCAAGTTTAAGTTTGTTTATATAGCGCTTTTCTTAGTTCCAGACAGCAAAGTCGCTATGCGGAATTAGGAAAAAATAGTGTTTAAAGAAGAAAAATGTCCATTGTTCATATGTGTTCAAAAATTAGGAACCAGAATCAGTTAAAAAAGAAAAATGTCCATTGTTCATCGGTGTTCAAACTATGGGCTATTACCAGAAGAGCAAGCTAGATCGTGACAGTGGCTAGGAAAACAAAAACAAGTGATCATGGAGCCCCACTTTGACCTAAATGTCTGCTAGTGCACACGCACGCACACACACAAACACAAAGAAAGCAGAAGGTTAAAATAGACTTACAAGGTAGCTAACGAGGTGAGACAGGCAACCTGCTGAACCAATAATTGGGCTAATTAGCAAGGTAACAAGTGTGAGGGAAAATCTGACCTAACATTTTAAGTCTAACATTTAAAGTCCAACAAATGATAGTATGTTGGAATTAAATAATAATAGTTGATTGTATCATGTGCACTTTACGGTGTGAATCCGAGCGCTGAATTGTTTATCATAAGGGCCACTGGTGTAAACGCTTTACAGTGCTGTAATTCTTGCACTCAGGTTTGGAGGAACACGTAATTTGCATTATTTAACCCGACAGTGAATTGGATACTGATGACCACACTCTTCTGGCACACTTTCAGTTGCCTGCAAGGTAACCAGATCCACATTCTTCCAAGGACGTGACTTTACGTTTATATAATGCCAAATATTATCACTCAAATGTACGAGACACCGTATTACGGCCATCGGTTGATGCACGCTTCAGTCGTTATTGAATTAAGGAATCCGGTATAATCCGTATAGAGGGTTGGTGTTTTTTGAGCGGTTTTGCTCTGGAAAGCTCCAGCTTTGATTTTGCTTTGTTGTTCCAAATATAAAACATGGCAACGTCCTCCTCGTGTTACACATATGCACTGGCAGCAGGCAAGACGTCGCGTCGGCTGACTGAGCTTGTGGCCACTGACCGAATTTGCATTTTTTTTCATCACTTTTTTTTGTTGTTGTTGCTGCGAGGGGTCTTCGCTATAAAAGACTCATTCCGTTGTAGATAATACGTGGGATGAGCTCGTGGAAGCGAGCGCTCACGTGACGAAGGAGGCGGCGGAGGTCACTGAATCCCCTGCATGTGGAAAACCCCTTCTGGTTTCTGAGTGACTCATCCGTGCTGCACATGTCTGATGATGATGCCAAATGACATTGGCCAATGACGTGTGTGTGTATGTCCTTGTGTGCATATTGAAAGGTGTGAATAAGTATCATCCCCAAAGAGTGTGCGTTTGTTTGTGTATGTATACATTGAAAATAGATTCCAGTGTGTGTGTTTGTGCAGACAAAACAAAATGTATTTGCTGTGTGTAAATATATACGGTACATGCAGTATTACCACATAGATAATATATTTACATAAAAAACTGTATATGTGTGCATGTGTGTTTTGAATATTAACATTGATCAAAAATGTGTTTGCTGTGTGTGTGTGTGTGTGTGTGTGTGTGTGTGTGTGTGTGTGTGTGTTTAATAATAAATGTATATATGTATTGTGTGTGTGTGTATATGTTATTGTGTGAATAGATATTGATAAATTGAAATTGTACAGTACACTGTATATAGTTTGTGTGCCTCTGCTTAGAAGTATATACATTTATTCATTTTAATAGGGGACTCTACTGTGTAAATTGGCTTTTTTTTCTCTATAAGATAAAGAAGCAAACAATAACAAGAGAAAACATTAAATGTGTAGAAAACAGTTCCATACTGTTGAACTAGGATGCTGCAGTAGCATCAAATTAGGATTATGTTCAATGATATTTAGCCATTTTTTGATTCATTGATCCTATTTGTTGATATTTTTATTGAAAGCGGCTTTCAAAGCATTTCAAATGGCAAATTATTGACATACAGACTAGTTATTAAAATACATATTTTTCTTATCATACCAGCATGTCAAGCCAAACAAGCTCCACAGTTTCTCAACAGATGTTTGATCTTTGGATTTTGTTAGTGCGTGTTTGCTTTCTACTGTGATCAAAAGAAATAGAGCTGGTGGTCCCCAATTGGCCCCTGGACTTGAATTTGCTCTACAGACACATTTCGTCTGCAGATATATATCAAATAATATACATTATTGGCTAATTGTGAAAATAGGAGAGCTAAAATTTTGCTTTCTTAGTTGTCTATGCCATAAATTGTTTTTCTAAGCCATCCAAACACTTTTTAATACAACACACGCAGCGACTGAGAGATTTAACAAATGGAGCCAAGCTGTTTTCTTGGGTATGTCTGTGAGAGAAGACCGAGTAAAACTGACTGAGACTTAAGAGTTTTCACTTACAGCCACAAATGTGAAGAAATTGGTAAAATGTTGTAGTTTTTGTTGTATTAGTGAAAATGGTAGTTTTTATCTGGGGAAAAGCTGCAGAATCCTTTTAATTGAGGATTCACACTTTTACGATTCTTTATTTTTTTTTACTGTTTGCTGTCTTGCTCCACCCTGATCAAAGTGATGTGTGGTTGTCTCATGTAACTAACGTGTAAGTTGGCGATCTGTTTGAGTCTGTCTGTCTGTGCAGCTGCGTTACGTAGGCGATGTTCCGCTTTAAATCTGTCATCTGCTGTCCGCTGATCACACGGCTGAAAAGAAGATTAAACCTCCCCCGTGAAAATCCACACACAAGCCAACCCCATCAGCAAACGAGGGAGAACGAGATGGAGAGAGATAGAGGGAAAGTGAAATAGACAGATTAAAAAAATCACATCACGTCTTATCTGACATTTACGTATGGGGAGTCAAAACAGAAATATTGGTAAATGCAAAGATATAAGAAATAAAAATTCATATTTGTTCTGCTTGTTCCCCCTTTTTAAAGGTTTTGTTTGTGTTAGAACTAGAGTAAATGGACTATGCTGCATTACTTAATATTTTTTTGCTTTTTTGTACTTGTACTGAGTATCAAAAATACTGTATAAGCAACTTGTACTCTCTACTTGACTACATTTTTGATTGAGTGTCTGTACTCTCTACTTCACTACATTTGAGTGGACACTTACTTGTTACGTTGTGATTGTGTGCGACAAGTCGGCATCTTTTTCTATCTCGGTTAATTTTTTGGATGGATGAGGTGATATCCCCATCTGCAGGATGACGAAGGTACTGCATGCAATTTATCAGCTAAATTTGGTCAATATGAATTAGCGATTGCACATTTGACTGAGACTGACTTTTTGTCATTTTTTATCTGTTTTGTTCTGCCATTGTTCAACATTTAGGTGTTAAATTTCATTTTTTTTATTAAAAAAATAAAACCTCATAAATAAAGAGTTTCATGTTTTTCACATTTCATGACGTCTTGTGAGCATAAATTCAGTACAAATAAAATACAAGTAAAACAACTTTTTCTCAAGTCTTCTTGGTATTGGTGACTTGTAACTTGTAATGAAGATATATTTACAGCAAGTAATCTTCAGGTACTCCCTACACCTCTGGGTCTCGTGTTTGATTCAAGCTGTTTTTTCAGTGAGCCGTATCTTATTTAGTGTTGTCATGGATCTCAGTATCTCCCTTGTCTTTCAGTGTCTGTCGGTAAATTCTCTGTATTTATCTGCTGCAGACTGGAGTGGAATGACATTGAGAGCTTCATGTTTTTTGGTGCGCAGCCTTGGGGCTTTAATGTTATCGGTGTTGTCCATTTGTATAAGAGTTCTCGTCGCAGGCTGTGAATTGTCTGTACATGAGATCATCAAATGTCACAGAACATCCCAATAAAACGGCTTTAAAAAGACAACAAAGGAAAGGGAATTTTCAAAATGTGAAAATGTGTGTAGATTTGTCCAGCTCGCACTCTTTCAGTATTTTTTGATGTTTGTATCAATGTGTGTGTCTGTCGTCTGTTGTCTGTGTGTTTCTCTTTTTTTGTCTATCAATATGCATGTCTGTGCATCTATCTGTCTGTCTGTCTGTCTGTCTGTCTGTCTGTCTACCTACCTACCTACCTATTTATATATCTATTCAGTCTTTCTCTATCCATCTTCCTATTAACTATTATTATTAATTATTCATTGCGGACTCTGCTACTTCATTCAGTGGTGATTTGTGCGGCTGAAGATGTGTGTGACATCACTGACCTGACATGCGAGCCGCTTCGGAAACTCGTAACTGTATCCTGGGCATGAGAGACAAAACTGAATGTTCCATCAGGGTCAAGGCTGTGCTATTAAAGCAGATAAGTGTCAGGAAATTAAAGTCAATTGGTCAGCATTCATGTTCAGTGTCAATTAAAAATTATCTCTACGGTGACGGATAAAGAACACAGATTGATAAAAAATCATAGAATCATAGAAAATTATCATGAAAAATTACTCAGACTAATGACTGTAAAATAGAGATAGAAATATGAGACGTACATTTTTATTGTATTTTTATCATTGTATGTTTTTTAAAGGCTTTCTAAAGGATTTCGCTGCCTCATGCTTTATATTTTTATACATGCTGATATTTTTCCAAGGAGGTTCCTACAATCGCTTTGCGTCAAACTCTTGCAGAAATTGTTTTGTCAGGCTGTCACAATGCGACGTAAGAGCTGAAATCTGAAGCCTTGGAAGTGCAAATAGTTTTAGAAGTCTTAAAAGAACGCCGTCCAAAAATAACCGTCTGCGTGAGAGTGAGATGGTGCAATGATGGGATTGGAATCATTGATAGAAGCTCTGCTGATCAGATATGGCAAGGAAGAAAGTAGAAGAGCTAATCATTTGCATATTTGTGTTTGTTCCCTGCAGGCTTGGAAGGGATGGAGTGCTCTCTTCCTGTGGATGGGCGGCAGGTGTCACTCGACATTCTTTCCGAGGACAGTTTCCGGGAATGTAAAGGGATGCTGACGTTGACTGATTACCTCATTGTGATTTTCTCGGGAATTTGCATTTCGGTGGCGGCCATTATTGCCAGTTTTTTTCTGGCCTCCACCATCCACTGTTTCCAGCGTCTGAAGTCCAAGAGGACTGATGAAGAAGACAGTGAGGAATGAGGGGGCTAGAACCCCCAGCATCTCACAATAACAGGCTTCCCATAATGCACCGGGCAGCTGTGAACCACCCGATTTCCATGAAAAAGGAATCTCGAGTTAAGCTCTTCTGCGTCCGAGGTGAGGCCGCTTGAGCCACGTCTCCATTCAAAACCTTCAGCCATGATGCTTGAATAATGCATCGTGTAACATACTTGAATACTGATGATGGAAATGAGCCTTAAGATGAGAACTGTTCCGGCACATGCAGTTTCGAAGAAAAAAAACAACAACACCAGGCCACACTGTTGTGGATGTAGATGCAGTGATGAACGACTTATATTTTGACATCGGATATCATCTTCCACATTTATCAATAAATGTGCAAGTGAATTAGAGTTTTCTACAAGGTTATTTTTGGTATTATCTACATGGATTCTCTCAGTTTGCTACAAGCACTTTATAGGATTATATGATGATGTATTGCACACAATCCCGCTGAGCCATACTGTAGGCCATTTATGATGAATTATTACATTTGTCACCAAAGAATTTCATTATAGCAACGTTCAATGTGATTTAAACATTTTTTGAGGCATTGAGGGTCACAATGTAAGTAAATACGTACTGTCTTTACCTTGTGATTAAACACACACACACACACACACACACACACACACACATATCAACATACATTGTTACTGTAAAAGGGAAGTTTCGTCAATCTATGTCAATTCTACTTGCTTCATTTTTGTATTATTTTATCTGAATAAAAATGGCGCCAAAGTGTTGACATTTTTCAGCTGTGTTTTTTCCTTATTGCTATACGGCAAAACGTTTTAATGAATTTCAAATGTGAAACAGTATTGCTTCCATCTGAGAAAGTTACAACAACAACAACAACAACAACTGACTAAATGCTAAAAGATTTAACTTTTTGGTAAATTTTAGTCCCAATTTAACAAGCATTTACACTCTGTACTGACCCAATAAATAGTTTTGATTTATTTTAATGTGATTATATATTCATGCACACACACACACACACACACACACACACACACATATAATATATATATATATATATATATATATATATATATATATATATATAATCAAAATTATTTTTGGTTTGTAAAAAAAAAAATAAAAAACTTGGAAAAGGAACAAAGATAGAAAACATACAAAGCGGAAAAAAGTAAATAAAATGTACATTGCTCATTTGCCTTACATTTTCTCCTTGATTGTCACATTGACTTGTTGTGAAAAAAGTTGTGAAAGAATCAGTCAAAATGAAGTGATAGGACACTAATATCCCTGTCTTCCTGTTGCCATGGTTACCTGTCTACTGGCGAGTTTGGTTGAATCCAGACACTGAGGAATATGAATATTGGATCACTTCTTGTCCTTTTCAAAGACATTTAGCAACTTTATTGTAACAAACGTTGCATTTGCTTTCTCAATTCCAACCTTTCAGTTCAAGTTCAATAAGAGCAGAAAAAAAATCTGTATTAGAAAAAAAACATTGAGGTAGAAGTGTACTAAAGATGACTAGGAATTCTAGTGAAGGACACCGATCCTTCTGTCTGAGGTCATTGACCTGTGATAGACTCCAACCTGCCAGTGAAATCAAGATGGTCCCGTCTCCTCGCACTGTAAAGTGATGCTGATCACTTTACTGTCACCAGTGTGATTACAGAAAACACTCAGGAACTTGTGTGTTTGTGCATGTAAACATGTGTACACACATAAAGGTGTGTACAAATACGTACAGTATTTAGAAATGTATTAATATGACATTTATGCCTACAGTATATAGCATATTTGTGTATGTACAAATTATGTAATACAAATCTGTATATTAAAAAAATATATATTAATGATCTGTAAAAAATAATTACCGTATACAAAATCTGTATGATAAAAATCTTAAAAGATTAAAATACTTTAAAAAAATCTTAAAATTTCTCCTATTCAGTTTTGGTGTTAAATTGATATTTTGTGAACTGTCACAAATGTCTGGTTCAGTTGTTTATCCATCTCGGATCTCAGCAGAGCACACGTCAGTCCACCGAGAGGATTATTGGTGTCTTTCCAAACCTTCCAGAACGGCTCATCCATCACATCCAGACGCACAGGACTGTTTCATCTGGACGGTTGTACAGAACACCGAGCACAAAGAGCGATTCTTCCTCCGGGCAGTACGAACAGATACAGACTCTGCACAGCACATTAAGCACAATGCAACTTTGTCTGGCTCCAATGTTTAACTTCAAATAACCTATAGCATTTTCTATATATTGTTATTCATATATGTATTATAAACTTCTAGAATAGACATTTTGTATGTGCAGATATTGTTGACAAAAAAAATAATTCTGTTTGTCTAGTAAAACATTAGAAACCATCAACAGTCAAGAAACAGAAAAAAGTGAGTGAGTGAGTGAGTGAGTGAGTGGTTGATGTGAGCACTATAAAGAGACACAGAGAAAGAAACTGATATATATATATAAGAGTTACACAGTTCTGAAATAATGTCATCTTCAGTGCTCAACTACTCAGGGAGTTTTTGTTCTGTTTTTGTTCAAACACTTTTTCTAGAAAATAACTAAGGCATTTCAACAAAAACCATTGTTTGGCAGAAAACACACTTTAAAATAACCCCCAGTTGTTGGTGTTAATCTGCCACCAGGTGTAATTTCCTTCATTTTCTGTCAATCCCTATTTAACTGGCAGCCTAACTGCCAGTTTCACTGACTCTACAAGATGGTTGGCTGTTCAAAAGTGACTGAAAGCTTCCAACAGCAGGTTGTCCAGATGAAGGTCAAATGGATGACTTTATCAGTAAAAACAAGACATGTTGGTCGTTCCAAACCTGTGATTTCCAGAATATTGAAACTTTACGACATCACAAACTCCAAAAAGAAGGCTGGTCGTTCACAGGAGACAAAAACAAGAGAGAACAGGATACTGCGGAAGATCTCAATGGGCAATCGTTTCCACACTTCAGTTGGAATTGCTCAGCAGTTCAGCACTGAACAGGGTACGGATCTGTCTCGACATACAGTGTCTCGACGTTAAGGAGCATTTGGACTGAAAGCCCACTCTGCAGTGACCAAACCTCTCATTAGCAAAAATAATCAAAAGGCTAGACTAAGCTTTGTTGAGGAGCATGTTGTGTGGACAGAGAACTGGTCCAAAGTTCACTTCAGGGATGAAAGCAAGTTTAATACATTTGGGTCTGATGGAAAACATTATGTTCAGCGACAAACTGAAGAAAAGTCTGAACCCAAAGTGTGTAAAGAAGTGGGTGAAAGGTGGAGGAGGAAGTGTGATGGTTTGGTGCATGTTTTCTGCAGCAGGTATTGGGGGTCTTGTATAGCTACATAGCAGAGTGAAGACAAATGTTTATCAGAACATTCTGAAACAACAAATGATTCTTTCCCTGAGTTCATCACCCAATCAGCCCACAGTGTTCATGCAGAACAATGCTACATGTCACATAGCTACACGGGTAAAGCCGTTCCTTGAAACTAAGAACATTGAAATAATGTCATGGCCTGCAGAGTCCTGATCTCAAACTAATAGAGAACCTCTGCAAGATCCTTGGCGACAAAGTTATGACCAAAAATCCCACTACAGCCAGTAAACTGTTGAGGATACTGGAAGAAGAGTGGACCAAAATCCCACCAGAGCAGTGTGAGAGACCAGTGCTGTCCTGTGGCCGCAGATGTGCTGAAGTCATTCAGAGCAGAGACCTGGACACTTCCTACTAATTTTCTGACTGTTGTAACCTTCAGAATGTTTTGTTATAATCTTTTTCCATGCAACAGTCATTGTTGTTCTCTAATTTTGCTCAATGTGTTTTTGTTAAAATGCCTTAGTTATTTTCTGGAAAAAGTGTTCTGGTAGCATAGTATAGACAGGACAAATACTCCTTCAACTGTTGAGCAGTGAAGATGACATTATTTCAGAATTATGTAGTTGTTTATACATTGTTCTCTAATTTTGCCCTGCAGTGTGTTTATATATAGTCAAGTCAACACGTTGCTAGTGTCACTTAGCCAACACCATGAAATAACACACTGCTAGTGCTGTTGTACTTTAAGTCAACACTACAATCAACACTTTTTAACTCGAAAATTTTAACGCCACAAAATCAACTCAGAACAACACTGGTAATTTTGCTTAAAATATGTGTATAGAAAGATAGAGAAGAGAGAGAGAGAGAGAGAGAGAGAGCGAGAGAGAGAGAGAGGAGAGAGAGAGAGAGAGAAAGAGAACGAAAAGCAGAAAGCAGTTGATTAAATGATTTAGCAATAAGAGAGACAGAGTGAGAGATAGAGAAAAGAGAGAGAGAGAGAGAGATGAGTAGAGAGAGAGAGAGAGAGAGAGAGTTTGTGGTTGAGTTCCTGCCCCCACACTGTGCACTGTCCAATGTGGAGTTCTGATCTGAACAGATGGCCTGATATGCCATTGTAGCCAGACTGGGATTAAGTGGGTCGCACACAACCAGCCAATGGAAGCAGAACTGCACCGAAGAGTGACATTTGATCACAAGATATATAGAAAATGTTTATGTCCTTGTGTCTTTATGAGACACATGTCCTTGAACACATGCTGAGGATGGAGTAACAAGCTTCTGCCTTTGGAAGAGCCCACTGGGCCAGGAAGATTACACAAAAAAGAGGTCTGGATGGATTCCTTACTCTGTTTTATGGCGCTTTTCAGATCTAAAATGTAGCTTAGATTAGAGATGCACGCGACCTACAGATGCACACACACACACACAACACACACACACACAACACACACACACACACACATGCGCGCACACACACGCTGTACTGTATCTACAAATGTATTATATATATATTAATGCTTCAGAGAGAGAGAGAGAGAGATAGAGAGAGAGAGAGAAGAGAGAGAGATAGAGAGAGAGAGAGAGAGAGAGAGAGAGAAGAGAGGAGAGAGAGAGAGAGAGGAGAGAGAGAGGAGAGAGTTAGAGAGAGATCGCAACACGCCCTGTAAAAGTACTGTATTATATCTAATTAGGAAGGAAAGGAGTGTGTGACGGCAATATGGCCACTAGTTTGTGCTCCTGCCTTTAACCCATCCGTGAAAGTGCAACATACGCACAGTGAGGGAACCACACAAACCCGGAGCAGTGGGCAGCCTTAAGCCGTGGCACCCGGGGGGCCATGTGGGGTTCAGTGTCTTGCCAAGGACACTTAGTTGCAGACCCGTAGTAGGGGGATTCGAAACCTGGGAGATTCGAACCCTGAGATTGGAACCTTTAAGACACGAGTCCATGTCCCCTACCACTGGAAGCCCCTCCCATGCTTTGAGAAGAGAGAGAGAGAGAGAGAGAGAGAGAGAGAGAGAGAGAGGAAGAGAGAGAGAGAGAGAAGAGAAGAGAGGAGAGAGAGAGAGAGAGAGATAGAGAGAGAGAGAGAGAGAGGAGAGAGAGAGAAGAGAGAGAGAGAGAGAGAGAGAGACTTTAATGTTTAACTGTAATCATTTGGTCAAACTTTTGATTGAATACTTCATCTCACTGTAACCAACCAAGCCCACTCTGCCCCCTACCGTTGAAAACAAATACGGCACACAAAATAAGCCATTCACACAGCCGTCTCAAAACAGCCGATCTCCTATCGTATCTATCGCAGCAAACCTTTTCTTAAAAACATTTCTCATTTTGTTACTGTTAAAACGCGTTGTTAACCTGTTAAACATCACATCGTCCTCCGAACGCTGGGTGTCCCGTGTTCACTGTCAACGTCACGCTGTTTTGTTTTCACACGTGACCGGAAACGTCGCCGTAACCAGGGATCGCGTTTTGTGGTAGTTTAGTCTGACATGTTCGGAAGTTCTGTGGAGCGACTCACAGCAAATGGTTCACGGATTAAAGCGCGTTTCACAAGGCCATCCGATAAAAGCCGAGCAAATGTGGACTATGACCGGTCACTCTGCCTTGTTGTAAAAGTTAGCAAACAGCTAGCAGTGCTAAAGGACGAGCGCTCCGGCTAACGCTGCCCTGTCTAACTGTCGCTGGGTCAGAACACTTTCGGTTTCGCCACACAAGTTTTGATTTGTCTTTCAGTCACATCTGGATTTAAAAACGCAGAGAAGCTTCTTTATATACGGACGAAAAGGACGCGTTCGGCATTTACAAGAGGATTGTATGCCCGAGCAGTGGAAAGTGAAGCCTTTATTCGGACTGAGATGATTATAGACTGCGGCTGAAGCACAAACTCAAAATCGCAGGACAATGGTACGTTAATTCTCACTCCAGTGTGATGTACCATATATGTGACGTACATAACCGAGTAGAAGATCACGTGTCACCATTCACGTTCTCTGAATTACCATAGCAATAATAATTGATCATAATTTAATGCTTGTCATGAATGATTTCTGTCCATTTGCTCTCATACGTAATTTAATATCGTATGTACAGTATCATACATAATAAGTAGCTCGCACAATCATTTCCGTCTAACCCGCCGCAATTTGTTACGAAACAATCTGTCATATCTGCATGTATGAATTGCACGACCCTGACGTTTTCCCAATGTCACTTGTTTTGTTCTTTTGCAGACTTCGGACACCCGGTGTGAGTGCTAATTTTAGTCCCTGCTGGGATTTTCTATAGCCCCAGTCTGCTCTTCCCTTCCTATAATGTTGGAAGGACTTGTTGCCTGGGTGCTTAACACATACCTGGGCAAATATGTCAGTAACCTCAACACCGATCAGCTGTCTATTGCTCTTCTCAAAGGTATTTGAGTTTGAAATAGGTTCTAGTTTGCTGCTGGTTTGGTGGATAATCCTTTGTTTTTTCATGGTCCAGGCGCTGTAGAGCTTGAGAATCTCCCACTGAGAAAAGATGCGCTCAGGGGATTTGATGTGCCATTTGAAGTCAAAGCAGGTTGGTTTGTTGTGTTTAATTTGATTTAAAGGAGCAATTGGTGACATGAGTGTTTGTGTTTTGTATCTTCTAGGTGTCATTGGGAAGATCACACTTCAAATCCCCTTCTACCGACCGCACAGCGACCCCTGGGTCATATGTATGTCCCAGCTCAACCTCATTGTTGGCCCTTCATCAGCGCAAGAATATGATGAGGCCCGGGAAAGGCAAGAGGAGAGGGAGCAGAAGAAACTGTTGCTCAAGGCACTGGAGGACAAGTGGAAGGTGTGGAAATAGAAAGCAGCTGTCGATTCTCCTGCGATTGCTCTCAGATGGCTTTTGTGTTATATGAATTGTCTTATCTGTTAGATTTGTGTTAGATTCATTGTCTTAAACTTTTGTGTGTGTGTGTGTGTGTGTGTGTGTGTGTGTGTGTGTGTGTGTTTGAGCAAATATTTAAGTTTTGTTTTATTAGTTTATAGCATGTGTATACTGTACATGGGTGTTTACATACATATTTATATATAAGTGTGCATAGATACATTTTTTTTTAAAATCTTGATTATTTCCACTGTAATCTTAGAATTAATCTAGATTGTGAGTTATAAATCAGAATTGCGAGTTGTAAATTGCGAGTCAAAATTTGCAGGACATTTTTTTGGCCTTTGAGCTTCTAAACATTTGCTGTTTTCTTTATTGAGTGTTTCTTCGTTAAACCACTGTGTTTTGAGTTCACGCCTGTGTTTTATATACACATTTGAAGAATATATAACGTAGATAGTTTTACATAACAAAGTATATAAAATATTATAAAAAAAAAAGGGGGATTTTTAAAAAATAAAATACAAATATTTATAGTTTTTGAAATAACAGAACATCCTGCATAAGCCTTTCTTATGTCTTGTCAATAGTTTCTCTAGGATCATAGTTGTCGTTTTATTTTACTTTTGATTGCTGCTTTTATTTGTTGACGTTGATTATATTGAGCTTTTATTCTCAAGTAAAGTGCATTATAAAGTGTATAATTCCCTTTAAACAGAGTGAAAGTGAGCAGAAAGGAGAATCTTACTGGTATTCTGTCACCGCTTCTGTCGTCACTAGAATTGTTGAGAATATTGAGGTAATTTGAACATCTTTAGTCTTTTCTTTCACCTTTACACTATTTTATTATTATATATTTAAATACAAATGTTTAGACTTATTTACTTTACTCTTTTGTGAACTATAATAGCTGAAGATCCAAGGTGTCCACTTGAGATTTGAAGATGATTTTTCCAACCCTGAGAAACCCTATGCATTTGGAGTTTGCATCAAGAATGTTTCCGCACAGAACTGCTCCAAAGAACCAGTAAGTTTATATTTGTTAGTTTTTTTTTTACATAAATTCCCTCAGCAGAAAAATGTAATTTGTACTTTTATCCTCAGGCTCAGAAGCTTATTCGACAGAAAGAGCTCGAAATCAGTGAATTCAGTGTTTACTGGGACACCAAGTGCACCATGCTTGGAAAGCTTCCCTCGACCGAAATACAAGTGAGACTGATGGTTTTCTGTCAGACGATTGATAAGCACAAAAGATTGTGGGTATAAGCCTTTCTAAAAACTATTGACTTACAGGAGCAGATGAGTGAATGTTTGCAGAGCCGTGAGCATCAGTACATATTTGAACCAGTATGTGCCTCTGTGTTACTGAGGAGAAATGCCTCGAAAGAGCCGCTCCGGTCTCGTAGCACACCACGCATTGAGGGTCAAGTACAGCTGGAGCCCCTCTCAATACGTCTGTCACAGGTAACAGTTACACCATTATTTTATTTATTTATTATTTTTTCATCTTGTTTTTTTTCATATTATTTTCACAATCTTGTTTCGTTACAAACTCTTGTTTGCTTTTTGCTTACAGGTTCAGTATCAGCAGATAATGGCTTTCCTCAAGGAACTAGATCGGCGAGAGAGAGAGATGCTTTTTCGAAAGTGGAGACCTAAACTTCCCATTTCTGGAAAGTAATTACTCGTTCAGTCTTTTGTCTTTTTTATTCAAGCATCTCTTCTGATGACAAGCATTTAATCATCTTACTTTAGATTAAACTCTGATCCTGGATCAATAATGTCTCTTTTTGTTGAAGCTGTCAGCAGTGGTGGATGTTTGCCATTAATGCCAATTTGCACGAGATCAAGGAGCAGCGTAAACGGGGAAGCTGGGACTTTGCCCTGCACCGGGCACGCAATGCCAAACTCTACACCAGTCTGTATGTCCAGAGGCTTAAAGGAGTTATCTTGAGTCCACAGGAGGAGGTAAGAATTATAGACTTACCGGATTCACAGGTAAAGGGTTTGCACGATTGGATTGCTCACTGTTTTTCTCCTTAATAGAGTGAGATGGACAGGATTGAAGATGAACAGACACTGGAGGAATTACAAATCCTGAGAGAAGCAGTTTTGGTCTCATTTCGGAAGCAGGAGGAAGTGGCAGAGGCAAGCTGAGATAAACTTGTTCTTTGTCTTGGCCAAGGAGATACATTTCTTGTGCGTCTTATTATGGATTCATGACGGATAATTGTAAAGTGTTCTTTGCGTTCTTTCAGAGTCTGCGAGAACCCATGAGTGACACATCGGCTTCTTCTCCCACATCTTCAATCCCCAAAAGTGGCAGTTCCGGAATGATTCAGTATCTGCAGTCTTGGTTTCCAGGATGGGGGGGCTGGTACGGTGGTCCTGAAACTGGGACAGATACTGGTGACCTTTTGCCTTGTCCTCCTCAGTGGGAAATGCTTGGTAAGCTTTTCTTTTTAGGTTTGACATTGTAATTTATCTTTGGATGTTATGATTTCAAAGCAAGACTGGTTTTCCAAACAGCTGAAGCTGACGATCTATTTGATCCCCTGGAGGATTCACAAACGCTGAATACATTTACTAGAAGAGATCATCTCTTTGCAAAACTGGACTTTATCCTTGAAAAAGCCGCGGTCACTCTGTTCCACCAGGACAAAAAGGAACCACTTTTGAACGAGAGTGGAGTCGTTCAGCTGGAGTTTTCAGGTTTGAATTTACTATAAAGTTGTTTTTACAATGGACTCCCAAATTTATATATTGTAATTGTAACATTTCACAGGTGTAAAGATTGGAATTGAGTCTCTTCCTCGGTCTGAATCTTCATTGCTGACCGTGAAGCTTGGTGGGCTCTCTCTTTGTGATCTTACTACACAGGGCTCAGTTTTCCCTGTTCTGGTCTCACCAAAGCGGGTTAGATTCTAATTTATGAGTTTTTATTTCAGGAATTTTGTTATGCAAGTTAAGGAAGAAAGTTACATAATATGTCTTATATGTTTTTAATTGCAGGTCATTATCAGTCAACATTTTGGTCAGACCAATAGCGCAGAAGCTAACACTTCTGGTGGGTAAACAACGGAAAAACGAGTTATACAATACAATTTCTTTTTCTTAATTGTCTCCTGCAATTCTTTATCGTTTTAGGTTCCTCAGAGCCTCCAGTATTTGAGATGATTTATGAACGTAATCCAATTAGGAGCAAATTCGAAAGGAGACTTGAAGTCAACACCAGCCCTCTCAATATTATTTATAATCCTCAGGCTTTCAAAAAAATTGCAGAGTTTTTCTATAAAGGAAGAGTACACACCTCAGGTTTGTGTTAAAGATAAACATCTATTTATTTAAAAGAGGACTGAGGAAACCTTCTGGAATCTTTTACAGGGTTTGGATATCAGTCTGAGTTAGAGCTGAGGGTCGCTGAAGCAGCCAGGAGGCAATACAACAAGCTGAAGATGCAAACCAAAGCAGAAATTAGACAAACCATTGACCAGCTTCTTGTTGGAGAGTTTATTGTAAGATAGTATTTTGATAATCGGTTGCACTCTGGATTAAAGTTTAGTCATATTACATGTATGGATTTTTTTTGTAGGAGAATAGTAAGCACTGGACTATGAAGCTGGACATTTGTGCCCCCCAAGTCATCTTTCCTGATGATTTTCAGTCTGCAGACCCCATGCTGGTTGTAGTGGATCTTGGACGGATTCTTCTCACTAATTCCCAAGGTAACTAGTCATGTTCATTGCTTTATACTGGACATTTTCTATACATTTTTTTTTTCTCCCACAGAAGATCATAAAACAAATCCAACATCCTCAAATAATGATGGAGAAAGTGATGAAGAATTTCAGACACCACTGGCAACACCTCCTGGTTCTCCACCACCAGAGCAAGAGATAGAAGTAAAAGTTCTGGACAGGTCATGTGGGATTGCTTCCTTAAAGTCATCTGAATGTGCCCAAATTGTCACCAGAAACCTGTATGAGAAGTACTCTTTATCTTTCAATGATCTTCAAATCATGGTCGGCCATTATAAAGACAACTGGAAACATCTACAGGATAGTGAAGTGGGGCCTACTCATGTGGTTGAGAAGTTCAATGTGTTATTACAGCTAGAGCAGAGACTACGATACACATCAGACCCACAGTTTCCAGGGGCTGTTCTCTCAGGAACCCTTCCAGACCTTAAAGTGCACATCAACCTGGAGAAGATGACGGCCCTCAGAAGCTGCCTGGCCAGACTTGGCTACTCTGGAGACGATGAAGTTGAAAACAAACTGGAAGTTGTCAGGTCGCCCGACCCTCTGACACTTCGCCATGAGTTGATCTTTCAAAGAGAAGACAGTGACTGGAAGCTCCAGGGTTGTGATAAAAGTCTGACCAAAAGTGTGATGACGCTTGAGCAACATACCCGAGAAGTTCTTGTGGAATCCAAACTTCTGCTTGTTGAGTTTAACATCAACTATATGCAGCTAGGTGTGGAAAGTGGAGGGCGGTATATTTCTGTTTTAAAAGTATTTGGGACAAACGCACATTTCGTGAAACGGCCTTACGATGCAATGGTGTCCCTCACAGTCCATGGGCTGTACCTTGTAGACACATTGCAAACCTATGGCTCCGACTTTGACCTTCTTGTTGCATCACATAAACACCTAAGCTTTGATGTTCCCACTGGAAGTCTGCGGGAAAGCCAGCCGACATCACCAGTCTCTTCAGACGGCAAGTCTCCTGAACACCCAGGTTTGCACAGGAACTCATCAGATATTGCTTTTGACAAGGCGTCTCCACGTGGCTCTCCTCTGAGAGATCAGGAGGCTCTCATTAAGTTGGAATACCAGTTTGTTAGCTCCGACTGTCCTTCCATGAACCTGGACAGTTCTCTGCAAGTCACTTCCATTCAGGTTAATAACCTTGATATAATCCTCAACCCTGAAACTTTGGTAGAGCTTTTGAGCTTTCTACAGCAGTCTTTTCCCAAAGAGGAAAACTGTCCTCCTCAACAGATTACACCACCGCTCAATGGAGAAGACAACGAGACCATTCAGTCAACATATGACCAGAATAAGGAGCTAACAGTGGAAATTCATAGACTAAATTTACTCCTACTGCGAACTGTCACTGCTGGAGCTGTTTTGGGTGGAGAAAAGAAAGGCATCAAGATTGCCACAGCGAGTATCAATGGGACCAAAGTGAATGTTTCGATGGGAAGTCGATTGGACATCAATGGTTCTCTGGGATGTATTCAGCTTGTGGATTTGACTCAGGAAAGTGGGAAGAGCCAGTTTGTCGTAAGCATTGGAAGTTTGGAAGACAGTTCCTCGTTGGATGGTGTGTCGTTTTTCCCCAGTACTGGAGTCAGCCCATCCGAGGCGTTAAGCTTTCACTTTCTAGAAAAGTCGCAGGGAGAATGTTCACTTCAACTTCAAATGGCTTCTGTACACTACAACCATTCTGCCAAGTTTCTGAAAGAACTGAGTTTGTCAGCCAACGAAGTAGAGGACAACTTCCGTTCAATGCTGAAGACTGCAGCTACAAAGGTCTCTACTGTTTTGGTCACCAAAACTGCAGAGTACAGTGGCATGGTGTCTCTTTTTGACACACCTTGCAAAAGATCTAGAAGGCAGAGTCAGAGTCAGTGCGCTTGGACACTGGACCCTTTCGAGGAAGAGGATATATGCGTTCCAGAGAAAGAGCAAGGCTTGGATTCATTTCTGGTTAAACTGACTCTAGATGTCAGTATTGAGTCTCCCGTTGTATCTATTCCAAGAAAGCCTGGCCACCATGAACTTCTTGTCGGACATTTGGGAAGTATAAGAATTCAGAATTTCATATCAGGCCAAGACTGCGAAGGGGAGAAGTTGCAGGTTGAAATCAAGGACATACGACTTTATTCTGTGGACACAAGTAACCTGGTTTTGAGAAAAGGAGTACGCCAAAGTACCAAACAAACATCGGGACTGTCACCTGCTCTTGGGATTAATATGAATGAGCCACAGTTTACGCGCCACGACTTTTTTGACTACTTGAACCAGGGAAAAGGTAGGCTTTTGTCTCACGCTTCATGTCCATTTATTTGCTTTCAATTTTAACATCTATGTCCTCTCTGTCCTCTTCAGCTTTTCACATTCTAAAAGATGCCACGATCCAGCTCATAATTGAAAAAGTCCCTATTGACGAAAGCTCCGATTTTACCTTCTTGTCATGTGAAGAGACTTTTCAGAGCACTGGTCTCTTGAAAGTAGAAGGAAGATTTGTTAACGCTGTGCAGGTAATTCTGATTGTGAAGCGAAGCGTCTTTGCTTCAAAGCTGCGATCTTGTTTTTCCATCTTTAATTGTTGGCTTGTTTTTCAGGTTTGCCTCTGCAAGTCTGTCTATGAGCAGGTCCTCCAGACCCTGGATAATCTCTCCTTCATGGAAGATCAGCGAGCGTCACCCAGCCATCCCCCTACACCGCCACCACCAACGCCCTCCTCTAGCAATCCACATCGCTTTGCTGATCTTCAGGGTGGCCTTTTTGTTCACGATTCTCCTCATATTCCTCTCTCGTACTCATCCTTATCTTCCTCCCTTTCTGCGGCTCATCCACTAAAGAATGACAGTCCTCCCCTTAAACCTCCTTCGTTTACCCAAGTGAAGGCTGTCTTTAAAGTGTCAGAACTGCAGGTACAGCTGAGTGGAGACCTCAGCCAAGGTTCTCAAGGTCTTGTTCGTTTGTGCTTCCAAGACCTGGAGGGGGATTTCACTAAAGATCATCCTCATTCTAATTCAATCCAGCTAGCTCTGCACTCTTTATTAATGGAAGACCTGCTAGAGGTAAACCCAGAGTCCAAACACAAGCACCTCATGGTTTCCAGAGGTGCACCAAAGCCATCTACATACACCACAAAGGAATACTTGTCGCAGTCACTCCCGACAGTTTCCAACGTTCCCTTTCTGGAAATGTCCCGCTCGCTTCCAGCTCAGTTCGAAGAGGCACAAAATGTTTTCCAGTTCTATCAGAGGCATTCGAGTACGTCTTCCTCAAGCAAGAGCAAGAAGGACCCCAAGTGTCCCATCACGCCCCCTCCATCCCCATCCCGACGGACTCCATCACCGCAGCCACGGCCTGACTTGGACGACTCTTTGGTGCATATCAACGTACTCATGGTAGATCGACGCCACCCAGACTTCAGGACGAGATATGGCAGCATCAGTCGTAGTGTGGATGTGGACTTTAACTGCCTTGATATTCTCATTTCTCTGCAAACCTGGGTTATGATTTTAGACTTTTTTGGCATTGGCTCCACTGCTAATAACCATGCTTTAAGAGTGCCAACTTTGTCCCCGGTGACCTTACCGGACCATTCACTACAATGTAGTGATGATTATGGAGACTTGTATCCTGACATTGAGGAAAGGGTGAACACCAAACTAGATTTAAAGGTACAGTAGGAATAATGCAATAAAAAAAATGGAATTATGAAAATCAATAAAAGTTCTATTTTCTATTCTGAACAGGTTCATTCGTTGTCAGTTGTTTTGAGGAAGAAGACAACTGAGCTTGCCAAAGCCAGCGTCTCTAAATTGTCCACGCACATGGAAACTATTGGTCTGTGTGTTCACAAGTTTTGTGTAATCTGCTTTTTTGTTCTTGCCATATTTACATTGTATTTGTAACATCTAGATGGAGATTTGGAATTACAAGGCAGTTTGGGAAGCTTGTCACTCAGTGACCTAACGCCGCACGGCGATCTCTACAGAGAGCGCTTCACGACACGTGGAGGAGAAGCTCTAGTCTTCGACATTCAAAAGTATGTTTACATTTTCTAATTTTCTCAATAGTTACTAGTTTACTGTAAAAGGTAGTAATGCTTTGCTTATTATAATGTGTTTCATTTAACAAGTGCCACATATTTAACGTATCAGAATTAAGATTCAAAATTCTGTATTGATCACAGAGGGGAATTGCGTTGCTTTAGTTTCAGTTACTTTGAGGAGAAAGGTAAAAGTAGATAGCAAACAGATTTAGGAAATAATCACATTTATACAATACTTAGAAATAAATAATATAAATAAACATTAAGAATTAAGAATTAAATGTATCATTGTACGATGTACAATGCCATTGTGCCAGTAATAAACTTTTAAAAAATTATCAATATTATAGTTTTATATTATACAGTATCTTTCTGTACAGCCATTTCCAGCCATATACCAACATGTTTATTCATCCATCACACTAAACATAATAATACATCAATATACAGATAATAATACACAGATGTTGCACTTGGAAATGGAAATATAGAATAGAACAAATTATACAATTGATATTGGTAATCATATCGGATGTTACATATGGAATTTGAGCTGTTAGAACAATATTGTATTAATGTATTTTTGTCTTGTAGCTACTGACACTTGATACTCTGTAGTGCAAACATTCTCTCTCCTATGAGATCTCTATTATTGAGAAAACATTTCAAAGACGTAATTTAATTTAGAACAACATTGTTTTTATTGATTTGGCGTCTGTGGATTTTTTTTGCCGTAAATGGATTTAGAGTTTTAGATTTATATTTGTGTGACAGAAAGTCTTTCTCTTTGTCTTTAGGTTTGGTGAACCTGATCCGTGTCTACAGCGGGAATATGACATGAAGGTGTCTCTCCAGATGGCCTCAGTACAGTATGTCCACACACAGCGCTTCCAGGCCGAGGTCGTGGCCTTCATTCAACACTTCACGCAGTTACAGGATGTTCTGGGCCGGCAGCGAGCTGCCGTCGAGGGTCAGGCTGTACGTGCTGTTTTTTTTAATGAGTATTTAATGATAAAGTGTACTTTCTGCACATCACCTGTTCATTTTCCTCCATTGCAGGTACGTGAGCATCCACAGCGAGCTTCACGTGTGCTGTTAGACATTGAGGCTGGAGCACCGGTGCTTTTAATCCCAGAGAGTTCCCGTTCCCAGCGACTTATAGTGGCCAACCTGGGCCAACTCAAAGTGCGAAACCACTTCCTGTCGGCCGGCAGCCATGGAACCTTCTCTCTCAGAGATAAGGTAGAGAAACTCACAATGGCACATGCCTTTTTTCCCTCTTTGGTGAGTCTTACCGTTCACAAATCCGCCTCTGTGTGTTGCTCTGCTCCTGTGCGATGTGTTTGAGGAGTTGCTGTATTTTTTGTTTGATTTAAAAAAAAAATAAATAAATAAAAGTGGATAACTTAATAATTTGATGATAAATGATGTTGAAGTAACCACTTGCTGAATGGTTTGGTGGGTTTCTGCAACGCTTGAACGGTTGGTGAATTTTAATAAGAATGTTTGTTATATTTGGATTAATGTTAACATTCCTCTTTTCGTTTGTTGCTGAAGAATTTGGTTTTGCATGCTAATTCCTACAAGGATCCCTCCTACTATAAGGTATAAGGGCATGTGAAAATGACGTGTGCTTTTTATTAATCTGCTACGCTCCCTTTATATATTCTTTTACCCGTTTTTATGATCCTCCAATCAAATGAAACAGATTGAATTGCTGTGATCTGAATTGTGCAATCATTTTATTAGCCACTATAAGTCAAAGTTTGGTTGGATAATTTAGTTTGTCTTTAGTCCAAAACTTGCGTTTATGATTTTTGGATAAAAATTTCAAGGTAAAAAAAAGAAAAGTAAAGTAAAAACAAAACTAAATAAAAACTATAATTGTGATTGCGATACAAGTTTCCATCAGGCTTAGCTTATTTAAATGTTACACGTAGGTTGCATGTCTTTGAAGATGTGAAGTGTGATTTCACAATACATTAGCCTTCACAATTGCTGAGGCCATAGTACATTATTTCTAATGCGTTCAGTTGTCTAACACTACAATTGTTCTTAAAGGATCGCGTGAAAGACGTTCAATCCAAACCTGAAGCTGAAACCACAAGAATAAACAAGCCTGCTGAAAAGGCCAGAACTTCCAGCACCAACTCTGGATTTGTCTTGGGTAGACCTCTGGCCAGCCTTGGGTGCATCCCTGAAGCCGAAGTGCCACCCAGTGAAGGTGAGCGCTTTTAACCAGTGGTGTAAAGTTCTTGAGTAAATGGACTTTGTTACTTTATTTAAGTATATTTGCCTACTTTGTTCTTTTTTTGTATCAAAAATATAAGCAACTTTTACTCTCTACTTGACTACATTTTTTCACATTTCTTGTTGTTTGTTTGAGCCTAAATTCAGTATGAGTAAAATATAGGGCTGTCAAACAATTAATTTTTTTTAACTAGTTAATCGCACTTCCCCTATCAAATTAATCGTGATTAATTGCAATTAAGCACAAAAAAATTATAATTTATTATTATAAATTTATTATTAATAATTGTTAATAAAAAAAAGTATAGACATTTGTAATATTGAAGTGTAAAATATAAATTAATGTAAGCTCAACACAAAATAAACACCTGTTTAAATACTGTAATATACTGTTTTCGACTAAAGAAAACAATGTGTAAACCAGTCATAATTAAAAAGAAAAGATTTTATTGAGGAAAAGAGAACACAGATATGTATTGGTATATTTGTGTGGCAAAAGTATGGCACTGATAATTAGTCTAGCTGAAAATGCTGATCACACATTTTTAACTAAAGATGATCACATATTCACATCAAAAAGACAGAACGCTGATCACATATTCAAAGGAGAAAACAAAGCTGAAAGTCAACGGACATCGCTGTCCTCGTCATGTTTCCTTTACAGTATTCTTCTTCATCATCATCATCGTGCTTCTGTGCCCAACAAGGAGTATCAGCATTTTACTTCAAGTGACGTTCAGCGCAGCATCACAGCCATTTCCATAGTATGTATTCAGCGTCCGCGACCACTTTCAGCTTACTCTGCAGCTCTTTAAAAGCAATTTCATTATCAGTCATTTGGCCACAACAACTTTGACTTGTTGTGAAGCATATAGAGGTTCTAACAGGGAATCTTATAGATAAACTGTTCACCAGCGACAAGCAGACGAGCCACGAGCCGCGCGCATTTACAGGCGCGAGTACCAAGTGCATGCGTGAGCATTTACAGCTTACAAAAGAAAATGAACCAAGTAAAATATATGAATGAATACTTATGAATGAGTAAAATGTGCGGCGCGGTCATCAGTGCAGAAAACCTGTTTGAAACGCGGTCTGTTGCGCCGTTCTCTACACTTCTCCATGATCTGCGCGCGCATGCACAGTCGTTCGTTTGAGAGACGGCTGAATATTTCCATGTTATTCCCTTATTAGCGAAGTGCGCCGTGATTTCAGCTTTGCAAAATGTTGTACACATATATACGAAGTTACCAACGTTTAGGCAACGTTTTAAAGTGAAACCATCCGTCTAAATATCAATTTATTGCGCGTAAAAAAAACCAAAAGTGGGGAAAAAAACGGAAGTGATTAACGGCAATAATAAAATTTGACGCGACAAAAATTTTTTATTGATCGGCTGAGTTAACGCGTTAACTTTGACAGCCCTAGTAAAATACTTAACTTCTTTTAAAATGAGATACTTTACGACTTTTACTCAAGTCTTCTTGGAATTGGTGACTTTTAATTTGAAATGGGGTAATTTTTACAGTAAAGTATCTGTACTTTTACTCAAGTATGGCTTTCAGGTACTCTTTACACCACTGCTCTCACTCTCAAGGAAAATGTTAGGAGATGAATGTCCAGATGATCTTCACATCGACCTGTTTTTGTGTTGCAGAAACCCATGTTTGTTTGCTGGACTGTATTGCGCTGGACCTTCAGGAGATGGACATTTTTGCAGCAGAGCGGTTGCCCTGTGAGCCATGGGAGACTGCCGCAAAGCATCTAGAAACCGATTTGGTCTTTCCTTCCTACTTCGTTCGCAGGAGTGGAGACAGCCTGTTAAAAGATCGCTGCCATTTAAAACTGAAGGTGGAACGCAACCTTGACAAGTCAGTGGCTTTCTTCTTATACAGTGCCATCTTGGATTTTTTGATATTCTTTGGTTTTACTAATCATCATCTTCTTGTTAAAGGGAATTGAGTCATGCTGTCCCAGACATGTCCATCCACGGTAGTCTGTCTTCTGTCCACTGCTCCCTTAATCTGGAGCGTTATCAGCTGATACGTGGTCTCTTAGAACACAATCTGGGGGAACCTGTGGAAGAGTTTCTGAGGCCTTATAATCTCCAGGACCCCAGCACTTACGTGAGTTATTGCTAGGCCTGCAATGATCATAAATGCATGCATGAAGAACAATTATTTCTTTTGTATGGAAACAAATTCCCTGGTTTTGCAGGTCTTAGGCATGTGATAAATCATGTTTGTGGTTCTTTTGTCAGACGGTGTTGAGTGGTGACGTGTACACAAGCCTTTCGCTTCTAGTAGACATGAAGGATGTGAGTCTGGAGTTACTGAACAACCTTAAACCAACGAGTCACCATCGTTCTCTGGCCAGGTACTGGGTCATCACAAAGCATCCCTAACATTTAAAAACACACCTAACCTAAAAACTAACAATTTCACTGTCACAGGTTCGACTTTATGAAATCAAAGCTCCTGTTTGAGAGTTTTTCCAACAGCTCCAAGTCTGTGAACTTGGTGTCTCACTCACTCCTTTCCCATGACACTCGCTTCACGGAGATCCGAGACCAGGCCGAGAGAAAGCACAACGTCTTTGACTGCATCCTGCAGCCTGCCAAAACAAGCACCAATCGAGCTTCCCTGCAGCTTGAGCTTCATTACAGGTTTAGTTCCACTACAACAAAACTCACAAGTGGATATTCAGTATCTTATCATATTCTCTGTCTCCTCCAGATCAACACGGGACTCTTCTTGCTTCACCGTGGTTCTAAACAATCTGCGAGTTTTTCTCATCTTCGATTGGTTGCAGCTTGTTCAAGATTTTCTGCAGATGCCTGTGGATAAAGGGTCCGCTCCAGATCAACAGCGCTGGCCTAGTACCAGCAGTGACCAGGGCAGCACTGGAGCAGTCATGCCCAAAACCATCAAGACCGGCGTGGTCACCAAACGGTCCACTGTACCGGTCACGCAAGACAATCATCTGGAGGTCAAGATCAATGTTACAGGTGACCGTCTCCCACAACCATCTATGAAACTCTGAAATTTAATATAAGTAGGGAACAATGAGGTAAATAAATGAATAAAATAATCATTTTTTAATTGTAATTGTGTTAAAAATTTGATTTGAGGCCAGAGTTTGACCAGGCAAAGGTTTTTGTGTTTTTGATAAAATGTATGCACAATGATTATACTGTGTGTGTGTGTGTGTGTGTGTGTGTGTGTGTGTGTGGGTGTGTGTGTGTGTGTGTGTGTGTGTGTGTGTCTGTGGCTAGCTGAAATTTGCAAGAATTTTCAAACTTTTCCGTTGTAATTTCCTATTCAGGCACAGAATTTGTGGTTGTTGAAGATTCCTCATGTTTGGATACCCATGCCATCATTCTGAAAGGCACCACTGTGCTGACCTACAAGCCTCGACTCTTGGACAGGCCTTTTTCTGGCAGTTTAGCAGGAATTGAGGTAAAGCGCTTGCATTTTCACCACGGTTATGATGGAAAATATTGGTATAGATATGGTAAAGATGGAAAATATTGGGACTGTTTTTCCTGGTTAGGTTTTCTCGTGTCGGCTGGGCAGTGAGCAGGAAACTGCTTTGTCCATTATTGATCCTGTTAATATTCAAATGGAGCTCTGTGGAAGTCCGACATACCAGAGCAGTTCCGGACTCCTTGATGCCTTCAACATAGAAGACTTTCCTCCTCTTTTAGAGGTCCGCAATCTCTTCAGTTAAACTTTAGTTTTATTTTCCTATACATACTATTTCCTTAAAGTCTTTTTTGTTTAAAAATGTTTTTCCCGTTCAGATCCAGTTTCCTGCGCTAGATATCCGCCTCTCCTACAATGATGTGCAACTTTTTCTGGCAATAGCAAAGTCCATTCCGACCACAGCATCTCCTGGACCCTCAGAAATCCAAGGTCTGCCACCTGCTGAAAGCACAGACGCTGCGTCTAAACCGAAGGACAGCTCCAGGCTCAAAGCAGAGGCTTTACTTGGTTTGTTTTCATCTCAACTCAAATAAGCAACAAAGCTAAAAATATTGTACTGTATGTCAAGACACAGATTTTAACTACCGTATTTACTCGACTATAAGTCGAGGATTTTTCTTTAAAATTTCGGGCTGAAAGTAGGGGGGTCGACTTATACGCGCAGTCTACCAAAATAGAAAATATTTTACTCAGAACAGTGTGCAGATATCTCACCCTTTCTCACAAAAATAAACAGCAGAGACACAAGCGCGGTAATTAAATTAACATTTATGACGTGAACTAAATACATCTCTCATAAATCGGCACAAGCCGGACAAATGAGTAGCACTCCGCTCGCCGCTCGTCTCGTGCTGATGCTCCGCTCACACACACACACACACACACGGACGCGCAGCGGCGCAGAGTCACACACATTTTTGTCTCAGCTCTCATATAAGAGCGGCTCTTCTGACTCCAGTCTCTATTTGGCGTGGGACTTCACAAATAAACGAGTCACACGATGGATTTCGAACGTAGTATTTATTCCCAAACCAAGAGTTAGCGTTAGCTGTCGCATCTTTCCCCTTAAAGGGGCAGAGCACTTTTCCCACAATTCTTTAAAATTATAATGCAGCCATACCAATTACAATTTAAACCTTAAATAGATTATTACCAACATAAACAAACAGGGTTACTTGATTTTTAGGTTTCCTTTACCACCAAGGATGTCTGAATAGTTTTTTTATTTCTATTGGATTAAAGAGCATCTGAACAGGTGTTCCATCATTTTTTCCCAGCGCCGCTTTAGTATCCCGATGGGCCCCAAATAACCACAGTTAACTTTATATGAAACCCAAAATTGGGTTTCTACTCATTTCTATTTTTTCACTTTTCTCTCATTTCTTTCCCCCGACTTATAAGGGGGTCTAAGCAAAATACCACAATCTCACAGCTGAAGTGGGGGGGTCGACTTATAAGCGGATCGACTTATAAGCGAGTAAATACGGTATTATTTTAAAAATGGAACAATCTTTTGATTCACTAAAATACATTTTAGAATACTGTACGTAACTACGTCGTAAAGTTTTCAGACAACTGCTTTGCTTTAATTGTAGAAGGTCAACTCAATCGGCTACAGGACCTGGGCTTCCGAAAAGAAGACTGCAGACGGGCCCTTGTCCACTGTAGAGGTGCTGCCCGTCTTCTCAATTGATTTTTCGGAAGGATGTGAACGGTCAGTGACTGCTGGATGTCGTACAGGTCAGCTGGACCAAGCAGCCACGTGGCTGTTGGAGAATGCCGAGAGCATGTCTGGACGAAAAAGAACAGAGTCCAACTCCAGCAGTCACACGAGTCCTCCACTGTCAGGAGTGGAAGTGAAGGCAGATAGTGTGTGCATCTGCTTTATTGACGACTGCCTGGATTGTGACGTGCCTTTGGCTGAGCTCACCTTCTCACGTGAGGAGCGCAATTACACAAATTTTAGGGTTAGGGTTACATTTGGGGGTGCTTATATGCACATATTTCATATTTGCATATATAAACACATATATGCATCATATTTCATATAAAGCATCAGCAACCATAAACAACTTTTTACACATTTTGAGTCTGGAGCTCTCACAATTAAATGGAAATACGTCGTCTTTATGCAGCGATGGGCTTCTGCATTGTGTGCTCCTTTCTTTCTTCACGTAATGGATCCAGAGGCAGACATACATATAAGCATTTATTCGCTCAATAACAGAAATAAAGAAACATTAGCCACAAAGTGCACTTAGCAGGGGCTAAACAACAAGCTGCTCTACTACCTCACATCATGTGCAACAGAATTTCAAAGGAATAAATAACAGATTTGCCTGATTATCAGAAAAAAGAAGCATCATCTACGCAGCAAAACTTAGCAGTTGCCAAATAACACTGGAAAAATTTAAAATAAATTCAGTTCAATTTAACTTAACTTGCTGTCTTGCTGCTGGCAACCGGAATACGCCCATAAATGGACATTCGAGAAAAAGGCTGCCAAATTTAGAAATAATTACTATTATAAGTATTTGTTTTTATCTATTATATTAGTTTTATCTAAGGTTTGTTAAAACAAGTGTTGTTTAGAGGAGTATTTAGCAATAATTGTAGGTTTCTGGAAAGTCGGAGTACCATGAAAGTAAGGATGTGCTCATGTTTGCGTGGTAATATAATTTTTATTTTGTGCCTGAAAAATCATACGTCTGGTATGTCACAGTATGTCAACAGATTCCTGTATTGTCACAGGTCTTTATGTTCTCCAGCGGATTGGCTCTACACAGGAGGGCAAAGCTTCTTTTACTCTCTCTGGAGATTATTACAACAGAGAGCTCTCAGGTAAGAACATGTAGAATAATATCTGGGTCACATCTTCCTTCAATTTACAGCAAGAGCTCATGGATACGCAGGTTTGAGAAGAACATTTTTTTTATTAATATTTTATACTCTTTTTCTTTACAATTTATTGTACTTTTGACTTTTGGAAATTTGAGGAAGAAATAAACCTGTCTGAGCTGTCATAATACATAAATAATATGTTATCCACATATTAAGCTATATTCTTTAAAGTATAAGGCACATCCCCATTATAGGTCTCTTTTCACACAACAGGCAGACATTTCTTTTCGCATCATAAGGCGCACAGTCAATTTGGAAATGCTTTGTAGGATTTTAAGTGTGCTTTATGCTTGAGATAATACAGTGTTCTTCTGATTAGTATTGTACAGAATAAATAAGCCAACTACTATAAATATCAATTAGACTTTAAACAAACAATTTTACATTTTTTGTCCTAGCTGATCATAAACTAATACAGAGAGTGAGGTAATGAGTGAATGCCTTGAGAAAATAAGAGACGTAATGAGACACTCAGTCGGACTGCTGTGTGCTTTAACAACAGGCTGGGAGCCATTCATCGAGCCCTGGCCATGTTTCCTGAATTGGCAGCATCAGGCGGCCGGCCGACTCCATCCTCCCCGTCTCAAGATCGGCGTTCGGGCCAAGCAGAGGCTGGATGTCAACATCACATCTGTCTTACTGGGTACCTAGTCTGGGTCAAGCACACTCCAGTGTCGCTATCTCTTTCTCTGACTGTTTGCTTCCATATTTATGAGTAGTGTGTTAATTCTGACACCCTCTCGTTCTGACAAACAGAGCAGTATAGCACTACCAAGTCTTCGTGGTTAGCAGATTACTGCAAAGAAGACGAGCAGTCGCCTCAGTCTTCTGCCGGGCAGTCCTGGATGGGCTCTTCCGTAGACCCCCCTTCTTTTGGACAGAGTGAGTAGCCGCTACCATATTGGCTTGGGTCCTTTTTAAGACACCACTGTTACATGCAGTGAACATGTTACATTTTCATGGTGTCTTTCACATTTTGATGAGCAGAATGTGTCCTAACCTGATACCAGGAACGTCCAGATTCCTTCTCCCACAGCCTCCTTGCATGTTTCGCTCTCTCTCCTCACTTCCCCTAACCCTCTGTCTTTGCTGTCAGGTCTTCCTCTTGCCTACCTTAGAACTAGAAGCTCCACCAGCTTGACTTGTCTCGAGCAGCAGATTCATGCCCGAGGTACAGTTTTTAGACGGGTAGCTGAACATCAGCAGAAAGTTGTGGTGTTTGTTCTTGTGGGGCTTCTTTTTTTATGCTTTTTTCTACTCATAGCTTCATGTTTTCCACCTCCATTACTACCTAACTCTGACCTTTTACTCTTATTTCAACAATTTGCTCGTATGCATCACAATGGTTTATGGGGACCTCTTCGTTTATTTTTAAGTCAATTACTTTGTTGTGAAATGTCTTTTTAATGTCTTTGAAATATAAAATATGGGGTTAAAATAACCCAATCTTGCTTTTTGCAAAAAGGTCATTGTGCCTTTTTAAGTTGCGGTTTTCTTTAACAAGATCAGAATTCTTTCCCTAATTTCTCATGTTCACGTTTCAGCAAATGTAAAGCTCTCCAAAAGGAGGCAGCCTTTTGTTCCATACGCTTTACGCAACCACACCGGCTGTACTCTGTTGTTCGCAACTCTCACAACCACCCCAACCAGGTCAGTGGAGCTCTTGTTTAGAGCTCGGGAATATCCAAAAATATTCTGCCAATTCAGTATGTTATGTAAAACTCTTTGTCCTAAAATGTCCACAGGGTGGCGCTGTCTCACAGCAGCAGCGCTGACTCTTTATCTGAAGTGCATGGGCCTGGGACAGATGATACGCACAATGTCAGCCAATGGAGGGAGGTTCTGCCTGGGGAAGAAATCCCATTTGAGTTTGAGGCGCGGGAGAAGCTGAGACACAGGTAGAAAAAGGTTTCAGTCACAACAAACTAATTAGAATAAAGAGCAAGAAAAGCATTTACTGCTTCAGTAATGCATCAGTTTACATATTATTATTTTATACACCAGATTATATATTATTGTACCCTGAAGTTTGAATAAACACAGATTTTAATTTGAATCACACACAATTAAATGTGATTTTTTTTTTTCTGACCACAGACACACACATGACCTGAAACTCCACCAGCTGCTGGTGCGGGTCGTGGGATGGGAGCAGGTGAAGCCGGTGTCCGTCGACAAAGTCGGTGTTTTCTTCCGCTATGCCGCTCCGGACCGGAACAACCCCTCAAGCACTGTGAGTTTAGATGGTTAGGCTCCATATCTTTTATAGTAAAATATAATAAATTAATGCTTACTGCATTCATCGTGATAACACAATCTTCATGGACGGTCTTTTAGACTTCCTTTTTTCAGGAAGTATTTGTGTTTTGTGAGTGAATCATTTTAGGTCTTGTCAATTTATGTTCTCCATTTGGTATGTTGACTGAATTTTGGTGCTGTAGAACCCCAGTTTAGAAAACCTAAAATTTTAGTTTTATTTTGTTTTTTTTGGAGGATTTTAATGTGAACATAACATTTGTTCAATCATAACCACTTTACGTTCTGTAAATGGTGTAATTCTTGGCTTTTTTCCCTCAGAATCACTAGGGATTCTGATGGGAGAAATTTTCAAGAACTTTTTTATAATAGGCAAAACAGCTGTATGATGCTTAGCAGATGAAAAGCAGCCCTGAAACTTTTTTTTTTTTTAAATCTCAGTTGCTGCAAGGTAAAAGAGGGTTTGGAAAGATTAAACCAAGGCCTTTAAATACAAGAATGAGGTTCTACTATATTTTAATCTACTGCTGTTTGATGTAAGAAATGACAATACTTCATGCAAAGTGATGTCATGCCTTTTTAGGTTGGCAGCCCAATAAGTAGAACCAACATCATACACCCCCATGTATATGTAAGTCTGTTCTCAGTGTTTGCATCTCATATCATTGCACCAGTAGATTTTAAAACAACCTATTGTGCACTTACACCATCAATCTGTTTAGTTTTCAGCTTTACCACCTGTCAGAGTGGTTTTCTCCATCACCATGGAAGGCAGCGCACGCAAGGTCATAACAGTGCAGTCTGCCCTTATGGTGAAGAATCGCCTTGAGATTCCCATGGAAGTACGACTGGACAGTCCATCCGCTCCTGACAGTGAGTAGCAGCAGTTTTCTTGGTTCTCTGTACAGAACAATGGTCACAAATTCAGTTTATTCTGAACCTGAGATACGCATTTCCAAGATACATTTCTCAGAATTTATTTTAAAATTCATATAAGTATGCAGAGAACAATCTTTGGGAAGCCTTTGCCAAAATGAATAGAATAACAAGGTCAGACTCTTCTCTGATGGTTTAAAGAATTTTCGAGTCTGAACTCTGTGACAAATAAAATATAAAAATATAAGCGCCTATTTTTCCATATTTCATGTCTGGAGCAATCATACAACTGCTGTGCTTCTGCGTTTTGTCCTCTTTTCTTTCTTTAAATAATGGTTGCAGGGGGCAGACATGCTAATAAACTTTTATTGGCTCAATGACAAAAATAAAGAAACATTAGCCATGTTGCGTCTTTTGGCAGTGGCTAAATAAAGTATTATAAATAAAAATAAACTAAATACAATAATACATATTGGAACAGACAGAGACGACAAACCAAATAGCATGCTCAGATTAGGGCAAACGGCTAGAAATGAAGTCCATAGGCTGGCAAAAAGGTTGGAGCAGGAAGAAAACGAAGAACACGATAAAGGAGTCGAATAAACGCAGTCAAAACGCTCGGTCTGCTGCTCAGGGCAAAGCAATACTTTGCAAAGATGATCATTGTGTCTGATAAAGTGTCTGATAAAGACCTTGGAAGAAAAGGGTTGACTGTAGTGCAAAGGCTCATGGGATTTGCTGAGGGGCGTTGGAGCTGGATTTCAGATCACTAGAATAGATTGTTTTGTATCTAGTATTCAAGAAGAAAAAGTACTTTAACAGAAGTTTTTGCTAGAAAGTTTAGGTTGAATTTTTATTTCCTGCATGAAAAATCATGGGGGTGCTTATATTCGCAAGGTGCATATATTCATGTAAATATGGCAGTTGCTATATTCAGTTCTTTGCCCATATTGAAATAAAATCTATAGTGAATCAAGGCATCAAAGCTGTATTTGTATTTACGTTTTGTTTTTAACTCCTTACATAGAACCTGTTGTCCTGCCGCCAATCCTGCCTGGAAATGCTTTGGCCATTCCTCTCCACCTGACCTCCTGGAGACTGCAAGCAAGACCTAAAGGACTAGGCCTGTTCTTCTGTAAGCTGCCTATCTTCTGGACCTCTGTGGAACGACCCGGTGAGGTCATCAGCAGCAAGCGCGAGTGCCTGTCGGCAGACTTCGATGATGAACACAAACGTAGTTTTAGGTAAAAAAAAAAACCTTTACAGAAAGTTTTTAGGATTTTAATTCAGTATATTTTTCCAACAGGTTTTGTGTTGTCATTAAAAAAGAAAACTATCCCGAGCAGCAGCCTGCGAAAACAGTTGCAGGAGGAGCAAAGCAGATTTATCGCCAGCCGGGTCACACGGTCTATCTGCTGCCGACTCTAGTTATAGCCAATCTTCTACCATGTGACATCAACTACTACGTTAAAGGAACGTCCATCAAAGGGACCATGAAACCCGGGAAAGAGGCAGTTCTGCATGCAGCCGACACATCACAAAATATCGAATTAGGTGAAGCCAACATCTTCAATAAATTCAAATGTGTATCGTCTGTACGGCAGCTTTTCAGAAAGCATCATGGGAATGTTGCTTTTCCTCAGGTGTGCTGCTTGAAAACTTCCCCATCTGTAAGGAGCTGCTCATTCCAACGGGTACTCAAAACTACGTGGTGCGCATGCGGCTGTACGACACCAACAAGCGTCTGCTCTGCTTAACCATACGGATTGTTCTCAGAGCACAAGGAGCTTTGAAAATCCTTATTTCTGCTCCATACTGGCTCATCAATAAGACCGGTAGGCTTTGAAACGTCCACGGGGTCATCTTATTGGCCGAGAACCTTGTGATGTCATTCCTTTGTGTCTACAGGGTTGCCGCTGATCTTCCGTCAGGACAATGGGAAAACCGATGCTGCTGGACAGTTTGAGGAACATGAGTTGGCCCGTAGTCTGAGCCCTCTGCTGTTCTGCTACACTGACAAAGAGCAGCCCAACATGTGAGTGTACATTTGAATGAATTAGTGAATTAACTTTATTGTGGGTAAATTCAATAAAACTGTGTGAATTGTATTGAAAATGTAATTTGTTCAAAAGTTCTACATTTCCAAAACAGGAAATTGATCACTATTTCAAGAGCAAACAAAAATACAACAGCTATTTTGTATTATCCGTGAATCAGGTGCACCATGCGGATCGGTAAAGGCATCCATCCAGATGGAGTTCCAGGATGGTGTCAGGGTTTCTCACTGGATGGTGGAAGTGGAGTGAGAGCCATCAAGGTCATTCAGACTGGAAACCGACCTGGACTCGTCTATAATATAGGTTCTTCTTTTCTTTCTTTCTTTTTTTTTTTTTTTGATAGAGGCTTGCTGTTACTCTATCTAAAAAATACAACATTTGTATATTGTTTTAGGAATCAATGTCCGTAAAGGAAAGGGTCGGTATTTGGACACTCACATAGTGACTTTCGCCCCACGATACCTTCTGGTTAATCAATCTTCTCACAAGTTAGCCTTCTCTCAAAGGGAGTTTGCCCGAGGAAAGGTAATTCTGGGAATATGTTCATCCGTTAATTTCTGCAACCATGTTTTATAACTTATGTTGTTTATTTTGTTATTTTCAGGGCACTGAAAACCCAGAGGGCTACATCTCCACACTGCCAGGCTCCAGTGTCGTGTTCCACTGGCCACGGAACGACTACGATCAGCTTCTTTGCGTCCGCATGATGGATGTGCCCAACTGCACCTGGTCTGGGGGTTTTGAGATCCACAAGCCCAAATCTTTTCACATCAACATGAGGTAGCTAGAGCTGCCAAACGCTCTGGCCTTTAAAGATGCCTTTTCATATTCATACTTCCGGCTTTTCACAGGGATACTTTGGGGAGCTGCTTCTTCCTGCGAGCCGAAATAGCCATGAAAGGAGCGACGCATCACATCTCTTTCAGTGACACTGACCAGCTGCCTCCACCATTCCGCATAGATAACACCTCGGAAGTAGGTTTCTGGAGATTTCATTTTTGCTTATACACATTTGGGATAAATCAGAATAATTTTAGTTTAATATAGGAAAACATCATTTTATTCAATACAAGAAAACACTAAATTTATTGTTTTATCGGGATGTGATCTAGACCAGATTGGTCACACATTGTGCATTGTTTTCTTAAAGTTTAAAATTGACACCTTTCTGTGGATGCTAAAATTCAAAATATGCTAAAAACAGTCTTTTTGTATTTGTTTGAAATTATCAACCAAACCCATTGCTGTCACAGTACAGAAGTACAGATATATGCAATAGTATTCAATAATACATGGAAATAAACCAGTGAACTAAATAAATGGAAATACATCAATAATTAAATTGTCATCTTTTTACTGGTGGAAAGATAGAACATTGGGAAACACACAGAAAGTAATGCATACTTGTGTACAATTATTAATGAACACACAAATATCCTACTTTAGACAGACTTTCTTACAGAGAATGCACATTTTTTTCTTGACTGACAGCACTTTTTATTAGTATTGTTTTATTATTGTGCATTATGTAGAGTGTTGTAATAATTCTCAGACAAAATTGGTATTTTATGTAATTTTACTTGTCATTTACTTTTGTCAAAATGACAAATTTACTCTTGACAGTTCTGTGTTCCGTCAACTGCATCACCAACAAGTTTATTTTTTATCAAAATGAATGGTGGATTTAGGCTTTTGGATACCAAAACTCTTTAGCTTTAGGAATTTAATTGCAATTGTCATTAATACATTTAACAATTGTTTAATAATTAACAAATATTACATGACATGCATACATTTACCAAGCAGTTTTATCCAAAGCTTGGTCCAAAATACTTGGATGCTTTCCCTGTAGATCTAACCCATGACGTTTGTTGTTTTCATCATCGTTTGACATTACAAGCTAACTTTTTATTTTTGCTTGTGTCTGTTTCAGGTGCCTATCCAGTTCTGGCAGTATGGCGTGGCTGATATTAGGCTCCACACTGAGGTCAAGGCCGGGACAATGCTGGATTACGCCTGTGACGAGCCCATTCTTCCCCCCTACCTTACTCTCACTGCCAAAGGTGCCGGATCCTCCGAGGTCACTGCCGACATGAACTTTTTCAGAGAATACAACAAGCTCTACTACGAAAACTTTATCTACATTGCTGCAACTTTTACCTTTTCACCGTAAGTTCCCCATCTGTGTTTTCACATACATTTTTTTTTTTCAAATACTATTTTGATTTATATAATTTAAGATGTTAACCACTCAGTGCATCATCTCAACCTTCATTGAAGCCAAGCATGAATTCAGAGCAGGGCAAATGTTGTGCTTTGAGCTTCCTGTTTACAGAATATGGGATCAATCAAAATGCTAAAATAACCATATTGGCAATTAACATTCATTTATATTATTCTCTCACAAATTGCTGTGTAACTACATCTAAATTATTGTCTATTAATTATTACATTCGTGATTTCCTATAGCACAACCCTGATTCGGACCAAGACTTATTTTTTTGTGCCATATCTCCATTCCCGATTTTATATCTAAACATGATAGATACATTCTATTCTAACTACAGAGATGCCGGAAAGAGGCTAGTGGGGAAGAACCAGATGGTCCGCTTTGCACAGTTGGTACTGGATGTGGATACCAAGACCCAAAGAGTCATCCTGAAGAAAAAGGTCAGCTGCAAAGCTTCTCATTCCTCCTGCGGTTTGTGTTGTTTTGTTCATCCAAACCATGTTGTCTTATCTGTCTAGGAGCCTGGCAAGCGCTCCCAGTTGTGGCGGATGTCTGGAAGTGGAATGCTATGTCACGAGGGCTCGTCTCCACCTCAGAGTAAACCTTCTCAGCCTCGACCTCTCAGCACATCTTTAGTTCTTGACATTGCCGGACTGGCTGCTGTAACCAACAACAGGTTATTCAAGCCCTGCTTTAGTAGCTGTAGTAGACGCTTGTTTCTAATGCCGTGTGAGTGTAATTTCTCACCCATCTTACATGTTCATTTTTAGCTACGAGCCTTTGATGCTGAGAAGGCCAGACAACCGCCGCATGACAACTCAGACGTGGAACTTCAGCTCTGGCATGTTGACCTGCGGTTTGCCCAGGCTAGTTGTTCAGGTCAGTAATTGTCAGATCCGTAGTTTAATTTGTTTTTTTTTTGCACTCTTTTAAATATAAATAAATTCATATGTAATATAAATGCAATTTACATATCGTTTTAGGTGAGAGGAGGAATATCTGGGCTGTATGATGGTGCCGAAGTGGTCTTGGGTCCAGATTCCGGTGTTTTGAATCCGGCTCCAGAGCAACAGTTTGTCAACCAGAAAATGAGACCCGGTTCTGGGATTCTGTCCATACAGGTGGTGCCTGACGGGCCAACACGAGTGCTACATGTAAGGGCTACATGCTGGTCACTGAAAGACTCATGTCTGGGTTAGCTCACGTCTCAAACGTACGTCTAGAATTTTGAAGTTGCAAACTTTATTTCAGATCAGTGACTTCAATCAGCGGAGGTTGAACAGACACTCTCCCAGCACGGAGGAAGAGCAGACGATAGAGAGCTCTCCCAATGCAGTTCAACAGGACGAGCTCGAGGTTGAGACCACACTGACAAGTCAAAAAATCTTTAAATTAGACAATAAATCTTGTTTTTTTTTTGTTTGTTTTAACAAGATGAATTAACTAGCATAGAAGTAAGAGATATTACTTTGCTTGCTTCAAGATAATTTTTTTTTTCTTATTTTAAGAACATGTTTTTATATTGAAGCTAAAGAGAACAAGAACTGTTATTCAGAAGCGAATCTTCTGTGTAACAAGATTTTTTTGTCCTGTTACACGATGTGTTATCAAGCCAATTTTCTCTCCCCATTGGAAGATAATATTACCGTATTTTCTGGACTATAAGCAGCACCTGTATATAAGCCGCATCCCTCTATTTTCGAAAAAAAAAAAAAAAAACTCATAAACAAGCCGCACCTGCATACAAGGCATCCACTCTATTTAAAAAAGTTCCCTTTCTGGTTGTTCACTGGACACTACTGGGGACAGTGTTGCCAGATTGGGCGGTTTTGGATTTGATTCTGCGGGCAAAAATTGCTTTGGGCGGGTGGACATAATTTGGGCGGTTTTGGGTAGTTTTGGCGGTTTTTTGTTTAAGTGTAAAACAATGTCGTCATTGATGGCTTTTTGTTACCTGACAGTTAGTTTCCTGTTGTAAGAGAAAACGGCTATGCGTGTGTCTGCCGAGCCAGTGGTCTGTGGTGGTGGCGCTGTGTGCGCGTGTGTTTGTGTTTTACGTGACTCCGCTGCGGGTGCGCGCGCTCGTTCTTTGGCGGTTGCACTCATTCCGCGCGGTACCTACGTACGAATCAACTCGTTGTTGCCTTTGTCTCTATACATATTTGTCTGTTAAACCGAATCATATGATCCTTTCTGCCTGCGACCGTACGCTTTCACCATTTTTTTACCAACGGACTTTTACCATTAAATTCTGACGTTTATACTACATTTGACACTTTCCAGCTCTCTATGACACCTGCTATTATTATTCGTTGATCACTTACGCTTCAGAGATTAGCTGGATTTGCTCATTTAAATTAATAAAGCTGGGAGACTTTGCAAATATGTCTCAGTGGGCAAATATAATACAGGGTTCAGTGTCACAGACCTGGTGTTATTTTGGTCGTTACTTAAAAAATAAAATCGTTTCGAATTCAGACATCTATTATGTTCCATAGAATAACATTCATACTTTTAAAATAACAAATAAAAATAGACAAAATCCTGCTTTTTCAGTGTTTTGTTTAGAAACGCGGTATAGAGGAACGGGTTGCGTAGATCTGACTTTTCTGCGCAGCTTGACTGTGGTAGCATTGCTTATAGCGGTGTGCAATAATGTTACAGTAAATATAACACTTTGAAGTTTCCAATTACTTATTTACTTATTGGGCGGTTTTTTGCTGGGTCTGGCGGTTTTTCGCCGACTTTTGGGCGGGAAAACGGGGACTCTATCTGGCAACACTGACTGGGGACAACATTACCTGACAGGGAACAAGGTTTTAGTCAAAACCTGGAGAGTTTTGCAAGCCACAGATATGTATGTTTTTGGATTCGATTGTTTTTCTTTATTACATATGTTCACGGATTTACGGCTTCACAGGTTGTTTTAATTAGGTATGCATGAATTATAAAAGAAATATATCGAAATATTCGTGCACAACCTGCTGATGTCATGCGCATCCAGTGCTTCCTGAGCCTCCCACGCGCTTCCGCCAGTCGCGCGCTTCCCGCGAGTCACGTGCGTCTAGTAGCGGCTGAAGAAGGGCCTCACGTCTGGCTCAATAATGCCAATGTCAGACGTCAGCAATGTCGGACTCCCTAGCAGCTTGCGCCTGATATTCCCCCATTCAAACACTTTGAAAATTAATATCTCTGGGGCCACGCGTGTTAGGAAGGAAACGTATTATACGTGTTACGTATATTATTAATTAATATTTCGTTCCGTTACTGTACACATAACAGTTGTTCGTTTTTATGTGGAGTAATAATGTTTTATTGGCTTGCATTCGTTAAATGAATTATGGAAATATTTGTCCACATCCTGCATCAATAAACCAGGGTTCACTGTATTTACTACAGGAACAGAACGATTTTGAATTGTAAATGTAAATGTATGTAACTAAATTAGGGATGCACAGATACCGATACCGGTATCGGTATCGAGCTCGATACCACGTTTTCTAAAGTACTTGGTACTAGTCAAAAGTCCTCCGATACCGGAAGTGAGACATGTTTACGTTTGAGCGTTAACGCGGATTTAAAAAAATAAATGTCGCGCTGTTCTGTGTAGTAAGTGTCTCTATATAGCCTGTGTGGACATCTACTGTAGCCTATTTTATACAAATTGCTTCACTTGCTTTGGATAAAAGCGTCTGCCAAATGACTGTAAAGTAAAGAGCGGCGAAAAGGGTTAATCCCAAGCGCCGCGTAAGCCCCGCCCCCCGGCGCTCCAGCGAAAGCGATGGGAACTAAAACTGCAGGAATCTACCGGGAACCTGCAGCTCCTGTCGTGTGTGTGCGTGTGTGTGTGTGTGTGTGCGCGCGCGCGCGCTTGTGCTTGTGCTGGTGTATCAGAGCGGCTGGAGCAGGAACGACACGCACGCGCGCTCGCAAAGCCCAGAGCTCCGCGCTGAGACACTCTTCTCACGCGCCTAAAATCCCAACACGACCGCGAGTGGAAAGAGTTTCGCCTCTAAACGCTACTCACGGGTCGCCACACGTACTTTAAAATATGGAATCGTCTCGTATTTGAGATTGAAATTGCGCGTCCTGCTCTATCAATACGGCACTGGTTGTGTCCCGTCCTCTTTATAATTTTTTAAAGCATAGTCTCATGCGTGGTGATAACAGTGTAATTATTACAGTAGTATATTATTAATTACTGTGTTGATAAATACATCTGAATAATGGTAAAAGGGTGACCAGTATGTGAAAACCTAGCTTTTTGTAATTTACTGGTATCTACATAAAATAAAGAGCAGTATGTTAAAATACTAAGAATGTTAAAATATTATTTCATTTTAATACAAAGCCTAGGTAGCCGTACCTGTAATATGTTGCAATTAACATGCTTTTAATTTTAAATAAATGTTCTTAATTTCAAACTAGCCCCCTTTTTTAATTATATGACTATAGCTGTTACCTGTAAATTTAAATCATGTGTTTATTAAGTACTCTGTATCGGTATCCGCGAGTACTGAAATGCAAGTACTCGTACTCGTTTTCCAAAAAAGTGGTATCGGTGCATCTCTAAACTAAATAGATCCTTTCCTAACCTGTATTTTAACACTAGCAACTTTGCTGATTAAAACGGGACAGAAAATAAGAGAAAACAAACGTGTCTACAGTATTTAACTTTATTTCAGTGAAATCAGGTCTAACCATCTTCGCTGAAACCCACAAAGTCGTCTTCTTCAGTGTAGGAGTTGAACAAACTTAGCAGCGCTTTGTCACATCTGTCTCCATCAGCCTCGCTCTCCGTGTCACTGTCATCCTCCGGCGGTTGGCTCTGGAGGTGCGCCGCTCTCTTCACGTAGTAGTCCAGCCTTTCTGAATGTGTTGGTGATGGTGGATTCTTTCACAGCACTCCATGCTGTCAGGATCCACTGACAGACATCAGTAAAGGATGCTTTTCGCATGCGGCCGGTTTTTGTGAATGACTTCTCACCACTTCTCATCCAAGTCTCCCATATATTTAATATATTAATATATATATTTATATTTATTATATATAATATATTTATATTTATTTCAGTAGCATATTCTTCTTTGCATTTGTTTTGTCTTTTGATACCGATTAAAGCGCGATGATTCCGATTTCCCCCTAGCGGTGGAAAAAATCCACAGAATAGCCGCTCTTTTCCATAAGCCGCATGGTTCAAAACCTAGGAAAAAAGTAGCGGCTTATAGTCCGGAAAATACGGTACTTGATTTAAGTTTTGTTTTACTCATTTTGGTTTGCAAGCGGATTTTTTGCAGTGTCTTTTGCATTCATTGAACGAAATAAACTTTGCTGAACCTCCATTACTCATACGTCTACCTACGTCTAACTTCTCCTGAAATCCAGACTCACACTTTTCAAACGCTATTTATTCTAATTGCTTGTAGGTTTTGGTGAACCTGGATGAAGGAGTGGGCCTTTCCCTTGTTAACAAAGTTCCTGAAGAGCTGGTGTTTGCCACCCTGTCTGGTATTGACGTGCACTTCACCCGCACGTCTGCCAACCAAGTGCTGGAACTGACAGTGCGAGACATTCAGGTGGGTTACACCAGTTTCACAACACGTTCTTACGTCCTCATTAGCACAAGTAATATGCTGTCAAATCAAGACATTGATTTATCAAAATGTACTAAAAATGTAAATGTTCATAATTTATAATACGTACATGTATGTATGTTGCTATATTTCTAATTACAATTATTGAAAGTGAAAATATTGACAAAAATAAAATAATAACATGGGATTTTTTTTTATTACAAAATGTATGATCAAATAATATAAATTGTAAAATGTTACAAGTTATATTTTGTCATTCAAAATGTTTTTTAAATCTTCAAATAATAGGAATAACTAAAAATTATTGATCCGGTTTTCTAGTTGCATGGTTTCATTTTCATTAACATGTCAAAAATCCTTTGACTCTTCTGTGTCTCGCTCTTCTTTATTTTAGGTGGACAACCAGCTTCTGGGAACCACTCACCCTGTCATTCTGTGTGTCACCACTGAGACCACCGAGGGCAGTGCGCAGGAGTCAGGCCCTGCTCTACAGGTCAACTCTGTTAAAGTTCCCAGCAGCCTCATGCTCACTGACCTTTTTAAGGTATCAAATACCCGTCAGCTTTTTTGACCTTTTCTTTGAGATGGCTATATTGCTCTTAAAATATAACTCCACTCTGCAGCACCTTATGGTCACGGCTCGTCGCTATACGGTCATCATCGAGGAGAAGCTCTTCATGAAGCTGCTCACATTTTTTGGTTATGGCCAGACGGATGGAGGTGTGTAGAACTTTCCGTTATTTAGGTACACCTTGTAATGCGATATTGATCACACAATTTGGGTTTCAGAGGTGGAAAAACCTGATGAGAATCTCTATGAGAAAGCCAGTGAAGAAGCAGGAACACGCAAGCTCTATTATTTTGAGAATTTGAAGATCAGTCTTCCGCAGATCAAGCTGAGCGTTTTCACCTCTCATAAATTGCCACTTGACCTCAAGGTAATGATGAAATTGGCTATTTTTGGTTGTTTATCCATCTTGATAATTTTGCTTTTGTTTTGAACAGGCCTTGAAGGGAACCCTCGGGTTTCCACTGATTCGGTTTGAAGATGCAGTCATAAACATGTACCCTTACACTCGGGTCCATCCTTATGAGACTCAGGAAATGATCATCAATGACATCCTTAAGCACTTTAAAGAAGTAAGTCGACTCATATATCAGAGTGTCAAACCCAATTACACGCAGGGACAAAAAGCATGCTTTAATTCGTTGTGGTCCAGTGGTAAGGGACTTGGACTGGTGTCCAAGAGGTTCAAATACCCCCTATGACTGGTTCTACAACAAAGTGTTTTTGCCCCCCCGGGCGCCCGGGTAAAGAAACAAAATGAAAGGAAATGAAAACACTACTTTATTGGTCCCACAGTGCAAATTGCCCAAATTGCATTTAACAACAGCAAAGTATAGAGAAAGTGTAAATAAGAACACATTTATTATTAAATAAAAAAAAAAACATACAGAAGTAAGCATAAACCTCCATAAAAAACAGCATAAATCCTAACATTTTCCAAAAAACTTTAAAAAAGTAAATATAAAATATAAATATGCCTTGCATATAATTCTGATCTAATATAATTATGTACGAAGGTAACTGCATTATGAGCACAATATCCTTTTTCTTTGTGTTTCTAGGAGTTGATCAGTCAAGCAGCTCAGATTCTGGGTTCAGTGGACTTCCTCGGAAACCCCATGGGCCTGCTTAATGATGTCACTGAGGGAATGAATGAGCTCATCAGGTACGGCAACGTCAGTGGACTCATCCGCAGCGTCACGCACGGCGTTTCCAATTCTGCAGCCAAGGTAAGGCCTCTCACAATTTTATATTTATTTTATTTTATTTTAGTTTTTTTATTTACCATATATGATCATGGTTCACAAAAGCATCCGGTTAATGAACATGATCTTCTGTACTCTGTCACGTTCTGATTTACTGCAGTTTAGATTCTTGGGTGATGAGATGTTCAGTTCTTTTTTCTGGATCTTCAAGTATCATTCTACCTCAGGAATTATTGTATTTAGGCAAATATAAGCACCCCTATTTTCCGTTTTAGAAGCTCAAAAACATAGGGGTGCTTATATGCGCTTATTTCAAATATGCACATAAATATAAGTGCCCACAAGTCGGGAGCAATCACAAATGCATAGAAATGTGTTGTTTGCATTGCATACATGCATATATGCTTTATATGCCTCTTTACCTGAAAAACAGAAATAATCAACAATTGGCAAAATAACTCTGGAAGAAATAAAAATAAATTAGGTACAGTAACATTGGGAACACGCTGACATTGTGAAAGCCGGAATATGTCCATATATGGACTCAATAAAGCGGCTGCCCCAATAAAGCAATTCCGGACACGTCCCCCTCTCAAAACTGCGGCCACGCCCCACAACGCCCCACTCCAACTCTTTAGTTGCTGAAATAAGATGAGTAAGTATTGTTAAAATAATATTGAGCACTTTATTTTCCCAACATGAACATACAGCACAGAATTATACTGTATCTTATGAAGGTGCAACTTCAGCGTACATTTTAGCATTGAAAAATCCGTCCAATCCAAGCCCTCTCTGAACAGAGCATACACTCGCACTGCCACGGAATTATGTGTATTTACCTTCGTTTGGTGGGTTTATAACAAATTTTTCTCATTCCCCCTCAAATTTGTGCCAATAAAGCGATGCAAGTTTCCGTTATGAGATTTGAGACTTTGGGATTTGGCAGATATTCTGGAAAGTCAGACTCTGAACACCAAGAAAGTTAAGAAGTGAAAGTTAGGAAGTTAGGAATTTTTATTTTGTACCTGAAAAATTATTTCTTATATGTGGGTGCTTTAAATTTGTGTAATTACGGTAATTTAGTTTTACAATTATATATACTCGTACATATTGACCATAAATGCAGTATCATTAATCAAATTTATGTATTTCTCTTCTTCTGCTTATCCTGTATTTGAATAGTGCAATTTAAAATATTTATTACTTAAAAACAATTCACTAACCTCAGAAAATCTAAAAAGTGTCACATTCCTTGATCTGCATGATAGAAAGTGTCAACACTTTTTTGAACAAAACCCTGAACTACATCTCTGCTTTCTTCTCTTTTCAAGTTATTAACAGAAAGTACTAGTTATATTAGGTATTTAAAAAAGCAACAGCAACAGGACCAAAACTATTTCAAAATGTATTAACTGAATATACATTGAACTGAGAACTTTCTTCAGTTCAAGGCTATTAATGTTCAAGAAGGAAGTCAATTCACCAATGCAGTTTGTGAATTATCTCGCAGGAATGTTTTGCCGTTTTTCCAATCTGTATCGTATGATCAGATCCATCTGTTCGTCGGCAAAGTACAAAGTAGAGCTGCAAGGCCAAGTCATGATGAGACCAGGAACAAGAGATGGTATTGTCCCCTGTGCGGGTTTCACTGTAAACCTAGATTAGAAGCCGAAGCGGTTTTCCACAGGCATCTTATTGAATACTCGTCTATGAAACATTCGTCATTGCACTTATCATGCACAATAACCAATACATACTGTGTAACAACAATAACTAACTGTGTGTTGTCATTTGACGATTTCCAAGAAAAGATCGGCTACAAAAGGTCAGGCGCATCTCCATTCACCAACAAACCAGATATTATTTCCATATTTCGTAATCACAAAGCGAAGGAGAGAGTTTATTATCGCAGCCTGTCCTGGTAAACAAGGTTCCGGCACGTTCCTGACATTACGCAAGCGTCGCCGCTCTCGCAAAGGTTGGATGAAGTTCATGGAGTGGAGAACGAGCAGATGGAATAATGAAGGCGGTGGATGGGATCCGTTGATGGCGCTGGTGTGGCTGCAGGCGGCATGTTTTCCACAGCGGTTTGTGTGTGGTCAGGCCTGAACCTCCACTTCAGCTCTCAGCATGCGCGTCTCACAGGCTATTGCAACACACTCCTTCAGCGGCAGCCAGCTCACTGTCAGATAGTCTTCTTGTCTGCCTTTTCCCTCTGCGCTCATTCGCTTTCCTCTCAAACAGCCTTCTAGATTGTTCTCTGCCAACTGATCTGTTTCTTATTTCAACTGGACTAGGAAATCAAAACCAAATGGTCGTATTACACAAACACTCAATTGCAAAAACCTTTAGAAATATTGTGTGGCTCTGCTTATATATAATGTACATTTATACACACACACACACACACACACCCATATATATATATATATATATATATATATATATATATATATATATATATATATATAATAGAAATTATTCTATAATAACTATACAATAATATATAATAAGTACAATTACGGTATATAAAATAAGTAGATATATTACATTTAAATATATATATAAAAATTAAACATCATTAGACATTTTATTTCATGGAGAATTTGCCACTATTCAAAGTCTACCGTGCGTAAAACAAGTAATTAATGTTCCAAATGAAATCTTTTTCAGATTGATCAATAAACAACATACGTGAGTTGTCTTTAATTTTATTTTTATAATTGGGTAAATGTGTTAAACACACTACTTGTGTATTTGTAAAACAAATTTGTGCGTCTTTAAAGCAAAAAAAGCGCTAAATGAAGCGCTGCGCTGAATAATACGTATGTGATTTATAGCGGCAGATGTGCAATGTCAGTTAATAAAACGAGTATAAACGGCAATAAAAACAAGATGTTCTTTCGGTGTTGAGTGTGAGTAAAGGGGAGAAAGTAGAGCGGAATCCAGACTTTCAAGTTTTCAACTTTTGTTACTAAACTTCACAGACACCTCCAGCTATAAAATGGCCAAATTTCTCAAGCCATAACGCTGGTGGAGAGGACACGTCTGAATAGCTTCTATCCTCCTTTAAACTCATATCTAGAAAATGTATTGGTTTCATTTCATAGCCAAGAGTTAGAAGAAAGAGAGAGACGGGGAGGGGGAGAGAGAGAGAGAGAGAGAGAGAGAGAGAGAGAGAGAGAGAGAGAGAGAGAGAGAGAGAGAGTGGGAGGAGGAACAGAGAATCTGAGCTGGCCTTCAGATGAACCCACCAGGGACTTTGCTCAGAGGGGTCATCCCAAGTTCATGCCTGGCTCTTGCTGGAGTTTTGCAGAATGTGCCTGTGTTTATACAGCGCTCTGGCTGGAGCTGGAGCTCTCAAACTCCAGGAGGCACCTGCAGGGGGACGTCAGGGGGCCGCGCTGAGCAAAGTCAGGTCAACGGTGACACCCATTAGACAAATTACAGCCTAAGACTTTCCACAGATGACATGGAAAGTCACTTGTTTGAATAAAAATGCATATTAGGTAATGGGTGTAAGTCTGTTGATGCATTATTCAAATTTAATAGTCGAGAACTTCCAATATTACACATTTCAAATGTGTAAGGGTGCATGAGAGAGATCCGGAAGTGTTTGGAAGAAATGAGAGTTCCGACGCTCGTGAGAGACCAGCCTCATAGTGTTTGGCTTTGAGGGAGATGCCCAGATTTTACTCGGAAACCATTCAAACTATTAAATCTCATTAAATGGGGCAGATTGTTCTTGCCTCTCTCAAAACTTTCCAATAGCACTTTCGGAGTAAAACAAACCTTTCGCCGCTTTGGATTTTGAGTAACTTTAAGTTGGTTTTGCTGCTTTGAGATTCTTTGAGACATATGAGGTTGGTTTTGGTGGCGTTTGGGCGTGGCCATTTTAAGTGCACGGCTCCCGGGTAAGTATGAAGACTACTGTTTTTTATCGTCCGAAAACAACAGGGGGAAAAAAACACAGAAAACCATTTCTTAGCTCACAAAACCCATTTTTTGATCGTAATCTAGATTCTAATCTAGATTGGGATTTTTACCTCCCTCATATCTGTCAATCGATGATTTCTTGATTAAATGTTTTTGACTCTTAGTTACTGTAGGTCAGGACATTTTTAATGATTATTTTCCAATCAGAGAGCTAATGAATCATTATCTGCAGATTATCGTTCATTATCAGCCAGATTGGACCCAATTTGATCAGTCGGAGCAGATTTTCATTTTTATTGCTGTGTGGTTGATTTTAATATTGTGTTTGCTCAGTTCGCAGGAACCTTATCTGATGGTTTGGGCAAGACGATGGACAATCGCCATCAGTCTGAACGAGAGTATATCCGCTACCATGGAGCTACAAGTGGAGAGCACCTTGTGGCAGGGATCCATGGTCTTGCTCATGGTACATCTCCACAAACATGGAATTTGCTGATTTGTTTTTTGTCCACACAAACCCAACTGACGTTCGACTTTGTATAGGCATCATTGGTGGTCTGACAAGTGTGATAACGTCAACGGTAGAGGGAGTGAAGACCGAAGGTGGCGTCAGTGGGTTCTTTTCTGGTCTGGGGAAGGGATTGGTCGGCACTGTGACCAAACCTGTGGCAGGAGCTTTGGATTTTGCCTCGGAAACTGCACAAACTGTCCGTGACATGGCCAGTCTGACCAACAGGTATTTCAATGCTCATCAGTGTGTGTGTTTTAGTTTCTCTGGCCGATGGTTCCATTCATGTCTTGGCAAATATCATCCGGTGGACAACATTTCCCTGAGCCGATTCACCCACACTTGCATGAAATTCCGCTTCTCCAGTTCTCGTGAAAGGGGATCATGAAACATAAGAATATCCAGACGAGGAAAATCTCAGATCTGGCCTGTTCTTCTCTCTTAACCCAATGACATGTTATTTTTTCAAAAATTGTGAATTTCAGAAGCACTTATCAAATTGAAACCATGTACTTAAAATAATAAAACTAATAAAATTTTTGCAAAAAAGCTTTTTATATAAAGTAAAAAGGCACTTAAATGCATTTCCATCTAGCTAAAGCGGTTTCATTCGAGTTATTGCGTTACGTAACCGTAAGCCAGTGCAAGTAAACAACAAAATCGATAAAGTAATAAACTGCGCTGACATCTAGAGTAATTCAATATTTTACACATCTAAAGACTAATGCAATGTTTTGGCTTTGAACTCCCATAAAATCCACAAGCGTTTTATGAGATAAGGGTATCTGCGGGGCAATGTTTATAGCTCTGGCAACTTTGCGGACCCCGGGTGACCTCTTTGTTCATGTGCCCATAAATCCCACCTGCCTTTTGATGAGTTTAGCTTGTGGCTAGCGGAGCTCCACACTAATGAACACCTAATGATCCCAAGCTCAGTCCAGAACCAGCTTCCACATTTCCAGCTCTACCTGAGGTTTTACGAGGGTCCCGAAAGCAGGTCATATTACACAGGCTGTCTGGTATGTAAAGCCATTTGGCCTTCATTTGCCTATATATATGTAGAACGCAGTGGTTTTACTGCTCCAACTGTGGAGGAATGAGTTTCCTGTCTTCTGTGTTCTCAGTGAATGGAGTGTGTGTGTGTGTAGAGTGGGGACCCTCGTGAAGAGCTGGGGGAGTTAACGGAGAGGCATTCGAAACGTGCCTGCCACAGTGCGGCCAAGAGTTCAGCCAGAGTTCACATCCAAAATGTGAGGGACTCATGGCTCAAAGCAGGAACCGTCTGACCCAACTATTAGATTTCTTCCTATCGGACTTTGACAGGCAGCACTCCTGCCCAAAAGCACATGGTGTGCTTCCTTCGCACGGATCAATATCTGAACTTGAACGACTTCCTTACAGAGCATCAGATCTCGCACAAGTTCAGTTCTCCATTGCGTCGGATTAGCAGTCCTGATCCGATGACATGTTCCGCTATAGTACAATCGGGAGGCAGATCCCAAACAGGAAATAAACAAATCAAGACTGCAGCAGGAGTCGTTAAAAAAGCCAGTGCAGACTTTTGCTCCCATGCCCTGCTCGTGAACCCACCGCCTACATCAGTTCATTGGACCCCAGCACCATCATCACCACCCCCTATGCTCACATACATACACCATTCCCCACTGCACTATGCAATCTAGGCAGTTTTCCAGAGGCAGCTCAATTACAAACCAAAAACAAAGGGAATGAAGTGCTGCGGGTGGACGGGGGCAGCAGTAGGCTGCAGAATTTGACTGAAAAACACTTCTTTCTTAACCTTTGTCTGTCAATTCAGTTTGCAACAGCTTGCATTCGCCATTGCTTTACAATCGTTTGGCAGACCCTTTTCTTCCAAAGCGACAGTGCTGTCATAAGTAGTCCCATTTTTAAAAAAAAAATAGTCATTTTTAATGGTATAGGACTGTTGTTTGCAATTACATTGAAAATGAATGCATTTTATTACAAGGCAAGCATATTACTCTTAGAACTTATGTATAGATGTAAATTTATAGAACTTATACATGTCCGCATCTAAGTACAGTATTAATGTGTTTCATAATTGAAAACATGATGACTAGTATTGTAAAGATGAAAAAAGTCATACTTCAGAGGCTTGTCATCAATGACATTTATTGGAGCAACAATATAACATCATTACATGCATCAAATATTAACCAATACACTTTGTTCACTTGTAAAACCAGCTGCTTCTCAAAGTTCTTTGAGCCATTTCATGGGCTGATGTCAGGTGCGATGAACCACGTACAAACCAATACGGTGTTGGAACGATACATATTTATATCTTATAAAACCACATTCAAGTTTACTGTAACCGGATGGTGCGATTTATCTGAGTGTTTTTTTTTTGTTTTTTACATTGTTGACTACACAACAGTGTACCTAATTAGACATAACTGCAGCTTTTGACACGGTGGATCATGATATATTGATTTCTCGATTAGAGAAGTGGGTAGGCATTAGTGGCACTGCTTTGGAATGGTTTAGATCATATCTGGCGGAAAGAACTTTCTGTGTACAGATCGACCATGTCCAGTCCTCTACTGCTCCTTTCCTGTGTGGTGTCCCCCAGGGTTCGATTTTTGGGGCCTCTGCTCTTTTCACTCTACTTGCAGAAAACACAGTTGCTCGTTTCATTGCTATGCGGATGACACACAGATATACGTGCCATTAAAACGGAGAGATGGTTTTGCTCTGGGCTCACTGAGGGAGTGCTTGGATGAAGTGAGAGCCTGGACGGCTCTAAGTTTCCTCCATTTTAATGAGAAAAAGACAGAGGTCATCGTCTTCGGTCCGAGCGCCAGCGGTGGGCCCTCTCAAGTGGACCTTGGTCCTCTAAAACCATTTTTTAATCCTATTATCACTAATTTGGGTTTTAACGTGGACAGCGGTTTTAATCTGGACAAACAGGTCAGGGCAGTGGTTAAATCTAGCATCTTTCACCTGAGACGTTTGGCCAAAGTGAAGCCGTTCCTGTCAAGAGGGCATTTCGAGACAGTGATCCATGCTTTCGTAACAACTCGGCTGGATTACTGCAACTCTCTGTACTTCGGTGTGTCTCAGTCGTCCATGTCCCGTCTCCAGCTGGTACAAAATGCCGCGGCCCGTCTGAAAACAGGCACTCGAAAGAGAGAGCACATTACGCTGGTTTTAGCTTCGTTACACTGGCTACCTGTCCATTTTAGAGTACATTTTAAAATACTTTTATTTGTTTTTAAGTCTTTAAATGGCCTTGCCCCCCAATACCTCTCTGAGCTGCTGTGTGTACACTCACCTTCTTGGTCACTCCGGTCAGCTGACCAGCTGCTTCTCGGTGTGCCAAAGACACAGCGCAAGCTCAGAGGTGACAGGGCATTTGCGGGTCCGAGGCTGTGGAACGCTTTGCCTCTGCAGGTTAGGCAGGCACCTACCCTGACAAGTTTCAAATCATTGCAAAAAAAAACCCATCTCTTTTCCATGGTATATGACCCAGCATAAACAATTTGGTTTTATTTTCAGTTCATTTTAATCACACGTTTTAGTCCTTTTAATCTTTGTGTGCTTTTTAGTAATATGTATATTTATTTGTTAATTTGTGGATTATGTGATTATGTTTTATTGTAAAGCACTTTGGTCAGTCTACTGTTTTTAAAAGTGCTTTTATAAATAAAGTTGACTTGACTTGACTTGACACAAAAATAAGAATAACCTGAAGCGATGCAGCTATTTTTAAAATGTAAGAAGTAGAAAGTACAGATATTTGTCTAAAAATTTAAGGAGTAGAAGTAAAATTAGTAAACAATTACTAAAAGTATAAACACGGTTTCATGAACGTCTGTCTACTTGGGTTTTTTTTTTTTTAAACCACATTGTTTAAAATCGATTTTACCTACCGTATTTATGAAGCTCAACAATGTGGGGGGTGCTTATATTTGCATATTTCAAATATGCACGCATATATAAGTGCCCATATTTACATATTTAAAGTCTGGAGCAAACAAAGTAAATGGAAATACGTTTAGTGGTGAAAATGTATCTGAATGACAGAAATAATATAACGCAGCGATGTGTTGCAGTGGCTAAATAACACTGGAAGAAATAAAAGCAAATTACTTACAATCGCATATGGCTATTTCGCGAAGTACCAGTGCTGTATTTCACATGCAATCCGTGGATAAGCACATATATGGACATTGCAAGTTGGGGGTTTTACTAATTTTCCTTAGGATGAAAAAAAGATGATGTCTTAGAAAGAAAGTTCTTACAAAAAGATTTGCCGTGTATTAATCGAGTAGACCTAGAAGAAGAAGAATTGAACTTTATTAATCCCTCAGTGTGGAAATTTGTCTCTGCTTTTGACCCATCCGAACGAACTCGGAGAAGTGGGCAGCCACATGTTGCGGCGCCCGGGGGGCATGTGGGGGGGGGTTCAGTGTCTTGCCCAAGGACACTTAGTTGTAGAACCAGTCGTAAGGGGGATTCGGACCGGCAACCTCTTGGACACCAGTCAAGATAGAACAGCATTGTGTTGATAGAACTGAATCATGATGGTGCTTGGAGCCAGTGTATTTAGTGTCCATGTCAGTGGGGTCTTCTACAGTCCACCAACTTCAACCTCCTTTGGCTCACACACTTTCTTGGAATGAAGCAAGACGTGCGTGCTGTTGTTTTGCATCGGTGGACTGGCCAGGCTCCAAGCCCTGTACCTGACCTAGATTTCAACCCTATTGTGTTAAGCTCACAATCGGGTGCGGGGCATTGTGCTTGATCGCCTCCAGAGCAATGGGTGAGGCTGAAGAGTGAGGAGAAGAGGAAGGTTAAGAGTCTCCCTGGGTCTGTTAGAGTCCTGTCACGCACCGGGCCAGAGCCTATGACTTACGGTTATGATTATGAACCATGGCTTGCCGTCAAGCTAAGAGCCAAGTCCATGTGGAAGTTCTGGCTTTTCTTTGTTCACGCTCTCTGTCATGTGTCAGGAAACCAGTGGCTTCAACTCCAAGAATTCTTTCGAGTTTTTTTTCCATCATGCAATTTGGGCACAATGTTGTCCACTGCCAACTTCTTGGGTTATCTTGTTCCTCTAAAGCTGGTGTTTCTGACCTCATGATGACCAGCGGCAGCTGCAATCAGCGCCTGCTTCGCTTTTTTAGCATAACAGAGAAGTTCACTACTCTGCCGTTTGCAAATCAACTGGAAACCATCAGCTCTAATCGAACGCCTGCTGGCCTAGATTCAAGCCAGATGTCGGAATTCCTCATGGCCCAGCAGTGGCATCCAAGCAGGCGCGCTGTTTGCTGAGCCTTTGGGTTGGCACTGAGTCCCTCGTGGGTCACCCTGGACCTCCAGAACTCCCCGTGGCCGGCGAATCCGATCCGCTTGAACCGCACGCCTATGTCCTGGCGCGCTTGAATGTGAAACGCTTGATCCGCACAGTATGCTCGCGGAATATCACCTTAACAGGCATAGCCGGAGTTCCAGTATGTGGGCTTCTTGGATGAGACCACAACAGGTGTTATTTCAAGAGACTTTTGCGGGAAAAGGGAAAGTGTTTTCCAGTAAGAGGGTGCTTCAGTCCAACTCGGATTCCCCTGAGTCGACACTCTTTTTGAAATCAATGATCCCTGTGTGTTTCAGGCTAAGTGTTCAGCGAGTAAGGAAGCCACGCTGCTGTAAGGGTCCGCAGGGCCTTCTGCCTCGATTCTCATCCCTGCAAGCAGATGGACAGGAACAGCTTTTTCACCTAACTGACAACATTCATTCTGAATAGTAAGTATTCCGACGGGAGCGTTGCAATGTTTTGTAATGGATTGGAATGTGCTCGTCGAAGAAGTGGGATTCTGTTCCAACACTTGTGTTTAAATCTGTTGGTCGGAAGCCCGGGACTTGTTTTTATGTTCATTGTCAGACAGGAAAGACATTTATCACCAAAATGGCTAATCCATCTAGATCAGCGAGACCCCCTGTTGGCCCACCTGACCTCTATACTCAGAGGTGCCACAAAGGCCATTACTCAGATCACAGTCACCACGTTCTCACCCGCTTTCTCGCTGCTCGCTCTTGTTGTCATCTTTGTATTTATTGATGACACATAAAACATGGTAAATGCCAAGATAAAGCACCCACTTTAGGAGATAAAACTTCACTAATTGCGGGGTAAAATTGTAATTTATAAAGGTTGTCGATTTATAATTCCAATTATGAGATATAATGCCCAGTTCTTAGATAAAACAATGCTATTGTGAGATGTAATGGCACAATTGTGAGATAAAACACTGCAGTTGTGAGACATAACTCTGCACTTGTGAGATTTAATGGCACAATTGTGAAATTTAACAATGCAATTCTGAAATTGAATGGTAGATATAATGGTGAGATTTAACGGCACAATGGTGAGACATAACTCAGCACTTATGAATCTTACCGCAATGTTCAGATAAAGATATAACACTGCAATTGTCAGACATAACAACGCACTTTTGAGATTTCATGCCGCAATTGTGAGATATAACAACGCAATTGTCAGACATAACACTGCACTTATGAGATATAGCAGTGCAATTCTGAAATAATGGCTCAATTGTGAGATAAAAGACACAATTTGAATACAGTGGCTCAATTGTGAGATATAACTGCTTAGTTGTGAGATGTCCTCTGAGAGTACAAATTGTAATTTGATATCTTACAACTTAAAAAATAACAACAAATGAAAATTCTGAGATCATGTTGATATTTTGTTTTTGGAATATTTTGTCTTACATTTTTCATTCATGTTATACTTATTTTGGGACATTATATGCTTCAACTTCGGGAATGAAACGCATTAACCCATTTTGATTCTTAGTATGTAGAGTAAATCTAACGCCATTAAAGCTGTAGTAATGCCTGCTTTCCATTGTAGTTTCATTGCGGTGGAGCCAATCGACTCGTACTGTGTCCTGATCTCCTCCAAAGTGGTGTATTTCCTCAAGCCCGGAGAGTTTGTGGACCGGGAAACCATCTTCCTAGAGGTCAAATATGATGACCTCTACCACTGCCTGGTGTCCAAAGACCATGGGAAAGTCTATGTGCAGCTGACGAAGAAAGCTGAGAGCACCAGCAGCGGAGTGGCCATTCCAGGCCCTTCACACCAGAAGCCAATGGTGGGAGAAAGACCATTAAATTATGAAATTTACATTTCCACTTCCTTGCCCTGGTCCACGACTAATGTGTGTTGTTTCATTTAGGTCCACGTGAAAAGCGAGAGTCTGGCGGTCAAAATATCCCAGGAAATCAATTACGCCAAGAGCCTGTACTACGAGCAGCAGCTCATGCTGCCGCCCAGCGAGAACGACGACAGCTTATTATTAGACTCTTGACTACACTCACCCACACCGTGGTAGGTGTTTTTTTGCTCATTTATCAGCAGCCACTTCCTGTTCTTGTCTGGATTTGCAGCGGGACGGTAATAAATCAGCAAAGTGTGATGTTCACTTGGGCCAGTCTAGGAGAAACGTCCCAGCAAGCACAGATTAACCTTGAATATGCAATCTCAACTAGTTCCCTGCTAACCCTGCACACACACACACACACACACACACACACACAAAGAGCTTGCCACTGTCTGACACTGTATATGTCTGTGAATAGATCCTATATGTACAGTACGTAGATTAATGTACATCATTAGGACCTTCTGTCGTGTATATAAATCAGATTCTATGATAAGAAGTCGTGGTTTGCTGTACAAAACTGCCTTTTTTTCTGAAAACCAGTGAGGAAACACTAATAGTAAATTGCACTGACGCTCACAAGTGTGTTTGAAAAGAACTGACTCTTACAAACGTGGTTTCTCCCCGTTTTCTCACATTGAATTTGTTTGAATTTTGACCATTTAAAACACAAAGTATGAAGCAATAGTCACATCCTGCATTTTTGTCCTGTTCAACCAAAGATCTAGAAAGTGTCGACGCGGTTTCTGTGGCTCGGACTCGCTGATCCACACAATATCATGTGCTTTTCAGATTTATTTCCCCGGAAATATGCAAAATCAATGCCTGTGTAATTTAATTTGTTTTCATTTTCATTGAATTTCATTCAATTGTTTAAAAGACATAATAAAAGTTGTGGTTTAACACAGTTACTGTATTTTTTTTTTTTTACTTTAATTACATAAACAAAACAAACTAACAAACATTTTTAATTTCGTCGTCTTGCGGTTAAACACGTGAACTGAGATTTAAATTAAATTTGGATGTTAAAATAAAAATGTTCTTTTTTAAAGTTACCGTATTATAAATGAAGCATATCAATGTATTAGGGTTGTGCAAAAGAAAATAGAACTGGGATTTTTGTGAATCTTGAAATTATACATTTTGTCCATTATAAAACCTTCACTGTGCATTTGAGCACTGAGCAAACTTTGAAGCTGGAATTATTGTTCTTATAATAGTATAAAAGATTGCATTTATATGCACATAATAAAGAAAACATATTAGCTAAGCCTAAAATAACCTATTTACTCAAATCCGAGTCGATTCTGTGCGGTATGGATTTGTGTCCATAGTTCTAAACAACGTGTGTTCTATGTGCTGTTGGTTCAGTACAAAAATAATCCCCGAAAAAGAAGAAAGAAGAAAGGGAGTGAGTGAGTTTGCCAATATGTCCACTAGTGGCAGTGTTAAAATATGTGCTCTGCATTCAAGCATCCACACAAACCCGGAGCAGTGGGCAGCTCAGTAGTAGATTCGGGATTCGAACCTGCAACCTCTTGGACACAAGTCCACTCCCCTACCACTGGTTGCTTGGATCAAACATATTTACATTCATGCATTTGATTTGCATAAATTACTGCTCTGAAAGACAGAACGCTCCTATGAGAGAAAGGAGAGCAGAAAGAGAGAGAACCGTCACAGTGCAGCCAATCTGGTTTGAATCTGACAGCTCACGGGCCTCTACCTCCGCCGCGTCCTCTCCACCTGTGCTAGGTCACTTCTCCTCTCCGGCCAGAGGGTTCATCAGCGGGTGAGCTGTCCGTCTGATGGCCCGCTCAGATTTATCTGCTATTTGGCTAACCTTGCTCTGAACTCACTCCCTGAGATCCGAGCCCACTTCTCCAACACACATGCACTCCATGACACAGTTCCACATCCTGATCGCGCTCTCAGCGGTGTCCGTCATTGCTTCCACACGAGCCAAGACTCACTCTCCACTTCTCCTCATGTGGTGCCAGACTCTTTCTGCAACTGCTTTATTTCACTCCTGATTCCCAAACACGTATCTGGTATGGAAGTACCGTATTTACGCGAAAATAAGCACCCCCTATTTTAAAATTTTCGAAACTTAAAAACTTGAAGGGTGCTTATAATTGCCGATTTCAAAAATGCGCGTATTTTAAGGCGCTCATTTTCGATATTTCAAGTCCGGAGTGTAATGACGGCACGAGTGCAGCGGGCTCAGCCATGACAGGTTCTTACAAGGACCAATCACAAATAAATGGAAGCATGTAGTCTTTCTTTATATTATTTATTAGCAATTTTCAAAAGTTTTTTTTTAAACCACATTGTTTAAAATCGATTTTACCTACCGTATTTATGAAGCTCAAAAATGTGGGGGGTGCTTATATTTGCATATTTCAAATATGCACGCATATATAAGTGCCCATATTTACATATTTAAAGTCTGGAGCAAACAAAGTAAATGGAAATACGTTTAGTGGTGAAAATGTATCTGAATGACAGAAACAATTTTCAAGTACAAAAGCGATGAATAATGAGTACAAAAGTGAACGATGCGAAGGAGGAACACGCATAGATGTTTCAGGTGGCGTGTTTTAAACTTGACACCTGCGAGTAAAAGAAATGAAAGCGCGGATGAGGGGCCGTGACGTCACGTTTCAGGCACTCCAAAACGAGAAAATGCGTGCGCCTGCTCACCCGAGCAGCACGTTTATGTGCAACAAAAGCGATCGATTTATTAAACAAGTGATTTTGCGAGGCTGTGAAGCTCCGCAGACCAAACGTTTAAAATGATAAGCCACAAACTCACCAGAGCTACAGAATCCATTGCTTCAGTGAAAGCGCAGCTCTTCATGTTCTTCTTGAAACCGTTGCACCATAATAATGAATGTTTTGTCCCCATCAATATGCTTAATAACATACATTTGAACTCATTTGGATTCCAAGAAAACGCACAAACCTGTTTTGATTTCGTTGGTATTTTTACTAACCTTTCCAACATTATATCAGTGACAAAGTATGATGAAAACCTACGACATCTACCGGTAACTACTAGTATTACTTAATACATCGCAACGTAAGCGTAATGAGTGCGGGCCAGCGGGGGAGTAGGGACGGGGGACAATCGTACCGAAGCACGGATCGAGCAGTGTGAGTACACCCTAAGATCCTATATAGATGCTTATATTCGCGAAAATACGGTAATTTAGCAGTGTATTTATAAACAAACAACAATATATTTGTTTGTGATTGAATATATCTTCTTTTCTTTTAGGTTTATCGTTTAAATTTAGATTCAAAGTGACTAATATAGTCATGGAAATTAGTATAGTCTGAGCAGATTGTTAGCTCTGCCCACTTAATGAATTGTTCATGAGATTGACGCGTTTCTGTGTGTATATGCTGCCGAGACGAGCTTAGACACATTTGTAGGGAAGTAGCTGATGTTTAATATCTGGGGTCGACAATATAAATGGCCCGGTGGCCCGAACATACTTTTAAAACCATCCGGGCCACCAGATTGGTCCAGCCGCTGGCCCGGTGGGGCCAGTACAAAAAGTCTCGATTTAAAAAAAAATTCTTGATTTCTGTTAAATCGTCTCGCTCGCTAACCAACACTAACACGGTACCTGATCCCGAGTCCCGACAGACTTATAGAAGCAGCGGCTTATTCGCTCCGCCTCCGCCGCCGTGTTCGCCACCCTTGCGGCTATAGCGTATACACGCGCAACCTGCCCCGCAAAGTAACGTGCAAGAAGCAACGTCCTCGCACCGCGAATAACGCTCGCTAAATCTGGGCATCGAAAACGTAAAGCAAGATTAAATAAGGCAGCGCAGGAGAAAAAAGACTGGTCTAAATAAGGTAGCGCGGGAGAAAAAAGATGGCAAATCACCTTATTTTCAAGGAAAGTCTTGTATTTCAGAGGAGCCTAAAAATCATGCTATATCTTATTTTCAAGGCAAGTCTTGCATTTTAGAGCATTTATAGAAATGACCGTTTCTATAATTTTAACTGAACAAAGAAAGGGAGAAATGAAATTCTAGATTGTGGTGCAATAAAAGACCTTGATAAAGGCTGGAGATTTAATACTAGAGATGCTCCACGTGAACGGAATTTGCCAAAAACACATCCACGTACAGATTTGATTTGATTTAACGAGGTCTTAGAACGTCATCCAAATTGGGAAGTGGAGGTGTCGGAGAAAAGCGTCTGCTGAGCGATGGCTCCACGCTTTGTCTTAAGGCTTCCAGGAGCCGGACCTTCACTAGTGCGCTTTCCTGTTAGGCCGATTCAGTGTTATGACAACCCTGTCTAGCGCGCGGTGAGCTCACCACTGGCCGGCCCGCGGCGTCGGAATGCTGACCGTGAAATGCCTGTGAGTTTTGGCAGAGACGGAACAATCACACTGCCAGGGGCCGACACGTCTCTGTTGTTGTAGCTGCAGGAACGTCGTGAAAAAACACACGCTGGCATTTGGTAAAACATCAGACGCTGTTTATTTCAGCACGACATTAACATGACGATTGACTCGGTGTCGACTTGACTGGAGATTGTTCTAAAAGCCAGTGGGGAAAACTACACGAGTGAAGATGAAGATGATGTGCTCCTCGCCATCTTCGTCCCAGGAACACTTTCACCTACTGCAAAAGTGTCTGTGTGCCGTCCAGGCCAGAGCCGGTTCATCCCGACACTCACGGATATTAAACTGCCACGACTCTCCCTCAGTCTTTTTGCAGAGCAGCAGCTTGTTGTATTTCTGTACTTGAGAGAGTTCTTGACCGTTTATGTCCGTCCTGTGAAGGTCTTCATGCAGCTGTAGCTTCCCGAGAACTTCTGGATTTCTTCCAGGGCCGACTGAGGAAGAAGACTGACCCACACACCAGTTAGTTGCTGTCACCAATAAACCACACGCTTAATAGATAGATGGACGAATAGACAGATGGAAAGAGAGAGAGAGATGGAGTAAGAGAGAGGATGGATTGATACAGACAGACTCGTTTACAGATAGAGATGTTGTTGGATGATGGATGGATAAATGGATAGATTTAAATACAGACAGAGAAAGATGGATGGTTAAAACGGATGGATGGATTGAAACAGACAGACCAGGTTACAGATAGAGAGATTAATGTATGATGGATGTATGGATGGATGGATGAACTTACAGAGAGAGAGCGAAAGAGAGATGGATAATGGATGGATGGGTTGAAACAGACAGTGGTTTACAAATAGAGAGATTGATGGATAGATGGATTTACATAGAGAGTGAGAGAGATAAATGGATGGATGGATGGATCAGTAGACTTGCAGAGAGAGAGATGGATGGCTACATGGATAGATAGATATATGGATGGAAAGACCTACAGAGAGAGAGAGATGGATGTTAAATAGATGGATGGATGGATGGATGGGTGGATGGGTTGAAGTAGACAGACTGGTTTACAAATAGAGAGATTGATGGATGGATGGATGGATGAATGGATTTGATTTACAAACAGACAGAGTGGGAGGGAGAGAGAAAGATGGATAGCTTTATAGATGGATAGCTAAAGTATATCTCTGGTGAAACTGACGTCTCACCTCTTTAAAACGACCAGGATGTTCATGGTCCATGGCAGAACAAGAAAGGCGGTGTTGGTCCTCACAGCATCCACTGTGCGCTCAGCCACCATCTCAGGATTCAGAGGAGGAAACAGCCTGGGGAACCTGGGATCCAAGAGTCAAATGCATTGGTCTTGAATCGGGCATCTCTGGATCACAACTGTAGTTCTCCAACAAACGGGGTCGTTACCGAATTCTCATGCCCTGGAACATCTGGGTGTCGGTGTGGAAGGGCAGCACAGTGGTGCAGGCCACGCCTGGGCAATCCAGCAGGCCCAGGGTCAGGCTTTCCATAAAGGCAAAGGACGAGGCTTTGGACGTGCAGTAGTCGATGGCTCCGGGGATGGAGCAGAGGGACAGTATGGAGTTGATACACACCACATGGCCATTGCACAGCTCCAGCATACGAGGCAGAAAAGCCTTTGTGGTCTGCAAACAAGGTGATGTTCTCCTCAGCCTTGATCATCCCAAAGTGCCAGTTCAACAATTTGAAATGAGTCATTTTTGGTTGTGTTTCCTGTTGCTAGCAGTCAAAACACAAGGTTGTGGGTTTGATTCCCAGAGAATGATGCAGGGCAGTTGTGGTAGTGTAGTAGTAGTTAGTTAGAGGGTTGGACTTGGAATAGCAATATTACTAAACAACACCGTTACTTTTTCAGAATTATTAGCCATATACTTAAACTTTATACATAAAGTTTGAGATTTATCTCATTACTAACAGTGTTCCTAACAGTGTTGCCTGTAACAGATCATTTACAGTAACTAAATACCATTTACCTTTTTTCTAACAGTGTTTTATTTTCCAGTAACAAGTCATTAAAATAATTGTTTACATTGTCACTGACAGTGTTACTTTTTACAGTAACGAGTCATTAAACTAATTACTGTTTACCATGTTACTAACAATGTTACTTTTTACATTAACGAGTCATTAAACTAATTATTGTTTACCATGTTACTAACAATGTTACTTTTTACAGTAACGAGTCATTAAACTAATTACTGTTTACCTTGTTGCTAACAGTGTTACATTTTCCAAAAACAAGTCATTAAAATAATTATGTTTACATTGTTACTAACAGTTTTACTTTTTACAGTAACCAGACAATAAACAAGTTACCAAAAAACAAGTAATGTTTACCACGTTAAGAACAGCATTACCGTTTTCTTTAACAAGCTGTCAACCTAGCTACAGTTTTACTTGTTATTCTTAGTGTTTCCTGTAACAATCTATGTAACAAATTATTGTTTCTCTGATTACTAACACCATTTTTTTTGTTTTGCTCATTATGACGTAACGAGCGTTATTTTCTTCTAGCTTATATATTTGTTTGCATCAAGCAAAATATTTACTTTTACTGGTAATGCATTATATTTATAATGAAGTAACTGAAGGACTAACACTTTTTTTAAAGGACTTTGACCAACACGAGTGACATCCGTATCAAAACGCCACACACATTTTAGAAGCAATGATATGGGAGACGTGCTATGTCATGGTCATCACGTTGTGATCTCTGGTTCGCAAGCTTTTGTTAATTGTCAAAGTTGTAAATTTCTGGATACATATTTTCAGAAACCTCGTTTTTGTTGTTTTATATCATGCACAGCACAATTTTGCCACAATATTTTTATTTTAGAGAGCAGAAGACTCACTTTTCCCCCCGTTTAAAACCATGAAAAGATTTTCTCACAAAAATAGAAGAAAAGACTTGAAGATGTAAAATTTTAAATGTTTGCTTTGTTTTCAGTGCACTAAAAATGTGGCTTTATTTTTATTCGGCCAAACAAGCTTGAACAATGAGGAAAGCGGCCAAAAGCCCTTGAGCCAAAAAGTCGTAACGTTAAGTAACAACAAGATGGTTGTAATAACACGCAATGCATAACAAAGCCATATATAACTTTCTGCTGGGTTCAGAGAGCGGTTACTGTGGTACGGAAGAGCAATGATAAACTGTCCGTGACGGTGAAAAGATCCGATCTCTTACCCAGAACTGTCCGAGTGTGTTTATGTGCTGGGTTTTCAGGAGAGCATCATCATCGCTTTCCATTAGACCTTTTCCATAGACCACAGCTGCATTATTCACAAGAATGGTGACATCCCCGACCTAGGAGTCCACATTGGATCCACAAAGAGTACATTTTAGCTTTTATTAATTTATATAATAAATAAATGCATCCATTATACCTTTTCCCGGACCACCTTGGCCTGCTGGTACACTTCCTCCCGGTTCCCCACATCACACACAGCGTAATGGCACTCAACTCCAGTCCTGGAGATTTCCTCACAGGTCTCTTTCAAGCACTGCTCCGTACGTCCCCACAAAATCACCTGAGGACGCAAAGATGCGATCACACACTCCATCACATGCAGGTTTGGACTCCGTTGCATGCTGATATATGGATGGAGTCCTTTTGAAACATTTCTTATCATAGATGAGTTTTGGGGAGAGCGAGTGAGAGTGATGGAGGACAGACTCCGGCTGTGGAGGCGATCAGATCCATCACTCAGTAAGGTCAGTGAAAGGTAATGAACACACGGATGAGACCCCCGCACACCCCCCTGATGCTGTCACTCTCCATAACGCTCAAACACACACGCACACACACACACACACACACACAACCACCACGGAAAACCTACATGTTCTGCTCCAGCAGGCAGAGGCGAGTACGTGGAACTGGGAATTAATCCGTTCATTCAAGTTTTTGTTTATTTATAAACAATGTTTAAATTGGCATTACATTCAAAATATTAAGCGTGTGTGTTTCAGTGTCGTTTGTTTACGCTGTTGTGCTATATTTTTTAGAATATGTATTCTCTCTGTTTTTTTATTATTTGTTTATTTATATTCGACTCGTACTTATAGTTCCATATACTTTAATGTTTTTAAATAGGTTTTTATTGCCATTTTGTTCATTCGTGTTCCTTATTTGCTGTGTTTTCTTTTATACAGTGTGTGTGTGTGTGGGTGTGTGTGTGTGTGTGTGAGTGTGTGTATCGTTGAGGACAAAATTATTAGCTCCTCGTCGTACAGTATTTCAAAAGTGCTTTTAAGCAGAGAGTGCTTTTTCCAACAGAGTTGTTGGTTTTGTTTTGTTTTTGTTCTGTTTAAAAAATTCGGCTCTGTTTAAAGCAGTTTTGAAAGACTTTTCAAATAATGACTATTTTGTATAGGGACTAATAATTTTCTCAACTCTTGCATGGATAGACAAACAGAGACACAGACATACAGATCAAAAAAAGTATCAATATGTATATACTGTATTTCAAATAAAAGCAACATCTAACATGTAAATAAAGCAAGCATCAGTTGTGTTTTGGTTCGAGCCTCATCAAAGTCACAAACGACACATGGTGAGTTTTCCGTTATCAGTGAAAGTTCAAGCAGCAGAGCCACCAGAAGACACCACGTCCCCTCATTAGTGCGGGCCAGAGGGGTCAGGCGCGGGCCAAAGCCCAGCTGGGGGTCTCTGGTCACCTTTACCTTTACATTGCGTAATATCAACGTCAGAGTCACTTTGTAACCCTGCCAATCATCCCAACTAATAAAAATAAGATAGGAGATTGCGAGTGCGCTCTCCATTTGCTAGTTTTCCACCGAGAGTCAGGCGTCAGCGGCCCACACAATAACACCACTGACATCATCAACCCGCTTCTGCAAAATCTGGCTGACCTGCCAATGAACTTGGTTGTGGTAACCAATCTGCCACACACACACTTCAGCGAGAGTTTTTCATCAGACATGAACCCAAGACTCATCCTGAACCACTTTTCCCCGTTCTGAACAGGGAAGCGAGAGTATTTTGGTCTAATCTCAGCTCAGACAAACCAGCAAAAAGCTGAGGTTTGTCAAGACGCCACGGTGAAGAAACACCTGTGTTGGCATGGACAAGGAAGAACACCTACTGTATATAAACTGTTAAGTAGGAAATGCGAAAGTTAGATTATATATATATATAATTAGATTAATTAACAAAACTAAGAGTCCAAAACCTGAAAGAGGTCAAATAGAATTTATTTTAAATTAAGTAAAAAAAAAAAGCCTCAAATTCCAGTCATTGGAAAAGACAAAGTAAAAGTCTCTATATGCTCTCACAAACACATTGTCCTTTCCCTGCACTTTATAATATATTTCAGTATTTTTTGTAATATATTCCTACTTAGCTGTATCGCATGACACAGTTTGTACGCATTTACCGTTTTGCTTCTCGTTTGGAGTCGCTCCGAATAAAACCGAGAAGCGTCATTACAAACTGCAGTTCGTGAACGTGGATGAAATATAAGCGCAATAAAGCAGCCAAAGTCGCTGTACCTTTCTGGCTCCCTGCTTGGCGAACTCTCTGGCCAGGTGACGGCCGATTCCTCTTCCTCCTCCGGTGATGAGCACCACATCCGCGCTCAGCTCCCTGCGCCGCTGCCGCGTGACGATGCGCACGAGCGCGCTCCACACGCTGAAGATCAGCTGGAGAGGGAAAAGCGCCGCGCGCGCCAGCACCTTTATCTCCATCACGGCTTTCGGACAGTGAGGAACGGATCAAACGCGAGCTTGAAGACCAACCGAACAGAGATGTTTTGTGTGGTGTGTTATAACTTGTCAGCTGTCAAGGTGGCACTTGGTGCAAAGTTAAACGGCAATTATAAATGCAGTATGTTCTAGACGTTGGTTCCTGAAGCTGCGAGCAGATCTAGACGAGGTTCTTCAGCGTGCCAAGTGTCTTACCTACAAGTGAAGAGCTGACACATGTGAGATGTATCTCGCTCTCTCTCTCTCTTTCTCTCAAACTGTCTCCCGCGCGCGCGTGTGCGCACGACACACACCCGCGCGCACATGCGTTTTATAGTATAATCTCAAAGTTCACGCGAAAGCTCTTGAAACTCCTACATTTTGTGGAAGATCTCGGATTTATCACGGAAACACAGTAATAGGACAAACGAGGGTTAATAGAGATTAATAATTGTCAAGCATTATTAGTAGTAGAATAGCATCTGCTTATATTATTCTAAACAAATGAAAGCAGAATAAAAATGTTTTTTGTTATCATCAAACACAGAAACTCTGTTTATGCATTTTATTATATTTTCCGTTCTGAATAAAAAAAAAAATATTGCGTTGCATAACTTTTCGAGAAACATCTCCCAGTGCTGGCCAGCCAAATCCGTTTGGACATGTATAGGTACATACGGTATATAAAAAAAAAAGTGTTGGCTCTGAAGACCTACACTGCCCTCTAGAGGTCAAAAGCAGTAAATGAAGCTGATCCGCAACTTTCGACTGCTTAAGGTTCGACACTCAACTCGGGAATAACAGGGAACGACATTAATGAAATGACATCACAATAAGCTGTTTAGTATGATGAACCCTGTAATGTATGTCCAGGATTATCTGTATTTGGCCTTGTTGACCCATTCCACTTCGCTCTAATCCTTTCTTGTGAGGCAGCTGTGCACAAACACACTGTAGAAAATGAAATCCGAGCATGAATATGCCTCTGTATTGTGACAAAACAGGTGCAGGACAAATCGAGCTGAACTGTGATCAAGTGGAGGGGGTGAAGAGGGTGGAATGACTTTAACATTCTCATTCTGAGCACATATTTCTCTGCTGCAATCTCAGTCCTGGATTAGAGCTGTAGCTGCTGGGCAGCCGTCGGAGCCGATCGAGAGGAAACTAATGGAAAGCCAGCGCCACACTGCTCATGTAAACCCCAGCATCAGCCACAGCAGCAGCTGCAGCATCACCGACGGTCCCAGCACGGCTTCTCCACGGTTCCCAACTGAAAGTGGTTGGACAACAAGAGTGAGGGTCCCTTTGCATCAGTATACAGGTGTAAAATTATGCTTGTTTGGTTTTGTAAGGATCCTTACACTTTGGATGAGTGGTCTCCTTTTTGATCCGTGGATTATCTGAAATACAAGTGTTTTTTTTTTTGTAAAAAGTTGACATTGAAAAAAAAAAAAAAAATTCTGGTTGTAGTTGTACTTATTCAAGAATTCCGACCACAACTACTCAACATCTAGAGCACATTTGTTTAATTTCCTTATTTAGCGTAATGTTTTTTTTTTTTTAACGTTGATCGCATTAATTTCTGCACAATTTCGTTAATTTCTTCATTTTCATGCTTTCTGCTTTCCTTCACTTGGATCTATAGAGGGAGTACAACAATTGCTAAAATGGGTTGATTTTTGCAAAATAAATAAATAAATAATTGAATGAGTCTTCACACTACTCGCAGTACAGTATTTCTTTCTCTTCTGTCCTTTACTCTACGATCACCATGTGAAAGCTTCAAAATGTCCGCGCCTCCAGTTCTTGCACCGAGGCAGAGTTTGTGAAGCAAAGTGTATTTTCATGAATTTAGCGTTTGTGAATTTCCTCCATATCCCAAAATGTGTATTTTTTTCCCAGTTCAGCCCGGCTCCTTTATCAAATGTTAGAACCCAATGTGGCCTGTGAATCAAAATATTTGCCCACCCCTCATCTAGAGTCTCTGTAAAAATAAATCTCAACTTGAATTCATGTTCATGAATTGTAGGTGAGGACAGAATTTAAACGGAGATACACTCGGACTGGGCCTAAAACCCATCACCACAAACAAAACACATCACCCGCATTTGCCCCTAAGAATATAAAACAGCACCAAATACTGACCAAACACTATAAGGCGCGTGTGGGTGTTTGTGGATCCCAAAGGGTTCTGGACGGTGCACCGATACATGGAGCCGTTGAGCTCCGCAGGGACTCGCTCCAGAACCAACACTTTCCCGAATCTTTCCTCGCTTCCGTCCAGCAGAGTTCCTCCCACACGAGTCCACGTGAACAATGGCTCTGGGAACACTTCATTCTGTCGTCGAAAAGAGCAACAATCAAACGGACATCCTCGCAGCTTTAGTTCCCTCACCCGTCTCTCACGTCCCTCTATATTTACAACACTTCTTTACCTGTCTGTCACATATTCTGATGTGGATTTTAGGCAGTTGTGCGAATGCTAATCTCTGTCTTGTTTGCATTCTGACTATGTCTTACTTAATCATCACTTGTTTTGATTTAGTTTACGTTGTTGTCTGAAAAAAAATGCTTCATCAGTTTTAAAGCTTGTTTTACTGATTTACATTTAGTATTTTTTTACATTTACATTTTTTTTTTTAAATAAACGCCTGTTTGTAAATTGGGTTTGTCTTCAGAGAACATGATGCAGCAAGCGGCAATCACTATTTCACACAGCGGGAATATACAGTTATATTCCAATTACAAACAAGACTTACATTTTTTATGAAATGTTTCCTAAGAGACCAGATATTAATAATGCATTTGCTAAACATCAGCAGCTAAACACAGAGAGCTGCATTTATTTGCTCCTGTTTTTCAGAAACGGCAAAAGATCATTTAAGTTCACGCTTATTTTACAAGCTCGTGCAAAGCCCGATGACGCCACACGCTTTGCTTTCACTTTCCCTCCGTTTTCGCAACCATATAGTTTGGGCAAAACATAAGGCTGCAATTCTGCACATTTCATACGATCTCCGTAGTCTTTCCTTATTCTAGGAATACCTCTTGTTTTGTGATCGTACCGCTTTGGTTCCCGTTTGGAATCCTTCCACTTTGATCCGAACGGTATCTCCCACTTTCGCTCTGCTTGGTGCCACCGAGAGCTTTGGGCCTTTTGGAGCAGCTTGAATATACACAGGATTGTGTGTGAAAATAATGATTATGTTCGTAAAAAAGTGAAGATTCATCCAAGCTGATACTCACAGAGCGTGACTTCGGCCTTCATGGGCATGGAAAGTGCCGGGTGCTTGACCTCACAGCTGAACAGAGCATCATTGTCCAGTTGTGGATTCAGGTGCCATGTGAGCATGGCCTGGACCTCCATTGTCCCGTCGTGAAGCTCAGCTTGGGATTGGCTGAAGAAGTACAAGGGGCTTGAGCTCAGCACCCAGCGGGGGAACTCTCTGCTGATCACGGTCTCAGGAATGACCTCAGTGGTGGGGCTGGGGTCCTGATCAGGGGCGATAGAAGTGAAGCTTCTCTCAGGCTGGTCCTTATCCAGACGAACCGGTTCGCTGTACGGCCCGAGGAAAGCAAGAGACTTCTGAATTTTCGTATCGTCCATTTCTCTACTAATAAGCGGCTGGTTGTCTTTGTTAGAGAACAAGCCTCTGCTTTCTGTTTTCTCAAAAGGTGTGAAGGGATGAACTTCGATAAGCTCTCCGTCCCTCTTAAAATAAACCTACAGGGGATTGAAGAAATATTATGTGGACACGTGTAGAAGATGATGTAAAGCACAAGAGCAGCTCAACCAAATATGCACTTTCACACTTTACTTGAAAATTGGTTTGTATAGTGTAAATATATACTTAGACCAATCAACCACTAATTTTAATTCTAATAGTTTTAGTTGAGTACCTCACATTTTTTGTATAGACTTTTATTATTTACGTATTTATTTAGTATTTACTTGTTTTACTTGTACTTTGCTTGAGTTCTTGATGACTTTTAAAACATTTGAGTACAGTACTTATACTTTTTCTTGAGTACTTGCGGACTCTAAGCTTATGTACTTACAGTTCGTAATTTAGTACTTGCACCTTTACTTGAGTACTTCAGGACTTTAAGTATATCAATAGTATTTTTTATTGTGAGTATTTAACAATTTTCAATTTTCTATTCTATTTCTCTTTGCCTGTTTAAAAAAAAAGATTAATTAATTTGGTTAAATTGTATGGTTAAATATAAAACCATGTTTTTTCTGTTGAACTTCGGTCAGCAACTTTGACACTATAAAACAATACTGATTAATCAATAATCTGTTTACTGGTAATTGAGTTTCAATAGCCCATAAGTATCTGTACATTTAGCAGCTAAACTCACGTGACCTTTCTTTCAGAGCTGGTGTACCAACTCACCACAGGCGCAGGTTTTCCTCCTGTCACCATACAAAGAAGAGTGAAATTCTGAGCCTCGTATCGGTTGAACCGGGCCGGCTGATTCGCTGCTTCCACTGATATGGATTTTGGTGGAGCTGAGGAAAAACATTTTTTTACATGTTCATTTAATACTCATTCATGAATTCAGCAACAAAAGAACTACGAGAATATGGACATGAGTGCAAATAAATAGTATAATTTTAAGTGATTTAAATTAAAATCATGATTTAAATCACAATAAAGTGATCATGATTTAAAAAAAAATTGAATCACCCAATTACACATACACACACACTTTTAAAACCAATTACAAGATAATCAAAATTGTACATTTAGTCCACAATGCCGTCCTGGTGCAGTCATCGCATCCTTTCTAAAACAATTTACACTTCCAAGCCCAGGAGATCTGCACTAATACCCTGCTGAATCTTTTACAAGCATGTGTGTGCATGTCCGGAAGATCCAGAGACTTATCGAGGAAATAGATTGTCTACAGTGTTGCGGTCACATTTAAGCCACATTAAATGGAGATATGGCTCTCTGATAAATGATTAAACTAACTGTGCTCTAATAAGCATCTATCTTCGAAGAAGATAATCCTGGATTTCTTTTTTAATGCATAGGAACGTCTTCAGTATATCTTAGGTTTTTAGAGGTTTAAAAAGAGATTAAAAGGAATTTCATTCAGCAGTTACCGGGGCTTGGCTGCATTAAACCAGGACAGAAGCAAAGCAACATAGTAGCTTACACAAAACATTCAGAGTGATGCTCCCAGACGCCAGGACCACCTTTTCCCTTGATGCCCGCTCATAAATCCCCACATGGCATTCATAGGGTCCATCATCCTCCATCTGAACCTCAGGGAGCCTGGGAAGATTGAAACGCAATGGCACAGCAGTCACAAAAATAGAATAGTGCATGCTGGGACAAAAGCCAATGTCTAAGTGCAAGTAAGACGAGATCTGTTGGAGAGAAGCAGAACCTGACAGTTGACTGGTAAACCAAGTCTTCTCTTTTGCGGAAGTCCTCCATGTGAGAGAAATTGGTGTTGTACATGGCATCATAGGTGAAGATTTTCTGTTTCGAAGTCCCACCTTCTGTCACCTATTTAGATAAAATAGATACATTACTAATCAGTTGTGATTAGCTTTACATAGCCTGAGTTCAATTAGTGGAGCCGGTGTTGGCAACATCAAACGTGAACCACTCGATTTCAGGAGAAAAAAAAAAAATCACAAGATTCCAGAAAGCATGAAGTTGACTGATTGAGTTTTGCTGTAATGATGCTTTGGGAGACAGTGAATATTGTGATTCAGCCTATGGGCTTGAGTGGAAAAGTGTTCTGGATGGAGATCTCCTCCACAGGGTCATCCTTCAGATTGCAGGTAGACATTCTCCAGACCTTGTGACCAATGTGGTGGAGATCGTGAAGACATCACCAGAGGTGTAAAGAGTACCTCATACTTGAGGAAAGGTATGGATTGTGTGACAGTAAAAATCACTCCATTACGTACAAGTAACCAATTTCAAAAGACTTGAAAAAGTTGTAAAGTTTCCTATTTCAAAATAACTTATGTATGTTACTCATACTGAATTTATACGCAAACTTTAATAATGAGGTTTTGGTTCCTAATATAGAAATGAAATTTAACACCTAAAGACGGCAGAACCAAGTAGATAAAAAAAGAATAGAAAGTCAGTTTCATTCAAACTCAAATGTGAAAGTGCAACCCCGAATTCATCCTCATGTTATTTAGCTGATAAATAGCATCCAGTACCTTCAGCATCCTGCAGATGGCAATATCACCTCATATTGCCGAAGAAATTAACCGCGGTAGAAAAAGAAGCAGACTGATCGCGCACAATCACAATGTAACAAGTAACGGTACGTGTCCATTCAAATGTAGTGAAGTAAAGAGTACATATACTCAATCAAAAATGTAGTCAAGTAGAGTAGTAGAGTATTACTTGCTTATATTTTTGATACTCAGTACAAGTATAAATTAGCAAAACAATGCTTAAGTAACAAAGTCCGTTTACGCAAGTACTTCACACCCAGTGAATCACATGACACACAAACACACTGAATTTGATAAGGAACCGGAACATCACATTAATCTTAATCCACTGCAGACGAGGTGACAGATTGTTATTTCAAATGTCAATGTGCTGCGGTGCTGCTGAATTTTAATAAAAACCCTTTATAGCTCATCAAACCTCTCGTCTTTTTATGACTGTGTGTGACAACAGAATGAAATCATCTCCTGAAATCACTCAAGCAGGAAATCTGAATCCCGACTAGACTGTCAGATTGGATTTTCACATTTTGACAGGTTTCTACACACATCAGTTAGCGAAACCGATTCCCCAAACGACGAGAAGCCTGAAAGGAAACCGAACGGCACAAAACGTAATCCTCGTCTTCTCCAGTAGAGATGAAGCTCGAACGCAGTCACTTACCCGGAACCACACAATCTCCCGTAAATTCCCATCCGTCCTGAAATGGCACTTCAGAGTCACTGTGTCCCCCATCACCACGGGGGGGAGAGGCTCGATCGTCACCGTCAAGTAACCTGGAAGACAAGGCCATGGTCTGTTCTGGATTACGATACACAGATTAACGGGCCTTCTTGAAAATCCACACCCAGCGGAATGTGGGCGCTCTGCTTTCCGAAGGTTTAATTTAGGTCATAAGAAAGTTAAAAGCGAGAATTGTGGAGAACCCTCTGTTAAGCACCCGAGAGAAAGACAGACTGCAGTGACACCGGAGTGATCGAGTGTAATGAGCGCGTGCATATTTCATATCAAAAGCACCGCACCGCGAGACCCAAAGCGTGCGGATGCTGAGATAAATCCACACGAACATGTCAAGCAGTTCATTGACTTCATTTTTAATGCCCTCACTGTGGGAAATTAAAGACTTTCTTTACCACATACCTGACAGCTTTTGCTGAACGTTCTTTATCCCACCATACCACCACCTCCCTCTCTCTTTAAGTAACACGGATTCTGGAATATATTCATCCATCCGTCTGTCCATGTAACACCAGCCATCTATTTATCCAAAATGTATCTACAAATTTTCCAGAAACATGGTGAAAAAGATTCTCGAAACCTTCAAACTTTTGTTAACTCATTGTGCACATTCCTCCATCCATGAATTCAATCATAATCATCCATCCATCCATCCATCCATCTACTCATCGTCCAAAAATGTTTCAAAAACTTTTACAATACAGCGTGACAAGAATTTCAGCCATCTACATCTTTCTGTCTGACCGTCCGTCCATCCGTTTTATCATTCCATCCATTCATCCATCCACCCATCCATCCATGGGCGTCCATCTGCCCATCATCCATCCATTTGTCTTTTTGTCAATCTATCTATCTTTTATTTCCATCCATCCATCCATCCATCCATCCAACCAACCATCTCAAAACACATCTACAACTTTTATTTCAGTATGTGAATGACAAGTATTCTCAGATCTCCAACGACACCGCTAGCAAAACGAAGCAAAACAATTCCATAAATCAGTCTCTCATCTAAGAATGCATCTGAAAAGGTTTGCGACATTTATCGCATTACATTGTTACGTAACAGCTGTCACTATCACAGATACAGTTAGATGCTTCAGAATCAAGAGCTACAGCTCTGTCGTGTTATCCCTCCGCTGCTGCTCTAATGCAGGATTAGTTCACAATCTTTTCTCAGCATCGCCCGTATCAGAGAGAAACGGTAAGCACCAAAGCAGAAGTCTTACGAGCACCATGGTTCTTCAGAACCAGTCCAAGTGTGCAAAGCAGACATCAGAGTGGGAGAAAAGCGGCCTATAATCTGTCACAAATTCACTGACCTACAAAATCCAAATGCTCTAACGTATTGGCTTTTTTTTTTAACTGTGCCATCAGCGAATGGATTAATTTTTCTCCTTGTTGTCTCTTCTTTCCCTAATCCATGGTATTTTTTTTTCCCCATCGTCCGAGCAATTCTGCTGGCTTTCTCGAATGAAGCAGGAAGCGGGATGTCCTGTGATACTTCATTAAAGATTGAGGTGTTCATTTCGGAATGCATTTCATCGAGAGCGGTAATCTTGGAAAGCAAAGATCAATCCCGGGGTCAAGGGTCAAAGTTGGCTGTGGGAGTTAATGGTGATGTGTGGGATTAGTTGCACTCACAGAGATGGTTTTATTCTTGTAATTTAATCTACTCGATTATGCAAACATTCTGAAAGCATATTGCAGATGGACAGTATTAATTTTAACACAAAATAGTTTGATTATTTGTAGTTTGCCCCAGCTGCTTAAAAGATGTTCGTGACGCCACAGTAAAAAAATAGTTTTTTTTAACGGCTGATTTACTTCTAATGCGCTTTCAGATTTCTCATGATGCGAAATCTGTTTAAAAATGATTTGTGCTATGCGCTGCAAGATTAAAGAAACCGTAAACATGGCTCAATGCCATTATCGTGTCTTTCTAGCTGAAGTGTGATCTGATCAGTGACATTAAGTGCCCGACTCCAGGGACCGAGGGATGATTGACTTAAGTGAACATCCAGAACACACTTGATATTCCATTATCATTCATAAGCTTCAACCTGCAGACGTTACTGCTCTGAAACCTTTAATTATTTCAAAGTGCGGATAGCCCTGGAAAAAAAAGAACTGGGTCAGGACAAAAGATTAATCTTCATCAGGAAAATAAATAACCATTCACATCACTAAACAACTCTACCTGAATTCAGAAACGCTGCTTCACTTTACATTCCAGCTCAGTTGTTACTGTGAAGCTGAATGACTAAAAGTTCCTTTTCAGCGGGACATGATGATACAGAAATTCTGGAATTATTCGAGGACCAGCACGAAAGTACTAAACGTAATGTACGTAAATGCGTCGAGAATTGCACCGCGAATTATAAAGGCGCATTGTGCGACTTCATTCATCCGCTTTTTAGAAGATTAAATAAAGTGACGAACTCACCTACAACGAAGTCCAGCAGATCAGCACAGAGGAGCAAAGATAAAGTGAGCGCACTCATCTCTTCTGTCGTCTTTTAGTTTGAGGAAAATGACGTTAAGTTTGTCCGTATTCCATCGTAATTGTGGGTAACGTCATCCTCCGTAAAAAAACAGAGCTGTTGGGAAACTCGCCGCGGCTTTTGCTTTGATTTCGCATCGCGTCGCTCTAGAGCAGAGGCAGCAGCAGCAGCATCTCTTGGCTCCGTCGGCGAGATTCGCCAAAGCAACAGATTTGAATGAATTCATTCTCTCGTCCGCGCGCCCACAGCTCGAGAGCGCGCGCACGCGCAGTCATTTATTCCACGCGCGCGCTCGCTTGTCCACTCAGAGAGAGCGCTGCAATATGAGAATCAAAACACCTGATAACATTAATCTCAGACAAAACATTCAACAAAGTAGCTCTTAAAATAGTACGCAATTTAGAATCATTTAGCATAAAATCCATAAAAAACGCTATAGTGTAAGCGTAATAGAAGAAAAAGGTATTTTCCAGCGAGTAAATCTCATTGTGCAAATTATTATGCAAAAAAATCATCCGTGCACAATAGCCGGATTTACTATAATAAGCGTCAAGAATGATTTGCCAGTTTTTTCACAACTAGCACATACCAACTATAGTATATTGATTTTTATATTGTGATGTAATACAACTCACTGTCTTTCTCTTGTTTAAGGCAATTTGCTTTTCTGTTGTAACTCAATGGATCTATCAATACTGCATTCTGAATTTATTTAACTTTTACAAAGAAGGGAGTTATCTCGATCAAGTCCTTCAATTAGCACTAACGAGTCTTGATTTCCCAATAGACACAAAGCAATCAAACATCTAGAAGACTAGCCTTTGATCTAAGCTCGTTAGTGACGTCAAGAAGCACAGGCTTTATACTAAATACCCCAATACAAACTATAAAAGCGAAAAAATAACTAAAGAAAATCAATTCTACTCCTTTCCATATAAACAACCTTTATATGTACTCGTTTTGAATACAATTATTACATTATTTACGTATGTAAATGTGTGTATGCATGTATACATATATATATTATCAATATATATACACACAGTATTTATATAAATATCTGCACACATATATTATAAATGTGACTGGACGCTAGCGCATTTGGCTGTGTTTGTGTGTGCATTGTCCTCTGTAAGTCGACCTTGAGGGTCTTGAAAGATGCCAAATAAATTGAACGCATTACAGTGTATATATACACACACACACACACACGCATATAAACGGCTGTTGTTCTACAGTGAGAAGCAGTCTGATTCTGCTATATGATCCAATTATTATCATTTGATTTGACAGCACAGATTCCCTGAAAAATTGGGCCTGTGACGGCTCTTTTAAATCCTGACAGGTGAGCTTGACTTTGTACAGCAGGGATGTGATTTGGCAACCCGTCCACGCAGGCCTGGTGCCACACGTGTGTGCATTAATGCAGCCCGAGCTGCGCCACACTGCGCCACTGATGCGTTCTCTCTGAGAGCTGGCACTCACTGCCCAGAGATAAAAGGCTAAAAATACGCTGGAATTCAACGTAAAATAATACGCCACGGTTCTCATTTAAAGTCTGTGTTTGGGCACAATGGATTTCAAAGCCATTGAAAGTTGAGCCTGTACAAGTCTAATTAAATGCGTTCAAGCCAAAGTAAAAATAATGTGAAAACCTCAGAAGAAAGACGAATGTTGTGCCACGGGAAAAATGATTTATTTGTAACAAAGTGACAATGCATACACAGAAACATCAGAACAGTACCGAGGCCCGAGCCCTTGTTCCATTAACACATCGATGCTACCACACGACGCACTTACCACAACACCAGATAGTCTGTTATCTTTCACACACCTTTACCGCATATATTAAAAAAAATTGTCATCGGTATTTTTGAGAAAGAACTGGGTCAGAGCTCATACTCAGATGATGGAAATGACTTTCTGCATTATTTCTGAGACCTTGATTCCTCACGTGCGACTGGGATACAGTGAAATTCAATCTCTTAATGGGGATTGCTTTGATATGATTTGCCAAATTCTGTTTTGTGCGAGCTGCTCTCAGGAAAAATGGCACAGTTGTTTAACAACTTTAAAAACCTGGGATGAAGGAATCCTCGTTCAGCTTTTAGCTTTGCTAAATCCTCGTGAATTTTAAAAGTTAAACCCTTATTAGTTCCTCTGTGGAGGAATGTACAGCTCTGCCTCAGTCCCATCCAAACTATGAAGTGTATCTACACAGTGACGTGAACACATTCACACACACACACACACACACACACACACACACACACACTGGAGCACCAGGTAGAAGATGGCGCCAGTGTCTTGTTCAGCGACACTTGTTGTGGTACCTACTGGGTAAAGAATTCAAACCTATGACCTTTTGGTTGCAAGCCCAACTCCCAAGTAGGCCACAACTGGCCAAAAATATAATCAATCTTTGAGATACAGATATGCAAGAGGCCAATATTTATGGCCCTTCCAAAACCGCTTTGAACGGTAATGAAACACTTGTTTCATTTGAGTTTTGCAGTGAGAGTAAATTCTGTGCATTGCACACTTCAATAGATTTATTGCAGATTTAAATAGAGAGTTTGATGTTGAATAATCATTGTTTGTTATGGTAAGTTTTACAAAATAATCACTTGTTCTTGATTTTCAATGTAAATAGCCTAAAACACATGAATATTTGTGTGGAGTTACGCAATTTGAACAAATAATGTGGACAGCATGCATCATGTACATACAAATCTTTGAGACGTTCACATTCTTGAAGCTTCTTCACTGGGACCACAGGTTCAGTAGAACACACATTCCTCATAAAATCAGCCTGTCTGAACTAAACATGTCGAATGTTTGGACTATTGTCAATGACCAGCAGCTTTCAATGGATGAAAAATCCATCATGGCTTCAAACTGTGATGGGCAACTGCCAGACCATAAGCATGTTCCCACTGGAATCAAGAGTGTGAGAAGAGTCTCTGGCCAACTGGCGAAATCCTTTCCCTCCTGAAATCACAGCGGCTGAAGTGACCTTCTCCCTACGAGCTGCTTCCTTAGAAGATGGTCCTGGCCCCCTGACCCAAACCTCCGGATCGTCGCTCAGCTCGTAGATGGAACCGTCCTCCAGCGTGTGCTGGTGCATGTCCTGGGTGAAGCCAGGGGACTCGTCGGGCCGAGCCGTCAAGAGCTTCCCTGGGAGCTGAGAGATGGAACGCAAGTGGTACTGCAGCATCACTCCTTTAGCTTTGGTTTCTCCTAGAGGAGAACCATCCGCCTGCTGGACGAATTCTGGAGAAGAACCTGAGGTCTCCTTGTCTTCACCTCCACTGCTAGAATCCACGCTGTCAGTGACAGAATCACGCTTCAGGAAATCCTGTGATAAAATGCACGAGGATGAGATCAGGAACTCCACAGGACCGGTGTGAGCGTTGAGAGAGGTCATTCCTTTTCCTGTTGACAAAAGCATTGTGAAGACTGATAAATATACTATATTTTTTCAAACTATGTAGTACAACATTAAAGGTCTTTCATCATATAAAAAGAGCACGTTTTTTTCTGAATATTAAGGTGCACTGTCATATATATATATATATATATATATATATATATATATATATATATATATATATATATAATTTAATGTAATATTTTTTAGTTATGATTTTATTATGATTTTATATTATTTCATTTAACAATATTTTATTAAATTATTTAAACAAAAATATTTTATCAAAACATTTAAATTGCTAGGTTTTACAATTGGAGCAAACGTACATTACATGCATATCGTATTACTGTATAAACAACGACCATAAAGTCTAGTCAATTCCATTCAGTTCTGAGAAAAATTAAGTTCTCAAATTTATTTGTTGTACACCCTCAAAGAAGGGCTAAAACATATTAAATAAAAATCAGTTTTCAAATCAGATTGTTTATCAGAAATTGAGGGAGCCGATTTTTTTTTTTATAAAATCGAGTGTGATCAGTCAATAAGTGACAATAAGAGCCCGACTCACTCTTAGATGTAAAATGCGAATGAGCGACTATTATTACACTGAAGATCTCTGGAGTGAAAAAGGAGAATGAGGAGATAACAAATGTAATGATGAGGGCAACCATGAACGGCTTTGAATGCGAAGAGCAGCATTTTTAATTATATATGGAACTTTCCCGGGAGCAAGCAGTGAAGTGATGCACTCTGGTAGACATGTATATCACAAAGGATTTTATTGTTATTTTGTGGCTTACCTGTTATTTTCGGAATGCCTTCAAGTCTAGGCACTGGCAAGGTGACAATGATGCCCTGAGCTGTGCCAACCCATAGCAATCCCTGGCAGATGAGCAGGCTGGTTACACACAGCGTCTTCTGACCTACAGGCAGAAACTATGTGATTACCTGCTCGGAAACACTGCATAGAATCTACACTTAGTGGTAAAGTGGTCTGAAAACATCTAAAACAACAACTCAAGTGCTGATTAGACACAGAGGCCAAGATAACTGGTTTGTAAAACATGTGTCAACTTGCCAGAGTTTAGAAATGTCGAGGGTGTTGAAATGTTTATTTCTTGTAGATGCTCCAGTGTTTCCGTGTGAAACAGCCGTAAAGAAGATCCTTCGGAAAACGCCATCCACACTCCTCCTCCGGCACGCACCATATGGGTCACACTCACCATCGGGTCTGGATGAACTTCAAAACTCTGGAAAACAACAATCAAAACCAAGTAAACCTAAACATCCATTAAAAAAACATTAAAAATGTTATTGTCCGCAGGTTTAGTTCTATAGTGGTCAAAATACCAAAAGACGGACAAACTGGCCAAAGGGAAACCAGTGGGGATATGTATGGCAGATCAAAACGCCACGACCATCGTTGCACATGTTCAAACAAACCATGAAAGACTAGATTAGTAAAATATTAATGTCATACATAATTTACGGAAACTGTAAAATCATAAAGAGCGCTCGGGGAAATAGGAGGAAGTAAATAAATAAATAAAATGGATACATATACTGTAATTACGTACTCACAAAGAAACTATTTAAAAAATGACACAGTGACCTATATTTAAAAAAAAAAACAAATAAATCATATACAATCAAAATATTATTAGTAGTGTATTGTAGTTTATATAGTATATACTGTATATTATTGTTACAACATTTTGAAATCAGCATAGACCCAGAAATGGAAAAGCAGTTCAGAAAATGGCGGAATGGATTGGAACAATCAAGAAAAGAGAAGAGTCTTGTGCATATGTGTGTGCGAAAAGACTTGGTTAAAAAAAGCCTTTTTTTCCGAAACACAGTTCTTGATGCAGTCACAGACTTGGACAACTGGCAGACATTGTTCAGACATGCCGCCGTAGAGCTTCCACTATCACCCAGATGAACTCGGCTCCCAACTTCTAGAACCCAGTTTAAACCTGATATCGAGCGGCAGGAAGCGAGGGGGGTGGGGGGAGGGCGAAATCCTCGCGGCGAAATTGAGAGGTTGGCTCATCTGTCAGAAGTGATCAAAGACTGGCACCCAAACATGCTGTTGGGCTTCTGCGGGAGGAAAGCTTTTATGTGTGGCTTAAGATGCTCTCCCATAATGCACCTAGCAAGGTGAAGGAGTCTTTACAAAGAAACCAAGTGTAAAACTCTGAAATAAAGGACCTGGGAATCATTTAAGCTCTCTCGGCAAACGCTGGTTAAAAGCTCAAGCTTTGATAGAGGAAGTGACGGCTTACTCCCTAACTCTCAGAGAGCAAGAGATGTACTGATTGTCCATGAAACGGATGTGTGACGGGTGTGTGAGGGTCTACCTGAGCTCCGAGTGAGGAGCCCTCGATCACAGAGACCTGGTTGGCACAGCTGGCCCACACACACTCGTCGATCCGGAGGAGCCTGAGGACGGGCGCGTATCCAATCACCACGTGTCGGCAAGAGTCTGGATCCCACAACCCGTCTGTGTCAGAAGAGAGCATGCTGGGTAATAGAAGAGACTGGAGACCTTTCGTTTACCTTTGAGCACTCAGACACGTTTGACCAAAACCACCATGACGCACAGTATTGAACTTTGTCCAATCCCTGGGAATCGAACCCATGACCTTCTGTGTCGAAACCACCAGCTTTATAGGTGAAAAGGAAACATGATTTCTGTATAAATCCGGCCTTATGCTGGATTAAATCAAAACAATGGATAAAAATAAAGTGCTTTTTTAAAAAAAACTCTTGATTTTTATGACCTCATAGCATGAAATATTTACGGTGCACGATGGGAAAACGTCGGTAAATCCCCGAAGTAATGACTTCTCAAAGGAAGCCAGAGTCGGAAAATCTGCTGAACAATGAGAGATTATGAGCACTAGCCTCTGCTTCATGAAAGATAAATCAATTTTGAGTTTTGCTGTTCACAACACAACAAAAAACAAGGTTAAAGTGAAAAGCGCTTAAGATTAAGCCACTGCTGTACAAAACAACACTGCTTCTGCCCTGAATTACTTTTTTTCTCATCTCTGACAGACATTTTGTTAAACCTTTGCTCAGGTTCACCAACTGAGACGATCTTCTGAGGCAACTGGTGAAAAATAGATCTTCCGACAAGCTAGAGAAGAGGTTTCAACTGTCTGTGAAATTGTTTTCACGCATTTCAATTTTATTTTGCGTCTGTATATCGCAAACCTCAAGAGTTGGTATAGGAAGAAAGATCTGGACATCTTTTAGTCAGTAGAGCTGATGTTCTCAACACCACAGGTCACATGTTTGATTCTCCATACCTGAATCTGTTTTCCACTGGGCAAAGTAATGGTGGAAAACAAGATCAGGATAAAAAGCAACTGATAAAAGAGAAAATGTTAAAAGTCCAGGGACTAATACTTTTCCTGTTTACATATTTAATCAGCAACATGAAAAATTTAATAAATTGCTGTAAATGTCGATGCAAGCTAATATTTATTTAGCCTGCCCACACACACACACAGACACACATACACACAGATCCAATCTGAATCATTCATAGTAGCATTAATTTGAATTATAAATGTCGTTTGGCTTCTACCTCTGCTATTCCGGTTATACACAGCCACTTTTCCATCACTCAATCCAGCGAAGAGGAAGTTGTCAGAATGTTTCAGGCAAAGCACCGGGCATCGCTCAGGGTTACAAAAGGTCAGCAGACACTGAGCGGCCGTGTCCACGTTTCCGTACACCAGAATGCTGGAGAGACAAACAGCGGTGTTCTCATTTCACACATGAGCAGTGAAACATCTCACGTCATTCCAAACACAGGTTTTTAGACTCACTTCCCATCCAGTAACCCCACACACACAGTGTTGCTGATCTTGGAGGGCGTCTCCAAGGCCGGGGTCTGCTGTTCTTCATCCGTGCCGGGCTCAGCAATATACTCCAGACAAAGCACCGGTGAACCAAGAGAGAAGGTCTTGACGGAGCGAGGAGTGGGTCTGTTCAGGGAGAAGATCTCCACCTGCCCATGGGAGTCATCACCTCCGGTCGCCACCTGAGCAGGAGACACAAACCTTAGCCAGAAGGTGGAGAAAACCCAGAGCTGGACTGACTGACACGGCCCACAGAGAGGCTGAGGAGAAGAAACCAGCCACCAGATGAATGATTTATAGGGCATCGTTTGATGTGCCAGGCTTGATGTTTGTTTCTAGAGCGGTTCAAATGCTCTTTCAGAAACTTTTAATCTGCTTCCCTTATTCTTTTAAATGTCGACCATATTATCTACCAGGCGCTGTGTGCCCAGCACATGCTGCCCGTGTTCGGTGCAGAAAATTTCACGTCAGAGTTTACTGAATTTTACATGGAATGTTTTTAATGAAACTTACATGAAAACGTAATTTACACTAACACTTACATCAAAATGTGTATATTCTATATGTATATATAAATATATGTATATTTATATTTATACATAACATACAGTATATATATTTGCAAATATTATGTAATATAATGGGAAAACATGACTTCACTTAAATATAACACAGTAGCACTTTACTACATGAGACAAATTCATATAATTTAATAATAAATAACTTTAAATCAAATTACACAAAATAAAATATTAAACATTGAGTAGTAACTAAAACTTTTTTTAGTGAAGCATTTCCTTCACTTGAGAAAAATAGAAAAAAGACCACCTCAAAAAAAAAAACAAAAAATTGTGACCCACAACTAAACGTAAAAGTGTTGAGATTTTATGCCACTCTGACACCGGAGGGAAGATGAAAAAAAGAAAGAAAGATGTTCTCACTATCAGGACGTGTACCTACCCACAGGAAGCCCTGCGGCAAAGATGTGCTGGCAGCAGAGAAGCCCAGAAGAGCACAGTGGACCGGGTTATACAGAGCCGCTCGCACCTGGACCAACAAGATCAGATCTGGTCAATTTATCGTCATCATCAGCCTCATCGTCAAAAAAAAAACACATACAAGGAATAGAATGAACATCGCTGATCTTCAGCGTGGAATGTAACCGCGTCATTTTGTCAATTCCTTTTATTGCGCAGTTGCCTGTTGTAAATCTAAATAAATTTCAATTCCTTGAATTCCAAGACTTTTCACAGTCACATTACCACATTGTATTGTTTCCAATTAAAGAGTATATTTGGCACTGTAATTGTAGCTTTTAATACTCGGTCAGTTTCACTCCATCTTTACTCACAGCAGTAAAGTAGCTTCTCAAACTACAAAAATTGTATAGCCGCTTTGAAGTGGATTCTCCTTCCAACCTCTCAGTCGCATTTATGGCTTTGATAAAGATATTTGGAGTGGTGGTCTGAATGTAGTGTGCAAATATTCACGTAACTACTACAATTATGGTTGCTTACTGGAAATAATATACATTCATTATATTGACAAACTGGCCATTTTCTTGATGTGTTATCCAGTTTAATTTTTCATAATGCAGTCTTTTGCTCTTCCTAGGGACAATGATCAATCGCAGCCTAGGTTTTTCTGCACGGTAAGAAGCAAGCGACGAAGCACATTTCTCCACTGCAAAAGCGACGTCAGCAAAATTTGGAGGGATTTCATACCGGGTCACTGTAAGCAAGTTTAAGCTTCGGCGTAAGCTTCGAGATCAGACACATTTTATCAACATGCTGAAGAAAAAAGATCATTCAATGCACTTTCCACGAACCACAAAATATGCAAAATCCCACCCTCTCGTACCCCCCCCCCCCC